>CM055122.1:750083894-750676394 GCA_029206835.1 Rana muscosa | reverse complement strand
TAATAAACCTGAGACCCCTGAATACCTCCTTGCGTCACAAGAAATTTCGCATGGAAAGCATATACACCCTCAGAAGACTCCTTCTGAAGGAGGTATACATGGTAACGATCGACTTAAAGGACGCCTACCTTCACGTCCCGATCTTTCCAGGACATCAAGCCTTCCTCAGATTCGCAATCGGGTCTCCTCAGGGGATTCAACACTGGCAGTTTGCTGCCCTCCCCTTTGGACTGGCTTCCAGCCCAAGGGTATTTACAAAAATCGTAGCAGAGGTGGTTGCCTTCCTACACCTAGAGGGTATAACGATAGTCCCTTATCTCGACGACCTTCTACTTTACAACCAGAGTCGAGATCTCCTCCTCGCAAACCTGGCCAAGGTTGTGAGTACCTTGGAATCCCTGGGTTGGATCATCAACCGAGAGAAGTCCTCGATGATCCCGGACCAAAGAAAGATTTACCTGGGTTTCCTGATGGACTCCTTACAAAGGAAGCTTTGTTTACCCCAGGAGAAGGTCCAGGGCCTCATGACAGCGGTCAGGTCTCTGTTGGAGGTAAGGGAGTCCTCTTTCAGAGGCATCATGAGGGTACTGGGTCTAATGACCTCTTGTATACCTGCGGTTCCGTGGGCTCAGCTCCACTCCAGACTCCTCCAACAATTCCTCTTATCCTCCTGGGACGGAACAAGAGGAACATTTAGACCACAGAATCTCCATCCCAGAGGTAGTAAAGGACTCTCTGAGCTGGTGGCTTCTTCCTCAGAAGTTGCAGGTGGGTCATCTATGGACTCAGACAGACCCCCTCAGGATAACGACGGACGCAAGCTCCTGGGGTTGGGGGGCCCACTTAGGCGAACTCCGAGCCCAGGGTTCCTGGAATCAGGATCAGAGACACGCCTCCTCAAACTTCCGGGAATTATTGGCGGTCGGGGAGGCCCTAAAAGCGTTTGAGGAAAGGATCCGAGACCGGGAGGTCCAGATCCTCTCCGACAATGCGACCACGGTGGCCTTAATAAATCATCAGGGGGGAACCAGGTCTCCCTACCTGCTGACCTTGTCTCTAGGAATTCTGGGCTGGGCAGAGCTTCGGATTGCCTCTATTACGGCAGTATACATAAAGGGAAGGTACAACATAGAGGCGGACTATCTAAGCCGTCATCGGATTCTCCAGGGGGAATGGGAGCTGAACCCAGAGGTGTTCAACCTGGTGTGCCAACATTTTGGAAGGCCAGAAATAGACCTCTTTGCCCGCAAGGAGAACAGGAGAGTAAGAAGATTCTTTTCCCTGTCCCGGGAGTGGGGCTCAGGGGGGGGTGGATGCACTGGCTCAGGTATGGAGTTTTCACCTGGCTTATGCTTTTCCCCCTCTGAGTCTCATTCCAAGAGTCCTACAAAAACTAGGTCTCTCAGAAACCAGACTCATTCTAATTGCTCCTTGGTGGCCCAAGAGAGCCTGGTTTCCCGCTCTACAGAACTGGTCCGTAGCACCTCCCCTCCATCTACCAGTTCGGGTGGACCTTCTTCGGCAGGGACCAGTCTTTCACCCAGATCCCAGCTTCTTCAAGCTGACGGCCTGGTGCTTGAGAGGCAGAACCTGCGGGAGAGGGGATGTTCCGAGAGAGTGATTAACACTCTCCTCTCAAGTAGAAAAGAAGTCACCAGACGTATCTACAGGAAGGTGTGGGGAGTCTTCTCTCACTGGTGTCTAGTGAGAAAGGTATCCCAGCAAGAAACCTCGGTCATCCTGGACTTTCTCCAGGATGGCGCCGATTTAGGTCTCGCTACCAAGACTCTAAGAGTACAGGTAGCAGCCTTATTGTATTTTTTGGACAAGAAGTTATCACTGGACCCTCTAGTTAAAAGATTTCTAATGGCCAGGGATAGATTGTCCCTGGTGCGGATCTCTAGAGTCCCGCCCTGGGACCTTACGTTAGTTTTGGAACAATTAACTAAGGCTCCGTTTGAGCCACTAGAAGATATTTCAGTTAAATTACTGACATTTAAGTTTGCTTTTCTTCTGGCAATTACTACAGCCAGAAGAATAGGCGACATGCAGGCTCTGACGATTAAAGAGCCTTTCTTTAGTTTATTCGAGGACAGAGTTATTCTTAGGCAGGACCCCCTGTACCTCCCTAAGGTCGTGTCAGTTTCATAGATCACAAGAAATTATTCTTCCTTCCTTTTGTTCAAATCCACAAAATGAGAGGCCTCCTTTCATTGTCTGGATGTCAGACGGTGTCTGCTAGCTTATCTGGATAGAGTGGGTGAATTTAGGAAATCCAGCCATTTACTAATTAATTTTTTTGGACAGAAAAAGGGCCAACAGGCATCTAGAGCATCCATATCTAGATGGATCAGACAGACAATCTCCATAGCTTATGACCAGGCTGGTAAGACAGCCCCGAAAGTTAAAGCTCATTCTTCTCGCTCTTTGGCAACCTCCTGGGCAGAAAGAGCCGGAGCTTCGGTGGAACAGATCTGTAAAGCTGCGACTTGGTCAAGCCAGAATACATTCCTAAGGCATTACAGAGTGGAGTTGCTGTCACCTCAGGACCTGTCCTTTGGTAGAAAGGTCCTGCAAGCAGTCGTCCCACCCTAAGGTAGGCCTGAAGCTACTTGCTTCTCTCTCATTGTGCCATCCTGGAAGACGACTTGAGAAAGTGACCAGTTACACTTACCGGTAACGGTGTTTCTGGGAAGTCTTCCAGGACGGCAGGCCTACTTCCCACCGCTTTGGTTGATACATTGGTTTGTATAGAGTTATTTGGGTGTGTGTTTTCTCTCTCGTGCACTGGTGTGGGTCTGTACTTTATCATAACTGAGGAGCACGGGGAGGGGCGGGTGATTTAACCTCTTTGAATTGATTGTGTTTCCTGTCAGGTGGAGCCAGTCATCTCTCATTGTGCCGTCCTGGAAGACTTCCCAGAAACACCGTTACCGGTAAGTGTAACTGGTCACTTTCAGCCGGCGATTCCCTGCACCATAAGAACGATCATAGCGGCTGTTCCACCGCTTGATCGCTCTTACGGGAGGTGAGAGGGGATGCCCTCCGGTGCTTCTACCGACTCACCGCTACGATGAAAGCCAAGATTTTTTTTTTCTTTCAGGCTTCCCAGCCTAGAGGTGAGATGTGGGTTCTTATTGACCCCATATCTCACTGTAAAGAGGACCTGTCATGCCATATTCCTATTACAAGGGATGTTTACATTCCTTGTAATAGGAATAAAAGTGATCAAAAAAAAATTTGGGCCGGAAAAACATGTCAAACTAAAATAAATAAAGTAAAATGAACAATAATATATATATATTTTTTTTAAAGCGCCCCTGCCCCCGCGAGCTCGCATGCAGAAGTGAACGCATACGTAAGCCCCGCCCACATATGAAAACGGTGTTCAAACCACACATGTGAGGTATCGTTGCGAACGTTAGAGCGAGAGCAATAATTTTGGCCCTAGACCTCCTCTGTAACTCAAAACATGTAACCAGTAAAAATATTTAAAGCGTTGCCTATGGGGATTTTTAAGTAGCGAAGTTTGGCCCATTCCACGAGCGTGTGCAATTTTGAAGGGTGACATGTTGGGTATCTATTTACTCGGCGTAACTTCATCTTTCACATTATGTAAAAACATTGGGCTAACTTTACTGTTTTTTTTTTTTCTTTTAAGCACAAAACCGTTTTTTTCCGTAAAAAACGCGTTAGAAAATTTCTGCGCAAATACCGTGCAAGATAAAAAGTTGCAATGACCACCATTATATTCTTTAAGGTCTTTGCTAAAAAAACATATATAATGTTTTGGGGTTCTATGTAATTTTCTAGCAAACAAATGATGATTTTTACATGTAGGAGAGAAATGTCAGAATTGGCCTGGGTGCTCCAGAACGCCTGAAGGTGCTCCCTGCATGTTGGGCCTCTGTATGTGGCCACGCTGTGTAAAAGTCTCACACATGTGGTATCGCCATACTTGGGAGGAATAGCAGAATGTGTTTTGGGGTGTAATTTGTGGTATGCATATGCTGTGTGTGAGAAATAACCTGCTAATATGACAATTTTGTGAAAAAGAAAAAAAAATCTTGATTTTTGCAAAGAATTGTGGGAAAAAATGACAACTTCAAAAAACTCACAATGACTCTTTCTAAATACCTTGGAATGTCTTCTTTCCAAAAAGGGGTCATTTGGGGGGTATTTGTACTTTTCTGGCATGTTAGGGTCTCAAGAAATTAGGCCGTCAGTACTTCAGGTGTGATCAATTTTCAGATATTGGCACCATAGCTTGTGGACTCTATAACTTTCACAAAGACCAAAAAATATGCACCAATTTGTACTTATTTTTACCAAAGATATGTAGCAGTATAAATTTTGGCCAAAATTTATGAAGAAAAAATACTAATTTGCAAAATTTTATAACGGAAACAAAGAAATTAATTTTTTTACAAAATTTTCAGTCTTTTTTCTCTTATAGCGCAAAAAATAAAAAACCCAACAGTGATTAAATACCACCAAAAGAAAGCTCTATTTGTGTGAAAAAAATGACAAAAATTTCATATGGGTACAGTGTTGTATGACTGAGTAATTGTCATTCAAAATGTGAGAGCACCGAAAGCTGAAAATTCGTCTGGTTAGGAAGGGGGTTTAAGTGCCCAGTTGTCAAGTGGTTAAAGAGGAGCTCCAGTCTCTTAAGTGAAAATTAAAATGACAAAAACTGTCCCACGATCCAGCGATGTGCTCACCCCAGAAGTTTTCTCCCTGTGTTCTCCCTCGGCAGCGCTGGCTTTCGGCACTGAGGTCTGTGATTGATCCCGCTATCTTCTGGGAACTGACGTGTCCCAGAAGACTTCTTTCTGACAGAAATTAAGAATCTTTTATTTTAGCCTGAGGGCTTTCACACTGGAGCGGTGCACTGGCAGGACGTTAAATGTCCTGCTAACATTAAAATGAATGGGCACTGCGGCCATAACGCCGGCAAAGCGCTGTTGCAGCAGAGCTTTGCGGGTGGTTTTAACCCTTTTTCGGCCGCTAGCGGGAGTTAAAAACGCCCTGCTAGCGGCCGAATACCTCCGCAAATACGACAGCAAAGCGCCGCTTCACCACAGATGCCGCCCACACCCCAGTGTGAAAGGGGCCTAAGACAGGTCTGGCTTCTTCTTTCTTCTGAGAGGGGGGCGGGTCGGGCCTCCCGTGCATAGCACTGTCTATGTACATTGTTCTGCCATCAAACGCTGCACAGTGGCTGCGTTTGATGGCAGAACAATGTACATAGACAGTGCTATGCATGGGAGGCCCGCCCCCCCCCCTCTCCAAGCTCCGCTCTATCTCCAACTCTGCCCCTCGCCCGCCTGCTCGAGTCCATAATTTTTCTTGACCATGGATATAAAATTCGCGCGTGCGTGATTCAAGGCATGTTAGTGGGGTGGGCGGTGCTGGTGATGAAGTTATAACCATCTCTCCGCCCCCGCCCATAATTTTTTTCGACTGCGAATAGCTCTCGCGCATGCGTGATTTAGGGCAGTGAAGTTGCGCATGCGCGGTAAAGCCCTGTCAACAGCTGTATGAGTGACGAAGCTGCACCGGAAGTGACGCGGTTGAGCTGCATAGGTTGAGGGATTTTTTACAACACCGGGTCCGCCTGCAGTCATCATGACAAGGAGACCCAGGCTCCAAACTGTAAATATCTTACTGCTACTGATCGGGGGGCTATGAGATATTTAGCACCCACCTGGCACCGCCCCTGTTTTTTTCCTGCCAGCCAGTCAGAGAATGTGGGGGAGGAGCCAGGGACTTGGAGAATACAGGCCATGCCTACTGCTGAAAGGCAGGGCCGCAAGCTGATAGAAAGCAGAGATGAAGGGGCAGAGCTACAGAGACCGACAATCAGGTGCAAGAGGGCGTTGACTTAGTGCGTCACTCTGACGGAGGCTCAGTCTGCAATTAGCCCAGTTAGAGGAGCCGCACGATTCGCCTGTTCTCCGTCACGCCCACCTTGATGTCTTCCTAAAGGAACACCTTTGACCGGTAAGAGGGCAGAGATTGTAACTAGGGGCTTTAGAGATATAGGGGGCGGGGATTTACTGAAGCCGAGTCGGACATTTTTACTAACCCACAACCCTTCTCCACTCCTGACGCTGTGGAGGCGGATTTTAATTATACGCCGCTGTTGGGAAAAATATACCAATAGACTTCTCAGAAGAGGGGTGGAGTCGTGTCAGACTCTCCCAAGCGGGGGGCGTGGCCAGCGCGGCATGTGAGCAGTCACTTTATCACAGAGCTCCCACCTTGATCCTGCATTGATCTGGTTTCCGGCACCGTAAAATGTCCAGATTCTCGCCATCCGTGTTTGGGAACGTCCCCTCATCACTCGGCTGTCACTCAGGTACTTTTTAAGGGCATGATGACCCGAGGACAGAGGGGAGACAGCTCCAAGCAGGATTTCCAAAATGGCTCCGCCATCAGCACAGAAGGGGCGTGCCGGAGAGAAGGCAAAAGAGAGGGGGGAGTAAGCAGCTGAAACCACCTAAGGACCTCACCGGAGACCCCCCCTAAAGATATGAGGTACTATGCGCAAAAACTGACAGGGAAACTTAACTGTATGGAACCGCCTTAGGCGCAACAATGTGCGCATAGTGGGGCTGCCGCAGAAGGTGGAGGGTCGGGACCCCACACAATTCGTGGAACAGTGGATGGCAGATGTGTTCGGCAAGGAGGCTTTTACTCCATTTATATGCGGTTGAGAGGGCCCACAGAGTGCCTACCAGACCTCTCCCGCCGGGCAACCACCCTCGCCCGATGCTGGCCAGACTGCTAAACTACAGAGACGGAGAAACCATATTGCGGCTGGCCAGGGAGAAGAGGAACATTCAATTTAATTGCACGCGGGTCTCCTTCTACCCTGACTTTTCTGCTGCAGTTCAGAAGAGCTGTGCGCGCTTCACCGAAATAAAAAAACGCCTTCGGGGATTTCAACTGCTTCAGGGACCCCTTGTTAGACAAACATCCCCCAGGGGGAGGAGGGAGGGGGACGAATCGCACTGCCCTAAGGAAATTTATAGAGGTGGGGTGGAAGGACCACTGGAGGGCGAGGAACCCGAGTGTGAAGCAATTTTCATGCTTTTCAAATAGCTATTCATCTTTGTCCAGGATTGATCTATGTATATGCTCTCATACTGCTGAACGTTACATTTCGGGGATGGTATATGCTCCCAGAAGTGTATCGGATCACTCTCCACTGATTGTGTCTCTAGGGGTGCGTCCCCCTTCCGCGGTGGCTAAGGCTCCATGGAAGATGAATGCCTTTTGGTTAAATCTCTTTTCTTCCAATGAACACATAGAATCCCGCGTTTTAGATTTTTGGCGCATCCATGTGGCCTCAGAGTGTAGCATGGATTGGGAGGCCTTTAAGGCTGTCCTGAGGGGTCTATTTATTACAGAAATCCAGGCCATTAAGAGGAAGACGCATGCTCAGAGGGAGGGAATGGAACTGTTGGCTAAGAAGCTAGAGGATACTTTTGTCACAGACCCGTCTGAAGCGAACAGGGAGGCGTGGCTTTCGGCGCAGGATGCTCTGTACCAGGTCACGACCTCGGGTGCGGAGAGGAAGCGTTTTTTTTCAGAAGGCGGCTTTCTATGAGGGAGAGCACACTGGTCGCATGTTAGCGACTATTGCGAATTCCCAGCAGCTGTCCCCTTCAATTGGAGCACTACGGGTTCCTTCTGGTGAGACCAAATTTTGACAGAACTTGTTAGTTTCTACTCCTCCCTGTATGAATCTAAGCGAACATACTCGTTAGAGTCTTTAGATGAATACTTGGTCCATGTCCTCCTACCTACCCTGTCGGACTCCGCTAGGGAAGCGCTTGATGCCCCTTTGACCCTAGGTGAGCTGCAGATGGCGACTAACATGTTCCCCAACTCGAAAGCTCCGGGAGATGATGGGCTCCCTGCTGAGGTGTACAAACAATATGGAGAGCAGGTGTTACCGCACCTGCTGAGAGTCTTTAATGCTGCAAAGGAGACCGGTACCCTCCCCCCAATCTATGACTAGAGCTAACATTGTATTGATTCTAAAGCCAGACAAGGACCCCTTAGACCCGGGATCCTACAGGCCCATCTCTCTCCTACAAAATGACGTTAAGATCCTTGCCAAAGTCCTAGCGGTAAGACTGAATAGCGCCATATCCACTATTATTCACTTGGACCAATCCGGATTTATGCCCCAAAAGTCGACTGCAATAAATCTGCTGAGACTTTTCCTGAATATCCAATCGCGGGTGGACAATGTTGGTGATCGTGGATTGCTATCCCTAGATGCCCATAAGGCGTTTGACAGCATCGAGTGGGACTATCTGTGGGCGGTAATGAGGAAGTTTGGGTTTGGGACTGAGTTCATCCAGTGGGTGCAGCTGCTGTACTCTTCACCAGTAGCGGCTATACGGGAGGGGGGGAGGATTTCACATACGTTTAACTTGCATAGAGGCACACGGCAGGGCTGCCCCCTCTCCCCCCCCTCCTTTTTGCCCTGGCTATTGAGCCTTTGGCTGCCATGATCAGGGATTGTCCCTCAGTGCAGGGATTTCGGTATGGAGATCTTCAGGAGAAGATCATGCTATATGCAGATGACATTATGCTGCTCCTTGGGGATACTGCCACTTCACTGACTGAGGCCATGACTATAGTACGGCGATTTGGTATGTACTCGGGGTTAGTTATTAATTGGACCAAGTCCTCTCTCCTGTTAGACCATGAACCTTCAGCATCCTCTCCGACCATGCAGGACATCCCTGTAGCCACGTCCTTTAAATATTTGGGCATCCAGGTTACTGCCTGTTTGCTGGAATATGTCAACCTCAATCTCTCCCCTCTGATCAAGGTGTGGAGCAAGCTGAGGTTGTCCCTGGTGGGGAGGGTGAACTTGATAAAAATGATCCTCATGCCGCAGCTGCTGTATGTGCTCCACAATTCTCCCATGGTTATTCCCCTGAAAAAGTTTAGCATTAACTCGATCTTTCGATCACTTATATGGCTCTCCAAGCCCCCTAGGGTTAAACTTGAACTACTACAGTGCTCTAAAGACACCGGGGGATTGGCATTGCCCAATCCCTGGCTGTACTACTTAGCTTCCCAAATGCAGCATATAGCACAAGTTATATCCCCTCGACAGGACCTGACACTGAATTTGCTGGACTCGGTCCAGCTGCTCAGCTTCACGACTGGGGGGGGGGGGGGGAATGGTCTGGAGACCCTGAGGTACACTAAATCTAATAAGCTTTTCCCCACATATGTACTCATGCAAAAGATTTGGAATAAAGTCAGAATGCTTCAGGGAGTGACTGGATTCACTATTTACAGCCCTATATGGGACAACCAATACTACAAGGAAATAGCCAAATTACCGTATGGTCTGAGGTGGACGCAGTATGTGGGGTGTCGCATATGACTCATATATTTAGAGATGGCAAATTAAGGTATTTTCAGGAGCTCAGTATGGAATTTCGGCTACCGGCTTCTATGCAATTTTACTATCTCCAGCTTAAACACGCAGTTGACGCGCAGAGGGAAACAGATGTTTGGTCCTTGGACTCAGCGTCGGTTTTCAACTACCTATTTGAAGTGACTACATATAAGGGATTTATTTCTTGTTGTTATGCCAGGTTGCTTAATCTCTTCCTTCAGGGCGCTCCTCTGAAGGCAGTGTCCCTGTGGGAACAAGATGTGGGCGCGTTTGAGGAAGAGCAGTGGGAGGAGGCTTTGCAAGCAGTCCCCTCGTGCTCCCTGAACGTGGCACACAGATTATCTCAGCTTTATATCCTTCTGAGGGTCCACTACACACCGGCTAGATTAGCCCATATGGGGGTGACTACTGATCTGTCCTGTACCAGGTGCTGCAGGGATCACGGTGATCTTATCCACTTATTGTGGAGATGCCCGAAGCTCCACTTGTATTGGGCACGGGTCATCGACACTCTTAATGGCGCTTTCCAGGTTCAGATATCGCTGGATCCTAAAGCCTGCCTGCTGGGGATACTAGATGGCCTCCAGTTGGAGGATATCCCCAAGCAGGCTATTGGCAGGGCCTTATTTCAGGCCCGGTTGATGATCTTGAGACACTGGAAGGATACTGGATCACCTACGGTGCAGGAGTGGATCACACAGATGGGGGTTACACTTCGGTTGGAAAAACTTGTGTATCAACGTAGAGGGACTAGTACCAAATATGATAAACTATGGGACCCGTGGCTGAGTGTCCCGGGTCTGGCCCCTATAGATTTGGTATATGATCGAATATTTTGAGCCTGTTCAGGGGCGGGTGTGTTGCTTTTTATACTTGGCTATGTGGAATGCTTAATGGAATACACTGCTGAGGGGTGTAGTGTGGGGGGTGGGTACATGCTATGATAGTAGGGGTAACAATAATTTGTTGAAGGGATTGTGGGTTATGACGAATACGATGTATATGGGTGTGCTGCGTCACACTGATTGATTATATTGTTGGTTATCTGGAACTCTGTGAATGTGTTTTTTTTTTTTTTTTTTTTTTTACTTCTGCTCAATAAAGACCTTTTGTTTGAGAGAAAAAAGACTCTCCCAAGCTGTTGACATGGTTACAGACGCCCTCTGTAAGGTCTCTGCTGACCTCTAGTCTTCGCCCCCGGCCATGCAGTACATTGAATGGTGGTTGATCCTTGAGCCCAATCCACCCAATTTTAAGTCCCGCCCATAAGTATATGACGGACTACAGAAGCCGACTGTACCGTATCACAGACCACTCAGTGCCACGTGACTCCTCAGGCACAGCGTGCCGGTTACCTAGCAACCCAATGTCAACACTGTCCGCGTGTCCAATCTGCGCACGCCAGCCTCAATGACGATTGACCCGCCCCTTTATTTATTACGTCACACGACTCTAGTCTCAGAGGAGGGGAGAGCCGATGAGAGAGGACGGACGTGTTGTGTGTGGGAGGAGTCTGCGCTGTGAAGTGTGAGAGAGGAGGAGAAAATTATTGTGTGACATTCCGATGGGGACACCCGATTTTAAGGGAGAACTCCGATGGGGACACCCAATTTAACCACTTCAATACCGGGCATTTTAACCCCCTTCCTGCCCAGGCCAATTTTCAGTTTTTAGCGCTATAACACTTTAAATTGCGTGGTCATGCAACACTGTACCCAAATTTTATTTTTATACATTTTTTCACCACAAATAGTGTTCTTTTGGTGGTATTTGCTCACCTCTGCGGTTTTAATTTCTTGCACTATAAACAAAAGAAGAGTGACAAGTTTGAAAAAAAACACAATATTTTGTACTTTTTGCTATAATAAATATCCCAATTTTTTTATTTTTATTTTTTTTTAAAAAGCTAATTTTTTTCTCAGTTTAGGCCGATATTGCAATTTTTTTTTTTTTTAACCAAAAATAAGAATACATAAGCGTATATTGATTGGTTTGCGCAAAAGTTATAGCGTTTACAAAATAAGGGATAGATTTATAGCTTTTCTTTTTTTTTTTTTTTTTTTTTTTTTTTTTACTAGTAATGGCAGCGATCTGCGATTTTTATTGTGACTGTGACATTGCGGCAGACATATCGGATACTTTTGACACTATTTTGGGACCATTTACATAGCGATCAGTGCTATAAAAGTGCAGTAATTACTGTATAAATGTCACTGGCAGGGAAGGGGTTAACACTAGGGGGTGATTAAGGGCAGTTTTAAGGGCAGGGGAGAGATCTAGTGTCTAATAGGCCCTAGATTTCTCAGAAAACAGTACCTGCCACTGCCTATTGCTATCACAGGGTTTATTTACATCACCTGTGATCAATGGCGTCCCTAGGGGGGGACCAGAGGGGGCCCTGGCCCCCCCAACATTATGCTGTGCCCCACCATATGCCCCCCCAAAAAAAAAAGTGTTTTTTTTTGGGGGGGGGGGGTTTCGCTCGGGCTGCTGCTGGGGTAACATAGTCTCTCCTGAGAGGGAGAGCGTCCCCAGTCTGCTCCTGCGGGGGATTCCTCCCCCTCCCTCTGCTCGCTGACACTGCATAATGCGAGTGCTCACACAACCACAGCCGCTCGATCTGCTCCTTTCCCTGCATCCTCATTGGCACGGAGAAGAGCGAGTTGCAGGAAGGACTCCACGAGCACTGTGGGAGGGGGGCCCCAAGCCTTCATCTCAGTTACTGAAAAAACAGACTGATTTCTCCCGTCCTTAGAACAGGAGAACCAGCCTGTAAATTCCGAGAGTGGTGACTGCAAGCTGAGCCGAGTGTCAGTCTATGACACTCTTTCACAGCCCAGCGAGTCCAGCCACCCCCCTCACTCTCCTCACATATGAGCAAGGAGGAATACAGCTCCTCCTCCTCCTTCCAGTCCTGCCCACACTATCCCGGCGTGCTGTATCTGAAGAGAGGGGATGTGTGGGCGGGAAATATGAAAATCAACAGCATTCCTGGCTGTGTGTGAATGATGCCTGAGATTCTAGCCTGGACCGTGGGTAAGTGTGTGCACTGCAGACTGCAGTGCAGTGTAATCGCTGAACTGCATTATCTCCATCCCTTCTCTCCCCCATCTGTCTCCCTCCCCCTCTCCTGTTCTTTCAAGACATTCACAATTTACTTTCACTTTCAGTTAGGCAGGTAATATACGGTGCACATTTCTTTCCTGTGTCCACAGATTGCAGGAAAGAAACTTGCATAATTCCCCCATCAACACAGACAGTGGTGACAGGGGAATATCCCTCCTGCCCAGCAATTGTATTCTCCCGACAAACAGTGATTATCACTAGTGGCTATAGCAACCACTAGTGATAATCATAAGAGAATCTGCTCATTAATGGATCAAATCTCAGCCAGTTCCTACTGAACCAGCTGAGATTTAAACCGTCTATGGCTGGTCTTGGCTCTTAGGCAGCCCATACATTGATCACTTTTTTTCATTCAACTATTAGGTTGAATGAAAAAAAAAAGGGACTTATCTAATTCCCCCATCTACACATTATAGGTGGATGGGGGAATCCTACCAGTGTGGACCAGTACTGGAACAACCAGAGTTGCTGTCCTGTCCCGGCTATTCACAGCGCTGGTCTCTGTCCCCATGGCAGCGGCGGCAGCACATTGGAACCCAGTGCTGGTTACTTTATGGGGCTGATTTACAGGAGGGCCAGCACAATTTGTTGTTAGAGATGGGCTGGGCATGTTCAAAATTCCACATGCCAGAGCCTGCCAGGAAGCCCACACTGCACAGCGCTAATCACAGGCAGTGAGACATTTCCCGGTCCGCAGCTCCACAGATCAGGAAATGTCTCACTGGCTGTGATTAGCACTGTGGAGTGTCGGCTTCCTGGCGGGATCGGGCATGTGGGATTTCAAACACACCTGAGCCCATCTCTATTGGTTGTAGACAGTTGAGCTCCCTTCAGGTTGCTTAGCAGCAGTGGCGCCTTCTCTGACATGCTGATCGGGATGCAATCCAGGTGAGGCTCCTAGTCAAATCCTAGTGTTAAATATCAGTGATTTTACTGATCAAAGCCCACACTTTACAGGCATAGAGCCCACATGGCTGCTGAGCATACGGTTGATTATATATATGTGGTTGTTCTCTTGATGCTAATAAATACTGTGTTTATTAGATCCTGACTGGGAGCATCACTAGGATCACATCCCGATCAACATGTCAACAGAGAAGGTTATACAGCATTACTGCTGCTAGGTGACCAGCTGGGGGCTCGGCTCTCTATAACCAATAGTGCCAGCCTTCCCCTGCATGCACCCATAATGTCACCAGCACAAAGTCCTAATAGACTGCCGCCGGGGCCAAGGAGACAGATGCCAGACCAGCGCTGTCAATACCAGGGACAGGACAGCTGGGGAACCCCACAGTGGCAGAACACCAGGGCCCAGTGGCAAGACAACCTTTGCAACCCTGATAGTTCTCCCACTGCTTTAGACCCTTATATTTTCTTGGTGTGCTGGTGACATATATCTCTTGTTTTCTGCCACCCTGGTGGGGCCCCAATATAGTAGGAAGGGAGCTCACTGCAGAACATGTGAAAGGGCCCATTGTGGGATCGTAGTAAAGGGCCCCAGGATATATATATATATATATAATATATATATATATATATATATATTTGCATTTTATAGTTGGCCCCCCTACTTTTGTCCCTGTCCCCCCATGTGCCCCCCTAAATATGAAAGCTGGAGACGCCACTGCCTGTGATAACAGTAAATGTGATAAAAAAAGGAAAGGTACAAAAGTGTAAAAATAAAAAAAGCAAAATAAATAATTGAAAAATAAATAAAAGCGCACCCCCCCCCCCCCCTCTTGTCGGTATGTAAACACTGTGCATGTGAGGTATCACCGCAAATGTCAGATCGAGAGCAGTCTAGCAACAGACCTTGGTTTTTGACTCCTGTACATGGCTAGACCCCCAAAAAGTCTCACACGTGGTATCCCCGTACTCAGGAGAAGCAGCAAAATGTGTTTTGGGGTGCAATTCCACATATAACTATGGCATGTGTGAGAAATGTCTCATTAACGTGACAACTTTGTGTATAAGGGGGGCGGGGTCATTCTTTACTTTTCCTTCCATCATCCTTAATCTTTTCTCTCTCTAACCTAACTTGAACTCTGAGAAAATAATGAGGGTCATATTACATACTCCTTGAAAAGCCCAGAATGGAGATTACTCCCTTACTGGGGGTCCTCATTTGGGAACTCAGGGAAGGGATCTATCTATAAGCGATGGTAGACTCCTATTAGAGAAATACCTGATAGATATTCAGCATATCTGTACCATATAGAGCATTATCAGAAGATTGTTTAATTACGCTCATGTGAGTTTATGGCTTATTAGTTAAAATTACACGATGATAGAGAAATATTTTGATAATGCTCCAGTTAGGACAAATGAATACAGGGGTTACCCCATAGGGATATGAAAAATGCTAACAATATTCTTAGCAAAGACCCCCCTTATTGAAGGAATATACAACAAGAATTGATTCTCAGTTTCTCAAATGTTTGTATCACACATTACGTTTATACTTATTCACCACGAATACTCTTGTACTTTTTATTATGGAAAAAACGTGAAAACTGGAATAAAAAACTACTGATTAACCACTTCCCTACTGCCCATAGTCAAATGATGTCCCATCCTGGGTGGACGTCATATGATGTCCTGGGTTTGTAGGGAGATATCTGAATGATGCCTGCAGCTAGAGGTATCATTCGTATATCCTTTTGTTGTGCCGGCGATTCTGCGCACCATAAGAACGATCACGCTTGATCGTTCTTATAGGCGGCGGGAGGGGACATCCCCCTCCCGCCGCCATCCGGTGCTTCTCCGGGCTCTCCCGTGCCATCGGGGACCCGGGGAGAATCATCCGGCGCCGGTGGTGGGTCACGTGAGGAGCATAGAGACGACTGGTGACCAGATGGTCACCAGTCATCTCTATGACCGTCGGAGGCCCGGGCGCGATGTGATGACGTCACGCCCGGGTCCTCAGATGTAAACAAAGCCGCCATTGCGGCTAGTAAACATGAGATCAGTGAAATTTTTTTCACGATCTCATACTTTCCAGCCTTGAGGAGAGATGTGGGGTCTTATTGACCCCGCATCTCAATAAAGAGGACCTGTCACACACATTCCTATTACAAGGGATGTTTACATTCCTTGTAATAGGAATAAAAGTGATCAAAAAAAAGTAAAATAAGTGTGAAAAAAAAAAAGTAAACGCCCCTGTCCCCGGTAGCGCGCGATCAGAAGCAAACGCACATGTAAGTCCCGCCTACATATGTAAACGCCGTTCCAACCACATATGTGAGGTATCGCCGCGTGTGCGTTAGAGCGTGTGCAACAATTATAGCACTGGAACTCTAACCTGGTAACCTGTAAAAAAAAAAATTAAGCGTAGCCTATGGAGATTTTTAAGTACCGAAGTTTGGCACCATTCCATGAGTGTGCGCAATTTTAAAGCGTGTTAGGTATCTATTTACTCGGCGTAACATCATCTTTCATATTTTACAAAAAAATTGGGCTAACTTTACTGTTTTGTTTTTTTTTTTAAATTCATAAAACCATTGTTTTTTTCCAAAAAAAGGCGTTTGAAAAATGATTGCGCAAATACCGTGCAAGAAAAAAAGTTGCAATGACCGTCATTTTATTCCCTAGGGTGTCTGCTAAAAAAAAAACATATATAATGTTTGGGGGTTCTGAGTAATTTTCTAGCAAAAGAATGATGATTTGTACATGTAGGAGAGAAGTGCCAGAATATGCCCAGTATTGAGGGGGTAAAAAAAGCCCGGTGTTGAAGTGGTTAAAAACAAAAAAAATAAAATTTTTCAAAAACTTGAAAAAATAAAATCCTCCATGCACTCAACATGCCTCTCAGCAAATACTTTGGGGTGTCTACATTCAAAAAGGGGTAATTTGGGGGTTGTCTGTACTGCCCTGGCATTTTAGCACCTTAGAAAATGTGATAGACAGTTCCCCCCCCCCCCCCAAACATATTTACCTAGGTGGATGCAGCAATTGGTCTGGTGCTGCATCTGTCCCCTGCCAGCTCTAAAGCCCTGTACACACGATCGGTTTTACAGATGAAAACAGTCTGATGGATTTTCTTCCTCGGACAAACCGATCGTGTATGGGCCCCATCGGTCTTTTTTCCATTGGCGAAAAAAATAGAACATGTTTAAAAATTTTCCGATGGATAAAAAACCGATAGCAAATTCCGATCGTCTATGGGTAAGTCCATTGTTTAAAAAACCCACGCATTCTCAGAATCAAGTCGACGCATGCTCAGAAGCATTGAACTTAATTTTTCTCGGCTCATCAGTGTTTTGCGTCACGGCGTTTGGGACGGTCGGTTTTTTGACTGATGGTGTGTAGGCAAGACTGATGGAAGTCAGCTTCATCGGTTTTCCGATGGAAAAATCCATTGGTTTAACCACTTAAGCCCCGGACCATTTCGGGCCATTAGGACCAGGCCTGTTTTTGGGATTCGGCACTGCGCTGCTTTAACTGTAAATTGTGCGGACATGCAATGTTGTACCCAAATGAAATTTGCGTCCTTTTCTTCCCACAAATAGAGCTTTCTTTTAATGGTATTTGATTGCCTCTGCGATTTTTATTTTTTGCGATATAAACAGAAAAAGACCGAAAATTTTGAAAAAAAAATGATATTTTCTACTTTTTGTTATAAGAAAAATCGAATAAACTCAATTTTAGTCATACATTTAGGCCAAAATGTATTCAGCCACATGTCTTTAGTAAAAAAAATGTCAAGCGTATATTTATTGGTTTGCGCAAAAGTTATAGCGTTTACAAACTAGGGTACATTTTCTGAAATTTACACAGCTTTAAATTTATGACTGCCTATCTCATTTCTTGAGGTGCTAAAATGGCAGGGCAGTACAAAACCCCCCCAAATGACCCCATTTTGGAAAGTAGACACCCCAAGGAAATTGCTGAGAGGCATGTTGAGCCCATTGAATATTTTTTTTTGTCCCAAGTGATTGAATAATGACAAAAAAAAAATTACAAAAAGTTGTCACTAAATGATATATTGCTCACACATGCCATGGGCATATGTGAAATTACACCCCAAAATAAATTCTGCTGCTTCTCCTGAGTACGGGGATACCACATGTGTGGGACTTTTTGGGAGCCTAGCCGCGTACGGGACCCCAAAAACCAAGCACCGCCTTCAAGGTTTCTAAGGGCATAAATTTTTGATTTCACTCCTCACTACCTATCACAGTTTTGAAGGCCATAAAATGCCAAGATGGCACAAAACCCCCCCAAATGACCCCATTTTGGAAAGTAGACACCCCAAGCTATTTGCTGAGAGGCATGTTGACCCCATTGAATATTTTTTTTTTTTGTCCCAAATGATTGAATAATGACAAAAAGAAAAAAAAATGTACAAAAAGTTGTCACTAAATTATATATTGCTCACACATGCCATGGTTATATGTGGAATTGCACCCCAAAATACATTCTGCTGCTTTTCCTGAGTACGGGGATACCACATGTGTGGGACTTTTTGGGAGCCTAGCCGCGTACAGGGCCCCAAAAACCAAGCACTGCGAACGCTGCAGTTATGTGTGTTGTGTTTGGTAAGTGACAGTGATCGATCGATACTGCACTTGGGTGGGCTGGGCTGGGCTGGGCTGGGCGGAGGGGCTAAACGCAGGCGCTAGCAGGTATCTGGGCTGATCCCACTAACACTGCGTTTTTGGGAACCCTAAACCGCTGGGGATGCTAGTATAGATCTGATCAGATACTATACCACTAAGGGGGGTGTATGCTTTGCGCGTGGGTGTTAGCGTTACTGTCACTAACCTAACACTGCCTGGGGCGACGCAGACCCTCTCTGGCGCTAAAACCTAATTGATCTCACCCGCCGGGCGATCAGGGGGGTTAAACCTTTATTGGGTTATATACGGCGGGTGCCCTGATGCTATAAAAAGCAAACTAATCAACCAGCGTCACCCGTAACCTTTATATGGTGATCACTGGTGAAAGGGTTAACTAGGGGCAATCATGGGGTTAAAACCTTTATTAGGTTAAATATGGGGGTACCTGACACTATATAAAAACCTGACGGGTAAACTAAATAACTTACTGGCTAACCAGTGACACCAGTGACGCTTATACGGCGATCACTGGTGAAAGGGTTAACTCTAGGGGCAATCAGGGGGTTAAAATAATATATGGGGGTACCTGACACTAATAAAAACCTGCGGCGAACCTAAAAAAAAATAACTGCCTATCTAAAACACCAGCGACACGAATACAGCGATCGGAAAAACAATCGCTTAGTGACGCTGAAGTTAGGGGTGAAAGGGTTACCTGGGGGGTGATCAAGGGGTTAAACCTTTATTAGGGGGGGGGTTAGGGGGCTACCCTGGACCTAAAGGGGCCTAATCCTAACTGCCCTGCAACTTTTTACAATCACAGATGACACTAAATGCAGTGATCAGTAAAATAAATGATCACTGCAATCAGTGACACTGTGATTGGGGGCTTTGGGGTGACCTGGGGGGTGATCTGGGGGTGACTGGGGGGTGATTTGTGTGCCTATGTGTACCTACGTGTCAGTGGACTGTTGGTGCACTAACCTGCTTCTTCTCTGCTCGGCGCCGGGAACGAAAAGACCGCGGCGAGGGAGATGACATCACTTCCTCCAGCCTGTGTTTACATCACATGGCGGAGGAAGCATTTTCATTGGCCGGGAGCGATCGCGAGGGGGGGGGGCGGAATCGAGCGGCCCCCCCTCATGCCTGATCGCTCCCGAACACTTAACGGCAGCTCACTGCAGTGAAGGGGGGTCCGGATGGACCCCCCAACTGCACAAAGGCGATCACGTAGATCTACGTGATTCTGCCTGTCGGTGCCATTCTGCCGACGTAAATCGGCGGTGGGCGGTCGTTAAGTGGTTAAAAACCATAGGATATCTGATCGTGTGTACAGGGCTTTACACTGAGAAGCGAGCGATCGAACACCGCTGAGCACTCGGGTTTCAGAGCTCCCTGAGCAGAGAGCTGGTGACTGACCTCACAGAGCCTGCATCGGCTCCGTGATGTCAGCCTGCTGTCTGCTGAAAACGGTCACATGAGTGAAGAACAAACTGCACTCCTGTGATCCATAGGAGAGAAGTACAGCCAAGCGAGCTTTGGCTGTTCTCCTTTTATGGACACTTATTGGAATTTTTTATTTACCAATGACATGTAGCAGAATACATTTTGGGCAAAATTCATGATGAAACTTGATTTTATTGGATGTTTTTTTATAACCGAAACTAGAAAATGTGTTGTTTTTTTTTTTTTTTTTTTCAGTCTTTTTTTATTTCTATCACAAAAAGTAAAAAAAAAATTTTGGTGATCAAAAGAAAGATCTATTTGTGTGTAAAAAAAAATATGATATGAATTTTGTTTGGGTACAGTGGTACATGACTGCACAATCGCCAGTTAAATTAGTGCAGCGCCGAATTGCATAAAAAGGCCTGGTCATGAAGGCGGTGAAGCATGATTCAAGGTAAATGCAACACGATAATGTTTTCATACCCTAATGCAATGGTCTCCAAACTGAGGCCCTTTGCTTGCCTTTATGGGGCACTATTCCTCCCACTGATATGACACACTGTTCTGCCATCTGACAGCAATAATAGAGCACTACTCCTTTCTATGATACCAATGATGGGGCACTATTCCTTCCTATGATACCAATGATGGGGCACTATTCCTTCCTATGATGCCAATGATGGGGCACTATTCCTTCTCTTAGTACCATTAATGGCCAATATTTACTCCCACTAATACCAGGAAATGTTCTGCTTCTGCTGGCCACAGTCTGGCCCTCCTAAAGTCTGAAATACAATAAACTGGCCCTTTGTTTAAAAAGTATGGAGACCCCTGCCCTAATGCATAACATTTTGAACCGCATACATCGTTCCAGAATGTTTAATAATTTCTCATTTTATTCAGTAATTTTTTCAACTTTCCATCTATTAAATCTTCTGCTCTTGTTGTTTTAACTTTGGATAGTAAAACTTTTTTTTATGCCAGTAAATACCTTATACAGCCCACTTCCTGTTTCTTGTCTGGTCATTGGCCTAAGCTTATAACAATAAAAGGGGGGGGGGGGCACTTACTATAAAAATATTTTAATCTATACAAAATGGCGAGCATAAAAAATCAAATATTGATAATTGCAAAACACATCCATAAATGACTCTTCATAAAGGTGAAATAATAAAAATACCACTGTGAAAAATAAAAAGTGCAACAATCCAGTGCGCAGAAATCGCCTGTGTAAAAAAATATATAAAAGTAACTGCACAAAAAGAAATAAACGCCCCTCTTTTCCTTTCAAGGCATCCTATTGGAAGAAGTCCAGAGTGACGAAACTAGTCTGGGAGTAAGCTACACGGCTATTGCTTGTGGTGTGCAGCGTTACGATCTTCCGACCGCTCATCGAACGCACAGACCGGTGGTTGGGCGGGAGTCTGCAGTGTTTTGAATTGGAGTGGAGAGGCAAGCGTTCGTGGAGGAGGGTGAGACACATACAAACTATCTGGGTCTGCCGAGACCGTAATACATCACGGCTACCATTGTACACTTGCCTGGCATTTGGAAAGTTTTCTGTTGAAGTGCTTGATTTTGGGTTTTTAAAATGTGCGTGCAAATATTGAAGGCTAAGTGTGCTGTGCGGTTTTAATAAAAAGGTTGTGATATACTTCACTATCGGAGATATTTGTCTTTTTCATGTGGAGAGACTTGACTGACCTTAAATACATCATTGGATTCATTTGATACCCCGGGGGGTACTTAAGCTGTAACGCCAAGCATGAGAGTGCGAGGCATATCCTATTGGTGAGTGCAAGTCCATAGGGAGAGGAGACACTGAGCACCTATGGTGTGGTGAAGGTCCTTAATTCAAGATATCACAGGAAGAAACTTTTTATTTTAAGTTATAACACTTGGAATTATTATCACCTACGGACTCTTTATTTATAGAACTCACTTTAAAGAAACTTTTTCTTTTAGTTTTTTAAGCATTGATTGAACATTGCAAAAAATTCTAGAGAAAACGCTTGGACAGCCGCACTCCAAAAATAGGTTCTTTTTATTTAAAACAAAAGCACAAATAACATGCCACTGCAAAAAACAGCAGGTATGAGTTGACGCGTTTTGCACTGCGATTCAGTGCTTAATCATAGCTCATAAGCTACAGTAGGTGCCGCCGATATTGTGTCAATCAGCTCCGTCGCGAGAGCCAGTGCCGAGCTGTCTCATCATCGGGAAAGGAAAAAATGTTCCTTTCATGATGAGCGACACGCATTGCCCATAGGCGGGGATCCGACGTGGATTCCCGCCAATACCAGGCACTGCGTTTGGTATGAATCCTGAACGGGAACTCCACGCCAATTTTTAAAGAAAAAAACGGCGTGGGTTCCCCCTCCAGGAGCATACCAGGCCCTTGGGTCTGGTCTGGATTTGAAGGGGAACCCTACGCCGAAAAAACGGCGTGGGGGTCCCCCTCAAGATCCAAACCAGACCCTTATCCGAGCACGCAACCTGGCAGGCCGCAGGGGAAGAGGGGGGGACGAGAGCGCCCCCCCTCCCTCCTGAACCGTACCAGGCCGCATGCCCTCAACATGGGGGGTTTGGTGCTCTGGGGCAGGGGGGCGACCTGCGGCCCCCCCACCCCAGAGCACCCTGCCCCCATGTTGATGAGGACAGGGCCTCTTCCCGACAACCCTGGCTGTTGGTTGTCAGGGTCCCGGCCTCCCCCACCCTATGTGAATGAGTATGGGGTACATCGTACCCCTACCCATTCACCTGGTGGAAAAAAATGTCAATAAAAACACAACACAGTTTTTAAAAGTATTTTATTGCAACGCTCCGGAGGTCTTCTTCCGACTTCGGGGGTCTCTGGTGTCATCGCCGCGCTCTCCGGTTCTTTCTTCTGCCGGGCCTCCGCTAACTTCTTTTTTAGCTCTTTTGCTAGCGGAGGACCGGTCTTCTCCGTCGCCTTCTTCTCCCGCTCTCCGGTTCTTTCTTCCGCCGGGCCTCCGCTAACTTCTTTTTCTCTAGTCATCTTCCAGGACGGCACACCTGAGAGATGACTGGTCCACCTGACAGGAAACACAATCAACACATGAGGTTAAAAGGCCCCTCCCTTCCCCTGCACCTCAGTTCTTGATTGTGTTTCCCGGCAGCGAAACGTTTGTTATTTTTGTCAGACCTGAAGTCGGTAGCGGATGGTCTCCCCCCTGAGAGCTGGACGCCAAGGCCGGGGAGGGTTGCGGGTCCAGCCAGGGATCAGTCCCTTCTCAGGGGGGGTTCCCAATGACCGGTGGTATTCCCTGGTAAAGAGCCTCCCGGGCACAGGGGCGTTTCCCGGATCTCTTGTGGGTACATGCCTCCCCACCTACCTTCCACCCAGTCTAGGGTACTTGGGGGATGAAGGAACCAGAGGGTCTGCAGGAGTCCAGGCCGCTGGAGGAGGAAGGCTGTCATTTTCCTGACAGTGCAGCTCCATAGGGAATGCTGGAAACACTCCTAGGCAGGAGTGAGCATTCGTCGTGGGTGGAGCAAGATGGTGCCTCTTCCGGTTCCGGGCGACATCACTTCCGGTTTCCAGTCCAAGCCAAAATGGCGGATCCGGACACTAGAGGCCAAAATGGGACTACCTCTGGCGGCGGGACTCCAGCAAAATGGCGCCGATCGGCATCCTGGCCATAAAAATCCGGTGGAGCCAGGCGGAGGTCCCACAGGCCCCTCTCACCGCCTGGAGTCTCACAGCAGAGCTCCTAGGAAGTAGGAACCAGCTGAGACCAGGAATGGAGCGAGAGGAGGACACAGCAGTGGCTGCATCCCAGGAGGGGACCACGAGTGGTGAGTCTTTCCTCTATTATTCACAAGGGGTTGGTTAAGGGAGGTCTTACCCACACCCCTTGGGGGGGGGGCAGGAGAAAGTACAGCTTGCTAAAAAACTAGTGCTGTCTTGTCTTTTTGTCTCCTTAGAACCCAGTGGATCTGCTCAAGGGGCCCACAAGGTTAAAAGCAAAAGTACCCCTCCCCCTAGAACAAAAAGGTGTGGGAATTGCAATGAAAAGCTCCCACTTGATCACGCAAAGCCTTTTTGTTACAGGTGCATACATAAATTGTCGGGTAAGGAAACCTCACAGGTGTTGAGGGACTTCCTTACAGTACAGGCAGAGATGCTGACTACGTTACAATCCCTTAAGACAGTTATTGCATCTAAGGAAGAGCATAGCACTAGTGGCAGAGAGGTTCTGTCCTCTAGAGAAGGTACTTCATCTCAGGGGGACACATCTGACAGAGGTCAGAGAACCCCACAGGGGCCTCCCTCTTCCATTACTTCAGGAGTAGATGAGCTTGAGGACCCAGAGGAGTCAGAAGAGGACTCATTAAAGGAGGGGGAAGGTTCAGACCCTGAAAGCCAGGACAGTGACAGTCCTAAACTTAGGCATCTCTTTCCCGTGGAGGACATGGGACAGTTGCTTAAGACAATTTATGCCTCTGAAGATATCCCAGAACCTCCAGTACAGACAACAGCCCGGGATAAGTTGTATAATGGCTTAGGAAAACCTCAGTCCAGAGTATTCCCAGTACACCAAACCCTTAAGGAGGTAATTCTGAGGGAGTGGAAGGACCCGGAAAGGAAGGTCCTTAAGCTAAAAACCTGGAAGAGAAGGTTCCCTTTTGGGGAGGAAGAAGAAGAGAAGTTTTTCAAGACCCCCAAATTAGATGCAGCCCTTTCTCAGGTCTCTAAGAAATCCGATTTGTCCTTTGAGGACTCGGGTAGCATTAAGGACCAAATGGATAGGAAGGCTGAAACGCTTCTGCGCAGAGCATGGAATGCCAATGCGGCAGCCATGGCTCCTGCACTAGCATCTGCCTGCGTAGCCAGGAATGTGAATGCCTGGCTAGGTAGGCTCTCTGGCCATGTTTCTAGAGGGGACAATTCCGAAGAGGTTATGGACTCTCTAGAAATAATTAACAAAGCAGTAGCATATTTGGCTGATGCGACAGTGGAGGTGGTCAGAACCTCAGCCAAGTCAGCGGCCCTCCTGAACTCCGCAAGAAGGGCGGTCTGGGTTAAGTCATGGCAGGGGGACCCTATGTCCAGATCACGGCTCTGCGGGTTACCTTTTGAAGGTTCCCAGCTTTTTGGCCCTGGTCTGGATCAGGTCCTATCGCGATCTGCAGAGAAGGGGAAAAAGTTCCCGGTTAAGGCCAAGAGAGAAAAAGGCAAAGTTTTTTCGTGCCCCTCCTAATCAGGGCCAGTTCAGGGCCAAGAAAGACACCAATAGAAGATTGGGGAAGGGAAAGGGCAGACAGAAGGGTGGCCTGCTCTTCTCCGGACCCAAGGACGCCAGCAGGCAGCCAAAGTGACGCCAGCGTCAGGGTAGGGGGGAGACTTTCTCGATTTGTCCCTCAATGGCGAAGGATCTCCGAAAGCCCCTATATCCTGCATATCCTGACAGAAGGATATCGTCTGGAACTTTCCTCTCCTCCCCCTCAAAATTTTACTCTGACCCATCTCCCCAAAGAACCTTTGAGAGCAGCAGGGTTGATGGACAATTTGCAGGGATTGGCGGACCAGGAGGTTATCGTTCCCGTTCCACCCGAAGAGCTCTACCAGGGATTTTACTCCCACGTGTTTGTGGTCCAGAAGCCGTCAGGAAAATTTCGCCTGATATTAAATCTCAGGAAGCTGAACAGGTTTCTGATACACAAGAGCTTTCGGATGGAAAGCATTTATACTGTGAGAAAACATCTATTGAAGGATACCTTTATGGCCACAGTGGATCTGAGGGACGCGTATCTCCACGTGGCTATTGCCCCGGAACACCAATCCCTGCTGAGGTTTGCAGTCCTGACAAGCAAGGGTATACAACACTGGCAATACCGAGCACTTCCCTTTTGGCTTAGCTGCAAGCCCAAGAGTGTTCACAAAGATATTGGCAGAGGTTGTAGCTTACCTGCATTTACAGGGGGTATCTCTGATACCCTATTTAGGCGACCTCCTGATCTATGGACAGTCTTTAGAGCAAGTGACAGCAGACGTAAAGACGGTGATCTGCACCTTGGAGAACTTGGGTTGGATAGTAAACAGGGAAAAATCGTCCCTAGTGCCATCCCAGATAAAAACTTTCCTAGGATACTCTGTGGACGCAGGGGCTCAGAAGCTTTTTCTCCCAGAGGAAAAAAGGTTAAAGGTAATATCAGCAGTTTCCTCTCTATTGGAACCCAGGGACTGCTCTCGCAGACAGGTCATGAGGGTCCTTGGCCTAATGACTGCCTGTATTCCGGCGGTTCCCTGGGCTCAGCTCCATTCCAGGGAGCTACAGTTTTTCCTTCTATCCTCCTGGGACAAGAAGACAGAGTCTCTGGATGGGAAGGTGGCCATTCCAGCAAGGGTAAGGGCCTCCCTAGATTGGTGGCTGGGTCAGGACAGACTCACGTTGGGTCGTCTCTGGACCCAGTGGAACCCTATAAAAATTACCACAGATGCAAGCGCCTGGGGTTGGGGTGCTCACTTGGGGGACCTCCAAGCGCAGGGATCCTGGAACCAGATCCAAGCAAGGGCCTCCTCCAATTACAGGGAGCTTCTTGCGGTGGGTCAGGCTCTGAAGGCCTTCGAAAGCAGAGTTCAGGGACTAGACGTCCAAGTCCTCTCGGACAATGTGACAGCAGTTTCCTATCTAAACCGACAAGGGGGTACAAGATCCAGAAGGCTACTAAGTCTAGCCCTGGAGATTCTGAGTTGGGCAGAAGGGGTCCTTCAATTCATATCGGCGGTCTACATAAGAGGGGACCACCAATGTGGTAGCGGATTTCCTGATCCGACAGCCCATTCACCAAGGGGAATGGGAACTAAACCAGAGAGTATTCCTCCAGATAAGTCAAGAGTTCGGGGTTCCGGAGATAGACCTTTTCGCCCACAGAGGGAACAGAAAGGTGGAGCGTTTTTTCTCTCTCACCAGAGAGGGAGGTTCAGAGGGAATAGATGCTCTAGCTCAGAATTGGGACTGTCACCTAGCATATGCTTTCCCTCCACTAGCTTTGATTCCTCGGGTTCTACAGAGGCTGGCCAACTCGGAGTGCAAGCTGATTCTGATAGCCCCTTGGTGGCCCAAGAGGACTTGGTTTGCTACTCTGAAGAAATGGTCGGTGGCCCCTCCTTTTCCTCTCCCAACCAGGCAGGATCTTCTTCTGCAGGGGCCAGTCGTTCACCCCAACCCAGGATTCTTCAGGTTGACGGCATGGCTCTTGAGAGGGAGATTCTCAGAGGCAAAGGATGCTCCGATAAAGTGATTGAGACCCTCCTAGGTAGTCGAAAACCAGTCACTAGGAGGATATATTCAAAGGTTTGGAATACTTTTTCTCACTGGTGTCAAGATAGAGAAGTGTCTAGTCCTTCGGTACCAGTGATACTAGAATTTTTACAGGCAGGGGTGGACAAAGGAATTGCCACAAATACCCTGAAGGTACAGATAGCTGCTCTATCCGTATTTTTGGACCAGAGGCTCACGTTAGAGCCTCTGATTAGGAGGTTCCTAGTAGCTAGGGAGAGGTTAACCCCCATAAAGGTTAAAAGATTCCCCCCTTGGAATCTAACATTGGTCTTGGAAGCGTTGACGAAAGCCCCTTTCGAACCAGCTCAGGAGATCTCCATTAAATTTTTGACGCTTAAGTTAGCCTTTTTACTGGCCATCACAACAGCCAGAAGAGTAAGTGACCTGCAGGCCTTGTCAAGTAAAGAGCCTTTTCTGTTGATTCTGGAAGATAGAGTTGTGCTGAAGCAAGACCCACTTTTTCTTCCCAAAGTCGCATCACAGTTTCATAGGTCGCAGGAGATCATTTTGCCTTCCTTTTGTGAAAACCCAAAGAACAAAGGAGAGGAAAAATTTCAGTTTTTAGATGTCAGGAGATGTTTGCTGACATACTTGGACAGAGTGAAGGACTTCAGGAAGTCGACTCACCTTTTAGTTTTATTTAGCGGCCCTAGGAAGGGAGGGCAGGCTTCTAAATCTACAGTGGCTAGGTGGATTAGGCAGACCATAGGTATGGCTTATGAGCAGTCAGGTTCCCCAGTACCAGGTAACATTAAAGCTCATTCAACAAGATCTTTGGCGGCCTCTTGGGCAGAAAAAGCAGGGGCCTCAATCGATCAGATCTGCCGAGCAGCCACATGGGCGAAGCAGGACACCTTCTTAAAGCACTATAGAGTGGAACTACGATCGCCTCAGGATCTGACATTTGGAAGGAAGGTCTTACAAGCGGTGGTCCCACCCTAAGGTAGGCCTTGAACTTCTTGTCCATCCTCTCAGGTGTGCCGTCCTGGAAGATGACTAGAGAAAATTGACAGTTACTTACCGTTAACTGCTTTTCTAGGATATCTTCCAGGACGGCAGGCCTACTTTCCACCCCTGGTTTGATGTAAGTACTACGGGTAGAGTTTCCCTCTGGCACCCGGATAACCTATTACTTTGGTTACTGTGGGCGAAAAGGAGAGGAAAAATTTCAGTTTTTAGATGTCAGGAGATGTTTGCTGACATACTTGGACAGAGTGAAGGACTTCAGGAAGTCGACTCACCTTTTAGTTTTATTTAGCGGCCCTAGGAAGGGAGGGCAGGCTTCTAAATCTACAGTGGCTAGGTGGATTAGGCAGACCATAGGTATGGCTTATGAGCAGTCAGGTTCCCCAGTACCAGGTAACATTAAAGCTCATTCAACAAGATCTTTGGCGGCCTCTTGGGCAGAAAAAGCAGGGGCCTCAATCGATCAGATCTGCCGAGCAGCCACATGGGCGAAGCAGGACACCACCTTAAAGCACTATAGAGTGGAACTACGATCGCCTCAGGATCTGACATTTGGAAGGAAGGTCTTACAAGCGGTGGTCCCACCCTAAGGTAGGCCTTGAACTTCTTGTCCATCCTCTCAGGTGTGCCGTCCTGGAAGATGACTAGAGAAAATTGACAGTTACTTACCGTTAACTGCTTTTCTAGGATATCTTCCAGGATGGCAGGCCTACTTTCCACCCCTGGTTTGATGTAAGTACTACGGGTAGAGTTTCCCTCTGGCACCCGGATAACCTATTACTTTGGTAGAACTGAGGTGCAGGGGAAGGGAGGGGCCTTTTAACCTCATGTGTTGATTGTGTTTCCTGTCAGGTGGACCAGTCATCTCTCAGGTGTGCCGTCCTGGAAGATATCCTAGAAAAGCAGTTAACGGTAAGTAACTGTCAATTTTAGCTCTTTTGCTAGCGGAGGCCCGGTCTTCTCCGTCGTCTCGTCTGGCTCTCCGTTGTCCTTCTGCTGGCCCCTCCACTAACTTCTTGGTAGCTCTTTTGCTAGTGGAGGAGCCGGTCTACCCATCGTCGCCGTCGGCGTCTTCTTCCCTCTTCTCCTCGATGTTGACTCGACGCTTCCTCTCGCAGTAATGATAAATCTTCGGTCCGCAGAGATTAATATAGGCTTCTCATGACGTCACAGTCACATGGTCCCATGACGTCAGTCACATGCTTTGGGGCCATGCAGCGAGCGCGACACGTGTCGCCACCCTGCTGCCGAGATCTCGGCACTCCTGTCGCCGAGAATCTCGGCGATGGGAGCACGATAGAAATACAATATCGGCGGCACCTACTGTACGATTAAGCACTGAATTGCAGTGCGAAACGCGTCAGCTCATACCCGCTGTTTTTTGCAGTGGCATGTTATTTGTGCTTTTGTTTTAAATAAAAGAACCTATTTTTGGAGTGCAGCTGTCCAAGCGTTTTCTCTAGAATTTTTTGCATTGTCATATGCATTTCCTGCACCCACGGCTCTGGATCCTGTGAATGAGTCATCAGCCACACTTGAGCGGTAACTCTCTCCTTGATTGAACATTATGGACACCTAAAATTCATTCTATGTACTCGCGTATAAGCCTAGATTTTCAGCCCTTTTTTTTGGGCTGAAAGTTTCCCCCCCCCCCCCCTCGGCTTATACTCGAGAGAACGTTCGTGATAGGCGGAGAGTGTCTGCTGAGAATCGCCTATCACAGAAGGGACCAGGAAGAGACAGCGGGATTTAAACGATGGACGCCGCAGCCTCTCAACATTTTTTCAGGTACTATTTACAATGTTAAATTTAAACAGTGAGCTAGGGAACGGTGAGCTAGGGAACGGTGAGCTAGGGAACGGTGAGCTAGGGAACGGTGAGCTAGGGAACGGTGAGCTAGGGAACGGTGAGCTAGGGAACGGTGAGCTAGGGAACAGTGAGGAACAGTGAGGCATTGTTGACCCAGTTTTTTGTGGTAACATTAGGTACCTCGGCTTATACTCGAGTATATACGGTACACATTTGTTTCACAGGGTGTATATGTGTGTGTGTGTGTATATGTGTGTGTGTGTGTGTGTGTGTGTGTGTGTGTATGTATGTATGTATATATATATATATATATATATATATATATATATATATATATAATATGTAGCGGGTATTTGAATTTAGGGGAAGCATCTGGATGGTAGTGTAACCCAGATGCACTGATTGCTAGGGAATCCGAGACCCTTTTGTGGTTCTTGGAGGACTCTGGTGGTGTGAGGTTCCCTGCGGCCTACAGGTGGCGTTGTCGCCCTGGCCGGAGTTGAACTCGCACCGCAAGACTGCCTTTTTGTCCTTTCCTGGCGCTGGTACAGCGAGGCGGGGAACCTGCTGGGACGCAAAAGGAGAGGAGATAAAAGGGGCGGATGACCTGACCTTGGGGTTCAGAGTCGGAGGATGCAGCCGCACTCAGGCACCTTCAGCTTGGGTGCTGGCGTCCCGGAGTTCCGGGCCCAGGTGCCCTTGACCTGGCCGGAGCGAGAGATGGAGTCCATCTCAGGCACCTTTAGCCTGGGGTGAGGTACTCTGGCGGATGCTGGGGCTCAGTACCTTCGACTGAGTTCCGCAAGGGTGGAGGAATCCGAGGGGGCCCTAACTCTTTGGGTGCCCGTGTCTGAGTTCGTGAGGACTGGTGAGCGGAACTTCTCTGGAGAGTCCGGTGCAGCATTGCTGGTGACAGAGGCCTCCGGTGACTCCCTTGGACGGATATCCTTCCCCTGACAGGGGCCGTGCTAGCGAAGGTAATTCATGTTCTACCTCATATAGTCAGTGGCAGTGACTATTTGCCATTGGTGACACCACAGTGGTCAGCGATACATTAAAGGATTGTGCCTCGACCTACTCCCATTAATACTGAACTGTTGCAAAGGTCCCAACTTGACTGTGCTGTATGTTTATTCGCTGAGAAGAATAAAACTGTTGGACCTATTCAGTGTGTGGAACTCTGGTTACTAGGAGCAAAGGGGGGAGTCAAGGACGGAGGAAAGGATTTGACCCTAGGACACCTACACAAAGCCCGATCTTTCTGGCTTTCACCTCTTCTTCACTATGGGGTACATGGGCCGTGGTGTATCTCATCCCTCCCCCCGGTACTAACACCCCTAGACAGAGACAGACAAGCCGAGAATGAGAAGGGGTGAGGTCTTATATATATATATATATATATATATATATATATTCTTTCACTGGGTGTGTGTATGTATGTGTGTGTATATGTATGTGTGTGTGTGTGTGTGTGTGTGTATATATATATATATATATATATATATTATGTATGTATGTTTATTTAGGTTTGTGTTTTCACAACACATAGCGCTACTATTTCGGTTACTAAAAAAATATATAAATGTAATCCTTTGTATACAAAATACATACACTAGAAAATCCTTTGAAAAAATGGCGTGGACAGTCACGATACGCGTGAGGACAGAGAGCCGTGGTGGTGACATCACTTTCCGGGTGCGGCCGAACCCGGAAGTCTTCCTACACACAGTACTGTCAGTATATGCTGAATTACCTCTGCTTAAAATGTGAGTGTTTACCATTAATAAAAGTTTGTTTTTGTGTTAAATACTACACTATGGAGTACCCTTTTTCCTGCATGTGTCTGTCTGAGCATCTAACCAGGAGGTGTGACCATAGAGAGAAAGTGAGCAGGGATCGTTTTTTCTGAGGAATACAACAGAAAGGCTTATTATTTAGCCTCTTAGCCCTGGTTCACACTGGTGCGTTTTGGCATGTCAAATCGGCGATATTTGCCGCAAATTGCCGGAAATGGCATTGCCCTAATCGGTGCGACGCCGCATCTGCGGCGCTGCACCGATTTCAAAAATTAGTTTCTGTACTACTTTTTGCTATTTCGGCCGCGATTTACATTGACATCTGTGCAGAAACCTGCACAGATTTCTTTGTAATCGCGGCTGAAATCGGGACTGCCAGCGAGAGTGAAATCGTGCGAGTTCAGCTGAACTCGCATGGCTTCACTCCCGCAGCCCAGTGTGAACCTGGACTTAAGGTGAGAGGCTGGGGGAAACGTTTGGCACGTAGCACTGGATGAAAGCACCTGCACTTTATTGGATATCACTGCAATTAAGAGACAATTGTTTTTCATCTGCACTTTTTGGATTTATTTTGCACATTGCTGTGGAGTGTGGCTAAAGCCCCGTACACACGGTCGGACTTCCATCGGACTTTTCCGTGTTTTTTTTGTCCGAACGGAGTTGGTCGGGAACACCCATAGCATACACACGCTCAGACTTTTCTGCAAACTTTCCCAAAACTTGTTGCAACATCACATGGTTTTTCTGCACTTTTCTGCTCTTTACCGCCACCCTTTGGTCAACTTCTGCTATTGTTGGTTGATTTTAACATTAGTCCGATGGTTTTCTGTACACACGGTCGGACTTTGCTCCATCAGACTTTTGTTGGGCAAAAGTTTGTCCGTTTGCAGACCCAACTTTTGTCCGATCAAAACAAGAAAAAGGCAAAAAAAGTTTGTCCGATGGAGCGTACACACAGTCGGATTGTTGGTCCAACTTGCTCAAAATGAAGTTTGTTGGCCAAAAGTCCAACTGTGTGTACGGGGCTTTAGCGATTTTCCAGCACAAAGACTTGCATTATTTTGCATGGTTTTTTTTTGGAATTGTTTTTTTGCACTAAAGTGTATGTATTTTGCATACACAGGATTACATTTATATATATATTTTACACAGGTGATTTCTGCACTGGATTGTTGCACTTTTTAATTATTTTTCACAGTTGTATTTTTTTTATTATTTCACCTTTATGAAGAGTAATTTATGGATGTGTTTTGCAATTATCAATATTTGATGTTTTGTGCACGCTATTTTATATAGTTTAAAATATTTTTATAGTAAGCGCCCCCCCCCCCCCTTTTATTGTTATACCTTTTCAGTGTGTGTGAACACTTTTTAGGTGGCTGCTACTTTTTTAGTTTTTAGTATATTTTATCCCTGTATTGGTTTGCACATTAGTTCCCCCATTTTTCATATAGCCTAAGCTTATGACATCAAGCACAGCTCTCTCTCTCTCTCTCTCTCTCTCTCACTCTCATGAGAGTTTTCCAGAAAGAGAGGTGGGTGAGTCATAAGAGGGCCAATGAGAGCTGCAGAGCTGGAGGTGTGTCTGTGTAAATCCATGAAGTGAACAGGCAGCAGCTTCAGCTGCCCACAGTTAAAATGGTTGCAGCCAGACTCCGTGGAGGGAAATTTCTGCAGCATATTTGGCAAGTACAGAATCACAGTATATATAAAAGAATATGCAAAGTGGTTGGAGGGAAGCTTCAGAATGGCAAAGATGTTTTTAATACAAATCATGTGAGCAATGGATGTCTGCTTCCTATTTTCTATGTGTTTGCAAACAGTTTCCCTTCTTCAAGATAAACAATCACATTGTTTCTCACACAGTAACCCTAAGTGCTGCTTCACACTGATGCGATTTCTGATGCGACTTGAGTCCCACTGAATTGCATGACAAGGGAAATTATTTTCAGTTCACATCAATTCAATTCTGTGCGGTGTGATTTTGGAAAAGGTTCCTGTGCTACTTTGGTGCAATTTCAGCTCCGTGGAATATGCTAACCACATCCAAAGTCGCACTACATATTCGCACTGAGCAGCGCATGAAAAACAAATCATAGTAGTGTGAACTGAGCCTTACAATATAACAGGCATCTCATCAAAGTATAACTAAAGGCAAAACGTTTTTTTAGTTTTGCAGAAAGTGAAGAGGGATTAGTACTCCTGTCAGTTTTTATTGCTGTCTGTGCCCCTTTATCCTGCTTACCATTATTATTGAAAGTAAAAGAACATCCCAACTTTTGGGTTGTCCCCAGAAAAGTAACCAAGGGGAAATCTTGCAATGGGGACCTGGAGGTCCCCAAAGAATTCCTTAAATTTGCAGGGATTTCCTCTCACTTCATGTTTGGCTATGGGACAGGAAGTGAAGGTAAATCTCTTCAATGGAACAAAGTTGGCTAAAAAAGAAAAATCTCACAGGGGTTATAACTAGTGTTGAGCGGGTAGCTGGATATTCGGGTCCGGCGGGTTCGGCCGAACTTCGGAAAAAAGTTCGGATTCGGGACCGAACTTTAACCCGAACCCGGACCCGGACCCCATTGAAGTCAATGGGGACCCGGACTTCTGACGACTAAAAAGGCTCTAAAAAAGTAATGGAAAGGGCTAGAGGGCTGCAAATGGCAGCAAAATGTTGTTAAGAACATGGCAAGTGCTCTGCAAACAAATGTGGATAGGAAATAACTTAAAAGAACATAAAAAAAATTAAAAAATTAAAAAATATGCTGGAGGCCCCCTTTTCAGCAGAAGAGGTACAGGAAGTCATTAAGAACCTCAGAAACTCAACGGCACAATGCCACACATATGGTAGGAATGCCCCAGAATACGCCCTTTCTGGAATAAATTATTTAATTTAATGGATAAGCTAGTGGGAAAATAAAATACTTTGAAATAAAAATGTAGCGGGGTGCTAAATTTAAGGAAAGTGTTTGAGTGGTAAATAGGCTCAAATACCCTAATTCTGTAGGATTCATGGACCATTTTGTCCTCGGGGGACAGTATTGGTGTGCAGTTCCCTGCGGCCTACAGGTGGCGCCTTTTGTGTCCCCTCTTGGCAGTAGTACAGCGGGGCGGGGAACCTGCTGTGCATGCCGGGAGAGCATATAAAAGGGGCAGACCTTTGGCCTGGGGGCTGATGTCCAGTGGGGTCCGCGCCCAGGTGCCTTCGGCCTGGGTGCATGTGTTCCTGTTCCATCTCGGGCACCTTTAGCCCGGGGTGAGGTACTATCCTGGAGTTCTTGCTGCCCTGGGTATGGAGGCCTAGGGGCGGGAGTAAAGCCTGGAGTCCAGAGCCGCCTCGTGTAGGGGACCCTGTTCCAGGGAAGGGAGGATCATTCTGATGGACCGATGCGGGAGTCACGGTGAAGGAATGGTCTGTTGAATCCCTGGAGAGATGTCTTCCCCTTGATATGGGCTAGGTTCGTAGAAGGAGAAGCTCAAGGTCACCTTGACTGTATCAGATGCCTTATTCAACCGGCCCGTGGCAGGGGCCTTATACACCCTGGTCTGTGGCTGAGACCAAAGTTCTCCAGGCCCGTGGCAGGGGCCTTGTACACCCGGTCTGTGGCAGAGACCAACCTCAATGTCTGTGGCAGAGACCGTGCGCCAAAAACTGTTTGAGAAACCTAAGCAGTGAAGTGAATGTGCTACGTTTGTGCCTGGACCTCCTCCACACCTTAAGCTGTCCTGTTTCTTTGCTCCTAACCTTTTCTATCTGAGTACAGTTTATTTTGCCATGAGAGAATAAGAGTTGGAGTTTCAGCTGGTGTGGACATTGACTTTACTGGCAATTAAAGGACTTGCCTCTACCTACAGTAGAGGTGAGAATCATCCTCTGGAGGAGTTTTGACTCCGGCTGTGGACACGGCCCGTCAAGTACACCGCTCAACCTCTTTATATAGGATGATACGGGCTGGTAGTGCGGTGTGCCTTTCTCCCTCCTGCGAAGAGCCAACAACATAAAGGCAGGTAAGGGGGAAAGGATCTACAAAAAAATAAAATAAAAATTTTAATCTTGGCCTAGCAGGACGAGGTCCATATGGAGTAGGAGGTTGAGGTGGCGGTGGATGTGGCTGTGTAGGTGGAAGCGGCGGTGGAGGAGGACGAGGTAGCCAACACTGGTTCAAAAATACAACAATGGCTGGGTAAGGCCGGTGATGTGTCGAATTCTGTCCCCTGTCGAATAGTGTCCGCCCTGTACTGCGCTTGCTGAGTATGTAGGACAAGGGGATTTCAAAAATCTCCCAAGACTAACGGCGCCTGCGTGTTGAGTTCAGGTGAAGGCCACACCATCCGTGGTTCAAGCCGAGCCAAGCAAGGCCGCGATCGAAGCGAGCCCGTGAGGGGCCTTGTTACTATGTGCTACCGTATGTCCACTTGGATGGTGGGGCTTGAACCTGCACTCACAGCGCAGGCGCCGTTCATCTTCGGAGATTTTGTGAATCTCCTTGTCCTCTGTACTGCGCAAGCGCTGCGCCTGCGCAGTACGGGCCGGGCACAATCCGATGGCCGGACAGTTTTTGTCACAACACCGGTATACATGTCTATTCTGCACAAGGTACGGACAAGTCCTGTGGGATCCATGCCTGGTTCATTTTAATGAACGTGAGCTTGTCCACATTGGCTCTGGACAGGCGGCTGCGCTTGTCTGTGATAACGCCCCCTGCCGTGCTAAATACACGTTCAGATAATACACTGGCTGCAGGGCAGGCCAGCACCTCCAAGGCATAAACGGCAAGCTCAGGCCATGTGCCCAATTTGGAGACCCAGAAGTTAAAGGGGGCAGACCCGTCATCCAGTACGTGTAGGCCTGTGGACACATACTGCTCAACCATGTTGGTGAAATGCTGCCTCCTGCTAAGACGTTCCATCTCAGCTGGTGGTGCTGGTTGTTGTGGCGTGCTGACAAAGCTTTTCCACATTTCGGCCATGCTAACCCTGCCTTCTGAGGTGCTGCCGGTGCCCCGGCTGCGTTGGCGACCTCTTCCTCCTCCTCTGCCTTCGCCTTGTGCTTCTACCGTACGCCCGCTGTCAGGTGGGAATGCCACCAGCAGCGCGTCTACCAGCGTGCGCTTGTACTCGCGCATCTTACGATCCCGCTCCAGTGAGGGAATTAAGGACGGTACGTTGTCCTTGTAACGGGGATCCAGCAGGGTGGCCACCCAGTAATCAGCACCAGTTAAAATGTGGGCAACTCGGCTGTCGTTGCGGAAACACTGCAGCATGTAATCGCTCATGTGTGCCAGGCTGCCCAGAGGCAAAGAAAAGCTGTCCTCTGTGGGAGGTGTATCGTCTGTGTCCTCTGTATCCCCCCAGCCACGCACCAGTAATGGCCACGAGCTGGTCTGAGTGCCACCCTGCTGTGAACATGGCTCCTCCTCCTCCTCCTCCTCCTCCTCCATCTCCTCCTCCACCTCGTCATCCTCCAGAACTGTGCCCTTTCTGCCGGACAATTGTGTACCTGGCGTTTGTTGGTGCAGGAACCCACCCTCGTAGCCACTTGTGAAAGACTGCCCTGAAAGCCTTTGAAATGATCCCGCTTCCTCCTCCTCCTCCTCATCCTCCTGTGCCACATCCTCTTCCATCATCGCACGAAGCGTTTTTTCAAGGAGGCATAGAACTGGGATAGTAACGCTGAGAACGGCGTCATTGGCACTGGCCATGTTGGTGTAGTACTCGAAACAGCGCAACAAGGCACACAGGTCTCGCATGGAGGCCCAGTTATTGGTGGTGAAGTGGTGCTGTTCCGCAGAGCGACTCACGCGTGATTGCTGCAGCTGAAACTCCACTATTGCCTGCTGCTGCTCGCACAGTCTGGCCAGCATGTGCAAGGTGGAGTTCCACCTTGTGGGCACGTCACATATGAGGCGGTGAGCTGGAAGGCCGAAGTTACGCTGCAGCGCTGACAGGCGAGCAGCAGCAGGGTGAGAACGCCGAAAGTGCGCACACACAGCCCGCACTTTCTGCAGCAGCTCTGGCATATTGGGGTAATTTTTAAGGAACCTCTGGACCACCAAGTTCAGCACATGCGCCAGGCAAGGGATGTGCGTCAAACCGGCTAGACCCAGAGCTGCTACGAGATTTCGCCCATTATCGCACACCACCAGGCCGGGCTTGAGGCTCACTGACAGCAACCACTCATCGGTCTGTTGTTCCATGTCCCTCCACAACTCCTGCGCGGTGTGGGGATTTTCCCCCAAACAGGAAAGTTTTAAAACTGCCTGCTGTCGTTTACCCCTGGATGTGCTGAAGTTGGTGGTGAAGGTGTTGCGCTGAATGGATGAGGAGGCGGTAGAGGATGAGGAAGCGGAGTAGGAGGAGTTAGCAACAGGAGGCAAACTGAAGCGCCCTGCAATCCTCGGTGGTGGAAGGACATGCGCCAAACCGCTATCTGCCTCAGGCCCAGCAGCCACTGCATTTACCCAGTGTGCTGTTAGGGAGATATAACGTCCCTGACCGTGCTTACTGGTCCACGCATCCGTAGTTAGGTGGACCTTGCCACAGATGGCGTTGCGCAGTGCACACCTGATTTTGTCCCCCACCTGGTTGTGCAGGGAAGGGATGGCTCGCCTGGAAAAGTAGTGCCGGCTGGGCACGACGTACTGCGGGACAGCCAATGCCATCAGGCTTTTAAAACTCTGCGTCTCCACCAGACGGAATGACAGCATTTCAAAGGCCAGGAATTTTGAAATGCTGGCATTCAGGGCCAGGGATCGCGGGTGGCTAGGGGGGTACTTCCTCTTCCGCTCCAATGTTTGGGAGATAGAGAGCTGAACGCTTCCATGGGACATTGTGGAGATGGTCGGTGACCCAGGTGGTAGTGTTGCTGGCAGATCCTCTGTTTGCGTGGTGACAGGTGCCACTGTCACTACAGAGGTGGATGAAGAGGCCGAGACTGCAGCAGAAGAGGAAGCAGGAGGAGCCAGAGACCTTTCTTGGTTTCTGAGGTGTCTACTCCACTGCAGCTCGTGCTTTGCACTTAGATGCCTGGTTATGCAGCTTGTGCTCAGGTTGAGAACGTTTATGCCTCGCTTCAGGCTCTGATTGCACAGCGTGCAAACCAGTCGTGTCTTGTCATCAACACACTGTGTGAAGAACTGCCACGCTAGGGAAGTCCTTGGACCTGGCTTTGGTGTGCTCGGTCCCTTGCTGCGTTGGGCAGTAGCAGATGTACTGTCTAGGGGACGAATGCTCCGTTTTTGCACCCTGCTCCCTCTTCTGCTGTGCTGGTGGCTCTGTGCGACCACCGCCTCTTCCTCCGAACTACACTGGTCACCTGCATAACGTTGATTCCATGTGGGGTCGAGGACCTCATCGTCCTCCACATCATCTTCCACCCAGTCTTCACCCCTGCCCTCCATGTCTGTCTGCACAATTGCGAAAGCAGCAGCAGTTGGCACCTGTGTTTCGTCATCATCCGAGACGTGCTGCGATGGTCCTCCCATGTACCCATCATGAAACATAAGTGGTTGGGCATCGGTGCACTCAATCTCTTCCACTTCTGGGGCAGGGCTAGGTGGATGGCCCTGGGAAACCCTGCTAACAGAGTCATCGAAAAGCAGAAGAGACTGCTGCATGATTTGGGGCTCAGACTGCTTGGCTGATTTGCAAGGGGGTGAGGTGAAAGACTGATGGACATGGGCTTCAGGTGCCAACTCTGATCTTTCAGCAGAAGAGTGGGTGGGAGACAATGTGAAGGAACCCGAGGCACTGTCAGCAACCCAATCTACTATCGCCTGTACTTGTCCTGGCCTAAACATTGGTACAGCCTCATTAGGCATGACAAAATACCGCCGCAGGCTCGGTCGCCTACTCGCACCTGAGGAAGGTGTTTCACTTGTGCGTGTAGCTGGCACAGATCCACCACGTCCTCTCCCTGCAACAGGAGCTCCACCAGCAGTACCACGACCGGGGCCACCACGTCCCTTTGACCTTCCCCTCATATTTTCCAAATTTAGGATCTTGCCCTAAATGGCGTTTTTTGGAAGACCACAACACACCCACAGTACGTAATGGCTGAAACGCACAGCTACAGAACTGCAGAAAATGCTATTAAAAAAAAAAAGGTTGTTTTTTTTAGTATAGCACAGTACAAGGAAAATATATATAAATTGTTTTTTTACACACACCTCCAGATGTGTATTTCACACTGCAAAATATTTTCTGTGGCCCTAAATGGCGTTTTTTGCCAGACCACAACACACCCACAGCACGTAACCGCTGAATCGCACAGCTACAGAAAATGCTATTAAAAAAAAAAGGTTGTTTCTTTTAGTATAGCACAGTACAAGGAAAATATATAGAAATTGTTTATTTTACACACCTCCACATGTGTATTTCACACTGCAAAATATTTTCTGTGGCCCTAAATGGCGTTTTTTGCCAGACCACAGCACGTAACCGCTGAATCGCACAGCTACAGAAAATGCTATTCAAAAAAAAAGGTTGTTTTTTTTAGTTTAGCACAGTACAAGGAAAATATATAGAAATTGTTTATTTTACACACCTCCACATGTGTATTTCACACTGCAAAATATTTTCTGTGGCCCTAAATGGCGTTTTTTGAAAGAGCACAACACAACCACAGTATATAACCGCTGAATCGCACAGCTGCAGAGAATGCTATTCAAAAAAAAGTTTTTTTTTTTTTTTTTTTTAGTATAGCATAGTACAAGAAAAATATATAGAAATTGGTTATTTCACACAACTAGAGATATACACTGCAAAATATTTTTTTTGCCCAAAAATAGGTCTTTTTTGCGCACAACAAAGTGCCGTTTTTTTTTTTGCAACAGCACAATAAAGTGCCTTTTTTTTTTTGGGGCCCAAAAATGGGTCTTTTTAGCAAAAGCACAATAAAGTGCCTTTTTTTTTTTTTCTGACCAAAATAGGTCTTTTAGCAAGAGCACAATACAGCCACAGTATGGAATAGGTGTATCACTCAACGTAATGCAGTGCTGGTGCACTGAGCTTGCAACACAAACAGATAAACCTATGCAGATCGCTGAGCTATTATATCTCTCAATCTGGACTCCTATCTAAATCTCTCTCCCTGAAAGCACAAACAGGATCCTGCCCCTACACTACACTACACTGTCTCTCTATCTTTTCTATCAGTAGATTGCAGAATCAGGACTAACTCCTATTCTCTCCCTCACAGCAACAGCAGCCAGGATCCTTTCCCTACACTGTCTAAAAGCAGAGTGACGATCTGTGCTGTGTGCCTCTTTCTTATATAGAAGCTGGTCACATGCTGGGTCACATGTTGCACTGACCAATTACAGCCATGCCATTAGTAGGCATGGCTATGATGGCTTCTAAGGGCACACCAGCTAATCAAATGGTGATTGGCTGGCCCCTGAAGCATTTCTAACTGCGCCATTAAATTCCCGAATCCGAACCCGAACCCGGACTTTAGCGCAAAATCCGGGTCCGGGTCCGGGGTCGGGAAAACGCCAAAATTCGGTACGGACCCGAACTTTACAGTTCGGGTCCGCTCAACACTAGTTATAACCCTTTCTTACTCTATCCAAAAAAAAAAAAGCCTTGCCTATAGTTCTACCTCAAGTATTCCGGACATTGGTAATGTCATCCTTCTCATCAGTCCTCAGATTATGTCCCATGGACCCCCTAGATCAGTGATGGCGAACCTTGGCACCCCAGATGTTTTGGAACTACATTTCCCATGATGCTTAACTACACTGCAGAGTCCATGAGCATCATGGGAAATGTAGTTCCAAAACATCTGGGGTGCCAAGGTTCGCCATCACTGCCCTAGATGGACCACTGAGTGACTAAATGGTGGATAGAAGAGAGGTGAACCTCTGTCTCTATGGTAGAGGGGGTGCAGTGGATGAGGAGGGTAATGATAATGTTACTTTGTGCTTTTGAATCATTTCACTGAACAATGTTTACAAACACTGATTAAAAGGTGAAATTTTAACAGTGGGGGCTACAGCCAGCTGCTGTATTAACACATCAAGTCCCGGCTGTCATTCTGACCAAGAAAGTCGGAAGTTCTTCATATTTGCATGGGTTCAGCGTTTCAAGATACTGAATCATGACAGCCAGGCAAATAGCTTTTCCAGAAAGAGTTCAGCTACGGCTATCCCCATACAGGGCCAGACTGGCCTACCCGGGATAGCAGGAAATTTTCCGGCAGGCTGGCTGCCCTGAGGCCGCTGTCAGCTAAGAGCTGTGAACAGGAGGCGGGGCTGGCTGAGGAAATGAATGCTATCAGCGGCGGGCTGGAGGAGCACCTGGCTATCATTTGGCAGGCAGGTTTGTGGTGTGCAGGAGGATAATGCAGGTGGGAGGGAGCATGGACACTTACTGTGTATTCTCTGGGCAGTGGACTGATCATTTCTTGTAGTAGGGAACCCACAGCCAATAGCGCTGCTTAGAGGAGTACAAGGGAGGACCTGCTCCTCCTCCCGTCCATCCACAGCCAATCAGCAGACAGTATAGCCCTCCCCTGCTCACATTTGACTGTAAGTGCTGGAGCGAGGCTGAATGGGGATGCCAGGATGGAGATACAAGAAGGTATGACTACAACAATGCAAGTTCTGCAGGACACAACTCTGGCTGAATGGAAACAGGATCGTCGGGAGCACAGTAACATGTTGCTGGTCAGCTACAGTGTCTTCCAGATATCTATGTGATCAGGCAGTGTGCAGGTTACCGATCAGCCTCCCCTCCCTCTAGTCTCCCTGGTTACTTTTTTATATCTGCCTAACCTGACCTGCACATTGTCTGATCATACTGATAAGATATCTGGAAGAAGCTGCAGCAACATTCTATGAGACCAGGGACACATGGCTGTTAACCATTTCAGCCTATAATCAGCTATTTAGCCAGAGCTCTGTGTGTGCTGCACAGTTTGTTTAATGTTTTTTTTTTTTTTTTTTTGGAGGATTTACTGCTGGATCAGGCTAAAAGCTTCACAGACCTATTAACTGGTTACCATCCTCCACTAATCTTGAGCAGTTCAGTGTTTGCAAGAAAATTTGTATTTTGGAAATTGGATGTGATGCTTTCTTCTGTCACTTGGTTGTACTTTCAAAGGAAAATGACTGACTTGATCTTGCAGAGATGGTTTAAATAGAGTGGAGCAACCCTGCAATACTATATACCCGTACACTGAGTTCAGCTTTAAATGCAGTCTCTGACCATCTCTTGAATCATTTATGTCTGCAATCCCTAACTGTCCCCCTGTACTATGTCTGCAGTCTCTGACCATCTCCTGTACTATGTCTGCAGTCTCTGACCATCTCCTGTACTATGTCTGCACTCTCTGACCAGCTCCTGTAATGTGTCTGCAATCCCCCTGCAGGAGAGGGCACACACACGTACACACCTCCCCATCTGCCACAGCAGAAGTATATTACAGCCCCCAGTCCTGGACCAGTACAGAGGGAGGATGCTTTATGGTGGGCGCTATGGCCAAGGCACATTTCACATTGGAATCCACCCTCCCCCAAAAGACCATCATTCATTGGGTGCAATATACAGTTGCAAAAAAAAGTATGTGAACCCTTTTGGAATGATATGGATTTCTGCACAAATTGGTCATAAAATGTGATCTGATCTTCATCTAAGTCACAACAATAGACAATCACAATCTGCTTAAACTAATAACACACAAATAATTAAATGTTACCATGTTTTTTTTTAACGCGTTTCTAAAAGCCGGTTTCAGCCTTTAAAAAATGGGGCCTTAGATTATCCTGACATCATTTGACCTAGAGAAGGCATATGATAAAGCGAATACAAAAAATCTCCTGCGCTCTCGGTGTTTCGTCAACACGGGTAGTGTGGTTCCGTCTAGAGGCACAGTCTAAAATCTTGCAGCCCTCCTCAGAACAATGGGTGTTCATACGGCTAGAGAAAGAAAGAAAGAAAAAAGGAGGGTGCACCGACCTAGTGCATTACCACTTAAAAGTTTATTAAAATATAAATAAAAAGCAATATTTCTACTCAGACGGAGCTTAAGTGCAAGCATATTGAACAAATGGGCTGGAATTCCTGGCATCCACCGACTGGACTCAAATGACAGAGAGGGTCGGACGATACCCCAAAACATCCAGATGGCTGACGCGTTTCTGGGGCGCACCCCTTTCCTCAGAGCCTAGATGTCTATATATGATAAAGCGAATCATAGGGTTTTTGTGGGAGGTGTTGAAGCGGAGGGGTATACCACAGCAGCTCATTCATGTAATAAAAGGGTTGTATTGGGGGGATCAGTTGTCGGGTTAATGGGAGTTTGGGGTGGGCTTGTTTGGTTAAATCTGTGATGAGACGGGGGTGTCCCCTGTCCCCTATTCTCTTTATTTGTTTTCTTGATCCTCTGTTAAGGATGATACAGAGGGTTAAGTTGGGAAGGGGCTTTTTGGTGCCTGGGAGTGGGGGGAAAATTGTGAAATGTTTTTAGGTTATATGGATGACGTAGTGGCAGTGTGTCAGTCGGTGGTGGGCGTAAGAAGGGTGAAGTTACTTTTGTCTATTTTTTGTGTATGTGCGGGAATAAGTGTGAAGTGTAGTTTGGGTGTGTATGGGAGACAAGTGGAATGTGTGGATGATCAGATTGGCAAGGTTGAGGATGGGGTGAGGATTTTGGGTATTGTGTTTGACCGAGGAATGAAAGGGGAAGCATGCTGGAATGAAGTGGGAGAAAAGATAGCCAAGAAGTTGAGGTTTTGGTGTCTAAGAAAATTGTCCATATATGGGAAAGTTTTAGTAGTCAAGGCAGTAATCTTACCTTTAATTTTGTATGCAAGCAATATCTTCCCTCCTGGGGAGATAAGATTGAGGAAAATTAATAAGTTTGTGACAGAAGCCACTGTCACTGTGTGTTTTGGAAGGGACTGTGGGCTGGCCTCTTATCCACAGACTATGGCCCAAAAGAGACTGGAGACTTGGGGACAAGCTGGCATTGAGATAATGTAATGTAATGCTACATCCCTTCTCCCCCATCTCCCCCCCCTCTTGTTGCTGTGTTTAATTGTGTTGGGTCATGGCACGTAGACGATGGTCTGGACACATCTCTCCGCAGGGGATGTGTAAGGAGGGGCTGCCTGCTTGTCATAATCCCTTTTTTATGTTTCAATGTACAAGTGTTGAGTTCCCATTGGTTCTTCCTTGTCCTCTACCCCCCTCTATGACAAGGCTAAGGGGAGTCTCCCTAACTGTGTGTAAAAGTGTATGTTTTGTATTTAATAAACAGTTGATGCTCTGCATGTTTAACCCTCAACACTTGTGTGGCTTGTCTCGTGATTGAGGGGTTAAGGGCTGGTTATGGTGAATCTGCAGGCTGCGGGTGCGTTTGGAGGACAGGAGACACAGGTCTGGCGGAGGTGCCCACCTGGGCTATCCGAGATCCGTCACAAAGTTATTGATTCCATTTTCGACCCCCATAAAAAAGTAAAGAGTCAAGAGAGAATATGTGTGTAGACGTGAATGTAATGGTGGGTTGGGTTTTCCGAATGTGAGAATGTTTTTGTTTATGTATTATTGGTTTTGCGTGGTGAAAGTTTTGAGGAATGGTGGAGTGTGTGCTAGCATGATAGCTTTTTCGGGTGGTTGGTTGTTTAGGAGATGGAGGTGGTTGGGAAGGGATTCAAGGATACCAGTGGCCTACGTGGTGGCACGCGACTACTGGGTATTAGAAAAGTTTAGGGTAGAGTTTAAGTTGGCAGATTTAGGAGAAGGGGAGAGGGATAAAGTGAAGGTGAGAAAGTGGTTGATAGAGAAGGAGTATGTCTGTAACCTTAAGACCCCTTTCACACTGGAGCGTATTGCAGGCGCTATAGCATTAAAAATAGGGCCTGCAATCCGCCCCCTAAAAAGCTGCACCATTCACTCCAGTGTGAAAGCCCAGGGGCTTTCACACTGGAGCGTTGCGCTAGCAGGACGGTAAAAAAAGTCCTGCTAGCGGAGAAGGAGCGGTGTGTTTACCGCTCCTCCACCGCTGCTGCCAATTGAAATCAGTGGGACAGCGTGGCTATACCGCCCGCAATGCGCTGCTTCAGCAGCACATTGCGGGCGGTTTTAACCCTTTCTCGGCCGCTAGCGGGGAGTATAACTGCCCCGCTAGCGACCGAAATGCGCCACAAATCTGCCCATAACATTGGCGGTAAAAATAGCGGCGTTTTACCGCCGACGCTATGGGCGCCTCAGTGTGAAAGGGGTCTAAGAGAGCTAATGCGTCAGTGGCTGGGAAAGTATGGAAGAAAATGAGCGTGTATGGGGTGAAAAATGTGCAGAGACAAATAGTATAGATGAGTTTGCATGAATGTCTAGCTACAAGGCTATTTATGAAAAGGAGGAATTTGTGTGTGTCTGAAATCTGTCCAAGAATGAATTGTGGGGGTGTGGAAGACAGTGAGCATGTGTTCTGGGGGTGTGGTGTAGCGAAAGATGTGATCAATAAGAGTCCAGATCAGGTGAAAGAAATAACAGGAGTGAAGGTGAGTGGGTGGAAAATGATGATGTATGGCTTGAGGAAAATAGAAAAGATAAACAGAGAGCATTGTGGTTAGTGTTATGTGCATTAAAGGAAGTGTTGTGGGATGCACGCAACTTGTATGTGTATAAAAATGTTTTGTTAAATAGTGAACAATGTATAGGATTATGGCTAAGCAAGCTATACTTCTTTTTCGTGTTGGATAAAAAGAAGGGCGTGGATGCCGAAGGCATCTGGAAGTTTAAAAAATGGAGGATGTTGATTTAAAATTAAATCTTTACCACGATGATGTAAGACCTTGTTGGAGACAGTGAATGAGCGTCAAGCTGATTAGTCTCTTAGAGTTGGGGGGAAATCCCGATGGTCAAGAACGCGGAGACGTACAACACAACGACGAGCCGAGAAAATTGAAGTACAATGATTCCGAGCATGCGTCGAATTGGTTCCGAGCATGCGCAGCAATTTTGTGCATCGGAAATGGCTACATATGATCGGAATTTCCGACAAGAACTTTTGCCGTCGGAATTTGACAACAAATGTTTGAGAGCAGGTTCTCAATTTTTCCGACAGCAAATATCCGATGGAGCGTACACACGGTCGGAATATCCGATCAAAAGCTCACATCGAACATTTGTTGTTGAATTCCGATCGTGTGTATGCGGCATAAGACTGTTTGATTGCTTCTGAATCTCACATGTTAGACTTACAACTGCTATGTAATGATTGAGATGAAAAGGAAGGATCCTGCTAATTCATTCCTGCTATGTATGTCAATGTAGTTTGTGCGCTGCCTTTTTGGCTTTTATATTAATTTTGTCTATTTTTGCTTATGATAATTCTACCATGTAACTTTTTGGGGGTGAGGACTTCTGATCAAAAAAAAGGTTAGTCATGCTTGTTATTAGCTTGATTTGTATCCCTGCTTTTCTAATGTGATTTGTTTAATGTGTCAAATTTTTAGTGTCATACCCTTGTAGATTGTTGGCTCTTTTGAGCAGGGCCCTTCTAACTATATTATCAAATGCTGGAGAGCATCATTTCCATGCCTTTTTTTGGCCTAAGTACATAAGTGTTTATACTAATGTTGAAATTAAAAGTTGATTGTTTGTTTTTTGCTTTAACCTGCCTGGCGGTATTCCCGAGTGTGGCTCGGGGTGGAATTTCAGTACTATTAGCGGTAACCCCGAGCCGATTGCATCGCTGGATCCTGGAAGAGGTTACTTACATTGTCCCCGGGATCCCACGATGTATTCCCGCAGTGTACGACGGCCGGATCTTCCGCCTGATGCACTGTGTGCCCTGGCTTCTGTTCCCTGCGAGTGTTGCGACACAGGGGGGTGGAACCGGCGGAAAATTCAAGTAGTATAAAGCACAAACACACTGATACATTGTAATCCTATTGGATTGTATTACTAAATAAAATAAATTGACCTTAGTTTGCCCCCCCCCCCCCCCCCCAGTGCTTTCTCCAGTGCCCTTGCCTGCAGTTTTACTGTACTTTGTGTCTGGAAACTGCAGAACGACCATGGCATCAAAAAAGCACGCCTCCACCTCCAAAAGCGGTATATGACCTGCTGGAAAACAGCGACAGCGATACAGAATCACTTGCAAAATTGAGTGATAGCGATTCATGGGGAAGTTTGTCATCAGGCACAGAAAGCGATTTCAGCAATGATCCTGCGACTGTGCCCAGTGATGTGCAGACTTGGTGCTCGATTTGATTGCGGTACGGATCACGTAGTGCCCCCAAGATTCCCATTTACTGGAGCACCTGGTATCAAAGTGGATGTTGAGGATGACAACCCCTTGGCATACCTCCAACTCTTTTTGACCGATGAGGTTATTGAAAAAATTGTTACGGAGACAAATCGGTACCAGGAGCAACAAGCTGCTACCCATCAGAGGTTTTCAAGGAGCAGAAAGTGGGAACCAGTGACCAAAGAGGACATCTGGAAGTTTCTGGGCCTAATAATTCTTCAGGGAGTGGTGGGGAAACCCCTGCAGAAATGGTATTGGACAACCAACCAATTACTAGCCACTCCTTTTTTGGGCACAGTCATGTCGGAATACAAATTTTCTCTGATAATGAAATATTTGCACTTTGCAAATAATGAAGAATTTGAGACTTCTCATCCAGCTCCAAAACTCAAAAAGATTTGGGAGGTTTATCAAATTATTCAGAAGAATTTCCAGCAGACTAATGTACCAGATAGAGACATCAGTATCGACGAAGGTCTATCGGCCTACAAATGAAGACTCAGCTGGATACCGTATATGGCGTCAAAGAGAGTACGATTTGGCATAAAATCATTCATGCTATGTGAATCGAGCACTGGTTACTTATGGAATTCGGTCCTATGCACCGGGAAAGGAACCAAATTCAACGAACGATTGAGTAATTATGGAATGGCAACCTCTTCGGTTCTTACTTTGATTGCACCATTGCTGAATCAGGGCTACTGTGTAACCACAGACAATTTTTTACACGTCTCCAGAACTCTGAGTTCCTTCTACGGAAGAAGAGGGATGCCTATGGAACCGTTAGGGCTAACCGGCGTGACATGCCGCCAACCTGTGGCAATAAAAAGCTCAAGGCAATAGAAATAGTTTCCTGGCAGAAAGGTAAAATGATGGCACTGAGATGGCGCGACAAAAAAGATGTGTGCCTAAGGCCCCATGCACACGAGACGCCGGTGCAAACTCTGCTGAACGCACGTTTTTAAAGGCTGAAAACGGCATTTAGAAACGCCCGTTTTGCCGCGATTGCAGCCGCGTTTAGCGGCGTTTTACCGCATTTGCATCTATAAGTATTATTTAACAATTTCAGCCATTTTGTTACTACATAGTGAGTAGCAGCAGCTGAGAGAGCAGCAGTGTACTTGTATTTAGCGTGTCACTTGCCACATCACCTGCCACAAGCTGTAGATTGTCCACTTGCCACGTCACCTGCCACAAGTTGTGGATTGTCCACAATGCAATGCAAGCAATTCGTTTTTTTGATTTTTTTTTTTTTTTTTTTTTTTTTATGGTTTTTCATCATTTGCCATCATTTTTGAGATTTCTAATGTAAAAAAATAGGTCACCTTTAAAAACGCTTATAAACGAAATGGCAGCAAAACGCCGGTACCCGCGTTTAGCCGCTGAAACGTGGAAAACTTTGCGTCTGAACACATTTTTTTGCTTCTGGAAAAACTAGGTTAAACGCAACTGCTTAAAAATGCCAAAAAACGAGACTGTGTGCATAGAAACATAGGATAACATTGAATGAGTTCAGGGGCAGTTGAAAAAAGCGTCCAACTGCCTCTGAACGCGCGTCTCGTGTGCATGGGGCCTAATGAGTACGATTCACAACACCTCTACTGTCATGGTACACACAAAAGGTGGGAAAGACGTAATGAAACCACAAGTCGTGATGGATTACAACAACACCATGGGAGGTGTGGACAGAGCTGACCAGGCCATGACATTTTATCCAGCGATGAGGAAACAACCCAAAAAAATTACAAAAAAATCTTCAAGCATCTTCTTGAACAGTGCCGTTGGAATGCCTTCATTCTGCTAAAAAAAAAAGAGTGACAAGCCTATGGTTCATGCAGACTTTGTTTGGAAGGTTGCGGAACTTATATTGCTCAAGCACCAAACACCAACGACTGTAAATAGATCTAGATGTCGTGCTGCTGGCGTTGTGAACCCGGAATGCCTGATTGGTCGTCACTTTATGGACCACATTCCACCAACGGAAAATAAGTCGGCACCCACAAGGATGTGTGTGGTTTGTTGCTCTAAGCGTGACGACACTGGAAGGAAAATCAGAAAAGAAACCAGGTTCTATTATCCTGATTGTGACGTCGGACTTTGTGCTATACCATGTTTTAAAATTTTCCATACCCAGGACGTTTACGGAAGCAATATGACTACTAATATTGCACCCTTGTTTGGCCAAAAAAAAATTCAGTGTTTTATTATATTATTTACTAAAATGTATTGAATAAAAAGTATTATTATTATATTATTATTAGTTATTTATTAGATTATGATTTTGTGTTTCAAACTTTATCATACCCGAGATGTCTACTAGACTCTGGTTTGGACAGATTTTAAGTTAGTTATTCCTAAGAATTACAGGCCTACAATGTAAAATGCCAAATTTCCATGCAAAATAATGGTACTGCTTTCAGCACCTAAAATCTGACAGAATCATACCGCCAGGGAGGTTAAGTTCAATTTTTGCAGACTCGAAATACATATTTTATAAGTGCATACAATTCATACCCCTTCAAAGTTTTATTAAATCTAGTTGCATACAAAAGTATTTGGTTGTGCAAATCCTTGAGTAGAATTGTAATGGGGGACGGACTCCAAAGAAACAAAAAAAAACCTGCTCCAAAGCCGAAATTCAGGGCTCTACTAATTATTTTGACTAGGTAAGCCATGAAATATGTCAACTAAATGTGAATTCTCTCTAAGCACCAAATAAAATAAAATAAATACCCCAAAAACTATTGTTTACAAAACAATTGGTGTGGGGTTCCCCCCAAGATCTATAGCAGGCCTTTTGGGTCTGGTATGGATTTTAAGGGGAACTCAACATCAATTTTTTTTTTTTTTTATTGCTGTGGAGTCCTCCCAAAATCCATACCAGACCCTTATCTGAGCATGCAGCCTTGAGGTCAGGACCCCCTCCTGAACTGTACCAGGCCACATGCCCTCAACATGGGGAGGGTGCTTTGGGGTCCTTCCCCAAAGCACCTTGTCTCCATGTTGATAGGGACAAGGGCCTTATCCCGACATCCCTGGCCGGTGGTTGTTGTGGTCTGTGGGTGGGGGGCTTATCAGAATCTGGAAGCCCCCTTTAACAAGGGGGCCTCCAGAGCCTGCCCCCCCCCATGTGAATGGGTATCGTGTACATAGTACCCCTACCCATTCATCAAAAAAAGCAGTGAAATGTAAAAAAAATACAAGAGCCGGTTTTTGACAAGTCCTTTATTGTAAAATAGCTCTGAGTCCCTCTTCTCCATGAGCCGTGTCACCCACCCCCATCTTCTCCTGCTGCTGTCTCTCTCGCTGCTATCTTCTGTCGCCGTCTTCTCCTGCTGCCATCGTCTCCTGCCACCATCTGTACAGCCTCTTGCCACCTTCGGCTGCGCCAATACACCTTCTGTTTGCCGACCATCGGATCATCAGTTCACCATAGTTACACACATTGGGCTCTCCACCATATCCTCCACAAAGCATATGCTCATCACCATCCAAAGAGTGGCTCTACCTGGGCAGACCATCTCCTTGCTCCTCTCCAGCATCTGCTTGAACAATGGTATGCGGTTTAGCCTTTCAGTTGCACTAGCGTGGGATAATGGCAATATGTGACTGACATTCATACAGACCAGTCTGTTTACACAGGAGGTTTTTTCTCTCCTTTAGAGCCGGGTCACACAGGGGCAACAAGACTTCAACAAGACTTCCAGAAGCAACTCAGACACGACTTGAGCATGAATCACAGCGAGACTTGGAGGCGACTTCAGCAGACTTGGAGGCGACTTCAGCAGACTTGGAGGCGACTTCAGCAGACTTGGAGGCGACTTCAGCAGACTTGGAGGCGACTTCAGCAGACTTGGAGGAGACTTCAGCGCGACTTGTGGTCATTAACAACACGACTTGAAGTAAATTCCTTGTGGCTTCTGGGTAAATTCCTTTCTGCTTCCTGTAAAGTTGCCTTCAAAATGAACAGTGATCAGACTTCTAAGCGACTTCCATTGAAATCAATGGGTACAAGTTGCCTACAGGTCGCCTAGAAGTCTGATTTGAACTAGTACAGGAACCTTTTTTGAAGTCGGAGCGACTGCAGTCATGTACATTAAAACATCTCCATTCACTTCAATTAGTTTTAAAAATAGCGCGACTTGGGGCAACTCGGGGAGACCTGAAGTCTCGTCCGAAGTCGCCCCTGTGTGAACCGGGTCTTAAACTTGTTGTTTGACCAATAAACAATACTTTTTATATATTTGCAACATCCGTTGTTTTGGTCTTCCATTGATGTGGAACTACATCCATCAGCCTCTACAACACAGGTGTCAAACACACGGCCCAATGAGCCAAATCCGGCCCTCCAGGCCATTTCATGTGGCCCTCGCACCTCTTTTGCAGTTGCAGGAGAGCTCCAGCCCTCCTCTGGTCCTCCTCCAGACCCCTAATTTCTGCTTTCAAGCAATGCATCCAGCTTCTTCCCAGCAGAAGCATAAGGAAAGGGGGTGCACTGTGATGTAAGGAAGAGTGGGGGACTCAACTTCTGATGGTGGGGTGGCTCTTGACATCTAATGTAAGGGGAGGGGATGCGCTGGACATCTAATCTTACAGATACAACCGGCCCTTTTGAGAACAATCATAATGCTGGTGTGGCCCACTGTGAAATTGAGCATTGGTTTGAGGCTGTACAGACTTACAGAATCCCCCAGCGCATGCTACAGATGTGCCACTTTGCAGACACATTAAGGGCCCCCCCCGCAGGCACTACATTTAACCACTTAAGGACTGAGCCTCTCTTTCTGAGATTTGTTGTTTACAAGTTTAAAACCGTTTTTTTTTTTGCTAGAAAATTACTTAGAACCCCCAAACATTATATACTGTTTATTTTCTAGCACCCTAGAGAATAAAATGTCGGCTGTTGCAATACTTTCTGTCACACCGTATCAGCGGTCTTACAAGCGCACTTTTTTTAGAAAAAATACACCTTTTTGAATTAAAAAATAAGACAGTAGTAAAGTTAACCCAATTTTTTTTTATATTGTGAAAGATGATGTTACGCAGAGTAAATTGATACCCAACATGTCATGCTTCAAAATTGCGCCCGTTCGTGGAATGGCGACAAACTTTTACCCTTAAAATCTCCATAGGCGATGTTTAAAAAATTCTACAGATTGCATGTTTTGAGTTACAGAGGAGGTCTAATGCTAAAATTACTGCTCTCGCGCTAATGATTGCAGTGATACCTCACATGTGTGGTTTGAACACCGTTTACATTTTTTATTTTTTCTTATTTAACTTTTTTTTATCTTGTATTTTGACACTGTTCTTTCAAAAAAAAATGTTTTAGTCACTTTTATTCCTATTACAAGGAAGGTAAACATCCCTTGAAATAGAAAAAAAAGCATGTCAGGACCTCTTAAATATGAGATCTGGAAACAAAAATGCCTCAGATCTCATATTTACTCTAAAATACAATAAAAAAAAATATTGTCATTTGAAAATAAAAATAAAAAATGTCCCTTTTAACCACTTCCCTACCGCACATTGTCATATGACGCCCGAAGAAACCCTCTGTCCCTCCGGGCGGGCATCATATGACGTCCTCGGCTTCCCAGCCACTAGGGGGCGCGCACGCCTGAGCCCGCCGCCTCACTCGGGAGCCAATGCGCGTGCCCGGCGGCCGCGATGTCCGCAGGGCACCCGCGACTGCTCATCACAGAGCAGGGATGCGCATCTGTGTGTGTGTGTAAACACACAGATCCATGTCCTGTCAGGTGAGAGGAGAACTGATCGTCCTTGTATATAGGAACACCGACCGGTCACCTTCCCTTATCAGTCCCCTCCCCCCAAAAATTACTCCCTAGGACACAAATTTAACCCCTTGATCGCCCCCCTAGTGTTAACCCCTTCCCTGCCAGTGACATTTATAAAGTAACCAGTGCATTTTTATAGCACTGATCACTTTATAAATGTCAATGGTCTCAAAATTGTGTCAAGTGTCCGATGTGTTCGCCGCAATGTCACAGTCGCGATAAAAATCGCAGATCGGCGCTATTACTAGTAAATAAAAATATATTAAAAGTGATCTTGCGGTGAATCCGCTGCAGAGACCACTTTTATCTGAAACCGGACTGCTTACTGAAGAAGAAGATACCAGGGTTATGGTAGCTAGCTGCTGCCATAACAACGATATCCCTCTTTAAAGTGTCGATGTATATCGGCATGAGCCGGTCCGGAAGTGGTTTTAAATGAATTTTTCCTTTTTATTGTTGCACTTTAAGCATAATTAAAATCACTGCTCCTGAAAAAATGATTGTTTAAAAATTCTTTTTTTTTTATTGATACATGTCCCCCAGGGCAGTACCCAGACCCCCATACCCCTTTTATGGCCAATAACTTGCATATAAGCCTTCAAAATGGGCACTTTTGATTCTTCCTGTTCGGCTCCCATAGACTTCAATGGGGTTCGTCGTTCAGGTTAGAACATTTCCCCTGTTCGGGAGTCCTGCTGTGAACTGAACAGAGGGGTGTTTGGCCCATGTCTATTCATGCACAATGGGTGGGAAAAATTGCACTTTCAGAGGCGTATAGCGTTTTTTATTTGCTTCTAAACGCCCCTCCATGTTATCTAATGTGTCCATGCACATATAGACATTTACAGGTGTATTAGAAGAGGAGCTTTTAGAGCCAGAAAAAAAACATTGCCATCGTGTTCAGGAGAAGAACGTTTGGGCAGAAAAAACATGGAATGCTCCTATACGCAAGACACATTTATGCACGTTCGCAAGTTAATGCATGCTGATGGCCAGAATAAATTATTATTCAGGCCAATAGAATGCATTAACTTGTGAATGCACATAAGACCTCAGTGTATATGAGGCCTTAAGCAGAATATCATTTTAAAAATTCTGTTTGGCAGGGATCAGTGAATACAGCTGAATGGGGATGAGTCATTGTTATAGGGACAGCAATGGATTCTGGCTTCCTAACAACCAGCCTAAATGAAAGTTGTCACATTTAGCAGTGGTAGTAATAAGGCTGCTATATGTTTCACTTCTCGCTGCTGCTGGAGGTTCAGCTCAAGAGAATACCAATTTATTTCAGCCGTCTGCCGAACCTCTGAACAAGAAAATTTCAGTCCGAAATGACAGCTCATCCCTACTCAAGAACAACAAAGAATATATTGCATTTTTACCAGTCCTGATGTGTTGTCTGCATTTGTTATTTCAGGCTTTTTTTCCCTTTATTTGCACCTGCTAATCCTGTCAATAACACACTTCCTGTCTTGGGTGACAACACACTCGCATACCTCCCAACTTCCAAACTTAAGAATGAGGGACACTTAAGGGAGGTAGCAGTCTGCAGCGTGCAAAGCGCACCACAGCAAAAAATGGGTGTGACCAAACTTTGCAGCGGGAGGGGCTTAAGGGGCATGGTTAAACAAAACCCAAGCTCCAGGCATGTGTAGTTTTGGGAGGTAGAGGACTTGTGCTAGAATGTGGAGTAGATTGGGGGACACGTATATAATGGGGAGGGGGGATGCTTTAGGAGGTAGCAGACTTGGGGTGGGGGGTCAGATATATACGGGGGGGCACTTTAGGAGGGTAGCAGACTTGGAGTTGGGGGGTGCTTTGGGGGAGAAGCAGACTTGTGCTGGGGGGCACTTTGGGAAGGTAGTGGACTTGTGCTTGGGGGGGTCAGATACATTCTGGGAGAGGTGCAGAATTGTGCTGGAAGGGTCAGATACGTACTGAGGGGGGGTGCATTGGGAGGGGAGAGGACTTATGCTAGAAGGTGAGGTGGGGGATTTCAAATCCAATCCCCCCTCCTGCACAAGTTCTCTCCCCTCCCCTCTCAAAGCGTGACTCCAGAAAATATCCTCTTACACCCTTGTTACTTGCCCCCTCCACCCCACTTCCCTGTCACTGTCAAAGGGATGTGGTTAAATAAAACAAAAGCTTTCTTGTACCCTTAAAATATGCTTAGATTGGTGAGCCAGTGGGCTAAACAAGAATACATTAGGAGATTCCTCTATCCAAACAAATTAGGTGAATGGAGGAATCCCTACCACCGGCCACACCAAACCCTTACCTCAGTCTATACCATTGTGTCACCCAGCTCCCTTATCTCTATACCACTGGGCCACCAAGAACACTTACCACTATACTTCTGTGCCACAATTGGCCCTTTACCGCTATGCCACTGGCAGCCTTTTGTTGAACCATGCCCCGCTATCATGCCTGTCCCCAGTACAATCCTCCCCCGGGATAAGTCTGTTGACCAGTAAAATTCCACCCCCCGTTTGTCCCCCAGTGCAACCCCCTAGGTTAGTCTGTGCCCAGGACAATCCCCCCCAGGTTTGTCTGTTCCCCAGTATAATCTCCCCCTCCTAGGTCAGTCTGTGCCCGGTACAATCCCCCTCTTCCCCAGGTTAGTCTGACTGACCTGGGGGATTGCACTGGGCAGACTAATCTTGGGGGGGTTGTAGTGCACAATCCACCCCCCCTCCCAAACTTCATAGACCTGATCAGAAATACAGGCATGGGAGGTCTAATTTCTCCTGGGCTCCAGAGTACATCAGCCACTCAGCTCCACCAAAGATACTGATCCCACCCCTACAACTGCCTGCAGCTCCAACAATAGGATCTGTGTATGGGTGAGAGTGAATCCTCTCTGACAGGAGTCACATTGCCGGCAGTGACAGGAGACGGAACCACACAGCCGCTAAAGACATGGATGCCGACACATACAGCTGACAGAAGCTTGGCAGTGACAGGATCCCCGCAGCTACGGGCAGTGACAGGAGCCCCCCAAGCCGCCGGCAGTGACAGGAGCCCCGCAGCCCCCGGCAGTGACTGGAGCCCCGCAGGCGGGCAGTGACAGGAGCACCGCAGTGGGAAATGACAGGAGCCCATGCTAGTGTGCCCCTGCCAGAGAAGTCACTGGAGCCAAGTGCTGGAACTTGTTCGGGCACTGGACTCCATTCCGGGACTCAGCCTTGATTCGCTGGGACTCCGGGACATCAAATACCGGGAAGGTCCCGGCAAATCCGGGACGATTGGAAGGTATGCACTCACTGTACTCACTATATGAAGAAGTAGCATTGTCGCTCAGACGGGACAACAGAACACCTGCCACTTTCCTCTTCTCCATAATACATAGCTGTGAGCAATGCAAACTAATAAAAATTCAGCAAAGGTAAAAAGCACAGGAACTTGGCTCACAAAAATTCTGAAATGTTTATTGGTAACGTGCAGTAATAACAGAGGTGATACCTTTACCTATAGATCCACTACCTATAAAGCTGTCTGTAGACTAAGGTGACCAGATTTTTAAAATTAAATCATTGGACATTTTTTTTTTTCATTGGCAAATAGGGATGAGCTTCAAGTTCGGGTCGAACTCATGTTCGACTCGAACATCGTCTGTTCGGCCATTCGCCGAATTTCGAACATTATAGGCCGTTCGTGCCAAATTTGAGTGGCGCGTCAAGGCACATAATTCACTGCGGCATCGCAGTGCATTGCTGGCTGATGATTGGCCAAGCATGCACTATGACCCGCATGCTTTGGCCAATCACAGCGTGGAAAAAACAGAGAGCCATAATTGGCCAAAGCCAGGGTGGATTTGGCCAATTATGTCTCAGGGGGTTTAGTACATGCCCCACACTATATAAGGCTGCCTGCGTGGCGGCCTTGTGTAGTGTGTTGCGGCGGTGGTTAAAGACACAGAGAGAGAGAGATAGTGTCATTTAATTTGAGTTATATAGAGCAGGCAGGCGAGTCAGTTAGCTTCAGTTACAGTGTGTAGAGGATATATATGCATCCTAGGTGTTGTGTATATATATTTATACACTGTATTCAGTTTAGCTAGATCCATTCCTGTTATTCTCTTCATAATATACTGACAGGCATATTTTCACTTAGTGTACTGTGTCCTTTGCACAGTGTGCACCAAAAGCTTACCTGAATACAATTGCTGGTGTTCTCATACAAATACAGGCAGGGAGCTGCAGTATTTTGTTTTAGTGTCCTTTGCACAGTGTGCACCTAAAGCTTACCTCAATACAATTGCTGGTGTTCTGATACAAATACAGGCAGGTAGCTGCAGTATTTTGATTTAGTGTCCTTTGCACAGTGTGCACCTAAAGCTACCTGAATAAAATTGGTGGTGTTCTCATACTAATACCACAGGCAGGGAGCTCCATTTATTTCAGTTAGTGCACTGTGTCCTTTGCACAGTGTGCATCTAAAGCTACCTGAAGACAATTGCTGGTGTTCTCATACTAATACCACAGGCAGGGAGCTGCAGTATTTTCAGTTAGTGGACCATATTGCCGGGGCCACACATTACATTAAAGCCGCACGCAGTTTTAAATTACTTTTTTTTCCTTTAAAAATTTAATTTTGTGCAGGGACAGTTCTAAACACGGGAAACACGTGCCACTTCACAGGCATACTATAGACACCCCCCAGGTACAATATTTAAAGGAATATTTCACTTTTTTTTTTTCACTTTATGCATCATTAAAATCACTGCTCCCAAAAAAACGGCCGTTTTTAAAACTTATTTTTGCATTGAAACATGTCCCCTGGGGCAGGACCCGGGTCCCCAAACCATTTTTTAGGACAATAACTTGCATATTAGCCTTTAAAATTAGCACTTTTGATTCCGAACGTTCGAGTCCCATAGACTTTAACAGGGTTCGATTGTTCGCGCAAACTTTAGGTCCGTTTTGCAGGTTCTGGTTTGTTTGACACGCTTCCTGAAGACGTGTCAAACGAAACGGACGTAGAGGCGTCACCTGGTCACGTACCGAGGTCACTTCCGGTTCCTTTTGGCTCACTGCGGTGCAGGGTGGAACGCACGCCAGCGCATACGAGTTTGGACCTTCTCCACCAATTTGATACTATGCCATCCAGCCTCAGTGTCGGGCCTTGGGCACTCCTAAAGTAAGCAGCCATTTGGCTTTTTTATTTGAACTTTTTTAAGTATAATAAACGGGATTACACTATTTTGGACCTTATCTACTTATTTGCATATGCCGTCCTGAGTCTTCATGGGCTAAGAGGTTGTTCCATTTCCTGCTTATTCATCTGATAATAGCAAAGTCTAACTTGCTAAGAAGCGCATTTGACCACTTTTTTCATTAAAAGGGTCAACTACTTGTGGTAAGCTGCCATCTTTTGAGCACTTTTGTGGGTGTCCATATTAGAGTCGGCGAAGGTGGATCACTAACAGCTTTTACTACTGGATATCATTTCACTGGATGCTCGTTGCGATTGCTGTGGTCTTTTTAGCACACTACAGTTGCATGGACTTTTACTAGCAGCACATGAACTTATTCAATTTATGTTATTGTGATTATGTATGGATTATTATCAATTTATATAGATATTTTTTTCACTAATGAACACTAATCATTGAGGTTTTAAAATAGGCACCTGTTACGTTGGTGTCTAGATGTCAAATTGTTTTATTTTATTTTTTTGTGTCATTTATGTTTTATTAGGTAGCCTGGTGTATCACTTGCTATTTATTTTTATTCACATTTTGTTATAGGTAATATTTGTATCTATTAACTACTAGCACACTCACCCGTTTTTGGGCTTCAACTGTGTAGCGCGCTGCGGCGGATTAATCTGCCTAAACCCAAAAATTAAGTAATAGTCCGCTTACTGTCCGCCGGCCCCCACTGAGCACATGGGGCCCAGAGTAGTTTGTTTTCTAAATAGCTGCACCGCGGGGATTAGCTTATTATTGGACAGGATTTGGGAGTCCGCTCTACCTCCGGGCCCCCCTGCTGAGATGACAGATCTGGGGACAGATAGGCTCCGGGGACAGCGTCCTCATTCCGAGGACGTCTGGTCACCCACTGTAGAATGTAGTTTTTCACTACTTGTTTGTAATTTCTGTGGAGGACTAATGGAGGAGCACAAGGTAAAAGTAGGGTTATGGTTTTTGTATTATTTATGCGTCAATTAACATAAACGTAATATTAAAGGGCCCAGCTACACTATTGGCTGGTTGTTTTAATAAAACATACAAAAATGCATTGCATCATGCATCCAGTTTTCGTGTTAATTCAGTATTGTAGTAAATATTCTAGGATAGTTATAAGTATACCACAAAAATGCATAATAACACATAAATTTAACGTTTCAACTGATTGGCATGATGCAGAATGACTTTAATGAATAGCTGACTTTCATCCTATATTCAGCGAGTTAATTGTCACATTTGGGAGCTCTTCACTTTCAGGTTGTCTTTAGAAAAATGGTACAGTCCCATTCCAGTTAATAGCCGCTCCTTCCCATTTAGTTCTGACAGTCATCTCTAGAGAGGGAAATTTCTTCTCATGGTCACCCTCTTCTGCTTTAAAGCGTCCTTCCCATAGGTGTGAGTGGGTGTCTGGAAAAATAAGTGGATAAGTAAATAGGACAAACATTAACATAAAATTCAGTCCATTCATTTGCACAAGTGCTGAAGTAAAAAATCCCCTGTAAGTCCTGAGTCCTGATATGAACATTCATCTTGGTGCTAGACCAAAAAGGGGGGGGGGGGCTATGAAACTAAGCAATGAAGGCAGCATCAACAAGAGTGTGTAGTCTAAAGCACAGGTGTCAAACACAAGGCCTGCGGGCCGAATCCGGCCCTCCAGGCCATTTCATGTGGCCCTCACACCTCTCCTGCAGCTGCAGGAGAGCTCCAGCCCTTCTCTGGTCCTCCTCCAGACCCCTACTTTCTGCTTTCAAGCAATGCATCCAGCTTCGTCCCAGCAGCGGCATAAGGAAAGGGAGTGCACTGTGATGTAAGGGAGAGTGAGAGACTCAACTTCTGATAGTGGGGTGGCTCTTGGCATCTAATGTAAGAGGAGGGGATGCGCTGGACATCTAATCTTACAGATACAACCGGCCCTTTTGAGGACAATCATAATGCTGATGCGGCCCACGATGAAATTGAGTTTGACACCCCTGGTCTAAAGCCTAGTACACACAGGCTGAATGTCATCCGGCATTGGCCGGTTTCTCTTGAGCCGGCCGATGCCGGCCGACATTCAGTCTGTGTGTACGGCAGTTTGTCTGTCAGTTGGCTCATGACCAAAAAGGGTCTGTCAAGCAGCCGCCGATCAGCGCTTTCAGCTAATGACTGAGAGCGCTGACCGGAGTGTTCTCTGCTGAACACATTAGCTCAGCAGGGGAGATCACTGTACTAACATCACATAGTTAGTACAGTGGCTCCGACCTGAGCTGTCAGTTGTTTTTTCCTTCAACCCGCTGGGTGTGCACGAGGCTTAACATATAGAAAAATATATATTTGCACACACAATCCCTAAACAGTCTGTTCAAGGTAAAGCGGCAGTATCTCTGCAAAACGACTCTCCATTACCCATTGATACTTGCCTTGCCAGCAAAAAATGGCAATGCCAGGAGAGATTTGACAGTTCTTAGGCCTAGCAGTTGGCTACTAGAACCGAATACTGTCAGGTGGGAAGAGGTTACCTCCTTCCATAGCCTGCACTCAGAAGCAGTGGGTATTTTCTTCTGCTTGGGCAGTAGAAGGAGTGGCAGCAAGGTGGACAAGGTGACAGTGTCTCCAACTTATTTGCATACATGCCTCAAACAATAAGGCTGTTCATAGGACCTATATACACTATGCAGCTTCGTAGTGCTCATAACTTGTGTTACTGCATTGTGGTGCCATTCATTTTAAACAGCAACCATACTCGGGTCCTGGTGTGATGGAGCTAATAAATTGAAAGTCAAAAGAGGACACTGGACAAGCCATGTCTGACTTCTATGTGAAATACAAACAAGATCCTGATGTCGGGAGGGCCAGGTATAGGTCATACAGCATAGGGACAGTACTGATAAAATAGTAATTTTAAGGGGGGACTGTGATGGAGCTAATAAATTGACCATGATATCTCTCTCTTTAACCAATCAAATATTGTTATTTTCTTAACTTCTTTATGTTTTGGTATATTGGTTCAGAAGATTTGCTTTGAGTTAAGTGATTCTTATTTCAGCTACTCACATAGTTCACAGCCCTATCCTTAGGAATTTTAGAGTAAATAGCCCCCACCCTTGTGAGTGATATATTTGTAAGGAACGATAGAGCACTCTTTTGAAAGAAAGGCTGATATAGTCAGTTTTGAGCAGCACACACACACACACTAAGATATATTTATACAATAAGAAACTTATTGATGCTCATATTGGGATCCAGAAAGTATTTTCATGTGTGTGTTTTGGTATTCATGTAACAAGATAAGAAGTATTTTCCTTCATTGAAAGCCGTGAGTTATTCATCCCAGAGTGAAGACGAGAAACAGATGTCCTGTCCACTACCCACTCCTTCATTTCGCCCCCTCCCATCGTCTAAGCTAAAATGGCGATGAGCTCCTCTGGATTGCAGACACGTGGAAGAAACAGACGTCACAAGAGAAGGACTATTTATGGATGAGCCAATCATATACACAGATTTGTGATGACGTTTGCTTATGTCACTTAGTTTATATAAGGGGCTGAGACCTTGAAAAAACCTTAGAGATGAGGAAGAGCTCATAATGAACAAGTCTGTCTCAGTGTGTAATCTTTTAAGCATGCATGCATTCACATCATCATAGATTTGGATCAGCGGCAGAATAGAAAATAGTATCCTGGAATTGGACCAGGGAAATATCCATTACAAATTGGCTACCCAATGTGGGCTGTGAGCTGAAGTAGCCGACCTATATGTGACTGCCAGAGAATTGAGGTGTGCCTGGCGGATCGAAGCCTGATCAACTTCGTAACGCGGTAAGAGGAGCCTGTTATATTCCTTACCTGTGTTATTCCGCATCGTCACCCTCGATTTCGCTCGCGGTCCGTCTGCTGCTCCAGGCCACGAAAAGACGGGTAATTTCTTGTCTAAGCCGATTTAATAAGAACCTGTCGACCTATTCTGCCGGCTGATATTTTTATGTTATGTTATATGTTCTGTTTTGACTTGAATGTGGCTATTTCAGTGGATGTCTGTATGTGATGGGGGAGACACAGCTTCCTTATCAGCAGTCTTTCTACAAAACTGATTTCGAGAAGGTGTAATACAAACACAGTTACCTGGTCAGTCCTTGTACAAAGAGGCTGGTTTAAGATGGTGTCCGGGAATATATAAAGACACAGTTGCCTTGCCTGATTTTGTACAAAAACCGATTTCGAGAAGGTGTAATAATTACACAGTTACCTGGTCAGCCACCTGTACATATTTCAAGGTTGAAAGAGGGTGTCACGATAGGTACAGGGATTCCTTGTCATTTATGATTAAGAGAGGGTGTCGGGAATGTATGTGTATATATATATATATATATATATATATATATATATATATATATATATATATATAAATGAATTATAAATACTCCTCACTATAGTGAGTGTGGGAGAATACGAACCAGGTAGGTTTGGGTTAAACATTACCTCCATACAGACAGCAGGGCTGAAATAGTGTGTCATATTCTAACTGTGTATGTGGCTTCATGTTTGTGCGTGAAGTTGGATGGGGTTGATTTGGGATGGGAGCTAGGAGTGAGCTGGGGCCCCCATCTTTCTGTTTTGCTGAAAGGCATTCCTAAGCCTTGCTTGTCAGCTCGCCTGAAAAGTAAAAATCATTCTCCTCCCACTTTTGTACAGGGGGGGCTGCTGCTCCTGCTGTGAGGAAAAAAAACAAATGTTTTTTAAACTTGCGCTTGCTGCTGTCGTCTTTTTTTTTTTTTTCCAGACGTTTAACTCTTTAACACCCCTGCTAGCCTACGACTGATTTTTAACCCTGAGTGTACCTTCTGATTATGATGTCTGGAGTTTTTCTATTTGCAGTTTATTTTTAAGTTGAGCCTTAGCTAAGTAGCTATTTAAAACTCTTCACAGGATAGAGTTGCAAATTGGGGTTGGTGGTTCCTGCCCCACAGCAGAGACAGCACAGAAATAAGGGAAGGGCTAAGAATGGGACAAAATCCTACTAGACCGGCAGAGGGCAGCTTAGCCTATGACCTAGTGCTACCGCGGGAAGGTGAACAGAATGTGAAAGGTTGGCAAAAATTTATGAAAGTTGCTGGACTTTGCCAGCATGGTGGTCATTTGCAGCCGGAACAATGGAGAGTTGTGTTAATAGAAAAGAAAGGGTTGTTGACGAATAATAAAGCCCCGTACACACGGTCGGACTTTTGCCCAACAAACTTCGTTTTAAGCAAGTTGGACCAACAATCCGACCGTGTGTACGCTCCATCGGACAAACTTTTTTCGTTTGGTTTTGGATTTCATCGGACAAAAGTTGGGTCTGCAAACGGACAAACTTTTGCCCAACAAAAGTCAGATGGAGCAAAGTCCGACCGTGTGTACAGATAACCATCGGACTTTAGTCCGATGGACAAAACAACTAATGTTAAAATCAACCAACAATAGCAGAAGTTGACCAAAGGGTGGCAGTAAAGATCAGAAAAGAGCAGAAAAAACACGTGATGTTGTGAGAAGTTTTAAGAAAATTTGCAGAAAAGTCCGAGTGTGTGTATGCTATGGGTGTTCCCAACCAACTCCGTTCGGACAAAAATCCACGGAAAAGTCAGATGGAAGTCCGACCGTGTGTACGAGGCTTTAGTTAGTCTCGGCAGCAGAAGCCTGGTTCAGGGTAGCGAAGGAGTTAATGAAAGAGGGGTGGCTGGAACAGGATATACAGAAAAAAGAGGGATTGATGTATGTTTATCATAAGGGAAATAGTAAAGAAAACTACTGCGCATGTCAAAAATTACAAAAATTGTTAAATTAAATAACTGCTGCTGCAACTGAAAATGTGGATACACACAATAACAAATACTAAAGAAAAAGGCAGTTGCGCTGCAAAAAATTAACAACACATATGATATATGAAATGCTATCTTAGTATATACATATATATATACATAGTGAAGAAAATTGACCAAAAGGTCTACATTGAAAAGAAAATAGCTAGTATGTGACAATCTGAGGTAATCCTTAAAATGTCCACATTAGTGATGAGCCGAACACCCCCGGGTTCGGTTCGCACCAGAACCCGCGAACGGACCGAAAGTTCGAACGAACATTAGAACCCTATTAAATACAATGGATGCGAACGTTCGAATTCTAAAGTGCTAATTATAACAACTATTATGCATGTTATTGTCATAAATAGGGTTTGGGAACCCGGGTTCTGCACCAGGGGACATGTATCAATGCAAAAAGAAGTTTTAAAAACGGTCGTTTTTCGGGAGCAGTCATTTTAATGATGCATAAAGTGAAAAAAAAAAAGTCAAATATTCCTTTAAATATCATACCTGGGGGGTGTCTAAAGTATGCCTGTGAAGTGCCACGTGTTTCCCGTGTTTAGAACTGTCCCTGCACAAAATGACACTTCTAAAGGAAAAAAAAGCCATTTAAAACTGCTTGCGGCTTTAATGTAATGTCTGGTCCCGGTAATATGGATGAAATTCTTTAAGAAAAATGGCATAGCTACCCCATGACCCCCCCCCCCCCTACCCCAGCCCATTACCAGCCCCTTTGGGTCTTGTATGGATATTAAGGGGAACCCCGCACATAAAATAAAAAAGGCCCTATATACTCTGAACAGCCGTATACAGGCGGTGCATACAAGACAGGGACTGTAGGTTTGTTCTTATGTAGAATCTGTTTGTAATTTTGAACAGGTACATTGTTGAAGTGTAGCTCCAGCCCAAAAATCTATTTTTAAACTTTTTGGGAAACATAGGTAAGGGTTATCACCCCTGTAACATTTGTTTTGCTGTCTGTGCCCCTGTTCAGAACATTTCACCTCACTTTCCGTCCCAATGACAACTGTTTTTGAAATGTGGTGTTTTTCTTGAAACAAGGATTGCTGATAAAGCATCAGTACAGATGAGACCCCTTTCTCCCATATTTATTCTTACAGGAGAGAATTTTCCTTTCTAGGGGTAGATTTCCTCTCACTTCCTGTTGTCTTCTTTCGTTTGCAAGTAGGAGTCGTTTGTAAGTTGGATGTTTGAAAGTAGGGACCTGCCGTATATACTCTGCAGAAATAGGCCCCTTAGTTGTTGGTGTTGGCACAACACTGTAAGCACTCAGTTACTCTTGGTTGGTGCTGGAACGCCCTGCTGTCAACTATTATATCAGGAATTTTAATTACATATAATTGTTGAACAGTGGTAGTAAAAATTGGGGCTTTGATGGTGGTGCTGGTGCCACAACACTGTAAGCCCTGACAGTTACTCTTGGTGGGTGCAGCAATGGGCCCTGCTGTGAATTATTAGATCAAGAATTGTAATTACATGCCCCTTTTTAACAGGGGCTGAAAAATTGGGCCTTTCGTGGTGGTGGTGGCGTTGCCACAAGACTGTAAGCCCTCAGAGTTACTCTTGGTGGGTGCAGCAATGGACCCTGCTGTGAATTATTAGATCAAGAATTGTAATTGCATGCCCCTGTTGAACAGGGGCTGAAAAATTGGGCCTTAGGCACTGCTGGCACAACACTACAACCCCTCACAGATACTGTACTTGGAGCACAGCAATGAGCCCTGTTGCAAAGTATTGCTTCAAAAATTGTAATGACACGCCCCTGTTAAACAGGGGCTGAAAAATTGGGCCTTAGGCACTGGTGCCACAACACTCCAACCCCTCACAGATACTGTACTTGGAGCACAGCAATGAGCCCTATGGCAAATTATTGCTAAAAAAAATGTAATTACACGCCCCTGTAAAACAGGGGCTGAAAAATTGGGCCTTAGCCACTGGTGGCGGCACCCATAAACAAAAATGATCTTCCAAGCTATCATCATCAATCGTATCATTGAGGACTCGGAGGAGGAGGATAGCCAGTCAACATAACAGCACAGGCACTCAGCATCAGCATCAGTCTTGAAGGGATGTGACATGTTAAAATCAATTAGTCTGTTATATCAGCATCAGGTGTGTGGTAGCTGGTGGTGATCCAAGACTGGTTCATCTTGATGAAAGTCAGTCGATCAACCGAGTCGGTGGACAGGCGCACCCTGTGATCCGTGACAAATCCTCCAGCAGCACTGAATGTGCGTTCCGAAAGAACGCTGGATGCAGGACAGGCCAGTAGCTCAATTGCATACTGTGCAAGCTCTGGCCAGTGATCCATCCTCAAGACCCAGTAAGCCAGAGGATTTTCGGTGGGGAAGGTGTCCAAGTCTGACCTTGCCCCTAGATATTCCTGCACCATGTTTATCAGACGCTGGCGATGGTTGCTGGAACCGATCATACTTTGGGGCTGCGGACTAAAGAATTGTCTGAACGCATCGGTCAGACGGCCACCTTCCCCACCGCTCCTTCTTTGACTGGCCGAAGCCTCAGCAACTCGTTGTCCAGGACCAGGAGTTTGTAACCTCCCAGTCTCTGGGAACGCGTTGCACAGACCTTTCTGCAAGGCCTCCCGGAGTTGTCTCATCCTCTGCTCCCTCTGCGACGGTAACATAAGGTCCGCAACCTTACCCTTGTACCGTGGATCAAGGAGAGTGGCCAGCCAGTAATGGTCCCTCTCCTTGATCCGAAGAATACGAGGATCCTTCCGCAGACTTTGCAGGATCAGGGAGGCCATGCAGCGTAGGTTTGCTGAGGCATTCGCTCCGGAGTCCTCTGGGTCACTAAGGACGACATGATCCGCAGCCACCTCCTCCCAGCCACGTACAAGTCCACTGGTTTCTTGGGACTGTAAATCATCCCTAAAAGACTGCTGCTGATGATGCTGAGTGCCAGCCTCCACCTCCATGCTGACACAATCCTCCTCCTCCTCCTCCTCCTCCTCTTCCTGTGCGATGGGTGGGACAGAAGGAACACTGTCTGGGTAAAGGGGGCCTTGAGAGGCAAGGAAGTCCTCCTCTTCCTGCCTCTGTTCTGCCTCAAGTGCCCTGTCCATTATTCCACGCAGCGTGTGCTCCAACAGGTGGACAAGAGGTACAGTGTCACTGATGCATGCACTGTCACTGCTCACCATCCTCGTGGCCTCCTCAAATGGTGCCAGGACAGTGCATGCATCCCTGATCATGCCCCACTGGCGTGGAGAAAAAAAACCAAGCTCCCCTGACCCTGTCCTGGTGCCGTAGTCGCACAGGTACTCATTGATGGCCCTCTGCTGCGTGTGCAGCCGCTGCAGCATGGCCAACGTTGAGTTCCACCTGGTGGGCATGTCACATATAAGGCGGTTCATGGGCAGGTTCAACTCCTTTTGCAGCTCAGCCAGGCGAGCACTGGCATTATAAGATCTGCGGAAATGCACACAGACTTTCCTGGCCTGCCTCAGGACATCCTGTAAGCCCGGGTACCTGCCCAAGAACCGCTGCACCACCAGGTTAAGGACGTGAGCCACACAGGGCACATGGGTCAGTTGTCCCTGTCGGAGGGCGGAGAGGAGGTTGGTGCCATTGTCGCAAACCACCATTCCTGGCTTAAGCTGGCGTGGCGTCAACCACCTCTCGGCCTGGCCCTGCAGAGCAGACAGGACCTCTGCCCCAGTGTGGCTTCTGTCCCCCAAACACACCAGCGCAAGCAGGGCATGGCATCTTTTTGCCTGCGTACTTGCGTAGCCCCGTGAACGGCTACGGAGCACCGCTGGTTCATAGGACAAACCACAGGAAGAGGCCATGGAGGAAGAAGAAGAGGAGGGGGTGGAGGAGAGAGGTGTGTCACAACCAGTAGTAGCATTTTGGAGGCGTGGCGGTGGGACAACCTCCAACACTACTGCACCTTGTCCTGCATCCTTCCCAGCTGCCAAAAGAGTGACCCAATGGGCCGTGAAAGAAAGGTAACGTCCCTGTCCATGCCTGCTGGACCATGAGTCAGCGGTAATATGCACCTTACCGCTGACCGCCCTGTCCAGCGAGGCCAAGACATTGCCTTCCACATGCCGGTAGAGAGCCGGAATAGCCTTCCGTGAGAAAAAGTGGCGTTTGGGAACCTGCCACTGAGGAACCGCACATTGCACAAACTCACGGAAGGGGGCCGAGTCTACCAACTGAAAAGGCAGCAGTTGAAGCGCTAGCAATTTAGCCAAGCTAGCATTCAACCGCTGGGCATGTGGATGGCTGGGAGTGAACTTCTTTCGACGGTCCAGCAGCTGGGGCAGGGAAATTTGCCTGCTAGAATCGGACGTCGGTGTACTGCTAGCAGAGTGGCCGCAAGTACTTGGCTGTGACACACCTAATTCTACACCTTCATTCCTCTCAGTGCATGTTTCAGAGAGGACTGAAGTTATAGTGGGGTTGGAGATCCCAGCTGATGCGGTGCAAGGAGAGGTCCGCTTTGTTCTTTGGTGTGGGTCTTTGAGGTAGGCTTGCCAACGAGCTGCATGGCAGGTCAACATATGTCTGGTCAGGCATGTGGTACCCAAGCGGCTGATGTTTTGGCCACGCGATATACGCTTGAGACATATGTTGCAAACAGCAGCTGTGCGATCTGATGCACTAGCCTCAAAAAAGGCCCACACCAAAGAACTTTTTGAATGACGGGCAGAGGCAGCGCCCTGCACAGGCGGAGCTCTGCGGTGTGATTCCGTCGGTGTACTGCCCTTACGCTGGCCACCAAAGGGCATCCTGCCTCGTTGGAGATGTGCCTCCTCCTCATCCTCCTCCTCCTCCTCTCTCCTATTAGGCACCCACGTGGAGTCAGTGACCTCATCATCACCTCCCTCCTCATCACTGGAGCCAATCTGGCAGTATGCTGCAGCTGCTGGAACATGACTGCCAGATTGGTGTCCTTCTTGAGCATCCCCTCTGTCTGCTCTCACGCTACTGCCTTCCTCTAGCTGGGTTTCATCATCAGACCCTTCGAAACGCTGGGCATCCTCCTGGAGCATGTACCCAACACTGTGCTGAAACAGTTCGGGGGACTCCTCAGGAGGAGGACATGGTGGGTCTAGGGAAGGAGTGACTGATGATGAGTCTGACATTGATACCAGGGAAGAGGACGCTTTGGCAGCTGCTTTTCCAGTACCCTGAGCCTGGGTGAGAGAGGATGAGGAGGAGGAGGAGGGCTTGGTCATCCACTCTACCAAGTCTTCGGCATGATGTGGCTCAACATGTCCAGCTGCCGAAAAGAAGGACAAGCGTGTCCCATGGCCATGTGCTGATGACAATGCACCGCGTCCACGACCAGCACTGTTGCCCCCAGACACAGAGCCTGCTTGCCCTCTTTTATTGCCTCCTGACTGTCTGCCTCTCCTTGTTTGCCTTCCAGACATTCTAATAGATGGCCTGCAGGGAGATGGGAAAAAAGCAATAAGGGCTACCTTCAGGTGTCCTTCTCTGTCCCTGGAAACAAGGACTTTGACAGTGAAAGAAACTGACACACTCTCCCTACCTACAGTTTTCTGTCCCTAGAAAAAATGTTTTTTTTAAGCACAATTTAGCACAAGGAGAATTCACTCACTGTCCTTCCAGGTCCCTGGAAACAAGGACTTTGACAGTGAAAGAAACTGACACACTCTCCCTACCTACAGTTTTCTGTCCCTAGAAAAAATGTTTTTTTTAAGCACAATTTAGCACAAGGAGAATTCACTCACTGTCCTTCCAGGTCCCTGGAAACAAGGACTTTGACAGTGAAAGAAACTGACACACTCTCCCTACCTACAGTTTTCTGTCCCTAGAAAAAATGTTTTTTTTAAGCACAATTTAGCACAAGGAGAATTCACTCACTGTCCTTCCAGGTCCCTGGAAACAAGGACTTTGACAGTGAAAGAAACTGACACACTCTCCCTACCTACAGTTTTCTGTCCCTAGAAAAAATGTTTTTTTTAAGCACAATTTAGCACAAGGAGAATTCACTCACTGTCCTTCCAGGTCCCTGGAAACAAGGACTTTGACAGTGAAAGAAACTGACACACTCTCCCTACCTACAGTTTTCTGTCCCTAGAAAAAATGTTTTTTTTAAGCACAATTTAGCACAAGGAGAATTCACTCACTGTCCTTCCAGGTCCCTGGAAACAAGGACTTTGACAGTGAAAGAAACTGACACACTCTCCCTACCTACAGTTTTCTGTCCCTAGAAAAAATGTTTTTTTTAAGCACAATTTAGCACAAGGAGAATTCACTCACTGTCCTTCCAGGTCCCTGGAAACAAGGACTTTGACAGTGAAAGAAACTGACACACTCTCCCTACCTACAGTTTTCTGTCCCTAGAAAAAATGTTTTTTTTAAGCACAATTTAGCACAAGGAGAATTCACTCACTGTCCTTCCAGGTCCCTGGAAACAAGGACTTTGACAGTGAAAGAAACTGACACACTCTCCCTACTTAAAGTTTTCTGTCCCTAGAAAAAATGTTTTTTTTAAGCACAATTTAGCACAAGGAGAATTCACTCACTGTCCTTCCAGGTCCCTGGAAACAAGGACTTTGACAGTGAAAGAAACTGACACACTCTCCCTACCTACAGTTTTCTGTCCCTAGAAAAAATGTTTTTTTTAAGCACAATATAGCACAAGCACAAAACACACTGACACTCTCCCTACCTATCCTTCTCTTTCCCTAAACTAAAGGAATCCAGGTTAAGCAAGAAAGAAATAAAAGTCACTGTCCCTGCCTATGCTGCTCTATCCCTGCTCCGGAACACACTACACTAGGCCGCCGTGCTGGCGGCCTTTTATAGTGTGGGGCGTGTACTAAACACCCTCAGCAATAATTGGCCACAGGCATCCTGCCTGTGGCCAATCATTGCTCTCCTCGCTGCCGGCGCTGTGATTGGCCAAGCATGCGGGGTCACAGTGCATGCTTGGCCAATCACAGCGCCTGGATGACACTGCGATGGCGTAGTGCATTGTGGGCCGTTCGCGTCACTCGAATTTGGCGCGAACGGCCCAAATCGTTCGATCTTCGTCGAACGATCGAACAGCCGATGTTCGAGTCGAACGTATGTTCGACTCGAACACGAAGCTCATCCCTAGTCCACATTGCAATACTGAAAGGCAGGAGTGACCATATGTAAAGTTCCACAGTGATAATATAGCAGGTAGACAATCTCTCGTGCAGGTAGATAATTGTGACTCCACACACTTAGACACCAAAGGAGAAAGTGCAATGATGATAAAGCAAAGATCCTCCACCTCAGATATCAGATCCGCTTACCAGCGAAAGAGATCACAAACGCTTGCGGCTTTATTCCCCCGCCAAGGGTCTTTACACTGTAGATCAGCATACAAGATGTATTCCTCCTCAACACTCTGGCACCTCAATGCACTCCCGGGAGTATGATCCCCAAAAAGACATATATAAGGGCCACAATAGTGAAGTACATACTAAAATTTATTAAATAAAACGAAAAAATTGCACTTACAATTCCAATGCAAGATAAAAGCAGTTGTTAAAAAATTCAAGCCGGCCGGCTCTTACTATCCACTCGTTCCTTCCGGGATAGCGTTGTATAGTCAGTGACGTCAGCACGCCGTTCCTCCCTACGCCGTTTCGTCAGAGATGACGTCTTCCAGGTCTACAACGCTATCCCGAAAGGAACGAGTGGATAGTAAGAGCCGGCCGGCTTGAATTTTTTAACAACTGCTTTTATCTTGCATTGGAATTGTAAGTGCAATTTTTTCGTTTTATTTAATAAATTTTAGTATGTACTTCACTATTGTGGCCCTTATATATGTCTTTTTGGGGATCATACTCCCGGGAGTGCATTGAGGAGCCAGAGTGTTGAGGAGGAATACATCTTGTATGCTGATCTACAGTGTAAAGACCCTTGGCGGGGGAATAAAGCCGCAAGCGTTTGTGATCTCTTTCGCTGGTAAGCAGATCTGATATCTGAGGTGGAGGATCTTTGCTTTATCATCATTGCACTTTCTCCTTTGGTGTCTAAGTGTGTGGAGTCACAATTATCTACCTGCACGAGAGATTGTCTACCTGCTATATTATCACTGTGGAACTTTACATATGGTCACTCCTGCCTTTCAGTATTGCAATGTGGACATTTTAAGGATTACCTCAGATTGTCACATACTAGCTATTTTCTTTTCAATCTAGACCTTTTGGTCAATTTTCTTCACTATGTATATATATATGTATATACTAAGATAGCATTTCATATATCATATGTGTTGTTAATTTTTTGCAGCGCAACTGCCTTTTTCTTTATCATAAGGGAAAGCCTGCCTCCACCCTATGCTGATGGCCCCAAGTGAGCGTGTGAGGAATGTGGGAGGTCCGGACTCCCACACCCTGACCGCCCTGGGCTCTGCCCCAAAATGTAGTTGTAAATTGGAGGACCTCCTACGGAAGTCCCTCCCCTTGCAAACAGGCCTTCCTACTGCCTCATCATCCCAACCCCTTTACCCCCTGTGCCCAGTATTAAATGCAGATGGCAGCTTTTACTGCCCACTGGTCGTTGCCCCAGTGATGCCCTCAATACAGGTTTCAGTAACCCAACCATCTGCTGCCTTTACCCAACATGCTCCAGTGTCAGTACCCCATCACTCTACCCCGGCTGGGGCACTAGCACCTCCCACAGCAGCAGCACCACCACCGACCTTAAGCCAACCTTCCTATGCCAACCCTCCGAGTACGGTTTGGGACGGTCCGGACCTGATAACCTGGAATCCGGGGCCCGGAAGCCGACTGCCGGACGCTCCGCTCATGTATGCCTCCTTTACCCCCTCGTAAGCATCCACCTTAGTAGTTTCCCTCCCTGACCCCGAGCGGCAGCCTATGCCGTTCTCTCGTCGGATTGCACAAATCCAAAAAACATACTCGTCGGCATGGAGGGACTTAGCCAGCTTATGCGAAATAGAAGTAGGTGATGCCTATTGGCCCATCATGGAGAAACATTTTAACAATGCCCGGTTGGAGAGCGAGGTCTCATATAACTCGGGGGTTGTATTTTGTGAACAGTTACGGGAATGGGCTAGAGGTAAATTAGCAGATCAGGCAACTACCATACAGGATGTGACGCAGGACCTGCTGGAGTCGGTGGAAATTTTTTACATAAGACTCACTCAGGTCTTTGCTGATTTAGGATTCTCTTTGCATTACTACGCGCATTATCCCATGCTAACAAATGCTTTCGTAGCGGGTTTGAAAGAACCGATACGGATAGGGCTGATAGTGGCCCGACCAGAGTAGTACAGGACCTTAGAGCAGTGAATGAGGCCATCCTTCCACGCACTCTTCTGTCAGGGGTACCCCCGTCTGCAAAGTTTTTCACTGTCATAGATTTAGCGTGAGCTGAAGTCATACAGGCCATTACGCCCCCGGTAATGCTAAGGCCCTACATGCATTTTTGGGACTGATATCTTACTGCAGAGCCTGGATACCTGCAGCTTCCCTTCTAATGCAACCCCTGTATGACAACCTGCAATGTGAGCCCTTTGCGCTGTCCGAAGAAGCGCTCACTAACTTTGACCTTTTGACACAGGCAATCAGCACTGCTCCTGCACTCGGTCTCCCTAATTATGAAAAGCCCTTTCGCCTGTTCATATCTGAGACACAGGGCCATGCCTCAGGGGTGTTGACACAAAGTCATGGACTCCGTAACCGCCCCATCAGTTACTATTCAACCCACCTGGACCCAGTTTCCAGAGGTGGCCCATCATGTCTCCGAGCAGTTTTTGCTGCCCAGGCCCTGCTGGACAAAACTTCAGATATTGTCCTGGGCCATCCCCTTATGCTGCTAGCCCCTCACGATGTCTCTGCCATTCTGAATCAGGTGCAATCCAAGCATTTATCCTTTGCCCGCCACCTCCGGTTGCAATGCAATTTACTCATGCCTGACAACGTGACTCTACTTCGATGCCAATAACTCAACCCTGCTACTCTCCTTCCTTTTGTCCAAGGGGGGTATCATGACATGTCTCTGGACGAACAGGAAGAAGAGAACGCAGACCTACCTGCTCCTATCCTAGATGAAGATGGATGATCTTTGGACTGTAAGAACCCGCCCATGTCTCCCCAGAGCTTTGTACCCAGCTGTGGTGCAATGGGCCCATGGAGCAACCCATCTCTCAAAGACTTTGATGAACTCACTTATAAACAAACATTATGTAGCTCCAGGAATAACTACTTTAATCAATACTGCAAGTCCTGCCACACTTGCCTAGCATGCAACCCCAGAAGGCTAAAGAAACCACCACTGAAACACTCAGCTAGACCGCTCTACCCCTTCCAGAGGATACAGATTGATCACATACAAGTGCCAAAGAGTGGTAGATTTGAGTATGCCCTGGTGGTGGTAGACATGTTCTCAGGATGGCCCAAGGCTTATCCAGTGGCAAATCAGACAGCGAAAACCACGGCTAAAAAATTGCCTTTGGAGGTGGTTTGCAGATATGGGGTACTTGAGGTGATAGAGAGTGATCAAGGCCCTGCGTTCACTGCTACAGTCACAAAAGAAATATGGTTGACCCTTGGTACCACATTAGCGTTTCACACACCTTATCACCCTCAGAGTAGTGGGAAAGTGGAAAGAATGAAACAGACACTTAAAATCCGAATGCTAAAAATGGCCAAGGACACAGGTATGTCCTGGCCAGAAAGCCCGCCAATAACCTTATTCAGCGTACGGTATTCCCCAAGGGGGAAGCATTCTTTATCTCCTTTTGAAATCTTGTTTGGAACAGCCCCTAGATTAGGTTGTTATTACCCACAACAGTTACAATTGCAGTCTGATATTTGATAGATTATGTGACCTCTCTTGCAAAAGAATTAACTAATATCCATGCACGAGTATTTTCTTCCATTCTAGATCCTGATCTAGATACCAGTACACACAGCATACTTCCTGGTGATTGGGTGATGGTTAAGAAGTTCCTCCGAAAGCATTCCCTGGAGCCAAGATATGATGGTCCATTCCAAGTGTTGCTAACAACAGCCACTTCAGTTAAGTTGGCTGGAAAAAACACTTGGATACACGCTTCCCACTGCAAAAAGGCTCTAGTTCCCGAGGACCGTGCACCTAGCAAAAGGGGAGCACTCATCTGAATCCAGCAGGAAACGCAGAAGTGCCCCAGCTGGTAGTCTTGACCCCATGTATATATAGATGCCATAGGAGTCCCAAGGGGGGTCCCAGATGAGTTTAAAGCCTGAGACCAAGTAGCTGCAGGATTTGAGTCCCTGATTCCTATGATCACTATAAACAAGAATGTAGATTGGATTAATTATATTTACTATAACCAACAGAGGTTTGTTAACTATACCAGGGATGCACTCCAGGGTTTAGCTGAACAACTAGAGGCCACTTCACAAATGACTTTCCAAAATCGTATGGCCTTAGACACAATTTTAGCTGAGAAGGGGGGTGTGTGTAAAATGTTGCCTGGGACAAGTACATGTTGTACGTACATTCCGGACAATACAGGCCCAAATGGTAAGGTAACCTTGGCTATTAAGAAATTAGGATCTCTCAAAAGAGTTAAAAAGAAATTCGGGGCTGACCAATCCCTGAGACCAGTATTTTGGGTGGATGAGTGGGTGGCAACACATTTGTACTCAAATAGGCATAGCAATTTTGATGCTGCTTACATTAGCTGAAATAGTGGTTTGCTGTATTCTGTCCTGTATGAAGAAGCTGTTGGGAAAAGCAGCTAAAGAGGTAACCCCTACTTTTTTGAATTGGGGTGATATTAGAGATCCAAAGAAGGAGGAAGAAGAGGGACCGTATGCTCCATTGCAGTCCTTGCCTGTTAATAACACATACAACATTCTCAGATGATGAGGGAAAGAATAGTGCTTGACTGTTCTCCTGACCATTTCGTCGAAAGAGGACACTGGACAAGCCATGTCTGACTTCTATGCGAAATACAAACAAGATCCTGATGTCGGGAGGGCCAGGTATAGGTCATATAGCATAGGGACAGTACTGATAAAATAGTAATTTTAAGGGGGGACTGTGATGGAGCTAATAAATTGACCATGATATCTCTCTCTTTAACCAATCAAATATTGTTATTTTCTTTCCTTCTTTATGTTTTGGTGTATTGGTTCAGAAGATTTGGTTCGAGTTAAGTGATTCTTATTTCAGCTACTCACATAGTTCACAGCCCTATCCTTAGGAATTTTAGAGTAAATAGCCCCCACCCTTGTGAGTGATATATTTGCAAGGAACGATAGAGCACTCTTTTGAAAGAAAGGCTGATATAGTCAGTTTTGAGCAGCACACACACACACTAAGATATATTTTTACAATAAGAAACTTATTGATGCTCATATTGGGATCCAGAAAGTATTTTCATGTGTGTGTTTTGGTATTCATGTAACAAGATAAGAAGTATTTTCCTTCATTGAAAGCCGTGACAGAGTTATTCATCCCAGAGTGAAGACGAGAAACAGATGTCCTGTCCACTACCCACTCCTTCATTTCGCCCCCTCCCATCGTCTAAGCTAAAATGGCGATGAGCTCCTCTGGATTGCAGACACGTGGAAGAAACAGACGTCACAAGAGAAGGACTATTTATGGATGAGCCAATCATATACACAGATTTGTGATGACGTTTGCTTATGTCACTTAGTTTATATAAAGGGCTGAGACCTTGAATAAACCTCAGAGATGAGGAAAAGCTCATACTGAACAAGTCTGTCTCAGTGTGTAATCTTTTAAGCATGCATGCATTCACATCATCATAGATTTGGATTAGCGGCAGAATAGAAAATAGTATCCTGGAATTGGACCAGGGAAATATCCATTACACTGGCATCCGATTAGGTCCTGATAAATAAGACTGCCTCTTCTTCTAAGAATTTATTTTATGCCTATAATAAGTACTGATAAAGGTTTAAAATAAGATCAATACTCACCAACTTTCAAATGCACAGTTTTGGTCTGAGAAAGTTGCCCACTGTAGAAATAAAGGTCAAATATATGTTCCATTTTCCAGTCACATAAGAGAGATGTGTTTGTCCCAAAGAGGACACTATACGTTCCATTTATGTTACACAGCCAAATAGGATATTTTGGAGTCTTCAGCATGCTTCCCACCTGAAAGTAAATTATAGTAAAAGACTACCGTGACTCAGGACCACATTCTTGTTGCCCAAAATTCAGACTCATATACTGTACTCTATCTAAAACAGTGATGAATTGGTTGTAGTCAGCTGCCCACTGTCCCCTCTATACACACTACCAACCTCTGTTTGCACAAATATAAGTAATTTATAAACTACTGTGAGGGGGTTAACTCAGCAGCGGGTGTGTGTGACCCCCCTGAATGGGTTCACCACACAAAAACAGGCACAGCAGACAGAGGTAGGAGAAAACAAAAGGGTGTGGTTTTATTTGAACTAAATACAGACAAAAAAATACAGCAAAAACAAAAGAAACAGGAAAATAAATCCTGGTCAACTTGACCGCTCACTACACACGTTGGTGTCCCTAACTAACAACTGGGTACAGCCTTGTGCTGTCCCAGTCCCTAGCTCCCTGCTTTTAGAAGTTCTAAGTAATAACCACACAGGCTTTGGCTCACCGCATAGAGATCACACTCCCCAGACTATCCACACAGATCTGGTTCCAGGTTGGAGCATCTCCCTTAGCATGCTGGGAGTTCTTGTAGAGGCCCTAATGAGCCCACTTACTTCAGCTGGGCTCATTAACTCTTCCCCTGCAAGACTCCCAGCACTCCCCCAGGTGGTATAAATCGGCATAAAGCCTGAATCTAGGACATACAGTGGGGCAAAAAAGTATTTAGTCAGCCACTAATTGTGCAAGTTCTCCCACTTAAAAAGATGAGTGAGGCCTGTAATTGTCATCATAGGTATACCTCAACTATGAGAGACAAAATGTGGAAACAAATCCAGACTAGGGATGAGCTTCGTGTTCGAGTCGAACATACGTTCGACTCGAACATTGGCTGTTCGATCGTTCGACGAAGATCGAACGATTTGGGCCGTTCGCGCCAAATTCGAGTGACGCGAACGGCCCACAATGCACTACGCCATCGCAGTGTCATCCAGGCGCTGTGATTGGCCAAGCATGCACTGTGACCCCGCATGCTTGGCCAATCACAGCGCCGGCAGCGAGGAGAGCAATGATTGGCCACAGGCAGGATGCCTGTGGCCAATTATTGCTGAGGGTGTTTAGTACACGCCCCACACTATAAAAGGCCGCCAGCACGGCGGCCTAGTGTAGTGTGTTCCGGAGCAGGGATAGAGTAGCATAGGCAGGGACAGTGACTGTTATTTCTTTCTTGCTTAACCTGGATTCCTTTAGTTTAGGGAAAGAGAAGGATAGGTAGGGAGAGTGTCAGTGTGTTTTGTGCTTCTGCTATAGTGTGCTTAAAAAAAAACATTTATTCTAGGGACAGAAAACTCTAGGTAGGGACAGTGTCAGTTTCTTTCACTCTGCAAGTCCTTGTTTCCAGGGACCTGGAAGGACAGTGAGTGAATTGTCCTTTTGCTATATTGTGATTAAAAAAAACATTTATTCTAGGGACAGAAAACTCTAGGTAGGGACAGTGTCAGTTTCTTTCACTCTGCAAGTCCTTGTTTCCAGGGACCTGGAAGGACAGTGAGTGAATTGTCCTTTTGCTATATTGTGATTAAAAAAACATTTATTCTAGGGACAGAAAACTCTAGGTAGGGACAGTGTCAGTTTCTTTCACTCTGCAAGTCCTTGTTTCCAGGGACCTGGAAGGACAGTGAGTGAATTGTCCTTTTGCTATATTGTGATTAAAAAAAACATTTTTTTCTAGGGACAGAAAACTGTAGGTAGGGAGAGTGTTTTTTTTCTTTCACTCTGCAAGTCCTTGTTTCCAGGGACCTGTAAGGACAGTGAGTTAATTTTCCTTGTGCTATATTGTGATTAAAAAAAACATTTATTCTAGGGACAGAAAACTCTAGGTAGGGACAGTGTCAGTTTCTTTCACTCTGCAAGTCCTTGTTTCCAGGGACCTGGAAGGACAGTGAGTGAATTGTCCTTTTGCTATATTGTGATTAAAAAAAACATTTTTTTCTAGGGACAGAAAACTGTAGGTAGGGAGAGTGTTTTTTTTCTTTCACTCTGCAAGTCCTTGTTTCCAGGGACCTGTAAGGACAGTGAGTTAATTTTCCTTGTGCTATATTGTGATTAAAAAAAACATTTATTCTAGGGACAGAAAACTCTAGGTAGGGACAGTGTCAGTTTCTTTCACTCTGCAAGTCCTTGTTTCCAGGGACCTGGAAGGACAGTGAGTGAATTGTCCTTTTGCTATATTGTGATTAAAAAAAACATTTATTCTAGGGACAGAAAACTCTAGGTAGGGACAGTGTCAGTTTCTTTCACTCTGCAAGTCCTTGTTTCCAGGGACCTGGAAGGACAGTGAGTGAATTGTCCTTTTGCTATATTGTGATTAAAAAAAACATTTATTCTAGGGACAGAAAACTCTAGGTAGGGACAGTGTCAGTTTCTTTCACTCTGCAAGTCCTTGTTTCCAGGGACCTGGAAGGACAGTGAGTGAATTGTCCTTTTGCTATATTGTGATTAAAAAAAACATTTATTCTAGGGACAGAAAACTCTAGGTAGGGACAGTGTCAGTTTCTTTCACTCTGCAAGTCCTTGTTTCCAGGGACCTGGAAGGACAGTGAGTGAATTGTCCTTTTGCTATATTGTGATTAAAAAAAACATTTATTCTAGGGACAGAAAACTCTAGGTAGGGACAGTGTCAGTTTCTTTCACTCTGCAAGTCCTTGTTTCCAGGGACCTGGAAGGACAGTGAGTGAATTGTCCTTTTGCTATATTGTGATTAAAAAAAACATTTTTTTCTAGGGACAGAAAACTGTAGGTAGGGAGAGTATTTTTTTTCTTTCACTCTGCAAGTCCTTGTTTCCAGGGACCTGTAAGGACAGTGAGTTAATTGTCCTTGTGCTATATTGTGCTGAAAAAAACATTTATTCCAGGGACAGAAAACTCTAGGTAGGGACAGTGTCAGTTTCTTTCACTCTGCAAGTCCTTGTTTCCAGGGACCTGGAAGGACAGTGAGTGAATTGTCCTTTTGCTATATTGTGATTAAAAAAAACATTTTTTTCTAGGGACAGAAAACTGTAGGTAGGGAGAGTATTTTTTTTCTTTCACTCTGCAAGTCCTTGTTTCCAGGGACCTGTAAGGACAGTGAGTTAATTGTCCTTGTGCTATATTGTGCTGAAAAAAACATTTATTCCAGGGACAGAAAACTCTAGGTAGGGACAGTGTCAGTTTCTTTCACTCTGCAAGTCCTTGTTTCCAGGGACCTGGAAGGACAGTGAGTGAATTGTCCTTTTGCTATATTGTGATTAAAAAAAACATTTTTTTCTAGGGACAGAAAACTGTAGGTAGGGAGAGTATTTTTTTTCTTTCACTCTGCAAGTCCTTGTTTCCAGGGACCTGTAAGGACAGTGAGTTAATTGTCCTTGTGCTATATTGTGCTGAAAAAAACATTTATTCCAGGGACAGAAAACTCTAGGTAGGGACAGTGTCAGTTTCTTTCACTCTGCAAGTCCTTGTTTCCAGGGACCTGGAAGGACAGTGAGTGAATTGTCCTTTTGCTATATTGTGATTAAAAAAAACATTTTTTTCTAGGGACAGAAAACTGTAGGTAGGGAGAGTGTTTTTTTTCTTTCACTCTGCAAGTCCTTGTTTCCAGGGACCTGTAAGGACAGTGAGTTAATTTTCCTTGTGCTATATTGTGATTAAAAAAAACATTTATTCTAGGGACAGAAAACTCTAGGTAGGGACAGTGTCAGTTTCTTTCACTCTGCAAGTCCTTGTTTCCAGGGACCTGGAAGGACAGTGAGTGAATTGTCCTTTTGCTATATTGTGATTAAAAAAAACATTTTTTTCTAGGGACAGAAAACTGTAGGTAGGGAGAGTGTTTTTTTTCTTTCACTCTGCAAGTCCTTGTTTCCAGGGACCTGTAAGGACAGTGAGTTAATTTTCCTTGTGCTATATTGTGATTAAAAAAAACATTTATTCTAGGGACAGAAAACTCTAGGTAGGGACAGTGTCAGTTTCTTTCACTCTGCAAGTCCTTGTTTCCAGGGACCTGGAAGGACAGTGAGTGAATTGTCCTTTTGCTATATTGTGATTAAAAAAAACATTTATTCTAGGGACAGAAAACTCTAGGTAGGGACAGTGTCAGTTTCTTTCACTCTGCAAGTCCTTGTTTCCAGGGACCTGGAAGGACAGTGAGTGAATTGTCCTTTTGCTATATTGTGATTAAAAAAAACATTTATTCTAGGGACAGAAAACTCTAGGTAGGGACAGTGTCAGTTTCTTTCACTCTGCAAGTCCTTGTTTCCAGGGACCTGGAAGGACAGTGAGTGAATTGTCCTTTTGCTATATTGTGATTAAAAAAAACATTTATTCTAGGGACAGAAAACTCTAGGTAGGGACAGTGTCAGTTTCTTTCACTCTGCAAGTCCTTGTTTCCAGGGACCTGGAAGGACAGTGAGTGAATTGTCCTTTTGCTATATTGTGATTAAAAAAAACATTTATTCTAGGGACAGAAAACTCTAGGTAGGGACAGTGTCAGTTTCTTTCACTCTGCAAGTCCTTGTTTCCAGGGACCTGGAAGGACAGTGAGTGAATTGTCCTTTTGCTATATTGTGATTAAAAAAAACATTTATTCTAGGGACAGAAAACTCTAGGTAGGGACAGTGTCAGTTTCTTTCACTCTGCAAGTCCTTGTTTCCAGGGACCTGGAAGGACAGTGAGTGAATTGTCCTTTTGCTATATTGTGATTAAAAAAAACATTTTTTTCTAGGGACAGAAAACTGTAGGTAGGGAGAGTATTTTTTTTCTTTCACTCTGCAAGTCCTTGTTTCCAGGGACCTGTAAGGACAGTGAGTTAATTGTCCTTGTGCTATATTGTGCTGAAAAAAACATTTATTCCAGGGACAGAAAACTCTAGGTAGGGACAGTGTCAGTTTCTTTCACTCTGCAAGTCCTTGTTTCCAGGGACCTGGAAGGACAGTGAGTGAATTGTCCTTTTGCTATATTGTGATTAAAAAAAACATTTATTCTAGGGACAGAAAACTCTAGGTAGGGACAGTGTCAGTTTCTTTCACTCTGCAAGTCCTTGTTTCCAGGGACCTGGAAGGACAGTGAGTGAATTGTCCTTTTGCTATATTGTGATTAAAAAAAACATTTATTCTAGGGACAGAAAACTCTAGGTAGGGACAGTGTCAGTTTCTTTCACTCTGCAAGTCCTTGTTTCCAGGGACCTGGAAGGACAGTGAGTGAATTGTCCTTTTGCTATATTGTGATTAAAAAAAACATTTATTCTAGGGACAGAAAACTCTAGGTAGGGACAGTGTCAGTTTCTTTCACTCTGCAAGTCCTTGTTTCCAGGGACCTGGAAGGACAGTGAGTGAATTGTCCTTTTGCTATATTGTGATTAAAAAAAACATTTTTTTCTAGGGACAGAAAACTGTAGGTAGGGAGAGTGTTTTTTTTCTTTCACTCTGCAAGTCCTTGTTTCCAGGGACCTGTAAGGACAGTGAGTTAATTTTCCTTGTGCTATATTGTGATTAAAAAAAACATTTTTTCTAGGGACAGAAAACTGTAGGTAGGGAGAGTGTTTTTTTTCTTTCACTCTGCAAGTCCTTGTTTCCAGGGACAGAGAAGGACACCTGAAGGTAGCCCTTATTGCTTTTTTCCCATCTCCCTGCAGGCCATCTATTAGAATGTCTGGAAGGCAAACAAGGAGAGGCAGACAGTCAGGAGGCAATAAAAGAGGGCAAGCAGGCTCTGTGTCTGGGGGCAACAGTGCTGGTCGTGGACGCGGTGCATTGTCATCAGCACATGGCCATGGGACACGCTTGTCCTTCTTTTCGGCAGCTGGACATGTTGAGCCACATCATGCCGAAGACTTGGTAGAGTGGATGACCAAGCCCTCCTCCTCCTCCTCATCCTCTCTCACCCAGGCTCAGGGTACTGGAAAAGCAGCTGCCAAAGCGTCGTCTTCCCTGGTATCAATGTCAGACAAATCATCAGTCACTCCTTCCCTAGACCCACCATGTCCTCCTCCTGAGGAGTCCCCCGAACTGTTTCAGCACAGTGTTGGGTACATGCTCCAGGAGGATGCCCAGCGTTTCGAAGGGTCTGATGATGAAACCCAGCTAGAGGAAGGCAGTAGCGTGAGAGCAGACAGAGGGGATGCTCAAGAAGGACACCAATCTGGCAGTCATGTTCCAGCAGCTGCAGCATACTGCCAGATTGGCTCCAGTGATGAGGAGGGAGGGGATGATGAGGTCAATGACTCCACGTGGGTGCCTAATAGGAGAGAGGAGGAGGAGGAGGATGAGGAGGAGGCACATCTCCAACGAGGCAGGATGCCCTTTGGTGGCCAGCGTAAGGGCAGTACACCGACGGAATCACACCGCAGAGCTCCGCCTGTGCAGGGCGCTGCCTCTGCCCGTCATTCAAAAAGTTCTTTGGTGTGGGCCTTTTTTGAGGCTAGTGCATCAGATCGCACAGCTGCTGTTTGCAACATATGTCTCAAGCGTATATCGCGTGGCCAAAACATCAGCCGCTTGGGTACCACATGCCTGACCAGACATATGTTGACCTGCCATGCAGCTCGTTGGCAAGCCTACCTCAAAGACCCACACCAAAGAACAAAGCGGACCTCTCCTTGCACCGCATCAGCTGGGATCTCCAACCCCACTATAACTTCAGTCCTCTCTGAAACATGCACTGAGAGGAATGAAGGTGTAGAATTAGGTGTGTCACAGCCAAGTACTTGCGCCCACTCTGCTAGCAGTACACCGACGTCCGATTCTAGCAGGCAAATTTCCCTGCCCCAGCTGCTGGACCGTCGAAAGAAGTTCACTCCCAGCCATCCACATGCCCAGCGGTTGAATGCTAGCTTGGCTAAATTGCTAGCGCTTCAACTGCTGCCTTTTCAGTTGGTAGACTCGGCCCCCTTCCGTGAGTTTGTGCAATGTGCGGTTCCTCAGTGGCAGGTTCCCAAACGCCACTTTTTCTCACGGAAGGCTATTCCGGCTCTCTACCGGCATGTGGAAGGCAATGTCTTGGCCTCGCTGGACAGGGCGGTCAGCGGTAAGGTGCATATTACCGCTGACTCATGGTCCAGCAGGCATGGACAGGGACGTTACCTTTCTTTCACGGCCCATTGGGTCACTCTTTTGGCAGCTGGGAAGGATTCAGGACAAGGTGCAGTAGTGTTGGAGGTTGTCCCACCGCCACGCCTCCAAAATGCTACTACTGGTTGTGACACACCTCTCTCCTCCACCCCCTCCTCTTCTTCTTCCTCCATGGCCTCTTCCTGTGGTTTGTCCTATGAACCAGCGGTGCTCCGTAGCCGTTCACGGGGCTACGCAAGTACGCAGGCAAAAAGATGCCATGCCGTGCTTGCGCTGGTGTGTTTGGGGGACAGAAGCCACACTGGGGCAGAGGTCCTGTCTGCTCTGCAGGGCCAGGCCGAGAGGTGGTTGACGCCACGCCAGCTTAAGCCAGGAATGGTGGTTTGCGACAATGGCACCAACCTCCTCTCCGCCCTCCGACAGGGACAACTGACCCATGTGCCCTGTGTGGCTCACGTCCTTAACCTGGTGGTGCAGCGGTTCTTGGGCAGGTACCCGGGCTTACAGGATGTCCTGAGGCAGGCCAGGAAAGTCTGTGTGCATTTCCGCAGATCTTATAATGCCAGTGCTCGCCTGGCTGAGCTGCAAAAGGAGTTGAACCTGCCCAAGAACCGCCTTATATGTGACATGCCCACCAGGTGGAACTCAACGTTGGCCATGCTGCAGCGGCTGCACACGCAGCAGAGGGCCATCAATGAGTACCTGTGCGACTACGGCACCAGGACAGGGTCAGGGGAGCTTGGTTTTTTTTCTCCACGCCAGTGGGGCATGATCAGGGATGCATGCACTGTCCTGGCACCATTTGAGGAGGCCACGAGGATGGTGAGCAGTGACAGTGCATGCATCAGTGACACTGTACCTCTTGTCCACCTGTTGGAGCACACGCTGCGTGGAATAATGGACAGGGCACTTGAGGCAGAACAGAGGCAGGAAGAGGAGGACTTCCTTGCCTCTCAAGGCCCCCTTTACCCAGACAGTGTTCCTTCTGTCCCACCCATCGCACAGGAAGAGGAGGAGGAGGAGGAGGAGGAGGAGGATTGTGTCAGCATGGAGGTGGAGGCTGGCACTCAGCATCATCAGCAGCAGTCTTTTAGGGATGATTTACAGTCCCAAGAAACCAGTGGACTTGTACGTGGCTGGGAGGAGGTGGCTGCGGATCATGTCGTCCTTAGTGACCCAGAGGACTCCGGAGCGAATGCCTCAGCAAACCTACGCTGCATGGCCTCCCTGATCCTGCAAAGTCTGCGGAAGGATCCTCGTATTCTTCGGATCAAGGAGAGGGACCATTACTGGCTGGCCACTCTCCTTGATCCACGGTACAAGGGTAAGGTTGCGGACCTTATGTTACCGTCGCAGAGGGAGCAGAGGATGAGACAACTCCGGGAGGCCTTGCAGAAAGGTCTGTGCAACGCGTTCCCAGAGACTGGGAGGTTGCAAACTCCTGGTCCTGGACAACGAGTTGCTGAGGCTTCGGCCAGTCAAAGAAGGAGCGGTGGGGAAGGTGGCCGTCTGACCGATGCGTTCAGACAATTCTTTAGTCCGCAGCCCCAAAGTATGATTGGTTCCAGCAACCATCGCCAGCGTCTGATAAACATGGTGCAGGAATATCTAGGGGCAAGGTCAGACTTGGACACCTTCCCCACCGAAAATCCTCTGGCTTACTGGGTCTTGAGGATGGATCACTGGCCAGAGCTTGCACAGTATGCAATTGAGCTACTGGCCTGTCCTGCATCCAGCGTTCTTTCGGAACGCACATTCAGTGCTGCTGGAGGATTTGTCACGGATCACAGGGTGCGCCTGTCCACCGACTCGGTTGATCGACTGACTTTCATCAAGATGAACCAGTCTTGGATCACCACCAGCTACCACACACCTGATGCTGATATAACAGACTAATTGATTTTAAAATGTCACATCCCTTCAAGACTGATGCTGATGCTGAGTGCCTGTGCTGTTATGTTGACTGGCTATCCTCCTCCTCCGAGTCCTCAATGATACGATTGATGATGATAGCTTGGAAGATCATTTTTGTTTATGGGTGCCGCCACCAGTGCCTAACGCCCAATTTTTCAGCCCCTGTTTAACAGGGGCGTGTAATTACAATTTTTGAAGCAATACTTTGCAACAGGGCTCATTGCTGTGCTCCAAGTACAGTATCTGTGAGGAGTTGCAGTGTTGTGCCACCAGTGCCTAAGGCCCAATTTTTCAGCCCCTGTTTAACAGGGGCGTGTCATTACAATTTTTGAAGCAATACTTTGCAACAGGGCTCATTGCTGTGCTCCAAGTACAGTATCTGTGAGGGGTTGCAGTGTTGTGCCACCAGTGCCTAAGGCCCAATTTTTCAGCCCCTGTTCAACAGGGGCATGTAATTACAATTCTTGATCTAATAATTCACAGCAGGGCCCATTGCTGCACCCACCAAGAGTAACTGTCAGGGCTTACAGTGTTGTGGCACCAGCACCACCATCAAAGGCCCAATTTTTACTACCACTGTTCAACAATTATATGTAATTAAAATTCCTGATATAATAGTTGACAGCAGGGCGTTCCAGCACCAACCAAGAGTAACTGTGAGTGCTTACAGTGTTGTGCCAACACCAACAACTAAGGGGCCTATTTCTGCAGAGTATATACGGCAGGTCCCTACTTTCAAACATCCAACTTACAAACGACTCCTACTTGCAAACGCAAGAAGACAACAGGAAGTGAGAGGAAATCTACCACTAGGAAGGAAAATTCTCTCCTGTAAGAATAAATATGGGAGAAAGGTGTCTCCTCTGTACTGATGCTTTATCAGCAATCCTTGTTTCAAGAAAAACACCACATTTCAAAAACAGTTGTCATTGGGACGGAAAGTGAGGTGAAATGTTCTGAACAGGGGCACAGACAGCAAAACAAATGTTACAGGGGTGATAACCCTTACCTATGTTTTCCAAAAAGTTTAAAAATAGATTTTTGGGCTGGAGCTACACTTCAACAATGTACCTGTTCAAAATTACAAACAGATTCTACATAAGAACAAACCTACAGTCCCTGTCTTGTATGCACCGCCTGTATACGGCTGTTCAGAGTATATAGGGCCTTTTTTATTTTATGTGCGGGGTTCCCCTTAATATCCATACAAGACCCAAAGGGGCTGGTAATGGGCTGGGGTAGGGGGGGGGGGTCATGGGGTAGCTATGCCATTTTTCTTAAAGAATTTCATCCATATTACCGGGACCAGACATTACATTAAAGCCGCAAGCAGTTTTAAATGGCTTTTTTTTCCTTTAGAAGTGTCATTTTGTGCAGGGACAGTTCTAAACACGGGAAACACGTGGCACTTCACAGGCATACTTTAGACACCCCCCAGGTACGATATTTAAAGGAATATTTGACTTTTTTTTTTTCACTTTATGCATCATTAAAATGACTGCTCCCGAAAAACGACCGTTTTTAAAACTTCTTTTTGCATTGATACATGTCCCCTGGTGCAGAACCCGGGTTCCCAAACCCTTTTTAGGACAATAACATGCATAATAGTTGTTATAATTAGCACTTTAGAATTCGAACGTTCGCATCCATTGTATTTAATAGGGTTCTAATGTTCGTTCGAACTTCCGGTCCGTTCGCGGGTTCTGGTGCGAACCGAACCCGGGGGTGTTCGGCTCATCACTAATCCAGACAATCACATTGTCTGATTTAGAAAGAATTTTTTTTGAAAATTATGGTGGAAAATAAGTATTTGGTCACCTACAAACAAGCAAGATTTCTGGCTCTCACAGACCTGTATCTTCTTCTTTAAGAGGCTCCTCTGTCCCCTACTCATTACCTGTATTAATGGCACCTGTTTGAACTTGTTATCAGTATAAAAGACACCTGTCCACAACCTCAAACAGTCACACTCCAAACTCCACTATGGTGAAGACCAAAGAGCTGTCGAAGGACACCAGAAACAAAATTGTAGACCTGCACCAGGCTGGGAAGACTGAATCTGCAATAGGCAAGCAGCTTGGTGTGAAGAAATCAACTGTAGGAGCAATAATTAGAAAATGGAAGACATACAAGACCACTGATAATCTCCCTCGATCTGGGGCTCCATGCAAGATCTCACCCCACGGGGTCAAAATGATCACAAGAACGGTGAGCAAAAATCCCAGAACCACACGGGGAGACCTAGTGAATGACCTGCAGAGAGCTGGGACCAACGTAACAAAGGCTACCATCAGTAACACACTATGCCGCCAGGGACTCAGATCCTGCAGTGCCAGACGTGTCCCCCTGCTTAAGCCAGTACATGTCCGGGCCCGTCTGAGGTTTGCTAGAGAGCATTTGGATGATCCAGAAGAGGATTGGGAGAATGTCATATGGTCAGATGAGGCCAAAGTAGAACTGTTTGGTAGAAACACAACTTGTCGTGTTTGGAGGCGAGAGAATGCTGAGTTGCAACCAAACAACACCATACCTACTGTGAAGAATGGGGGTGGCAACATCATGCTTTGGGGCTGCTTCTCTGCAAAGGGAACAGGACGACTGATCCGTGTACATGAAAGAATGAATGGGGCCATGTATCGTGAGATTTTGAGTGCAAACCTCCTCCCATCAGCAAGGGCATTGAAGATGAAACGTGGCTGGGTCTTTCAGCATGACAATGATCCCAAACACACCGCCCGGGCAACGAAGGAGTGGCTTCGTAAGAAGCATTTCAAGGTCCTGGAGTGGCCTAGCCAGTCTCCAGATCTCAACCCCATAGAAAACCTTTGGAGGGAGTTGAAAGTCCGTGTTGCCCAGCGACAGCCCCAAAACATCACTGCTCTAGGGGAGATCTGCATGGAGGAATGGGCCAACATACCAGCAACAGTGTGTGACAACCTTGTGAAGACTTACAGAAAACGTTTGACCTCTGTCATTGCCAACAAAGGATATATAACAAAGTATTGAGATGAACTTTTGATATTGACCAAATACTTATTTTCCAGCATAATTTGCAAAAATAAATATTTCCAAATCAGACAATGTGATTGTCTGGATTTGTTTCCACATTTTGTCTCTCATAGTTGAGGTATACCTATGATGACAATTACAGGCCTCTCTCATCTTTTTAAGTGGGAGAACTTGCACAATTGGTGGCTGACTAAATACTTTTTTGCCCCACTGTATATATCTCCCATCCTGGATGCAACCTGGTGATTTTACCTGCCTGTTGTTACACTACCCTATTCGACAGCAAAGTTCCTCTGGGTCTTTCCATCATGTTAGTATTGGTAAACCCCCTCCTGATGTACAGAGTTAGCGGAGTTCAGTGGAGTTCTTTTTATAATTGGCTTTTTTTATAAAGTTTTCAAAGGTTTAATTCTGTGCAAGACTCTTCTCCTTTATTTTTGCTGAGATGCTACTGAAAGTCAATGAGGGTCTGTACATTGAAGAAAAAATATAAATAGTGGCGCTAAACCAAAGTTAAAAAACAACTAGTGACAATATGACATACTGATTTGTCATACATACAGTGCATAAAACCCTTGTTAATAACGTGTCAAAAAATAATAAACAAACCTAAAAATATATAATTGACTTATAACAAAAATCAATGAATTCCCTATATATGTGGTATAAATGTAAATAAACATGTGATATACTACACATATGTCGCACTAAGCGTCAGTCTGCGTAATCAAAAATTCTGTCCAAAGCAAATAAACTGAAACACCCGTGCATAAATCAAATCCAAAAAATTCCACAGTGCTTGTCTGAAGAGTGATAACCACCACCGAATACAGGTCAGCAGCTTACCGGATTAAATTGGTCCCCTATGACGGAGGACCTATAATCGCATCAAAGCAATCCCAGTTAGATGGTAAGAATTCCTGTATCCACCTCTTCAAACGAAACTCCCACAGAAAAAGGCAAACAGTATGACCGCAACAGTACCATGTAAAAGAGGAAAGGAATGCCTCGCTGGTGTAAAATCCTTGGGTTTATTAATACAAATATGAAAAAAACACTTACAGAAATGTTGCAAGGAAACAGCCTTGAACTTGCGGCGCCGGCCGGACGCCGACAAGTAAACCCGTCCTAGGAGATCGAGCAGTAAGGGGATGACGTCACCACGTCGCTCGGTCCGCCCTACGCGTTTCGTGATAGGTCACTTCGTCTCGGGGCACGGGCGGCGTGGTGCGTCACCCCCTCTTGTAGTAAACACAATAACAAACCAAACCTCGTTCTGGGGGAAAGCGCACGCGCTCATCGAGGACAGACAACCAAGCCTCTATTCAGATGGAGTGACAGAGAATACACCATTAATAAAATGATGCTCCGGCACTCCGCGCATGCGTAATTCCCCCAAGAACTAGAGGGAAAGACATCTGCATGCCGCACTCCGCAGCCGCCTTCATCTACCGCGGGATGACCCCGCAGAGACAAAGAACGGCAACCGGAAATGCGGCAAAAACTAACAAAAATAATATATAAAAAATTGTATTTATTTTTATACAAAAAAAATTTATATGGCAAAATTCCCAAAGGGTTGGTTCACCGGAACTTCCCCCAAGAGGGTAGATGGAAAAGCCAAAAAATAAATAAAAAAACCAAGATAAATTAAAACAGACAGGACAAATTGTTATAAAGTGCATGTCATGATCATACACGCACAAACAACCATTTCCTATCAGACCCATTACAGGTACATTTAAAAACCACTACAAAATTAACATAATTTAATATTATTCATAAACCCACACAATCAATGAAGATTTCTACCATACATCCATACACACACACCTAATTGGCTGCGTGCAGGGAAAGGAAGTAAACCATCAGGGGAGACCAACCTATGGGTGAACATGAGGCAATCTTAAAAATTCGTCACATGTGGACCCACAAAAGTCCCCCTGAGTGTTCACCAATGTATGTACTAAATGGCTATTGTGTCATACATAAAAAATAATTTCAAATTTAAAAATGTAAAAAATACAATAAATTTTTTTTTCATGTCTGTTAATAAACATTGGCAATAAACACCAATGTCATGTTGTCCAAACGATTGACCTGCTTGGATGTGCATATTCCCAAGGGGACTACATCATTACCCATCAAACTCATAGGCCCCAACTCCAATCAAAATAAAAGATCAGACTGGGCCCCAGAGTCTATAGACATCAACGCATGCACCAACTACGAATTGTTGATGAATGCGTTGATGTCAGTGTCAACGTTCAGGCCAAAAGGCACATAAGACTTCAAGCGGTATATCCAAGCCATCTCTTGTCTGGATATCTCCCTCACTAGTGAGCTGCCCCTCCAGTGGGGTCTATACTTGTCTATAGCCACGAATAAAGTCTTAGAAGGGTCTCTCTTATGTACAAGATCGTAATGTCTTGATACAGAGTGCTTATCGAAGCCCTTTCTAATGTTGGCTATATGCTCGTTTAGTCTAACCCTCAGTGCCCTCTTGGTCCTCCCCACATACTGGAGTCCACAAGGGCACTGAATAAGGTAGACCACCCCCTCGGAGGAACAGGTTATAAATGGTTCCACCTCATAGGATCGTCCTGTACTAGTTGATGTAAACTGACAGATCTTCCTATCCTGACAAGCATTTAATGAGCAGACCTGACACTTTTTGCATCTATGATAGCCAGTCAAATTTTGCAAAAAAGTCCTGTGTTCCCTAGGGGGATCTTGTACACTCGGCGCAACCCGATTCGACAATGAAGATGCTCCCCTAAAAACAACTGACGGTCTGTCAGGTAAAATGGGTGCTAGTAATTGATCACTCGCAAGCACATGCCAATGCTTGCAGATCAACCGTTTAATGCTCTGGTGCTGGGCAGAAAAAGTGGTAATGAATGGAAGTGAATAATCTCCCCCATTCTCATCCCTTACCCGATCCCTCAACAGTGAGGTTCTATCTATCTCTCTGGTTGTTTGCACCAGCTTAGACATGGCAGTTGGATCATACCCCTTTTCCAAGAATCTTTTAGAGAGAATGGCTGCCTGGCTATCAAAAGCTTCCACCTCCGTACAATTTTGTCGCAGTCTTGTGAACTGGCCCTGGGGAACCGCCCTAAGCCAAGGCGCATAATGGCAACTGTCCAGGGGGATATAGGAGTTTCTATCCGTCTGTTTGAAGAAAGTAGTAGTAATAAAACTATTCTCTGCAACAGAAATAGTCAGGTCCAAAAAGTTTATACTCTCTTGACTAGCCTCAAAAGAAAAAACTATGCCTCTACTATTATCATTGAGGGATCGCATGTACTCATATAAATCAGATTCGGTTCCATCCCATAGGAGGAGGACGTCGTCGATGTACCTCGCCCAGAGCACTACCTCTGGTCTCCGGCAAACATCCACGACGTCCTCCTCCCACTTAGCCATAAAGAGGTTGGCAAGGCTGGGGGCATACTTAGCCCCCATTGCCACACCCCTATCCTGCTGGTAAAATTGATTGTCGAACCAGAAATAATTGTGGCTAGCCGCATATTTCAAAAGGGTCATAACAAATTCAATCTGGCGGGGATCTAGGCCAGAGCCTCTATCCAAATATAATTTAACCGCCTCAAGACCCAGGTCATGGGGAATTATGGTATAAAGGGAGGTCATGTCTGCCGTGACCAACCAAAGCCCATTTGTGGGTACCAGACTAGCCAAGATGTTAATGACCTGTCTGGTGTCCTTAATGTAAGAGGGTATCGCCCGGACCAAGGGCTGCAAGAAAAAATCAATATACTTGCCCACCCGGGACGTGACAGAATCAATGCCACTGACTATAGGCCGTCCCGGGGGGCAAGTCTGATTTTTGTGGATCTTCGGGAGATAGTAAATCACTGGGGTGCGAGGAGCACACGGCACCAAAAACAATCTCTCCTTATCATTTAAGATTCCACTCTGAAAGCCCTGGTCTACAATAGCCTCCAACTCCTTTTTATACTTAAATACTGGGTCTCTAATCAGGGGAGTGTAGGTTTCTAAATCGTCAACGATTCGGTGCATCTCCTTTAGGTAATCACACCTATCGAGAACCACAATCCCACCCCCCTTGTCCGCAGGCCTGATTACCAATGCTTTGTTGGAACAAAGAGACTCCAAACCACTTTCCAGGTCCTTTTGCATCTTAACCTTTTTAATTTTTAACCCTTCCAAATCCCTCAGTACTACATCACGAAACACTCTAATACTGGGTGCAAGAGACCCAGGTGGATTGAACAATGATGCATTCGCCAGATTAGTATGTCGAAATTCTGGCGGGGGACCCGTCTTATCCTTAATTGGATTAGACAAAAAATGTCTCTTGATATTCAATTTTCTTGCGAATTTATGAACATCCATAAATGTCTGAAACCTGCTCAGGTTTCTAGGAGGAGCATATTTCAGACCTTTATCCAAGAGTCTTTTTTCTGGGTCTGTTAATGGTTGTTGGCTTAAATTGAAAATGCCCAACCCTACACCCTCTTTCTTTTTGGCCGACTGGGCCCGCCTACCCCCTCTTGTGCCTCTCCTTGTCCTATAGGACCCCATCGACCTTGATGACTTCTGGGAAAACCCCAACTGGGGTTGGTCCGATGGTCAGGTGGGCCATGAGGAGGGTAGGACCCAGATTGACCATGAGAACCATCATAATGATTAGGATAATACATCTGAGCATTCCTCTCTGCACTAAAATGGCCATATCCCCTATCAGTGGATCCAATCCCTTCGGGCCCAAATGAATCCGACAGGGGAAAAAAACGATTCTGAGTTGGAATGTTATATTCCTGGTTATTACCAAACCCATAACCAGGATTTGGGTTCCCTCGACCAAAGACTCCACTCTGAGGTGGAATCCTTACTGGTGGTGGATCCCAAAAATGTGGAGACTCTCCCTGATAATGCTGATATTGAAAGTCTGGCCTAACGTTTAAGGGCTTTTTTGAAGTTTTAAGGGGACCCGATCCCTGGCTCTGATTAGTTTTACTAGGCTTAGGTTTGTTTTTGGTCTGTTTGGCAACAAATCTAGGAGACTGTGAATATCCTCCCCTGTTGATAGGCCTGTTGATAGGGGGAGGAGGATTAATGGATGGACCCAATGTCCCAGATCCCTGGGGCAAGGTGTCCATACCACTCTCCTGAATATTATCATTGGCCATCTTTTTCTGCCACATAAACACCAACCCAGACTCATAGTCATCAGTATCCCTTAAAAACTTCTTTTTCTTTTTAACTTTTTGATCTTTTTCTTCTTTCTCCAAATATTTGAGTAGTGAATTGGAGCACTCCCTATACTCCACACCACTCTTATATTGGACTAAAAGTTCCTTCACTATTTTGATCTCAGTGTCCAGTCTTACTAGTTTTTCACTCTTCCTTTGTGCAAGGAACCGTAGAAACAGAACACCAGAGTCATTAAAATATTTTGCCCAACCTTCTAGGTCGGCATCTCCTGCCTGGGGGCTGACCTCCCATCGGAGGCTTCTTGGGACCATAGCAGTTTTTATGTAAGTCTCCAAAAACGCTAGGTCCCATTGTGTGTGTATCTCTGATGTCATGAGATTTTTCAGTCTCAAAAAGAGGCCACTGACATCAGACCCAATGGGTACAGGGGTAGAATCAAATACACCAACTGTATCAACAACCCGTGTTGCTCGGAAGTCAAAAATGTCCATATTAGTGGAATTGTATCAGAGCTGCAATTAATGGATGTTAAATAAGAAGATGTGAAAAGGAGAAGAAAAATTGCGCTCAGAATTAAGGGGTGGCAATTGTTGGGTGGCTCCAAATTGCCTGGGTAACGGTCTCAAGCTGCCACTAACCTGATAAACATACTCAGTGAAACAAAAGAAAAAATATAAATAGTGGCGCTAAACCAAAGTTAAAAAACAACTAGTGACAATATGACATACTGATTTGTCATACATACAGTGCATAAAACCCTTGTTAATAACGTGTCAAAAAATAATAAACAAACCTAAAAATATATAATTGACTTATAACAAAAATCAATGAATTCCCTATATATGTGGTATAAATGTAAATAAACATGTGATATACTACACATATGTCGCACTAAGCGTCAGTCTGCGTAATCAAAAATTCTGTCCAAAGCAAATAAACTGAAACACCCGTGCATAAATCAAATCCAAAAAATTCCACAGTGCTTGTCTGAAGAGTGATAACCACCACCGAATACAGGTCAGCAGCTTACCGGATTAAATTGGTCCCCTATGACGGAGGACCTATAATCGCATCAAAGCAATCCCAGTTAGATGGTAAGAATTCCTGTATCCACCTCTTCAAACGAAACTCCCACAGAAAAAGGCAAACAGTATGACCGCAACAGTACCATGTAAAAGAGGAAAGGAATGCCTCGCTGGTGTAAAATCCTTGGGTTTATTAATACAAATATGAAAAAACACTTACAGAAATGTTGCAAGGAAACAGCCTTGAACTTGCGGCGCCGGCCGGACGCCGACAAGTAAACCGGTCCTAGGAGATCGAGCAGTAAGGGGATGACGTCACCACGTCGCTTGGTCCGCCCTACGCATTTCGTTATAGGTCACTTCGTCTCGGGGCACGGGCGGCGTGGTGCGTCACCCCCTCTTGTAGTAAACACAATAACAAACCAAACCTCGTTCTGGGGGAAAGCGCACGCGCTCATCGAGGACAGACAACCAAGCCTCTATTCAGATGGAGTGACAGAGAATACACCATTAATAAAATGATGCTCCGGCACTCCGCGCATGCGTAATTCCCCCAAGAACTAGAGGGAAAGACATCTGCATGCCGCACTCCGCAGCCGCCTTTATCTACCGCGGGATGACCCCGCAGAGACAAAGAACGGCAACCGGAAATGCGGCAAAAACTAACAAAAATAATATATAAAAATTTTTATTTATTTTTATACAAAAAATATTTATATGGCAAAATTCCCAAAGGGTTGGTTCACCGGAACTTCCCCCAAGAGGGTAGATGGAAAAGCCAAAAAATAAATAAAAAAACCAAGATAAATTAAAACAGACAGGACAAATTGTTATAAAGTGCATGTCATGATCATACACGCACAAACAACCATTTCCTATCAGACCCATTACAGGTACATTTAAAAACCACTACAAAATTAACATAATTTAATATTATTCATAAACCCACACAATCAATGAAGATTTCTACCATACATCCATACACACACACCTAATTGGCTGCGTGCAGGGAAAGGAAGTAAACCATCAGGGGAGACCAACCTATGGGTGAACATGAGGCAATCTTAAAAATTCGTCACATGTGGACCCACAAAAGTCCCCCTGAGTGTTCACCAATGTATGTACTAAATGGCTATTGTGTCATACATAAAAAATAATTTCAAATTTAAAAATGTAAAAAATACAATAAAAAAAAATTTCATGTCTGTTAATAAACATTGGCAATAAACACCAATGTCATGTTGTCCAAACGATTGACCTGCTTGGATGTGCATATTCCCAAGGGGACTACATCATTACCCATCAAACTCATAGGCCCCAACTCCAATCAAAATAAAAGATCAGACTGGGCCCCAGAGTCTATAGACATCAACGCATGCACCAACTACGAATTGTTGATGAATGCGTTGATGTCAGTGTCAACGTTCAGGCCAAAAGGCACATAAGACTTCAAGCGGTATATCCAAGCCATCTCTTGTCTGGATATCTCCCTCACTAGTGAGCTGCCCCTCCAGTGGGGTCTATACTTGTCTATAGCCACGAATAAAGTCTTAGAAGGGTCTCTCTTATGTACAAGATCGTAATGTCTTGATACAGAGTGCTTATCGAAGCCCTTTCTAATGTTGGCTATATGCTCGTTTAGTCTAACCCTCAGTGCCCTCTTGGTCCTCCCCACATACTGGAGTCCACAAGGGCACTGAATAAGGTAGACCACCCCCTCGGAGGAACAGGTTATAAATGGTTCCACCTCATAGGATCGTCCTGTACTAGTTGATGTAAACTGACAGATCTTCCTATCCTGACAAGCATTTAATGAGCAGACCTGACACTTTTTGCATCTATGATAGCCAGTCAAATTTTGCAAAAAAGTCCTGTGTTCCCTAGGGGGATCTTGTACACTCGGCGCAACCCGATTCGACAATGAAGATGCTCCCCTAAAAACAACTGACGGTCTGTCAGGTAAAATGGGTGCTAGTAATTGATCACTCGCAAGCACATGCCAATGCTTGCAGATCAACCGTTTAATGCTCTGGTGCTGGGCAGAAAAAGTGGTAATGAATGGAAGTGAATAATCTCCCCCATTCTCATCCCTTACCCGATCCCTCAACAGTGAGGTTCTATCTATCTCTCTGGTTGTTTGCACCAGCTTAGACATGGCAGTTGGATCATACCCCTTTTCCAAGAATCTTTTAGAGAGAATGGCTGCCTGGCTATCAAAAGCTTCCACCTCCGTACAATTTTGTCGCAGTCTTGTGAACTGGCCCTGGGGAACCGCCCTAAGCCAAGGCGCATAATGGCAACTGTCCAGGGGGATATAGGAGTTTCTATCCGTCTGTTTGAAGAAAGTAGTAGTAATAAAACTATTCTCTGCAACAGAAATAGTCAGGTCCAAAAAGTTTATACTCTCTTGACTAGCCTCAAAAGAAAAAAACTATGCCTCTACTATTATCACTGAGGGATCGCATGTACTCATATAAATCAGATTCGGTTCCATCCCATAGGAGGAGGACGTCGTCGATGTACCTCGCCCAGAGCACTACCTCTGGTCTCCGGCAAACATCCACAACGTCCTCCTCCCACTTAGCCATAAAGAGGTTGGCAAGGCTGGGGGCATACTTAGCCCCCATTGCCACACCCCTATCCTGCCGGTAAAATTGATTGTCGAACCAGAAATAATTGTGGCTAGCCGCATATTTCAAAAGGGTCATAACAAATTCAATCTGGCGGGGATCTAGGCCAGAGCCTCTATCCAAATATAATTTAACCGCCTCAAGGCCCAGGTCATGGGGAATTATGGTATAAAGGGAGGTCACATCTGCCGTGACCAACCAAAGCCCATTTGTGGGTACCAGACTAGCCAAGATGTTAATGACCTGTCTGGTGTCCTTAATGTAAGAGGGTATCGCCCGGACCAAGGGCTGCAAGAAAAAATCAATATACTTGCCCACCCGGGACGTGACAGAATCAATGCCACTGACTATAGGCCGTCCCGGGGGGCAAGTCTGATTTTTGTGGATCTTCGGGAGATAGTAAATCACCGGGGTGCGAGGAGCACACGGCACCAAAAACAATCTCTCCTTATCATTTAAGATTCCACTCTGAAAGCCCTGGTCTACAATAGCCTCCAACTCCTTTTTATACTTAAATACTGGGTCTCTAATCAGGGGAGTGTAGGTTTCTAAATCGTCAACGATTCGGTGCATCTCCTTTAGGTAATCACACCTATCGAGAACCACAATCCCACCCCCCTTGTCCGCAGGCCTGATTACCAATGCTTTGTTGGAACAAAGAGACTCCAAACCACTTTCCAGGTCCTTTTGCATCTTAACCTTTTTAATTTTTAACCCTTCCAAATCCCTCAGTACTACATCACGAAACACTCTAATACTGGGTGCAAGAGACCCAGGTGGATTGAACAATGATGCATTCGCCAGATTAGTATGACGAAATTCTGGCGGGGGACCCGTCTTATCCTTAATTGGATTAGACAAAAAATGTCTCTTGATATTCAATTTTCTTGCGAATTTATGAACATCCATAAATGTCTGAAACCTGCTCAGGTTTCTAGGAGGAGCATATTTCAGACCTTTATCCAAGAGTCTTTTTTCTGGGTCTGTTAATGGTTGTTGGCTTAAATTGAAAATGCCCAACCCTACACCCTCTTTCTTTTTGGCCGACTGGGCCCGCCTACCCCCTCTTGTGCCTCTCCTTGTCCTATAGGACCCCATCGACCTTGATGACTTCTGGGAAAACCCCAACTGGGGTTGGTCCGATGGTCAGGTGGGCCATGAGGAGGGTAGGACCCAGATTGACCATGAGAACCATCATAATGATTAGGATAATACATCTGAGCATTCCTCTCTGCACTAAAATGGCTATATCCCCTATCAGTGGATCCAATCCCTTCGGGCCCAAATGAATCCGACAGGGGAAAAAAACGATTCTGAGTTGGAATGTTATATTCCTGGTTATTACCAAACCCATAACCAGGATTTGGGTTCCCTCGACCAAAGACTCCACTCTGAGGTGGAATCCTTACTGGTGGTGGATCCCAAAAACGTGGAGACTCTCCCTGATAATGCTGATATTGAAAGTCTGACCTAACGTTTAAGGGCTTTTTTGAAGTTTTAAGGGGACCCGATCCCTGGCTCTGATTAGTTTTACTAGGCTTAGGTTTGTTTTTGGTCTGTTTGGCAACAAATCTAGGAGACTGTGAATATCCTCCCCTGTTGATAGGGGGAGGAGGATTAATGGATGGACCCAATGTCCCAGATCCCTGGGGCAAGGTGTCCATACCACTCTCCTGAATATTATCATTGGCCATCTTTTTCTGCCACATAAACACCAACCCAGACTCATAGTCATCAGTATCCCTTAAAAACTTCTTTTTCTTTTTAACTTTTTGATCTTTTTCTTCTTTCTCCAAATATTTGAGTAGTGAATTGGAGCACTCCCTATACTCCACACCACTCTTATATTGGACTAAAAGTTCCTTCACTATTTTGATCTCAGTGTCCAGTCTTACTAGTTTTTCACTCTTCCTTTGTGCAAGGAACCGTAGAAACAGAACACCAGAGTCATTAAAATATTTTGCCCAACCTTCTAGGTCGGCATCTCCTGCCTGGGGGCTGACCTCCCATCGGAGGCTTCTTGGGACCATAGCAGTTTTTATGTAAGTCTCCAAAAACGCTAGGTCCCATTGTGTGTGTATCTCTGATGTCATGAGATTTTTCAGTCTCAAAAAGAGGCCACTGACATCAGACCCAATGGGTACAGGGGTAGAATCAAATACACCAACTGTATCAACAACCCGTGTTGCTCGGAAGTCAAAAATGTCCATATTAGTGGAATTGTATCAGAGCTGCAATTAATGGATGTTAAATAAGAAGATGTGAAAAGGAGAAGAAAAATTGCGCTCAGAATTAAGGGGTGGCAATTGTTGGGTGGCTCCAAATTGCCTGGGTAACGGTCTCAAGCTGCCACTAACCTGATAAACATACTCAGTGAAACAAAAGAAAAAATATAAATAGTGGCGCTAAACCAAAGTTAAAAAACAACTAGTGACAATATGACATACTGATTTGTCATACATACAGTGCATAAAACCCTTGTTAATAACGTGTCAAAAAATAATAAACAAACCTAAAAATATATAATTGACTTATAACAAAAATCAATGAATTCCCTATATATGTGGTATAAATGTAAATAAACATGTGATATACTACACATATGTCGCACTAAGCGTCAGTCTGCGTAATCAAAAATTCTGTCCAAAGCAAATAAACTGAAACACCCGTGCATAAATCAAATCCAAAAAATTCCACAGTGCTTGTCTGAAGAGTGATAACCACCACCGAATACAGGTCAGCAGCTTACCGGATTAAATTGGTCCCCTATGACGGAGGACCTATAATCGCATCAAAGCAATCCCAGTTAGATGGTAAGAATTCCTGTATCCACCTCTTCAAACGAAACTCCCACAGAAAAAGGCAAACAGTATGACCGCAACAGTACCATGTAAAAGAGGAAAGGAATGCCTCGCTGGTGTAAAATCCTTGGGTATATTAATACAAATATGAAAAAACACTTACAGAAATGTTGCAAGGAAACAGCCTTGAACTTGCGGCGCCGGCCGGACGCCGACAAGTAAACCCGTCCTAGGAGATCGAGCAGTAAGGGGATGACGTCACCACGTCGCTCGGTCCGCCCTACGCGTTTCGTGATAGGTCACTTCGTCTCGGGGCACGGGCGGCGTGGTGCGTCACCCCCTCTTGTAGTAAACACAATAACAAACCAAACCTCGTTCTGGGGGAAAGCGCACGCGCTCATCGAGGACAGACAACCAAGCCTCTATTCAGATGGAGTGACAGAGAATACACCATTAATAAAATGATGCTCCGGCACTCCGCGCATGCGTAATTCCCCCAAGAACTAGAGGGAAAGACATCTGCATGCCGCACTCCGCAGCCGCCTTCATCTACCGCGGGATGACCCCGCAGAGACAAAGAACGGCAACCGGAAATGCGGCAAAAACTAACAAAAATAATATATAAAAAATTGTATTTATTTTTATACAAAAAAAATGTATATGGCAAAATTCCCAAAGGGTTGGTTCACCGGAACTTCCCCCAAGAGGGTAGATGGAAAAGCCAAAAAATAAATAAAAAAACCAAGATAAATTAAAACAGACAGGACAAATTGTTATAAAGTGCATGTCATGATCATACACGCACAAACAACCATTTCCTATCAGACCCATGAGAAAAAAATAAAGCTAGCTATAACGCAAGTTTTCATCAACTTAGAGATAAGTAGTCAAAATCACCTGTTGAATGCTTAAAGCGTAACTCCACTTTTGTTGAGAAAAAAAACATTCCCCTCTGGGTGATGTATCTACATTGCAAGGATTTGAACAATCTAGGTTATTCTGAAGAAATCCCTGTGTGTTTCTCTGTGTCCATGTGGGAAAGTGAATCTAATGGGAGCGGTTTCATGTATGGGTGAGCCAATCACATAAGCAGGAAATTATGTTTCTGAGGGGCGTTCAGTACACATTCTGTGTACAGAACACCTCCAGGTAGACATATTGCATTGCGTTTTCAGAAAATTAGAGTGGCTGCAGATTGAAAAGGAAAGGTAGTTTTTAATAACATTCATATAAAATATGTTTTGTGTCGCAATTGTATATGCTATAATATTTTTTCTTTATTTGCTATTTTTTCCCCCCACGAAAGTGGAGTTACCCTTTAGGCCTAGTACACACTAGTAGTCTTTTTTAATTCAACCCAGCAGGACTGACAGCTCTGCTGTCCTCAGCGCGGCAGTGGCTGGCAGTGGGCTGGGAGCAACGGCTCCTGTGTCCACAGTGCTGCGGTGGAAGGTTGCAGGCTGGGAGCAGTGACTCTGGTGTCCTCAGAGCGGCGGGCTGGGAACAGCAACCCCGGTGTCCTTTCCTCTACAGCTTCCACTGTGCATGTCCTCTCTCCTCCTCCTTCTCCTAGGCGCCCAATAGGATCGCCTGTTGTTTTGCCCAATTGGGAAACGGGTCTCAGACTCGCTTCCTGATTGGAGGGGAGGAGATTTAGTGTGAAAATAGTGAATATTCATTCGCTATCATCACACAACTGGGTGGACTCAGATCGCAGTGCTCTGTGCCCAGAGCCCACTCTTTTTTGAAGCCTATTGGAGCCTCTGGCTCTAATCAGGTGCTTCAAAAAACACTCCTTCCCCATTGGAATCAATGCATCCGGCATCCTGTATGTAGATCAGGGTGCTGGATGCATGGATGGGGGTGGCGCCCGTGCGCCCTCTATGGACGGGCGGCCACTGGTTCTGACAGGGGGATGGTCAGCCATTGGCCATTGGCTGAGATCGCTGATCCAGAGCCGATCGGCAAACATTTTTCGGTCATGCCCCATTGACAGAAGCTGGACCGGCTGCAGTACACACGGGCAGAATGTTGTCGCCCATATTCCGCCCATATGTACTGGGTTTATCCCTTAGGTCAGCCATAGACGCAGCTAATTTCTTTCCTGAAACCACATTCCCCCATCAACACAGAGAGTGTTGACAGGGGAATCCCTCCCACGGAGCAATTGTTTTCTCCTGGCAGGGTGGCGGGGGAAGCTGTCTGTTTGATTATTGCTAGCGGCTACAAAAGCGGCTAGCGATAATTGCATGTAAAATCCATCAGGCTGGTTGTACCCAAGTTGATTGACCGATCAACTTGGGTACATTCAGCCTGCCCATACATGGCTCGAATCTCGGTCCTGCTGAACTGGCCAAGATTTAAACCATCTATGGCTGGCTTTAAGGTGTGCAATTTACAAAATTGGTGGAAGATTTAACGAAGTAACTGAAAACTGTATATTTTTTGGGACACTGTTTTGGAAGGTGATGAATAGTTTCAGAGTGGACTCTTTTTTTAAACATGCACAGTCTTATTTGTACAGATACTTCTATCAGCCTGTTTCAAATAGGGTGCTGTCTAGGTCCTTTAGGGTTGCCTTGACAAAATGCCCAAAAATTGTGAATAAGTTGGCAGCTGGATCAAGCCATCTTTATTTTGTTAAACAAAGCCACATGTTTTTATTGTGCAGCATTAACTTTGGGCATCGTGCAAGTGTAGCGCTGGCATTTTTGCTTTCTAATGTTATGTGATGCTAAATAGTAGGCAATGCATATAAATTTGTATTTGGCACCATCTAGTGGCCTAAACGTGAAATTAACTCTAATTATGTTCTGTTTTCAAGAAAATGGAGATACAACAGGAAATGACTGTTCTGTTTACATTTGCTATGACTGACCTACCCACAATGCCAAAGTGACCTACCCATGAACACCCAGTACTGAATTGCATGCTGGGTAGGTTATGAAAAGCCCTGTGCGGCCATTTTAGGTCTCTTGCTCCTGGGACGCATGGCCTGCCAGCAGAGCTCTGTGGGTGTGTGTGTCCCACAGAGCTGCGGCCTACATTGTGCGGAGCGGAACAGCAGCCTTTGATTCTGCCTTACACCAGAGCGTGCTGGAGCAGCAGTGTGATTGAACCACAGACCCTTGAAGGAGGTAACCGAGGACTGCCGGTCATCTGTGAAATGGAACAGTGTGATGGCGTGGCCGCAGCAAACAGACTGAGATCCTGTGGAGCGTAGGCATCCATCTGTCTGGACCTAGTGTGGTGAGAGGACTGGTGTCCAGAACTTTGTACTGCATTTCACACACCTAGACTAATTGCATAGTGTTGCTGGGACCGGTAGTCCCACAGAACAGTTCAGTTCAATAGAGTTACATGTGCATAGGCCTCAAGCCTGATTTCATTACTAAGTGACTGCCGCTGGAGAGTACATTCCCAGGGAAGGAGCTCACAGATACTTTGCACAATTGAAGTTACTGCTCTATGTTATTCTACACTGCTTTATTGATCGGAAATTCTGTGGATTATAAGTACTGACACACAATAGCTAGCAGAAGACAGAAGAATGAAGACCAGAGACTATATTCCTTACTGTAAGGCCTTACAGTGTTTCTATTACCTACTAGAGACTGTAGACTCCTTTTGCTCTCAAAATAGTTAAATGTCAACTGTGTATTAAAGAAGCGTTTTTCAACCTTTTTTCAGTCAACTCACCCTTTAAAATTCTGCACAATCTCGAAGCACCCCATTCTAAAATGCAAAAAAACTAAACAAATACTTTTACATAAAGCAGCAGCATCCACACACGTAGGACACCCAACGTTAGAGGTGATTTATTCTTACAAAGCAAATACACCTTTGCACACTGGTACTGACTAGTATTCCAAGATTCTCTTTCAGACTCCGCTAATGTTACCCCAGTGCTGGCAGAGTGGGGTAGGAGCAGGGAAAAATAAGGATGTTGTGCAGGTGTCCATCACCCTCCTTATCAACCAATGTAATCGGTTGTTATGCTTGTGTAGCACTGAATATTGAGTTAATCATATTGTGGTATATCATTCTTGCCAAATACTGTGTGTCGCATTGCTGATCTCATAGTGTCTACGCAGTGTGCTGGAATTGGGAAGGTGCCCAGTGCTGATGTTGTTGCTTAAGCATTAGTCCCAATTGGAGCCACATGATCAGAGGTCACCTAGGATAACTGTACAGATACAATCTGTTGTGTGTACCTACTGTACGGTTACGTTATGTTTATGTGACAACTGCTGAAATTATTACTTTACACTAACCTTAGTAAAAATACGTTCTTGGTTAAGTATTTTGGTGTGGAGTGTTGTTCCTTTTTTTTCAGCAGCAGGTGGAGCCATTGGGTACACAGGTAATAGCAAAGGTATACTGTTATTATATTGTGTATTGTGGGGTTATCCTTCACCATTAGCTCCACACCAACATTGCACCACAGCTATGTCAAGGGGATTGAGCTAAGACAGTGGGGGTTCACTAGCAGAGTACAGGCCCAAACAAATGAAGCAGCTCCTTCGGGGGTCAGTGCTACACAAGCATAACAACTGATTACATTGGTTGATAAGGAGGGTGATGGACACCTGCACAGCATCCTTATTTTTCCCTGCTCCTACCCCACTCTGCCAGCACTGGGGTAACATTAGCGGAGTCTGAAAGAGAATCTTGGAATACTAGTCAGTACCAGTGTGCAAAGGTGTATTTGCTTTGTAAGAATAAATCACCTCTAACGTTGGGTGTCCTACGTGTGTGGATGCTGCTGCTTTATGTAAAACTATTTGTTTCGTTTTTTGCATTTTAGAATGGGGTGCTTCGAGATTGTGCAGAATTTTAAAGGGTGAGTTGACTGAAAAAAGGTTGAAAAATGCTTCTTTAATACACAGTTGACATTTAACTATTTTGAGAGCAAAAGGAGTTCTGGGCTATAGACTCACAGCTTTTATTATCACTGACAATGAGCACAGCGGCTTTGTTTAACACTTTGGGAAAGATTTGGAGAAATTTGGTAAAAAAAAGAAAAAACACTATTATAGTTTTTAGCTGACATTTGTGGTTTAATCCTCAGATTTTGTCTGTGTTGCCCTCTGAAAAGCAATCCAGCATGGAGTGCATTTGACAGGCAGCTAAGAAGCAATATGTTGCCTCCCCACCCCCTGTTTTGCATTGCATATCATTGCAGTGGTGTCCCATTCGCTTGAATAGATGGTATTCGGCGATGGTACTGCCCGTTAAATGCAACGAGGAGCATAATTTCTGCCGCAGCCACGATGCTTTGCTTGTGTACAACTCCTTTTGGCCACCATGTTAGAGTAAGAGTGCGATTTGAGGCTATTTATTTTGCATGCACCTTTTTCTTGCCCCATTGGAAAGAATTGCACACGTGTTCACACTCATGCAATCCAATTCAGCCAATCGCACTGTGTTTTGCGACCCACAGTGGTTCATATGATGGAGTGTATCAGTGTGAACTGAGAGTAAACTAGGCCGCAGGCAGGTAGACTTGAAGTCACGGCTGGTTTTTGTTATGTGCAGAGTGCAATGCAATCATCCACTTATGAGCTCCAGCATGGCAGTCTGGGGATCATCACCTAGGGGGGTTATTTACGAAAGGCAACTCCAATTTGCACTACAAGTGCACTTGGAAGTGCAGTCGCTGTAGATCTGAGGGGGACATGCAAGGAAAATAAAAAACAGAATTTTTGCTTGCACATGATTGGATGATAAAATCAGCAGAGCTTCCCCTCATTTCAGAGCTTCCCCTCAGATCTACAGCGATCTACAGGGACTGCACTTTCAAGTGCACTTGTAGTGCAGAGTGGATTTCCCTCTAGTAAATCAACCCTGTTGGATTTCCACGTCAAACAGGCAGGAATCGTTGGATTAACTAAACTGTAATAATCTATGTGGCGGCTGTGATAATCTATGTGACGGCTGGGCGAAAGTATTTTATTTAAGGTTCTGTTTAAAAGAAATCCCCTGTATTGGTCCACATCCAAAATATAGTTTATATTGTCTAGCATAAAATTATTAAAAGCAACTTTTTATTCAAAGTCCTAGTGGTATTCCATATGGGATCATACATGGGTTAGAAAATAAAATAAAACTTTTGAGCAAATCCTTGGCCAGTAAATTATATACCACCAACTGGTTTTATATTTCTCAGATTTCCAAGGTGTCCTCGGTGTATTTGTTTTATAAATTCAATTTTGGCATATTTGGGAACAGCCTATTTTTCATCTTTGCAAGTCAGATCAGTCTTAAAGTCTTTACAAAGGTTATAAAAATCTGCCACTGTTGGCACTGAAAGTGCACTTGGAAGTGCAGTCGCTGTAAATCTGAGGAGTAGATCTGAAATGAGGGGAAGCTCTGCTGATTTTATTATCCAATCATGTACAAGCTAAAATGCTGTTTTTTATCTCCCTTGCATGTCCCCCTCAGATTTACAGCGACTGCACTTCCAAGTGCACTTTCGGTGCAATTTCAAAGTGCAAAGTGGATTTGCCTTTCGTAAATAACCCCCAAAAGCTTTGTTTTTGGCCATACGTTAAAGCTAAATTCGGTCATACATCTAGTATGACTTTTTTCTCTCAAATGCTTTATGGGTGCTACTTGTCTTAGAGTGCACCCTAGCTGAAACAGACGTGAGATTCTTTGAGTTATTTCCGGGGGGGGGGTTATGATCTGCTTTTACTACTATTCTACTTGTCACCCATGAAACACAAACACTGTGGAATACATGTATTCTATTTGGGCATAGCTGGTCTCTGTTTGTGCCTTCTTGCAGTCAAGTACTTGCTTGGAGAAATCAACTTGCACTGTCATTTGTCATTGCCATAGCAAGTTAATAGTCCAGCATTGGGAGTGCATTGTTTTATACTGTAAAATGCATTATGCTGTTGAGATTTACTTTGAAAGTTTTCTCAGAGGTGATTACATATAGACATTTATAGAAGAACTCTATCCACTTCCAGCCAGAAAAAAAAAAAATTGCCTCAACCAAATAGAAAAGTTACTGCAGGTTCAGCAGCATGGCACAGTCACAATAAGAACCAGCAGACTTTGGGTTATATCATACTGTAGGGAACAATTGTCAGATTCTAATGGATACTATCTGTTTCTATCTTGGTTACTATGTTCTACATCAGGCAGACTGCAGTTCGGATCCGGACCAAGTCAATGTCCTATCTGGACTGCCGTAGTCCCGCCATTTAGGTGCCCTTCTGTGCAGAGCCACCAATGCCGTCATTCTTATGCTTACAGAGCAGACAGCGGGAGGCTGCGCAGCTCTGAATGGAGTGCGGGGGCTTCCCGAGTTAACAAGCAGGTGATTGGTTGTGAAGATGCAGGGAGACCTAGCAACCAATCACCAACTTGCAGCTCCCGCCCTCTGTCCGAACCTGCTGAGCCTCCCGTTATCCTCCCTGTCTGTGTCTGGTAGGACAGAAAGGGGATGATAAGGGGAGATGGGGAGATGAGAACATTAATGAGGGGGCTCATGATATTTAAGGGGGAAGCTCAGGCCAGTTATGGATGGCCTGAGGACAGTCATGGGGGTAGAGGACATAAATGAGGTCATTGAAGACAGTATTGGGGGGCTCAGGACAGTAATGGGGGGCAGAGGACAATAATGCTGGTAGGTTAATTGGATCCTAGCTAAATTTTCCCTAATATGTATATGTATGAATGTGAGTTAGGGACCTTAGATTGTAAGCTCCTTGAGGGTAGGGACTGATCTGAATGTATAATATCTATATGTAAAGCGCTGTGTAAATTGACGGCGCTATATAAGTACCTGAAATAATAATAAGACAGTACAGGGGGCTCAGGACAGTAATGGGGGGGCTCAGAACATCAGTGGGGTCACCGAGGACATTAATGGGAGGGCTAAGAACAGTAATGGGGGACTGAGGACAGTAATGGGGGGACTTTGGACAGTAATGTGAAGAGGGGTTGAGGACAGTAATGGGGGGGGACTGAGGACAGTAATGTGAAGAGGGGTTGAGGACAGTAATGTGGGGGACTGAGGACAGTAATGTGAAGAGGGGTTGAGGACAGTAATGTGGGGGACTGAGGACAGTAGTGTGAAGAGGGGTTGAGAACAGTAATGGGGGGGGGGACTGAGGACTAGTGATGAGCCGAACACCCCCGGGTTCGGTTCGCACCAGAACCCGCGAACGGACCGAAAGTTCGAACGAACATTAGAACCCTATTAAATACAATGGATGCGAACGTTCGAATTCTAAAGTGCTAATTATAACAACTATTATGCATGTTATTGTCCTAAAAAGGGTTTGGGAACCCGGGTTCTGCACCAGGGGACATGTATCAATGCAAAAAGAAGTTTTAAAAACGGTCGTTTTTCGGGAGCAGTCATTTTAATGATGCATAAAGTGAAAAAAAAAAAGTCAAATATTCCTTTAAATATCGTACCTGGGGGGTGTCTAAAGTATGCCTGTGAAGTGCCACGTGTTTCCCGTGTTTAGAACTGTCCCTGCACAAAATGACACTTCTAAAGGAAAAAAAAGCCATTTAAAACTGCTTGCGGCTTTAATGTAATGTCTGGTCCCGGTAATATGGATGAAATTCTTTAAGAAAAATGGCATAGCTACCCCATGACCCCCCCCCCCCCCCTACCCCAGCCCATTACCAGCCCCTTTGGGTCTTGTATGGATATTAAGGGGAACCCCGCACATAAAATAAAAAAGGCCCTATATACTCTGAACAGCCCTATACAGGCGGTGCATACAAGACAGGGACTGTAGGTTTGTTCTTATGTAGAATCTGTTTGTAATTTTGAACAGGTACATTGTTGAAGTGTAGCTCCAGACCAAAAATCTATTTTTAAACTTTTTGGAAAACATAGGTAAGGGTTATCACCCCTGTAACATTTGTTTTGCTGTCTGTGCCCCTGTTCAGAACATTTCACCTCACTTTCCGTCCCAATGACAACTGTTTTTGAAATGTGGTGTTTTTCTTGAAACAAGGATTGCTGATAAAGCATCAGTACAGAGGAGACACCTTTCTCCCATATTTATTCTTACAGGAGAGAATTTTCCTTCCTAGTGGTAGATTTCCTCTCACTTCCTGTTGTCTTCTTGCGTTTGCAAGTAGGAGTCGTTTGTAAGTTGGATGTTTGAAAGTAGGGACCTGCCGTATATACTCTGCAGAAATAGGCCCCTTAGTTGTTGGTGTTGGCACAACACTGTAAGCACTCACAGTTACTCTTGGTTGGTGCTGGAACGCCCTGCTGTCAACTATTATATCAGGAATTTTAATTACATATAATTGTTGAACAGTGGTAGTAAAAATTGGGCCTTTGATGGTGGTGCTGGTGCCACAACACTGTAAGCCCTGACAGTTACTCTTGGTGGGTGCAGCAATGGGCCCTGCTGTGAATTATTAGATCAAGAATTGTAATTACATGCCCCTGTTGAACAGGGGCTGAAAAATTGGGCCTTAGGCACTGGTGGCACAACACTGCAACCCCTCACAGATACTGTACTTGGAGCACAGCAATGAGCCCTGTTGCAAAGTATTGCTTCAAAAATTGTAATGACACGCCCCTGTTAAACAGGGGCTGAAAAATTGGGCCTTAGGCACTGGTGGCACAACACTGCAACTATTCACAGATACTGTACTTGGAGCACAGCAATGAGCCCTGTTGCAAAGTATTGCTTCAAAAATTGTAATGACACGCCCCTGTTAAACAGGGGCTGAAAAATTGGGCCTTAGGCACTGGTGGCACAACACTGCAACCCCTCACAGATACTGTACTTGGAGCACAGCAATGAGCCCTGTTGCAAAGTATTGCTTCAAAAATTGTAATGACACGCCCCTGTTAAACAGGGGCTGAAAAATTGGGCCTTAGGCACTGGTGGCACAACACTGCAACTCCTCACAGATACTGTACTTGGAGCACAGCAATGAGCCCTGTTGCAAAGTATTGCTTCAAAAATTGTAATGACACGCCCCTGTTAAACAGGGGCTGAAAAATTGGGCCTTAGGCACTGGTGGCACAACACTGCAACTCCTCACAGATACTGTACTTGGAGCACAGCAATGAGCCCTGTTGCAAAGTATTGCTTCAAAAATTGTAATTACACGCCCCTGTTAAACAGGGGCTGAAAAATTGGGCGTTAGGCACTGGTGGCGGCACCCATAAACAAAAATGATCTTACAAGCTATCATCATCAATCGTATCATTGAGGACTCGGAGGAGGAGGATAGCCAGTCAACATAACAGCACAGGCACTCAGCATCAGCATCAGTCTTGAAGGGATGTGACATGTTAAAATCAATTAGTCTGTTATATCAGCATCAGGTGTGTGGTAGCTGGTGGTGATCCAAGACTGGTTCATCTTGATGAAAGTCAGTCGATCAACCGAGTCGGTGGACAGGCGCACCCTGTGATCCGTGACAAATCCTCCAGCAGCACTGAATGTGCGTTCCGAAAGAACGCTGGATGCAGGACAGGCCAGTAGCTCAATTGCATACTGTGCAAGCTCTGGCCAGTGATCCATCCTCAAGACCCAGTAAGCCAGAGGATTTTCGGTGGGGAAGGTGTCCAAGTCTGACCTTGCCCCTAGATATTCCTGCACCATGTTTATCAGACGCTGGCGATGGTTGCTGGAACCGATCATACTTTGGGGCTGCGGACTAAAGAATTGTCTGAACGCATCGGTCAGACGGCCACCTTCCCCACCGCTCCTTCTTTGACTGGCCGAAGCCTCAGCAACTCGTTGTCCAGGACCAGGAGTTTGCAACCTCCCAGTCTCTGGGAACGCGTTGCACAGACCTTTCTGCAAGGCCTCCCGGAGTTGTCTCATCCTCTGCTCCCTCTGCGACGGTAACATAAGGTCCGCAACCTTACCCTTGTACCGTGGATCAAGGAGAGTGGCCAGCCAGTAATGGTCCCTCTCCTTGATCCGAAGAATACGAGGATCCTTCCGCAGACTTTGCAGGATCAGGGAGGCCATGCAGCGTAGGTTTGCTGAGGCATTCGCTCCGGAGTCCTCTGGGTCACTAAGGACGACATGATCCGCAGCCACCTCCTCCCAGCCACGTACAAGTCCACTGGTTTCTTGGGACTGTAAATCATCCCTAAAAGACTGCTGCTGATGATGCTGAGTGCCAGCCTCCACCTCCATGCTGACACAATCCTCCTCCTCCTCCTCCTCCTCCTCCTCCTCCTCTTCCTGTGCGATGGGTGGGACAGAAGGAACACTGTCTGGGTAAAGGGGGCCTTGAGAGGCAAGGAAGTCCTCCTCTTCCTGCCTCTGTTCTGCCTCAAGTGCCCTGTCCATTATTCCACGCAGCGTGTGCTCCAACAGGTGGACAAGAGGTACAGTGTCACTAATGCATGCACTGTCACTGCTCACCATCCTCGTGGCCTCCTCAAATGGTGCCAGGACAGTGCATGCATCCCTGATCATGCCCCACTGGCGTGGAGAAAAAAAACCAAGCTCCCCTGACCCTGTCCTGGTGCCGTAGTCGCACAGGTACTCATTGATGGCCCTCTGCTGCGTGTGCAGCCGCTGCAGCATGGCCAACGTTGAGTTCCACCTGGTGGGCATGTCACATATAAGGCGGTTCTTGGGCAGGTTCAACTCCTTTTGCAGCTCAGCCAGGCGAGCACTGGCATTATAAGATCTGCGGAAATGCACACAGACTTTCCTGGCCTGCCTCAGGACATCCTGTAAGCCCGGGTACCTGCCCAAGAAGCGCTGCACCACCAGGTTAAGGACGTGAGCCACACAGGGCACATGGGTCAGTTGTCCCTGTCGGAGGGCGGAGAGGAGGTTGGTGCCATTGTCGCAAACCACCATTCCTGGCTTAAGCTGGCGTGGCGTCAACCACCTCTCGGCCTGGCCCTGCAGAGCAGACAGGACCTCTGCCCCAGTGTGGCTTCTGTCCCCCAAACACACCAGCGCAAGCACGGCATGGCATCTTTTTGCCTGCGTACTTGCGTAGCCCCGTGAACGGCTACGGAGCACCGCTGGTTCATAGGACAAACCACAGGAAGAGGCCATGGAGGAAGAAGAAGAGGAGGGGGTGGAGGAGAGAGGTGTGTCACAACCAGTAGTAGCATTTTGGAGGCGTGGCGGTGGGACAACCTCCAACACTACTGCACCTTGTCCTGAATCCTTCCCAGCTGCCAAAAGAGTGACCCAATGGGCCGTGAAAGAAAGGTAACGTCCCTGTCCATGCCTGCTGGACCATGAGTCAGCGGTAATATGCACCTTACCGCTGACCGCCCTGTCCAGCGAGGCCAAGACATTGCCTTCCACATGCCGGTAGAGAGCCGGAATAGCCTTCCGTGAGAAAAAGTGGCGTTTGGGAACCTGCCACTGAGGAACCGCACATTGCACAAACTCACGGAAGGGGGCCGAGTCTACCAACTGAAAAGGCAGCAGTTGAAGCGCTAGCAATTTAGCCAAGCTAGCATTCAACCGCTGGGCATGTGGATGGCTGGGAGTGAACTTCTTTCGACGGTCCAGCAGCTGGGGCAGGGAAATTTGCCTGCTAGAATCGGACGTCGGTGTACTGCTAGCAGAGTGGGCGCAAGTACTTGGCTGTGACACACCTAATTCTACACCTTCATTCCTCTCAGTGCATGTTTCAGAGAGGACTGAAGTTATAGTGGGGTTGGAGATCCCAGCTGATGCGGTGCAAGGAGAGGTCCGCTTTGTTCTTTGGTGTGGGTCTTTGAGGTAGGCTTGCCAACGAGCTGCATGGCAGGTCAACATATGTCTGGTCAGGCATGTGGTACCCAAGCGGCTGATGTTTTGGCCACGCGATATACGCTTGAGACATATGTTGCAAACAGCAGCTGTGCGATCTGATTCACTAGCCTCAAAAAAGGCCCACACCAAAGAACTTTTTGAATGACGGGCAGAGGCAGCGCCCTGCACAGGCGGAGCTCTGCGGTGTGATTCCGTCGGTGTACTGCCCTTACGCTGGCCACCAAAGGGCATCCTGCCTCGTTGGAGATGTGCCTCCTCCTCATCCTCCTCCTCCTCCTCTCTCCTATTAGGCACCCACGTGGAGTCAGTGACCTCATCATCCCCTCCCTCCTCATCACTGGAGCCAATCTGGCAGTATGCTGCAGCTGCTGGAACATGACTGCCAGATTGGTGTCCTTCTTGAGCATCCCCTCTGTCTGCTCTCACGCTACTGCCTTCCTCTAGCTGGGTTTCATCATCAGACCCTTCGAAACGCTGGGCATCCTCCTGGAGCATGTACCCAACACTGTGCTGAAACAGTTCGGGGGACTCCTCAGGAGGAGGACATGGTGGGTCTAGGGAAGGAGTGACTGATGATTTGTCTGACATTGATACCAGGGAAGACGACGCTTTGGCAGCTGCTTTTCCAGTACCCTGAGCCTGGGTGAGAGAGGATGAGGAGGAGGAGGGCTTGGTCATCCACTCTACCAAGTCTTCGGCATGATGTGGCTCAACATGTCCAGCTGCCGAAAAGAAGGACAAGCGTGTCCCATGGCCATGTGCTGATGACAATGCACCGCGTCCACGACCAGCACTGTTGCCCCCAGACACAGAGCCTGCTTGCCCTCTTTTATTGCCTCCTGACTGTCTGCCTCTCCTTGTTTGCCTTCCAGACATTCTAATAGATGGCCTGCAGGGAGATGGGAAAAAAGCAATAAGGGCTACCTTCAGGTGTCCTTCTCTGTCCCTTGAAACAAGGACTTTCACAGTGAAAGAAACTGACACTCTCCCTACCTACAGTTTTCTGTCCCTAGAAAAAATATTTTTTTTAAGCACAATATAGCACAAGGACAATTCACTCACTGTCCTTACAGGTCCCTGGAAACAAGGACTTGCAGAGTGAAAGAAAAAAAACACTCTCCCTACCTACAGTTTTCTGTCCCTAGAATAAATGTTTTTTTTAAGCACAATATAGCACAAGGACAATTCACTCACTGTCCTTACAGGTCCCTGGAAACAAGGACTTGCAGAGTGAAAGAAAAAAAACACTCTCCCTACCTACAGTTTTCTGTCCCTAGAAAAAATGTTTTTTTTAATCACAATATAGCACAAGGACAATTCACTCACTGTCCTTACAGGTCCCTGGAAACAAGGACTTGCAGAGTGAAATAAACTGACACTCTCCCTACCTACAGTTTTCTGTCCCTAGAATAAATGTTTTTTTTAAGCACAATATAGCACAAGGAGAATTCACTCACTGTCCTTCCAGGTCCCTGGAAACAAGGACTTGCAGAGTGAAAGAAAAAAAACACTCTCCCTACCTACAGTTTTCTGTCCCTAGAAAAAATGTTTTTTTTAATCACAATATAGCACAAGGACAATTCACTCACTGTCCTTACAGGTCCCTGGAAACAAGGACTTGCAGAGTGAAAGAAAAAAAACACTCTCCCTACCTACAGTTTTCTGTCCCTAGAAAAAATGTTTTTTTTAATCACAATATAGCACAAGGACAATTCACTCACTGTCCTTCCAGGTCCCTGGAAACAAGGACTTGCAGAGTGAAATAAACTGACACTCTCCCTACCTACAGTTTTCTGTCCCTAGAATAAATGTTTTTTTTAAGCACAATATAGCACAAGGACAATTCACTCACTGTCCTTAGAGGTCCCTGGAAACAAGGACTTGCAGAGTGAAAGAAAAAAAACACTCTCCCTACCTACAGTTTTCTGTCCCTAGAAAAAATGTTTTTTTTTAAGCACAATATAGCACAAGGACAATTCACTCACTGTCCTTCCAGGTCCCTGGAAACAAGGACTTGCAGAGTGAAAGAAAAAAAACACTCTCCCTACCTACAGTTTTCTGTCCCTAGAAAAAATGTTTTTTTTAAGCACAATATAGCACAAGGACAATTCACTCACTGTCCTTCCAGGTCCCTGGAAACAAGGACTTGCAGAGTGAAAGAAAAAAAACACTCTCCCTACCTACAGTTTTCTGTCCCTAGAAAAAATGTTTTTTTTAATCACAATATAGCACAAGGACAATTCACTCACTGTCCTTACAGGTCCCTGGAAACAAGGACTTGCAGAGTGAAAGAAAAAAAAACACTCTCCCTACCTACAGTTTTCTGTCCCTAGAATAAATGTTTTTTTTAAGCACAATATAGCACAAGGACAATTCACTCACTGTCCTTACAGGTCCCTGGAAACAAGGACTTGCAGAGTGAAAGAAAAAAAACACTCTCCCTACCTACAGTTTTCTGTCCCTAGAAAAAATGTTTTTTTTAATCACAATATAGCACAAGGACAATTCACTCACTGTCCTTACAGGTCCCTGGAAACAAGGACTTGCAGAGTGAAAGAAAAAAAACACTCTCCCTACCTACAGTTTTCTGTCCCTAGAAAAAATGTTTTTTTTTAATCACAATATAGCACAAGGACAATTCACTCACTGTCCTTACAGGTCCCTGGAAACAAGGACTTGCAGAGTGAAATAAACTGACACTCTCCCTACCTACAGTTTTCTGTCCCTAGAATAAATGTTTTTTTTAAGCACAATATAGCACAAGGACAATTCACTCACTGTCCTTACAGGTCCCTGGAAACAAGGACTTGCAGAGTGAAAGAAAAAAAACACTCTCCCTACCTACAGTTTTCTGTCCCTAGAAAAAATGTTTTTTTTAATCACAATATAGCACAAGGACAATTCACTCACTGTCCTTACAGGTCCCTGGAAACAAGGACTTGCAGAGTGAAATAAACTGACACTCTCCCTACCTACAGTTTTCTGTCCCTAGAATAAATGTTTTTTTTAAGCACAATATAGCACAAGGACAATTCACTCACTGTCCTTACAGGTCCCTGGAAACAAGGACTTGCAGAGTGAAAGAAAAAAAACACTCTCCCTACCTACAGTTTTCTGTCCCTAGAAAAAATGTTTTTTTTAATCACAATATAGCACAAGGACAATTCACTCACTGTCCTTACAGGTCCCTGGAAACAAGGACTTGCAGAGTGAAATAAACTGACACTCTCCCTACCTACAGTTTTCTGTCCCTAGAATAAATGTTTTTTTTAAGCACAATATAGCACAAGGAGAATTCACTCACTGTCCTTCCAGGTCCCTGGAAACAAGGACTTGCAGAGTGAAAGAAAAAAAACACTCTCCCTACCTACAGTTTTCTGTCCCTAGAAAAAATGTTTTTTTTAATCACAATATAGCACAAGGACAATTCACTCACTGTCCTTCCAGGTCCCTGGAAACAAGGACTTGCAGAGTGAAAGAAAAAAAACACTCTCCCTACCTACAGTTTTCTGTCCCTAGAAAAAATGTTTTTTTTAAGCACAATATAGCACAAGGACAATTCACTCACTGTCCTTCCAGGTCCCTGGAAACAAGGACTTGCAGAGTGAAAGAAAAAAAACACTCTCCCTACCTACAGTTTTCTGTCCCTAGAAAAAATGTTTTTTTTAATCACAATATAGCACAAGGACAATTCACTCACTGTCCTTACAGGTCCCTGGAAACAAGGACTTGCAGAGTGAAAGAAACTGACACTCTCCCTACCTACAGTTTTCTGTCCCTAGAATAAATGTTTTTTTTAAGCACAATATAGCACAAGGACAATTCACTCACTGTCCTTACAGGTCCCTGGAAACAAGGACTTGCAGAGTGAAAGAAAAAAAACACTCTCCCTACCTACAGTTTTCTGTCCCTAGAAAAAATGTTTTTTTTAATCACAATATAGCACAAGGACAATTCACTCACTGTCCTTACAGGTCCCTGGAAACAAGGACTTGCAGAGTGAAATAAACTGACACTCTCCCTACCTACAGTTTTCTGTCCCTAGAATAAATGTTTTTTTTAAGCACAATATAGCACAAGGACAATTCACTCACTGTCCTTACAGGTCCCTGGAAACAAGGACTTGCAGAGTGAAAGAAAAAAAACACTCTCCCTACCTACAGTTTTCTGTCCCTAGAAAAAATGTTTTTTTTAATCACAATATAGCACAAGGACAATTCACTCACTGTCCTTCCAGGTCCCTGGAAACAAGGACTTGCAGAGTGAAATAAACTGACACTCTCCCTACCTACAGTTTTCTGTCCCTAGAATAAATGTTTTTTTTAAGCACAATATAGCACAAGGACAATTCACTCACTGTCCTTAGAGGTCCCTGGAAACAAGGACTTGCAGAGTGAAAGAAAATAAACACTCTCCCTACCTACAGTTTTCTGTCCCTAGAAAAAATGTTTTTTTTTAAGCACAATATAGCACAAGGACAATTCACTCACTGTCCTTCCAGGTCCCTGGAAACAAGGACTTGCAGAGTGAAAGAAAAAAAACACTCTCCCTACCTACAGTTTTCTGTCCCTAGAAAAAATGTTTTTTTTAAGCACAATATAGCACAAGGACAATTCACTCACTGTCCTTACAGGTCCCTGGAAACAAGGACTTGCAGAGTGAAAGAAAAAAAACACTCTCCCTACCTACAGTTTTCTGTCCCTAGAAAAAATGTTTTTTTTAATCACAATATAGCACAAGGACAATTCACTCACTGTCCTTACAGGTCCCTGGAAACAAGGACTTGCAGAGTGAAAGAAACTGACACTGTCCCTACCTACAGTTTTCTGTCCCTAGAATAAATGTTTTTTTAAGCACAATATAGCACAAGGACAATTCACTCACTGTCCTTCCAGGTCCCTGGAAACAAGGACTTGCAGAGTGAAAGAAACTGACACTGTCCCTACCTACAGTTTTCTGTCCCTAGAATAAATGTTTTTTTTAAGCACACTATAGCACAAGCACAAAACACACTGACACTCTCCCTACCTATCCTTCTCTTTCCCTAAACTAAAGGAATCCAGGTTAAGCAAGAAAGAAATAACAGTCACTGTCCCTGCCTATGCTGCTCTATCCCTGCTCCGGAACACACTACACTAGGCCGCCGTGCTGGCGGCCTTTTATAGTGTGGGGCGTGTACTAAACACCCTCAGCAATAATTGGCCACAGGCATCCTGCCTGTGGCCAATCATTGCTCTCCTCGCTGCCGGCGCTGTGATTGGCCAAGCATGCGGGGTCACAGTGCATGCTTGGCCAATCACAGCGCCTGGATGACACTGCGATGGCGTAGTGCATTGTGGGCCGTTCGCGTCACTCGAATTTGGCGCGAACGGCCCAAATCGTTCGATCTTCGTCGAACGATCGAACAGCCGATGTTCGAGTCGAACGTATGTTCGACTCGAACACGAAGCTCATCCCTACTGAGGACAGTAATGTGAAGAGGGGTTGAGGACAGTAATGTGGGGGACTGAGGACAGTAGTGTGAAGAGGGGTTGAGAACAGTAATGGGGGGACTGAGGACAGTAATGTGAAGAGGGGTTGAGGACAGTAATGTGGGGGACTGAGGACAGTAGTGTGAAGAGGGGTTGAGAACAGTAATGGGGGGGGGACTGAGGACAGTAATGTGAAGAGGGGTTGAGGACAGTAATGGGGGGACTGAGGACAGTAATGTGAAGAGGGGTTGAGGACAGTAATGTGGGGGACTGAGGACAGTAGTGGGAAGAGGGGTTGAGAACAGTAATGGGGGGGGACTGAGGACAGTAATGTGAAGAGGGGTTGAGGACAGTAATGGGGGGACTGAGGACAGTAATGTGAAGAGGGGTTGAGGACAGTAATAGGGGGGGGACTGAGGACAGTAATGTGAAGAGGGGTTGAGGACAGTAATGTGGGGGACTGAGGACAGTAATGTGAAGAGGGGGTTGAGGACAGTAATGGGGGGACTGAGGACAGTAATGTGAAGAGGGGTTGAGGACAGTAATGGGGGGGGGGACTGAGGACAGTAATGTGAAGAGGGGTTGAGGACAGTAATGTGGGGGACTGAGGACAGTAATGTGAAGAGGGGTTGAGGACAGTAATTGGGGGGAATGAGGACAGTAATGTGAAGAGGGGTTGAGGACAGTAATGGGGGGGGGCTGATGACAGTAATGTGAAGGGGGGTATTTTGATGTGAAGGGGAGTGACTGTGATTTTAAGGGGGGACTGAGGATGCTAATGCAAGAATGGGATTGTGATATGAAGCTTGATTCACATCTGTGGATACAAGTTTGAAGGGTCTTCCCAAGAGAAATAAAGGGAAAGAAGTCCCGACCCTGCAGCATCATGTGGTTTGGTGCTCAAGAGATTTTACCCTAGATGCCGATGTGTGGGGGTGCAGTTAAGAATTCCTATGTGGGTCAGGAATGCAGGCAATTTTTCACATGTTTCCCAGCCACAGAGATGTGAACCTAGCCTAAGAGGAGAGGGTGACTGTGATGTGAAGAATCTGAGTTATTGTACAAACATGCGATTCGGATTTTACTGACTGTACCATCATCATGAATTTTCATTCAATACCCCTGCTCTACATATTTGATCTGTATACTGTATACTGTTGACATGGATTGTCAGATATAATCACAAGTTAAAAAAAAACAACTGGAAACCTTTCTAGTACAGCTTGTACTATGCTTCACCTGGGGAAGTTTGTGCTGTTCCATTTCATCCCTGCTCCAGTGTAAGTAGCCTACATCACTGCGTGTTAGGACTCCATGAAGTTCCTGCTCCAGCTTCTGTTCTTCCAGGATTTGGTCCCCATTAAAAACATGAGGGCTTGCTCTCCCTGTTAAAATCAGGTTCAAAACAGCCTGTAGAAACCAGTTAGAGTGGAAAATTAGCAAAGTTGATTGTGTTTTTTAAAAGGTACATATTTTTTTGTTGTTGAAGTTAAAAAATTGATCAAAGCAGGTTTTGTTCCCAGTATTATGTCACACATGCTGTACACATCATGCTACACTGCACTACTATGATTTGCCAATTTTTAACCTTAACCCTTATTAACATTGGCTTTTGTTTGCATATGTACAGTGGATATAAAAAGTCTACACACCCCTGTTAAAATGTCAGGTTTCTGTGATATATAAAAAATGAGACAAAGATAAATCATTTCAGAACTTTTTCCACCTTTAACCAGTTGTCTACCGCCCACCGTCAAATGACGGCGGGCGGAAGACTCTCTTGTTCTGACAGGACGTCATATGACGTCCTGCCTTTAAAAGCAGCTAGGGGGCGTGCGCGCGCCACCACGACGCTGGGGACCCGATGCGCGTGCCCGGCGGCCGCGATGGCCGCCGGGCACCCACGATTGCCCAGTAACCGAGCAGGACAGTGGATCTGTGTGTGTAAACACACAGATCCACGTCCTGTCAGGCAGAGGGGACCGATGGTGTGTCCCTTGTACATAGGGACAACCATCGGTCACCTCCCCCAGTCAGTCCCCTCCCCCCACAGTTAGAACACATCTAGGAAACACATTTAACCCCTTCCTCGACCCCTAGTGTTAACCCCTTCCCTGCCAGTCACATTTATACAGTAATCAATGCATTTTTATAGCAGGGATCGCTGTATAAATGTGAATGGTCCCAAAAATGTGTCAAAAGTGTCCGATGTGTCCGCCGCAATATCGCAGTCACAATAAAAATTGCAGATCGCCTCCATTACTAGTAAAAAAAAAAACCGCTATAAATCTATCCCCTATTTTGTAGACGCTATAACTTTTGCGCAAACCAATCAATATACGCTTATTGCGATTTTTTTTTTTTTTTTTTTTTTTACCAAAAATATGTAGAAGAATACGTATTGGCCTAAACTGAGGAAGATTAAAAAAAATTTATGAAGAAAAAAAATGGATATTTATTATAGCAATAAGTAAAAAATATTGTGTTTTTTTTTTTCAAACTTGACGCTCTTCTTTTGTTTATAGCGCAAAAAATAAAAACCGCAGAGGTGATCAAATATCACCAAAAGAAAGCTCTATTTGTGGGAAAAAAAGGACGCACATTTAATTTGAGAGCCACGTCGCACGACCGCGCAATTGTCATTCAAATTGTGACGGCGCTGAATGCTGAAAAATGGCTTGGGCAGGAAGGGGGTTTTCGTGCCCGGTAGGCAAGTGGTTAATGTGACCTATAAACTGTACAAATCAGTTGAACAACAAACTGAAATCTTTTAGGTGGAGGGAAGTAAAAATAAAAAAATTAAATAATATGGTTGCATAAATGTGCACACCCTTAAAACTAATACTTTGTTGAAGCACATTTTGATTTTATTACAGCACTCAGCACAAGTGCAAACTACAAGTGCAAAGTGCACTTGGAAGTGCAGTTGCTGTAAATCTGAGGGGTAGATCTGATAAGAGGGGAAGCTCTGCTGATTTTATTATCCAATCATGTGCAAGCTAAAATTCTGTTTTTTATTTTCCTTGCATGTCCTCCTCGGATCTACAGCGACTGCACTTCCAAGTGTACTTTCAGTGCAAATTCAAGTGCACCTTGCACTTGTAGTTTGCACTTGTAGTGCAAAGTGGATTTTCCTTTTCGTAAATAACTCCCATAGTCTTTTTGGGTATGAGTATCAGCATTGCACATCTTGACTTCGGGGCTGGCCTTGGGTGGGTCATTCCAAAATTGTAATCTTCTTCTGGTGAAGCCATTCTTTTGTTGATTTGGATGCATGCTTTGGGTCGTTGTCATGCTGTAAGATGAAGTTCCACTTCATGCCCATCTTTCAGAAGCCTGCAGGTTTTGTGCCAAAATTGACTGATATTTGAAACTGTTGATAATTCCCTCTACCTTGACTAAGGCCCCTGTGTTTCAGCTAAAGAAAAACAGCCCCAAAGCTGGATGCTGCCACCACCATGCTTCACGGCGGGTATGGTGTTCTTTTGGTGATGTGCAGTGTTTTTGCGCCAAATATCGTTTGGAATCATGGCCAAAAAGTTCAACCTTGGTTTCATCAGATCAGAACACATTTTCCCACATGCTTTTGAGAGACTTCAGATGAGTTTTTGCAAAATTTACATGGGCTTGGATGTTTTTCTTCATAAGAAAAACATCTTGCTACTCTACCCCATAGCCCAGACATATGAAGAATACGGCAGATTGTGTACAACACAGCCAGTACTTGCCAGATATCCCTGCAGCTCCTTTAATGTTGCTGTAGACCCCTGGGCAGCCTCCCTGACAATTTTCCTCTGGTCTTTTCATAAATTTTGGAGAGATGTCCAGTTCTTGGTAATGTCAATGTTGTGCCATATTTTCTCCACTTGATGATGACTGTCTTCACTGTTATCTAATTCCTTTGAAATTCTTTTGTACCCTTCTCCTGACTGATACCTTTTAACAATGAAATCCCTCTGATGCTTTGGATGCTCTCTGCGGACCATGGCTTTTGCTGTAGGATGCCACTGTCAGGAAAGACCTACTAAAACAGCTGAACTTTATTTGGGGTTAACCAAAGGCACTTTAAACAATGGCAGATGTGTACTGACTCCTATTTAAATGTGATTGCTTAATTCTGAACAAAGCTACATTCCCAGTTATAAGAGTGTGCAATGCAACTACATTTATTATTATTATTTATTTTTTTACCCCCCCCCCCCCCCTAAAAGATTTCAGTTTGTCTTTCAATTGAGTTGTACAGTTAAACGTCACATTAAAGGTGGAAAAGGTCCTAAAATGATTTATCTTTACCTCATCAGAGAAACCTGACATTTTAACAGGGGTGTGTAGACATTTTATATCCACTGTAAGTGTGAACAACAATGTGTACAGAATGCATTTATGAGACATTTGTAAAGCTTTTAGCAGGCTTTAGGCAGCTTTCTTGAAGCACCCTTCAGCTGCGCCTGGAATTGTTAAACACAGATCCTAATGGGATCCCTAGCTATCATTTAAAAAGGCTGATGTACAGTATGCTTTTGCAAGTTCTAACACTTTTTAAAGCTTGCTAAAACCTGCTAGCATCTTGTTAATAATGACAGCCAGCACTCCCCTTAAAATCTACAACACTCCAAGAATGGAGCTAGGGAGTGTTTTAAAGGTTTCAAGAAAGCCGTCTTTTACTAAAAGCTCTACAAGGACCATTTACAGTATGCGTTGTGGTAATGAACGTGCATTGACACCTAGGGGGTTATTTACTAAAGGCAAACCCACTTTGCACTACAAGTGCACTTGGAAGTGCAGTCGCTGTAGATCTGAGGGGGACAAGCAAGGAAAATAAAAGACAGCATTTTAGCTTGCACATGATTGGATAATAAAATCAGCAGAGCTTCCCCTCATTTCAGATTTCCCCCCTCAGATCTGCAGCGACTGCACTTACAAATGCACTTGCAGTGCACTTGTAGTGCAAAGTGGATTTGCCTTTAGTAAATCAACCCCAATGTGTTATGCCGCGTACACACGATCGATTTTCTTGCCATTTTTTTTCTTGCCGTTTTTCACGTCGTTTTTTTTCATGTTTCCTCTCAAGCCTGTCTTGCGTACACACGATCATTTTAAAAAACGATGAAGCAAAGCGCAGTGACGTACAACGGCACTATAAAGGGGAAGTTCCGTTCTAATGACGCCACCCTTTGGGACGCTTTTGCTAATTCCGTGTTACCGCGTGTTAGTAAAAGTTTGGTGAGAGACAATTTGCGCTTTTCAGTCTTCGTGCTTTGAAGATCGTTTTGTGGAGTTCAGTTTGTGCCTGTGGGTTCGTATCTGTTTAGCACTGCTTGTAGTCAGTTCGTATCTGTTTATTCAGTGCGGTCTGCTCTGCTCGTTCCTGTTTTTCAGCTTGTTCTTCATTGGCCTTGCTGTTCTTCCTTGCGTTCTTCTAGTTCGTTCTGTTCAGCCGACCGTTATCTAGCCATGTTGCGGCTACGTACTCGTCGTAGAGTTCGTGCTGTAGTTGGTGCAGGGGTTCATGCTGTATCCCGACTCCATGCCATGAGCAGGGTCAGGAGGAGTTCATGGACCAAGAATTGGTTGCTCCAGCGGCACCAGTTCTGTCATATGCCTTTGTTGCGGGAGATCAGGGAGAATAATCCTGATGACTATAGGAATTTTCTCCGGATGTCTGACCCCGTATTTCAGCATCTGTTGGCTTTGGTGTCCCCCTACATTACCAGGCAGGACACCGTTATGCGTGAAGCCATCAGTGCTGAGCAGAGGCTCATTGCCACGTTGCGATACCTGGCGACTGGGAGAAGCCTGCAGGACCTTAAGTTCTCCACAGGCATATCCCCCCAGGCTCTGGGTATCATTATACCAGAGACTTGTTCTGCCATCCTTCAAGTTTTGCAGGAGGACTATATTAAGGTAAGTGTTCTTCTTAAAAACTTCACATTGTATGTATTTTTGTTTTGGATACTTTTTATTTTGCTTTATTAGCAGTCCCTAATTCACATGATTCTTAGCTGCAGGGAATGTCCCCTTTCTCCCCATGTTTTAATAGTAAAAGTTTGGGTTTTGAGGCCTACCTGTAAATTTGGCTTACCTAACCTCTCCAGCATGCTATCCTGGTGCCATACCTACCTTGCCTAGTCATTTCCATGTATTTTATTCTATGTTCCATCGTAGTGCTTTACCCAAAACGCAACCTAAAGATTGCCTAGGAATGTTCCTTTTTTTTTTTACTTCATACAGAGTGCTACAGCCTTCATTTGTGATATTCCCAACTCATCTTCAACCCCCACCCCCCCCCCCAATTTTTATTTATTGTGTTTTTTAGGTTTGTTGTTGCTTACTAATCTTTTTTTTTTTTTTTACAGTTTCTACCAATGTTGGACATGAATGTTTTTATGAAATCAGCTTTCAATGTTTCTGGCTCAAAGTATTAATTTATTCTTTCTTTAATTCCACAGTTCCCTTCTTCGCCACATGAATGGCAGAATGTGGCTTCCGAGTTTGCCCAGCGATGGAACTTTCCGAACTGTGGAGGAGCCATCGACGGCAAACATGTTCGGGTCGTCCCACCACCCCATTCGGGATCCTTTTATTATAACTATAAGGGGTTCCACAGCATCGTGATGATGGCAGTGGTGTCGGCCACCTACGAGTTCCTCTATGTGGACGTTGGCAAGAATGGCAGGATGTCTGATGGAGGAGTATTTGCCCAGACGGAGTTTGGGGAACGGCTCCTTTTGGATCTGCTGGCCTTGCCACCAGCGGAGCAGAATGTGGAGGGACTACCTTTTGTGTTTGTTGCGGATGAGGCGTTTGGCCTGGGACCCCATTTGATGAGGCCATTCCCGCAACGCACCCTCACCCCTGAGAGGAGGGTGTTCAATTATCGGCTGGCCAGAGCCAGAAGGGTGGTAGAAAATGCCTTTGGCATCATGGCCAGCCGATTTCGACTCTTCCTGACTTCCATCCACCTTGCCCCATACAAATGGAACCATGTGGTAATGACTTGCTGTGTGCTTCATAATTTCCTACGGGTGCATTCCACCAGTTATATAGCTTTGAGTAGGCCTGAGGCCTCTTTACTCAATCAAGAAACTTTAGTGGCCCTGGAACCTGGCCGTCCTGGCTTGGCCCCCCCAACCGGACGTGAGGTCCGTAACCAATATGTGGAATATTTTATGGGTAGGGGGGCCATTGAAATGCCAGAAAATGTTTAAAATTTTGTTTTCAAATAAATACATTATTTTATGGAGTAAAGATTGGTTTGGTGTTTTCATTTTATAATGTTTTATGTTTCATGTAGGTTTACCTAGTGCACTTGTATTGCCATGTGTATTTATAATTCTTAATTAGCCTTCATTGTCAGTGTAAACACAAAACATTGATTAGTTCACTCAGCAACACATTTACATAATGAAGCCACAATTATTTGGAATGTAAAAATACCTTTATTTATTTTTTTGGTGGTAAACTTCCTTTGAAATGTGGATGTTCCCTTAATTTTTGGGGTATTAAAACGCATGACCAGCCATGCGTAAACAAACTATGTTCTAAAAAATTGTGAAAAAGCTAAACATGTGCTAGTCATTAAAGGGTAAAACAACAAAAAACCTTCCAAAACTCAGCAATTTAAACGTTCTTTGGTGTAAAAACATTAGACACGCCCAAGCACAGCCATGATATTTTGGAGCCTTTCCTCCACCCGCTTGGTATTTGCCCTGATCTCTATCAAGTCTCCCTTAATTTTTTCGAGGTCACGACAGCAGACCATGAGGTATTGGATCAGGATCTGGGCACTGTGATGTGTCAACTTTTTGGGGTCTTCAGCCAGAACTGCACCTAAATGTAAAAATAAAAATGTAGGATAGAATATGTAGGCCTACATCTATTTAACATGCATGTGTCTGGTTTCTCTCTGACCTGTTGTGGTGCCACTTTCCACTTCCACAACATCACGTTCCTCTCCATCCTGGGGTTCTGGGGGTATTGTTGTAGGTGTTGCAATTATCGGCTCATCTGAGGTAGCTATTGGAATCCCTAGGGAGATTGAAATAAAAGGTATAGTTTCATTAGTAGCGACTCAATTTTTCAAAAAAACTAAACATGATAAAATACTTTGTAAACATTCTTTTGAAGCCTGCTCCATTTTAAAATGGACCCCCAGTGCCAACCGGAACACATGATTGGATACATAGCCAAAACCATAGCATATACTTTTTAAACACAAATTTGACACATTGTAACACCCCAAAGTATCTACACAGGATCACCTGTGTGTGACACCCTCAAGCTTTTTGGCTTTAGGCCCACACTTGTACTACTGCGTTCAGATGTTTCATCAGCTGCTGAGCATTCACTCCCTTAACATTACCATGCATATCCTTTTTTCAAACGAACAAATGTCCTTTGGATTAACACCTAAAAAATAAGTGATTACAAAATTTGCTCCCCCAAATAAAATAAAATACATGGGTGTTCACACTGGATGATCCTAAAACATCGTTTGAGGAACTGTACGGAGAAAGAGGTTTAATACGTCCGTTTACTGTGCGGACGAACCTGAAAGATGGTATCTTTCACTGTACTATATCAAAGTCAAAAATACACGACAGAATACAAGTAAATAATATGTACCATGGAAAATATTAAAAAATAACTTACTTTTTCCTAAAACTTTCTTGATTCTTTTGTATTGGTCGGGCTCCCGCAACTTCAGATCAGACCAACGTTTTCTGAGCTGTTCCTTCGTTCTGCACACCCCGAATTTTTTGCGAAGACTTTTGACCACTTTGCCCATAATTTTTGCCTTGACCAGATTAGGCCTTTTATACGGCCCATGCTTGGCATCATAATCCTCCCTCTTCAAAATGGCGACCATCTCCACCATTTCCTCGAATGACATGTTGGATGCCTTATATCTCCTGGATCTGGATTTGGGCTCCTCTGGAATTTCCTCCTCTGTAGAGGTAATCTCAGCCACCTGTGTCTCCGCCATGTTTTATTAAGCACTACGACGAGCGAGAAGGGGCGGGGAAGTACAATATCGAACGTCAGGGGCGGGGAAAGCGTGCAGAGTTTCACGCATGCGCAGTGTATATCAAGTGAAGATCCATGTCTCGAAAATACGTTCATTTGGCGGGAGAGGGAGTTAGCAACGAACATCTTGACGAAGGTACCTAACAATTTAAGCATTTCAGGTTCATCAGACGAGGAGATTTGTGCGTAAAAAATATGTAGAAAATGCACATTTGAGGAATGTTGCCTGAAAAATATATATTTTGTTGTTTCTCGCTTTTACAGATATCATGAATACTTTCAAAAACCCGGAATTCATGGGGGAGTTCATAGACAAATGGCAAGAGCTACCTATACTATGGCAAGCCAAAAGTGGTGCGAATAAAAATAAAGACGCCAGGAAAGCAGCACTGGAGAGCCTGCTTGCATTTGTGCAAACCAAGATACCCACAACAACTCTCCAAGATGTGAAAACCAAAATAGCGACCATCAGAGGGACATACAGGACCCAGAGGACTATGGTCCTGAGGTCCCAGAGGTCAGGTGCTCCAGCAGATAAAGTTTATAAACCCAGTCTGTGGTACTACAGCAAGTTATATTTCCTGGATGACCAGCTGGAAGTGAGGGAATCTCTGTCCACCCTTCCCCCCAGAGGTCAATCCAGCCTTCCTTGTAGCCAACCCTCCAGCCTTCCCTGCAGCCAGTCCTCCAGCCTTCCTGGCAACCCTGCTCTGGCTTCCTCTGAGGATCAAGATGAGGTCCTTGAGGAGGCAGATTTGGATATATGGAGGCAGGTAAAGTATTGAGATCTATATTTATATCTTACAAAATTGTAGAATTTAAATAGATGTTAGTATTGTTAGGTATGTAAACTTCTACCAATAAAGTTTTTTAAGAGCAAGATACAGTAGTGGCCTAATTTTATGTGGACAAGGCAACAAAACCAGGATGCGGAATCAATGAAAATGACATAACTTTTGACATTGATTTCAACAATGTCTAGAGGTGAACAATGTCTGTGAATGATGGTGGGCCAAAATAAATAATGTCCCTTTCTTTTTTTACAGCCAGAGCAGAGCCAGGAAGAGGGTGATGTTGGGGATCAGGAGGAGGCAGGGCCCAGTGGCACCCAGGAGGAGGCTGGGCCCAGCACAAGAGCCCAGATGCCTCCCCTGGTAGTTAAACCACGAGGGCCAAGGAGAGGTAGGCAGGTGGAGGAGGAAACCAGGGCCTTCATCAGAGAGGCAACAGCAGCCCTCAGAGAGGCACCCTCTGTTGATGAGGGATTTGCCGCAGTCCTCGCCCACAAACTAGGGCAAATGGACTTACGGCAAAAGGTGTATAGTGAGACCCTGCTTTTAAAAGTGATCAATAAGGGCTTGCTGGGTGAACTCGCCATGTACAGCGATATAACGGAGGTTGTCCCTACTCCTCCACCTCCTCCTCCTCCTCCTACTACTCCTCCTGCCACAACCTCTCCTCCTGATTAGGGATGAGCTTCGAGTTCGAGTCGAACTCATGTTCGACTCGAACATTGCCTGTTCGCCCGTTCGCCGAACAGCGAACAAATTGGGGTGTTCGTGGCAAATTCGAAAAATCTATGGGAGAAATCTAAAGTGTTAATTATAAAGGCTTATATGCAAGTTATTGTCCTAAAAAGTGTTTGGGGACCCGGGTCCTGCCCCAGGGGACATGTATCAATGCAAAAAGAAGTTTTAAAAACGGCCGTTTTTTCGGGAGCAGTGATTTTAATAATGCTTAAAATGAAAAAATAAAAGTGAAATATTCCTTTAAATTTCGTACCTGGGGGGTGTGTATGATATGCATGTGAAGTGGCGCATGTTTCCCGTGCTTAGAAGTGTCCCTGCAAAAAATGTCATTTTTGAAAGAAAAAAATGCATTTAAAACTGACTCGCGGCTATTAATGAATTGTCGGCTCCCGGCAATACATACAAAAGTCATTGATAAAAAAAAAAAAAAAAGCGTGGGGGTTCCCCAGAATTCAATTACCAGGCCCTTCAGGTCTGGAATGGATATTAAGGGGAACCCCGCCGCAAATTTTAAAAAAAAATGACGTGGGGTTCCCCCAAATATCCATTCCAGGCCCTTCAGATCTGGCATGGATTTTAAGGGGAACTCCACCCCAAATTAAAAAAAAAATGGCGTGGAGTCCCCCTAAAAATCCATACCAGACCCCTTATCCGAGCACGCAACCTGGCCGGCCGCAGGGGAAAAGGGGGGACGAGAGAGCGGCCCCCCCTCCCTCCTGAACCGTACCAAGCCACATGCCCTCAACATGGGGAGGATGTCCCCATGTTGATGGGGACAAGGGCCTCATCCCCACAACCCTTGCCCGGTGGTTGTGGGGGTCTGCGGGCAGGGGGCTTATCGGAATCTGGAAGACCCCTTTAACAAAGAGGACCCCCAGATCCCGGCCCCCCCCTATGTGAATTGGTAAGGGGTACATCGTACCCCTACCATTTCACGAAGAAAGCGTAAAAAAATGTTTAAAAAAACACACAAACACCTTGAAAAAGTCCTTTATTTAAAAAAAAAAAAAAAAAAACATTCCAGCGGTGAAATCCAGTGTCCCGCGGCGATCCCGATGTCCAGCGCTGTCCGTCATTGGTTGTGCCTGAGCGGACCTGATGGGGAACTCCCTCTCAGTATTTTAAATGTATAGACCCGCCCCTTCTAAAGTTCCCCATCAGGTCCGCTCAGCGGACCAGATGCGGAACATGAGAAGGGGCGGGTCTATACATGTATTACCAAAGTGAGAGCAGTTCCCCATCAGGTCCGCCCCCTCGGTATGTCGGACCCGCCTACGTCATTGGCTTGAGCGGGGAACTTCCTTCACTGTGTAATTTAAATTTACATAGTGAAGGAAGTTCCCCGCTCAGGCCAATGACGTAGGCGGGTCCGACATACCGAGGGGGCGGACCTGATGGGGGACTGCTCTCACTTTGGTAATACATGTATAGACCCGCCCCTTCTCATGTTCCGCATCTCGTCCGCTGAGCGGACCTGATGGGGAACTTTAGAAGGGGCGGGTCTATACATTTAAAATACTGAGAGGGAGTTCCCCATCAGGTCCGCTCAGGCACAACCAATGAAGGACAGCGCTGGACATCGGGATCGCCGCGGGACACTGGATTTCACCGCTGGAATGTTTATTTATTTATTTTTTTAAATAAAGGACTTTTTCAAGGTGTTTGTGTGTTTTTTTAAACATTTTTTTACGCTTTCTTTGTGAAATGGTAGGGGTACAATGTACCCCTTACCAATTCACATAGGGGGGGCCGGGATCTGGGGGTCCCCTTTGTTAAAGGGGTCTTCCAGATTCCGATAAGCCCCCCGCCCGCAGACCCCCACAACCACCGGGCAAGGGTTGTGGGGATGAGGCCCTTGTCCCCATCAACATGGGGACATCCTCCCCATGTTGAGGGCATGTGGTTTGGTACGGTTCAGGAGGGAGGGGGGGGCGCTCTCTCGTCCCCCCCTTTTCCCCTGCGGCCGGCCAGGTTGCGTGCTCGGATAAGGGGTCTGGTATGGATTTTTAGGGGGACTCCACGCCATTTTTTTTTAAATTTGGGGTGGAGTTCCCCTTAAAATCCATGCCAGATCTGAAGGGCCTGGAATGGATATTTGGGGGAACCCCACGTCAATTTTTTTTAAATTTGCGGTGGGGTTCCCCTTAATATCCATTCCAGACCTGAAGGGCCTGGTAATTGAATTCTGGGGAACCCCCACGCTTTTTTTTTTTTATCAATGACTTTTGTATGTATTGCCGGGAGCCGACAATTCATTAATAGCCGCGAGTCAGTTTTAAATGCATTTTTTTCTTTTAAAAATGACATTTTTTGCAGGGACAGTTCTAAGCACGGGAAACATGCGCCACTTTACATGCATATCATACACACCCCCCAGGTACAAAATTTAAAGGAATATTTCACTTTTATTTTTTCATTTTAAGCATTATTAAAATCACTGCTCCCGAAAAAACGGCCGTTTTTAAAACTTCTTTTTGCATTGATACATGTCCCCTGGGGCAGGACCCGGGTCCCCAAACACTTTTTAGGACAATAACTTGCATATTAGCCTTTATAATTAACACTTTAGATTTCGAACGTTCGAGTCCATTGTATTTATGTTCTAAAGTTTACACGAACATTTTGTCTGTTCGCAGGTTCTGGTGCGAACCGAACAGGGGGGTGTTCGGCTCATCCCTGCTCCTGATCCCCAGCCTCCAAGGAAGAAACCAACCAAGGCTGCAGAGTAGGCTGGAGAGAAGGCTACAAGGAAGAGGAGAAAATAATGCCTGCTGTAGTACCACAGACTGGGGACATATAGGACTTATCTGCTGTGGCTCCTGATCTCTGGGAGCTCAAGACAAGATTGGGCTCCTTTTTTTTTGGGATCTAATCTCTATTTTGGTTTTCACATTTTGGATGGTTGTTGTGGGGTCAAAAGGATGCACAAATGCAAGCAGGCTCTCCAGTGCTGCCTTCCCCTTTTAATTTGTTAATGTTCCGAAATAAAGTTTATTTTTTTGGCCTTAAAAAACTTGACTATGTGATTTGTATTTCAAAAGAGAGCTTGCTAGAGAGCAGGCAGGGACATCTCAAATAATATTATTGTTATTATCAAGGGACACAAACCTCCCTGAGGCCAAATGAGACACATTTTGAAGGTTGGTGTGGTAACTTTACACAAGAATAATTTAAGCCAAAAAATAAAAAACAAGGCCCCAAAAATTATAAATACAATAGTAAAATATAATAATAAAAAAAAAAAAGGATATTTACATTATTTTATTATTATTAGTATTATTTAGGAGGGAGGTGCGGCTTAGAAATAATATTTTACAATCATTAGAGCAATTTGGAATTACTTAAGAACCTAGTTTGGCATAACTCTCAATGTCATTAGCAAAAGAAGGTAATTTTTAAGCATTATCAAAAGAAGAACGGAATGCGCAGCATTAAAACGATGCTATTAATTCCACCGTGACGAATGTGCCATCTCCATTTCCAACATTAGCTTTACCAAAACGAGCGCTCCCGTCTCATAGTTGCTTCTGAGCATGCGCGTTTTTTTTCACCTCGTGAAAGCATACACACTATCGTTTTTCACGTCGTTAAAAAAACGACATGAAAAACGACGTGAAAAAAGAGAGCATGTCCGAAATTTTTAATGGCCGTTTTTCACGTCGTTAAAAATGCTTTGGAGCATACACACGATCATTTTTCAGGGCCATTTTTAAAAATGGCAGTTTTAACGGCATGAAAAACGATCGTGTGTATGGGGCATTAGGGTTAGGCAGTGCACCTTTACCCCTTAACAAACGAACGTGACCACAGTGCACCACGACACATCACATTTGCTTTAGTGACTTGCCCACTACTGTATCTGTAGCTGTGCCTTGGAGTGTCATTCAAAATCAATGGAACCACAATTCACGCAATAATGTACTTGCACATTTTTCTTTCCCTTGATATGTATAAATTTAAAGCCAGCTTCATTTTTTTTTAGTTTTGGATTGAGTGTGATTGGAATAGAACACATGGACAGGAAATGATGGAATCAGAGAAAATACAACAAAAATGTTACTAAAAAAAAAAAAATAAAAGCAAAGGGAAAATGGGTTCACAGGCACCAATAACAACCTGAAAGAATTTCTAATGCTGTATACACATGGACTGAAAATCAGATGCTAAAATTCTGTTTTTTTATTTTCCTTGCATGTCCCCCTCAGATCTACAGCGACTGCACTTGAAATATCATCTTTCACATTATAGAAAAACAATTGGCTAACTTTTTTTTTTTGTTTGTTTTTTAATTCATGAAAGTGTAATTTTTCCCAAAGAAATTGCATTTGAAAGACCGCTGCACAAATACAGTGCGACATAAAAAATTACAATGACTGCCATTTTATTCTCTAGTTTCTCTGCCAAAAAAAATATATATAATGTTTGGGGGTTCTAAGTAATTTTTGTAGCAAAAAATACTGCTTTTAAGGCCCCTTTCACACGGACGTTCCGTATGTCCGTTTTTCATCCATGCGTTTTCGGATGAAAAACGGACATACATGTATCCCTATGGGATAGCGGATGTCAGCGGATGAACATCTGCTGACATCCGATGACATCAGTCTCTGCTATGGTCCGTTTAGCATGACGGAGGAAAATCCTACTTTTCCATCCGTCTGCGGATCGGATGAAAACGGACAGACGGTCCGTTTTCATCCGATCCCCCCGTAGAGGAAAGCGGCGATCCGACCGATCCATTTCTGCACAGTGTGCAGAGACGGACAAGTCATCTGCCGGCTCAGCGGGGATCAACTGAGCGATCTTCGCTGAGCAAGCGGATATTCACGGGGCGGATCATGGCGGGATCCGCCCGTGTGAAAGAGCCCTAACTTGTAAACAACAAATGTCAGGAAAAGGCCTTGTCCTTAGGTGGTTAATCTGCTCACCTGTCTGACTGTGTAATTCCCCAGACAAAATTGCAAGAGATGGGCTGTTGTGTGGTCTAAGTCATGGTGAACCCTAAATATAAGCAAAAGAAAATATTATATCTATTTGGAACACCTATTAGGAAAGTAAAGGTTTTCTGACAAATCCGTTGGGGTGTACTCATTTATGCTGAGTACTGTAAATACACTCACCAGCGACTTTATTAGGTACACCTTGCTTGTACTATGTTGGACCCCCTTTTGCCTTCAGAGCTGCCTTAATTTTTCATGTCTCATGCCTCGTACACACGGCCGAGATTCTCGTCGAAAAAAACATGTTGTTTTTTTCGACGAGATTCTTGGACAAGAAACTTGTCCCGGCCGAGTGTACACACGCTCGTTTCAAAGAACCCGCGGTTCTTTGAATGGAGCGAACGCGGTGACGTCATCGAATACGACGAGCATGCGCTCGTCACATTCGATGCCGCCGCCATCTTGGTTCACCCTACCTATGCCTAGGAAGCTACCGCGCATGCGTCGAACTCATTTTGAGCATGCGCGGGCTTCCCGGCGAAAAGGTAAGTGTACACACACACAATTTTCTCGTCGAGAAACAGGCTGACAAAAATCTCGACGAGAAAATAGAGAGCAGGTTCTCTATTTTCTCGTCGAGATTCTTGTCGCTTTTCTTGACGAGAAACCATACACACGAACGATTTTCTCGGCAAGAAATCTCTGCCAGCAAGTTTCTTGCTGGTTTTTGCCGAGAAACTCGTTCGTGTGTACGAGGCTATAGACTCAACAAGGTGTTGGAAACATTCCTCAGAGATTTTGGCCCATATTGACATGGTAGCATCAGGCAGTTGCTGCAGGTTTGTCGGTTGCACATCCATGATGCAAATCTCCCTTTCCACCATATCCCAAAGGTGCTTTATTGGATTGAAATCTGGTGACTGTGGAGGCCATTGGAGTACAGCGAACTCATTGTCATGTTCAAGGATCCAGTTTGAGATGATTTGAGCTTTGTGTCATTGTGCATTATCCTAGTGGAAGGAGCTATCAGAAGATGGGTACACTTTAGTCATACAGGGATGATGTGGTCAGCAACAATACTCAGGTAGGCCGTGGAGTTTAACCACTTCAATACCATGCACTTATACACCTTCCTGCCCAAGCCAATTTTGAGCTTTCAGCGCTGTCGCAATTTGAATGACAATTGCGCGGTCATGCAACACTGTACCCAAACAGAATTTTTTATCATTTTGTTCCCACAAATAGAGCTTTCTTTCGGTGGTATTTGATCGCCTCTGCGATTTTTATTTTTTGCACAACAAATAAAAAAAGAGCGAAAATTTTGAAAAAAACTATGTTTTTCTTTGTTTCTGTTAATTTTTTTTGTAAATAAGTACCTTTTCTACTTCAATGATGGGCACTGATAAGGCGGCACTGACGGGCACTGATAAGGCGACACTGATGGGCACCGATGAGGTGGCACTGATGAGGTGGCACTGATGGGCACTGATGATGGGCACTGATAGGCGGCACTGATGGGCACTGATATGTGGCACTGGTAGGCGGCACTGATTGGCACTCATAGGCGGCACTGATTGGCACTCATAGGCGGCACTGATTGGCACTCATAGGCGGCACTGATTGGCACTCATTTGCGGCACTGATTTGGCACTCATAGGCAGCACTGATGGGCACTTATAGGCGGCACTGATAGGTGGCACGGACGGGCACTGATAGGTGGGCACTTATGGGCACAGATGGGCACGGATGGGCACTGATAGGTGGCGCTGATGGACACTAGTAGGTGGCACTGATGGACACTGATGCCCAGCAATGCCAGCCACCACACATTGAGGTGGTGCCATCATAGTGCCAGTCAGTGCCCATTTGTGGGCACTGATTGGCATATTTTTTTTATTGTTTATTTTACTACATGTGGATGGCCATGGGGGCCATCCACATGCTTGGGGCTTCCCTGTGGTCCTGGGGGGCTTCCCTGGTGGTCCAGTGTGGGTATCCGAGGGGGGGCTGCACTGATAAACAATCAGCGCGAACCCCCCCTGTCAGGAGAGCCGCCGATCGGCTCTCCTCTACTCGCGTCTGTCAGACGCGAGTGAGGAAGAGCCGATCAACAGCTCTTCCTGTTTACATTGTGATCAGCCGTGATTGGACACGGCTGATCACGTGGTAAAAAGCCTCCGCCGGAGGCTTTTTACCGAGATCAGTGTAGCAGTGGGTCAGACTGACCCACCGCTCCACCAATCGCCGCGATGCGCGCCCCCCCGGGCGCGCGGCGGCTGTTATCCCACAGGACGTCATATGACGTCCAGTGTGGATAACAGAACCACTTCCCGGACGTCAATCTGCTATTGACTGGGCGGGAAGTGGTTAAATGATGCTCAGTTGGAACTAAGGGGCCCAAAGTGTGCCAAGAAATATCCTCCACACCATTACACCACTACTCCCAGCCTGAACTGTTGATACAAGGCCGGATGGATCCATGCTTTCATGTTGTTTACGGCAATTTCTGACCCTACCATCTGAATGTCGCAGCTGAAATCGAGACTCATCAGACTAGGCAACCTTTTCCAATCTGTTAGCTGACAGGAGTGGCACCTGGTGGGGTCTTCTGCTGCTATAGCCCATCTGCTTCAAGGTTCAATATGTTGTGTATTCTGCATACTTTGGTTGTAACAAGTAGTTATTTGAGTAAGGCCCCTTTCACACTGAGGCGTTTTTACCGCGTTTTCGCGGTAAAAACAGCGCTGTAAAAATGCCTGAAATAATCCTGCCCCATCATTCTCAATGTGAAAGCCCTGAGGGCTTTCACACTGAGGCGTTGTGCTGGCTGTGCGTTGGAAAGAATCCTGCAAACAGCTTTTTTGGAGCATCTTTGGGGCGCATAAATTAGCGCTATAAAAACGCCTATCCCCATTGAAATGAATGAGTACCGCAGTAAAAATGCGGTAAAAACGCGGTAAAAAACTCCCAGAAGCTGTGGGAAGGTCACATGACCGCAGTAGAGTGGAGGATTGTGGGATACCAAATAATCCTTTTTACCACAAAAATGCGGTAAAAACGTGGTAAAAACGCATATGCGTTAGCGCTATTTTTACAGCGAACGCGGTAAAATTACGGTAAAAAAACTCATAATTTTTTAGAGTTTTTTCAACGCCTCAGTGTGAAAGGGGCCTTACTGTTGCCTTTCTATCATCTCGAACCAGGCTGCCCATTCTCCTCTGACCTGTGACATCAACAAGGTATTTTCGTCCACACATCTGGATATTTTCTCTTTTTTGGACCATTCTCTATAAACCCTAGAGATGGTTGTGCGTGAAAATCCCAGTAGATCAACAGTTTTTGAAATACTCAGACCAGTCTGTCTGGCACCAACAACCATGCCATATTAATAGTCACTTAAATCCGCTTTCTTCCCCATTCTGATGTGCTCAGTTTGAACTTCAGAAAGTCGTCTTCACCACGTCTAGATGCCTAAATGCATTGAGTTGCTGCCATGTGATTGGCTAATTAACAACTTGTGTTACCAAGCAGTTGAACAGGTGTACCTAATAAAGTGGCTGATAAGTGTGTGTGTATGTGTGTGTGTGTGTGTATATATATATATATATATATATATATATATATATATATACATACATATACATACACACATACATACATATATACACACACTTTCACAAACTCTCACACACACACACTATATATGCAGTTTTGCAGTAAAATGTTGTTATGCTATACATGCAGTATATATGCAGTCTGAATTTTAATTATCTATAAGAATGAGTCCCTATATACAGTATTTCAAAAGATTAGAGGAGAAGTACTACCCATAAAGTAATATATTATCAGAGGTAGAAAGGAAACTCTAGAGCAGTGGTAACCAACCAGTGGTTTGTGGACCACTAATGGTCCACAAACCAAATTTTGGTGGTCCCCAGGGGTTCTGCCACAAATAAACATTGTGGCAGACATGGACGTCGGCAGAACTTTTTTCAGGGGGGGGGCATCATTTTAGGGTCACCCATGCTCCGCCCCTTTTTGACAATGTCATCACGGTCAGAGATTCCAGACGTAATACAGGATATGGTCAGAGACTGAGGACAAAGTACATATACATTACACCCCCATGCACCCAGATACATTACATCCTAATACACACATATTACACCCAGATACATTACACTCCCCGTACACACACAATCATTAGTATGGAGAACTCCCCTCAAATCAATTTCTATGTTGCAAGCTACAGATGGCATTAGAGAAGATTAAATGGTTTACTAACCCCAGAAAAGGCAGATGGAAGGCTCCAACAACTGCACATGCCAAGAAGCTCAGATGAGGCTGGGGCCCCATGCAGTGGGTCTTCTCAGGGGCCCCTTATCTAGAAGGGAGCGCTGGGCCTCTCATACATGTCTAGGCAGAGCACACACAGCAAGCAGTCCAAGCAGAGGAGGAGGAGAGAAGATAAATGATTGACTCCCGGCCCTGGGACATGCAGCGCAGCACCACTGATTTATGTGCACACTTGCCTATAGGTAGCACCAGCCCTGCCAGGGGGGGGGGGCACTTGACCCCCCTTGCCCCTACCTGCGGACGCCCATGGTGGCAGATAAAAGGTTGGCAACCACTGCTCTAGAGGGACCAAGCAGGCATAAAACAGAGGTCATCTTATTCACTCTTACCTTAAAATTGTTCGGGAGAAAAGCACACTGTACAGAAATAATATTACTCCATGACTTCCTTCATCTTTGAACTAGCAAAGACATGCAAACGTCAGAAACATAAATCACTGATACCAATTACCTACATTTGTTGCAAACTCATTGTATATGCTCCTATACTGGGAATGATTGTAACTCAGATCTTAACATCTGTGAACACATATACAGTATTTACAGCATAAGTATGCATTGGTAAGTTGTTATAATCATATTTTTTCTACATAATATTCTCTTGTGTAATGTGTAAATTATAATCTTATAGTCCTTTTAATACAGATTGTATTAAATTAGTATTTTGCACAACCCAGAGAAATAAACTAAATTATATTTTTATTAAGTGTAAACAAAATATAGGACTTTTATGACAGTACTCGAGGAGAGAAGTACAAATGAAAATAATTATATATATATATATATATACAGTATAAATATATAGTTTCTGCACTTTTTTAATACGTTTTGCAGCCATCTTTACCAAAGCCTGAAAACTCTTACACTAAACTGGCAATGTCAGCCAGCTTGCCAGACAGCTCCTGTGATTGGACACAGCGGGAGTAAATTAGTGGGTCCAGCGGATGCGATGTCCACTGGGACCCGCAGATCATTCGGGGGACAGGCAGAACTGCGGTCTGCCTATGTAAACAAGGCAGATCTCCATTGTGTGAGAGGGGAATGTATTGATCCTGTATTTTTGCTAAGCAGGAACATGGAACCTTGCCTTCCCCCAGTCAAAGCACCCCCACAGTTAGCAAGCACTCCCATGGATCACATTTAACCCTTTGATCGCCCTGATGTTAACCCCTTCCCTGCCAGTGTCAGTACAGTGACACTACATATTTTTTGCACTGATCCCTGTATTTGTGTCACTGGTCCCCAAAAAGTGTCAAAAGTGTTAGTTAGGTGTCCGATTTGTCCACCAAATCTGACACCTGATACTGATCCCTGTATTAGTGTCACTGGTCCCCAAAAAGTGTCAAAAGTGTCAGTTGGGTGTCCGATTTGTTCGCCAAAATATCACAGTCCTGCTATAAGTCGCTGATCGCCGCCATTACTAGTAAAAAAATAAAAATAAAGAAAAATATCCTATAGTTTGTAGAAGCTATACTTTTTGCGCAAACCAATCAACATACGCTTATCGGGATTTTATTTACCAAAAATATGCAGCAGAATACATATTGGCCTAAATTGATGAAGAAATTATATATATTTATATATATATATATATATATATATATATATATATATTTTTTTTTTTTTTATTATTATTTTTTTTTATTGGGTGTGTTATATAGCAGAAAGTAAGAAATGTTGTTTTTTTATTCAAAATTGTCAGTCTTTTTTTAGTTTATAGTGCAAAAAACAAAAACCACAGAGGTGACAAAATACCACAAAAGAAAGCTCTATTTGTGGGGAAAAAAAGGACATGCATTTTATTTGGGTACAGCGTCACATGACCGCGCAGTTGTCAGTTTAAGTAATGCAGTGCTGTATCGCAAAAAAATAGCCTGGTCATGAAGGGGAGTAAACCTTTTGGAGCTGTAGTGGTCAAATTGTGCTTGGTGTGTCAAGTAGAATATCCAAGATATGGTATTTGTGCATATTAAAAGAGAAGTATGGGTTTGCACTGTTTTGCAGAATCATACTTACCTAGGTGGATGCAGCATCGGACTGATGCTGCATCTGTCCCCCGATGCCTCTGCATTGAGAGCCGAGCCATCGAACACCGCCGATGGCTCGGTTCTCTCAGCGACCTGATCAGAGAGCTGCTGACTGTCAATCAGCAGCTCTCCTCTCTGCTCCTCCACGCTCATTGGAGCGCTGAGCTGTGGAGGGGTGGGGAGCGGGCGTCTCAGCAGCTCGCTGAGAGGCTGAGACAGCCATCAGTCCAGGCACCTGGTGGATCCAGACTCCTAGAGCCGGGATGACACGGTGCCTGGACTGATGGAGAGTTTAATGACTGTAGAAAAAAACATCTACAGCCAAAAACAGCTGCTGTAAAAATGTCAAAAAACATCCAGTGTGCATGAGGCCTAGGATGATCAACATTAACATAGCTCCCAATTGTCCCTGATTTCGAGGGACTTCCCTGATTTGGAGCAATGTCCCTCTGTCCCTCTTTCCCCCTCATTTCTCCCTCATTTTGGTCGATTTATATAGTTGTATATAAAATGCACTTTTTATCTTTCAAAAAGTGTTTCCCAGTGTTAAACCTTTCATCCAAATTCTAAATTGATGCATTTGTACATTTTAAAAGCCAATATAAAGGAATAGTAATGGTAAATAAAACCCTTGTTGATTCAATTAACCTTTTTTTTGTTAATTCCACTTTAGGGGGCGTGGCCAGGGACGTGTCCTATGCCTACATATATTTGCTAGAAGGTGTCCCTCATTCCCATCTCAAAATGTTGGGAGGTATGCATTAATGATCCAAAACAGTAAACATACCATTGCTTTCAAGGAGGGCTTGAAAACACCCTTCAAAAGTATTTGCAATAAACAGCCCAGTAGGGTTTGTGTGGGGAAATTATCAGACCCCCATAGGGTACAAATGCTAGAAACTCACGCTTCAGATACTCTGGTAAATGGTGTGCACAGAGATTCAACTAAGAAGAAAAAATGGCATGTGTTTAAAAAGAGGCAGATAAATATCTTAGATCAGCGGGTAGGTTACCCCTATATAAGATGGTACTTACCCGTGCCTAAATCAGTTACGTTATAGGATGTTACAGAGAAATGGTCCCCCTATTCTGACACCCTCCCACACCTAGAGCGCCTTGAAATAGTATTCATATCCCTTGAAATTTTCCACATTTTGTCAAGTGGCACATAATTGTGAAGTGAAAGGAAAATTATAAATGGTTTTCAATTTTTTTTACAAATAAATATCTGAAAAGTGTGGCGTGCATTTGTATTCAGCACCCTTGCATTAAGACTGGGGTGGAGGTTCACCTTCTAGCAGGACAACGACCCTAAACATACAGCCAGAGCTACAATAGAATGGTTTAGATCAAAGCATATTCCTGTGTTAGAATGGCCCAGTCAAAGTCCAGACCTAAATCCAATTGAGAATCTGTGGCAAGACTTGAAAATTTCTGTTCACAGACGCACTCCATCCAATCTGACAGAGCTTGAGATATTTTACAAAGAAGAATGGGCAAAAAATGTACTCTCTAGATGTGCAAAACTGGTAGAGAAATCCCCAAAAAGACTTGCAGCTGTAATTGCAGTGAAAGTTGGTTCAACAAAGTATTGACTCAGGGGGGCTAAATACAAATGCACGCCACACTTTTCACAGATTTATTTGTAAAAAAATGTTGAAAACCATTTATCATTTTCCTTCCACTTCACAACTATGTGCCACTTTGTGTTGGTCTATCACATAAAATCCCAATAAAATACATTTACCTTTTTGGTTGTAACATGACAAAAATGTGGAAAATTTCAAGGGATATGAATACTTTTTCAAGGCACTGTAAGGCCCCATACACACTATTAGATTTTCTGCAGATTTTTGTCTTCAGATTTACCAAAACCATATAATATGAGGTCAAACCTTAAGAGTTTCAATTTGTATGCAATCATGCAGGCCCTTGTACTACATGGTTTTGGTAAATCTGAAGACAAAAATCTGCAGAAAATCTAATAGTGTGTATGGGGCTTATCTCTCTCTTTTTAAAATCCATACCAGACCCTTATCTGAGCAAGCAGCCTGGCTGGATGAGGACAATAGCCTCTTCCCTATAGCCCTGGCTGTATGCACTTGCATTTTTGTCCTAGAGTAGTGTGATGAAAACATCCCATATTTTGTTTAAACTGCACATCTAAGGGATGAGAGGAAATTGTTTTGAAGCAACCCCAATATATTCTTGTTAATATAATCTAGTTATAACGCGTTACTAGGATTGTTTTTTTTTTTTTTCGGGTGTTCAAAGCTGCCATCGGGTGGTGCTGCTGATCCAGGTTCTAAAGATGATCAGCTATAATACATGTCAGACTTGCATAAAAGACAGCTTTGAACCATATTTGACATGAGCATATACTCAAACGTTAGGTAACTTTATTATAGATATCAACTTTTACACATATTATTATAGAAAAAGAATATATCCAAGATCAGCAAATAAAGTTGTCATTCTCAAACTGAATAGAAATTGTTTCACATGTTGGGAAAGGGCGTGTGTTCTACATTTTTGTGACTATTTAGGCCTCATGCCCACTGGCGTTTTTACAGCTGCGTTTTTTGCAGCTTAAAAACGCCTGTCCATGTTATTGTAAATTTATTTTTATTTTTTTGAAAAAAAAAACAAAAAAAAAAACGTCGGAGCTAAAAACGCGACCGCGCGTTAGTGCGCGTTTTTTGCGCGTTAGTGCGTGTTTTTGCGCGTTTTTTTCTGCCTAATTCTGACGCTGAGGAACGCACTGGCCCTGGGTTTTTTTTACAGCTTACAAACGCCTATGCTCTTTACAGCTCAAAAACGCCTAGGTGGACATGAAGCTATAGACTAACATGGACAGGCGTTTTTAAGCTGTAAAAAACGCTCAAAAACGCGGCTGAAAAAACGCCCGTGGGCATGAGGCCTTAAAATAAAATAGCTCCATTTTAACTCTACTCATAGACACCTCATAGAACCTAAAAATTCCTTGTCAAAGTATTTTATTGATTGAATAAGCAAGTAAATTACAATAGAGTTGTAATAAATATTACAATGAGCCATACGTGTTTAACAAATATGGTAAAACTCTAAGGTCCAACAGTAAACTACCGATAGGTAGGTTATTTATACTATAGAAAAAGAAAATGCCCTGCTGCGACCTGTTCCCGCAGTGGGAGATTGGCCTCTGCGTGGGCAAATGTTCGGACCCTGTGTGGGCTAATTTTGTGTTTCGAAAATTTAAATTAAAAAAAAAGAAGATTTTTCAAAAAAAAAGAAAAAGTACAATAGTTAATAAAACGTGAGATAACTAACTGCGGTGGAAATTATGCTACCGTAAGAGGTAATATCTTGGACCAGAACTATTAAAACCGTTAAGTAGAATAATACTTTATTACTCTTTGGAAAATAAGGAAAAAAAAAAAGATAATACCAAAAATAAATTTTAAAAGAAAGAGGGGGTAAGAGAGAAACAAAAAAAAAAAGGGGGGGGGGGGCACACAGAAGCAGAGAGACACAAGGAAGAGTAGGAAAGAGCAGTAGGAGAGATAGAGAAGAGAGTACAGGAGTTCACTAAATTGGCACGAGTAACATGGCTTTTTGTCTGAGGACGTAAAAAGAGCATTATGATCTTCACAGTAAAGAGTAGGGTAACAGCTAGGTTCTAAGAGTTTGGGTTTGTAAGTCACTTTTATCTAGGTAGGCTTGTCAGCTACCATGGCATGAGAATTCTGTAGAACCTAAAAATTCAAACTAGTCAGAAGCTGCTTGTTGGTTTTCAGTGCTGGGAGCTGACACTATGGTTTTTGACAGAGTTCTTTTTGCCAATGACACCAAACTGAAAAAATCCACAAAATGTCAGAATGCTGCAAACTATACCTAAATTACAGGCTACTCCTAATGCCCTTACATTGATTATAAGCAATCACCTTGTAAAACAACCTATTCATTTTAAAATAGAAATGAAAGGCAAAACACTTTTGTATAGATATAAAAAAAAACATTATAAATACCTTTTTTCCCTTTTTTATAAGTGTAGTGGGTATATACTTTTCAAAGTGTTTAATTCTGGTGAAGACATCAGTGATGTCTAGTTCCCTGCGGCCCAGCAGGTGGCGCTGTCACTTTGGGCCGGGGTTGAACCATCGCTGCAGTGCCGTACCCTTTGTGACCTCTCGCAGCGGTTGTACGGCGGGACGTGGAACCCGCTGTGCTTGCTGGGAGAGGGTATAAAGGGGGGCGGACATCTTCGCCACGAGGTTCGAGTCCCAGGCACCTTCAGCCTGAGGGCTGCTGTCCGCAGTCGGTGTCCAGGCGGCCTAGGCCTGGACACTTGGAGTTCGTGTTCCATCCCAGACACCTTCAGTCTGGGGAGAGGTACTCAGTTGGAGGCCTGGGGCCCAGTACCTTCCGCTGGGTCCCGCAAGGGAGGGATTGTCCTAGGGTGCCCCGGGCATCGGGCACCCGAATACAGAGGTGTAAGGGACCGGAGGAGGGATTCATCCGAAGATCTGGTGCAGCATATTGCCAGTGCCGGGTGAACCTCTGGAGACCGCCCGGATGGATATCTTTCCCAAACAGGGGCCAAGTTCAGAGAGGAGGTGGTTCATGTTCTATGACCGGTGGCAGCGGTCCAACTAGTCAACTCAGGTCAGTGGCAGAGACCTGCTATTAGGCCTGTGGCAGGGGTCTCAACGGTTCATCCGGTCGGTGGCAGCGACCAATCTCACGGTCGGTGGCAGAGACGGTGCGTCAGGCCTATTCGCTTGCAAAGGAATAGGAGAGTTTTTATTTGTGCCTGGGCCTACTCGTATCCACACCCCTGTCTGTCTGTTACTGAAAGTTCAACTATTATGTTCACCCTGGCAATGGAGAAATAAAAGAGTGTTGGACTTTTAATTGGTGTGGGGCTCTATCACTGGCAGACACATCCACGGAACAATTCGGAGGCTTCGTATGCAGTGGACAGATCCAGAGGTAATTCAAGTGACTTTGCTCAACCCTCATATACATACGAGGGGAGAGCTTGGCATAGTGTTCCTGCACTCTCCTCTCCCAGATACCCCTAGACAAAACCAGCCAACCAGGCGATAGAAACGGAGAGGGAGAGTGAGGCCGCTACATAAGTGATCACATTCCCTCTGTTCTCAGCTGCATAAGAGCTGATGGGAGGAGAAGCAGCAGTACACTGGGCTTTCCAGTGAATGACTGTGCAGCGGGGGCATGTCAGGACAAGTCTGATCATTAGAGGAGAGCACACTGAGTGTCCAGCATAGCTAGAGAGCTGACCACCGTGTGTTCTCCTGCTTAGGTGTCCGTTTATGAAGCAGCGAAAAAATTTCACTGCTTCATTCTCCGGCATTCTCAGAGGAGATCCTTCTCCTGCTTTGTTCACTGGGGTTTACAACCACTTTAAAGTGTAGATATAGCCATTTGGATAGAATAGAAAGGGTTGGATCAGGTTTTTTTTTCTGTGTTCTTTTGCAGAGGTTTTCCTTCATTCCTGTTCTAAAGCCGCAATAGCAAGTGTAGCGCTGACATCCTTGCATATTGATGTGTGTTTGCATACTTTAATACAAAGTCTATGGACATTGCTATGATTCAGTATTTGGAGCCATCTAGTGACCGAATACTGGTAATGCAGAGATATGATTTTTACCTCAGAGAAGCACTAAGGACTAGACAGGAAGTGACTGTTGTTTTGATTAGAAGGTTGACCTTTGTTACCCAGGAGGCTTGGTGACCTACCCATGGACACTTTCTTAAGCAGTGCATGCTGGGTAGGAGATAAAAGGAACCCGAGTGGCCATTTAGGTCTCTTGGGATCGCGTGGCCTGCCTGTGAGGATCTGTGTGGAGGCCTCTCGAAGACAGCGGCACACAGCCATAGCAGAGAGCCACCCGGCGTGTTTGTACCAGGATCTGACGGTGCCTGAGTGACAGTGGCCGGATAGGAGAGATCCAGAGACACTCATCTGAGCATCGGAGGACCAGATTCAGCGGAGCGGAACGGAGCGACTGGCCCAGCTGACGGAGAAGCAAGCTGCAGTAACTAAAGTTACTACACGGAACTCTGATCCAGTTGGTGAGCTGGTCACGGCCCACAGTTTAAGTTTCACACGCAGTTAGACCCATATACAGGCCTCACTGGAATTTATAGTTCCACGGAGGAGCAGAGCAACTGACACTGAGAAGGCTTGGGGCCTACCTACCCTGACGCCTCAAGCATTGTAAAATAGCTGTTGGAGTTACGCCAGGAGCACCTTCACTTCAATTTAACTTACCATAAACTGTGGATTACAAATCACAAGGAGTTACTTTAGCTAGCGAAGAAAAGAAGATCCAGGACTAAGTACTTTAAGTGAGATCTCACGCATATCTTATAAAGTAGGGGGAGCTCCCAGGTATAAACACACACATATATATATATATATATATATATATATATATATATATATATATATATATATTGTTCTCAAATTGTTTATATTAAAATCCATTGTGCTGTCGTCCTATGTTGGGATGACAGCACAATTACTGTAATCACTTCTTTGCACATTTTACAGTAAAATATATTTCTGGTTTAGTATCCAGTTGTGTGGCGTACTGTTTTTCCCCCACCAGTTGGAGCCAGTGGATCCTGGGGTTACAATACAGGTATTTTGCATTGTCTTATATTGTACTGTATTGCATTGCACTACAGCTGTGCCAAGGGGATTGAGCCAAGTTAGTGGGGTTTACAAGTAGAGTGCAGGCCCACTCAAACCAGCAGCTCCTTCGGGGGTCAGTGCTACACAAGTTAGAGAAAATATCTACAAATTTGGAGGAATTCCTCGATTAAAAAATTTGACCCCAGACAGGTGTCACCACTGGAAAATGTACCCCCATTTCTTGTTCTTGAAACCTGGCCATACATTCACAGATTTTTTTCATTCATCCGGCATGGATGGACGAATCTCCAGCTGCTCCTATTTTTTCTGACTGTCAGCGGCATCTGATTGCATATGGGTGCTGTTTAGCCAGGGCCGTCTTTACCGCAGGGCAGAAAGGGGCAGCTGCCCAGGGCCCAGTCATTGTTGGGGGCCCAAATTAGCTGCTCCTAGAGACCGTGCTGCCCATGCTCTCGAACTGTCAGAAAGCTCCTAGAAATAAAAGCCGCGGCGTGGGCGGGACAGCACATCGCAGATCACTGTACTGGGGATTGCTGTCCACTGTCCGCACGGACTGGAATCTCCGCCCCCTGTACCACCCCCTTCCTCGCTCCCCCGTTGCTTTGCGGGCACTCTCCTGAGCGAAGGCACATCCCTAAGACAGAGCCTCCTGTTGGATGTAGGAGCGGGCGAGGCGGGGATGTGCCTGACCTATGAGATAACTCCTGCTGGAAAGTGCGCTGAAGAGATAAGCCGAGTCCAGACTGTGGAAGTAAACTTATTTGCAGGCACCTCTATGCTAACTAAGTCTGAGTTACTGCAGCTTAGCATAGAAGTGCTGCATGTTTGCTGATGGCCTATTTTTCATGTAGCGCTGGGAGAAATTAATGGATTTATTACAGGTTGTCACTGCCTCCAGGTTTTTACTGCCCCCTAGCTATTGTGTGCCCTCCTGACCCTGTGTGTTTTCTTTCCAGCCCCATACTGTGCCCTCCCCACCCCTGTACTGTGCCCTCTTGACCTCCGTAGTGTGCCCTCCTCACCCCTGTACTGTGCCCCCCACCCCTGTACTGTGCCCTTCTGACCTCCGTACTGTGCCCTCCTGACGCCCGTACTGTACCCTCCTGACGCCCGTACTGTACCCTCCTGACGCCCGTATGGTACCCTCCTGACGCCCATACTTTACCCTCCTGATGCCTGTACTGTGCCCTCCCAGCCCCTGGTGTGTGCCCTTCCAGCCCCTGTACTGTGCCTTCCTGACGCCCATACTCTGCCCTCCCATCCCCATACTCTTACCTCCTGACCCCCTGTACTTTGCCCTCACTCCCTACACTGTGCCCTGCACTCTCCTGACCCCTTTTACTGTGCCATGCTGACCCCCCCTGTCCTGTTCCCTCTAGATCCCCTGTATTCTGCCCTTGTGACGCTCAGTCTTTTGCCCTGGTGTCTCCCAGTCCTCTGCCCTGCTAAACCCTGCAAACTGCCCTTTGCTCTAATGAACTCCATACACTGCTCTACATCCCACTTACATCTGTACACTGTCTTGTTGCCCCCTGTCCTCTGCCCTACTGACCCCCTATCCTCTGTCCTGTCATCTCCTGTCCTCCTCCCTACTGACCCCATATCCTCTGTCCTGTCATCTCCTGTCCTCTTCCCTACTGACCCCTTATCCTCTGTCCTATCATCTCCTGTCCTCTTCCCTACTGACTCCCTATCCTCTGTCCTGTCATCTCCTGTCCTCTGCCCTACTTTTCTCTGTACAGTGCCCTACCTACTACTGACATGTGTACACTGCTCTGAATCCCAAGGCTAGGCTCACACTTGAGTGGGTTTGAGGCCCGCATCTGCCGGGGACGACAGCCCATTTATGTGTATGGGGAGCTGTGCCTACATTTTCAGGGAAAAAAAGGAGCCTGCACCTTTTTTTAAATGTAGCCACAGGGAAGTCGCATGGTGCTTTTGCGGTTCCTGTACCCACACACCCGCTACGTGTTTTGTGTTCTGACTGTGGGTGGTTGCCAGTGTGGGAACGGCTGCGATTTCTGTAATTAATAATATATATATTTTGTGTCTGTTGACGTGTTTTTGTTGCGTAAGTATGGCACTTATTGTTTCTCTGCTGGCATGTGTTTTAAATAAATGGATGCTAAAAGGATAAAAATGGATAAAAGGCTGAAACTTTCAGCAACCAATCAGTGAGCGGTAATAATGTACAGTAACCTCTAGCAACCAATGGGTGAGCAGTATTAATGTGCAGTAACCTCTAGTAACCCAAATCAGTGAGCAGTAAGGATGTGCAGCAACCAATTAGTGAGCCTGTACCAGTTTTTGGGATGGAGAGCGAAAGTGCATGGGGGGGGGGGGGTGGGCACAAACAAATGTTTGTCCAGGGTCCAATCAATGTTAAAGACGGCCCTGTGTTTAGCTAAACATCTTCTGTCCAGCTTTCTCAATTTTTCAGTTGAAGGATCTTGAGCAGGAGCTGACAGAGTGAATTTTGCCCAGCTCATTACAAACCAGACAATTTGCAGAGTTTTGCCAACCTAATTTTGGATTACCCCTCATGTTCTATTTTTTTTATTTTTTTTTAACAAAATCTCTTTAATGTGGACACAGCCAGCTAAACCAACTGTCCATCCACAGTTTATAAAATAAAATTCAGACAATGAAACTTTTAACATGTTATGGAGACTTACACAATGTATGTGTGCACAAATGAATTCCTCCATCTTGTCTTTTTCCACAAATTCAAATAAATTGAGCTGTCAAAGAAAGCATACTTTTGTTACTATGCCACAAAGAATCTCAATAAAGATATAACAATACTCCATATGGTATTTTTAGGAGCTAAAATAAATGTACATCAAAGCCTGTTATATAAAGGGAATCTGCCAGGACAGAAATATGGAGGATGCCATGTGCCTGTGCTGTTATGTGTATCCTTACTTCAATCAGCCCTCAAAATTTTCACTCGCCTGCTCGCATTTAGCGAGTGAAAATTTGCTGGGGGCGAGTGGAGAAGGGGCGCTAAGAGCAGATGAGTGACACTGAGTGCCCGGCTCTCCAGCTGCCTGAACGATAGGAGTGACACCGCCATCACTGCTATCATTCCGAGCACAAGCACCACACAGTGCAGGCTCCGATGGCTGGTGGAGGGAGGATTTTGCTCCCCCTCCCTCCAGCTTTGGCAGTGTCAGGCTCTGGCTGCTTGTTGTGTGGGCGAGATGGGGATGCAGCAATCTTCTGAGACCCTGCCCACCTGCCTTAATCGTCTGCCTGCTGACCCACCCACTTGCCCATCCATCTGTCTGAACCGCCCGCCTGCTCGCCCGCCTGCTCACCCGCCCATCTGCCTGAACCGCCCACCCGTCCACCTGCACTCCTGAAAGAGGGATATGTGAACTTATCAGGACCGAGTGTGTGCTGAGGTAAGCTCAGCTAACTACTTGTTTCATGGCTCCGGCTCCCTGTCCAGCACCATAGCGTTAGGGCAATGGGACTCGAACAGGCTGAAATTGAGGAAGGGGTTAGCATTGCCATGTCCACCAATGCAGGTGGGGGGATGTGGGGGGGAGGGTCAGTGGTAGTGAAAGTTAACCCCCCCACATGCATTGGTCTTTATGGTAGTGAATGTTAACCTCCTCATCCCCCACCCCACCTTGCATTGGTCCTCATGGCAGTGACATTTTAACCCACCACCCCCTTCTGCATGTGGTAATGTCAGTGAACGTTAATCCACTCCCCACACATTGGGGGTCATGGGAGGGGTTACATTTTAATGCCACTAACCACCAATGTAGGAGAGGGGGATATTAATACTGACACCTGTGCTAGCGGTTATTATTGCGTCCACTGACTTCAATGCTCGGAGTTACTAATGCATCGTCTGATACCAGTGTTGTGGGTTAATATGATGCCCACTGACATCAATTCTAGGGGTTATTTATGTGTCCTCTGATACCTGCCTTGGGGGTTATTATTGCGTCTGGCACCAGTGCTGGGGTTTTTTAATGCATCCACTGACATGGGTGGGGTAACTGGTGGCGAGTAACTCTTAAGGCCTGGCTAGTAGCTCAGGGCTTGAAATGTTGAGCCCTGTTTCAATATTAATTGACTCACTGACTTGGATCAAACATGTGCATATCAGGTGTCCACAGGAGTCACAGCTCCCATGACTGGATCCTTTGAATGCGCTGAGTAATGTACCTGAAATAATGAAGGCCTTTATAAATCACTAAAAATATATATATAGCATGTGTTTTGTTAAATCGCCTGTTTCTGTAAGACATTTTGACTGGAGCATGCATATGTTCCTCAGCTCATTGAGGATTACAAGTTGAAGGAGAGCAGTAACAACTAAAGGCACATATAGCGATCAGCCATAACATTATGGCCACGGACGGCTATAGTAAAAAACATTGATTATTTTGCTACAATGGCATCTGAAAGTGGGTGGGATATATTAGGCAGCGGGTGAAAATGGGCAAGCATAAGGATTTGAATTACTTTGAAAAGGGCCAATTGTAATGGCTAGACGAATGGGTCAGAGCATCTCCAAAACTGCAACTCTTGTGGGATGTTCCCTGTCTGCAGTGGTCAGGACCTACCAAGTTTGGTCAAAGGAGGAAAAACCAGCAAACTGGCAATAGGGTCATGGGTGACCAAGACTCATTGAGGCATGTAGGGAGAAAAGGTTGGTCCGTGTAGTCCGATCCAATAGAAGAGCTACTGTGGCTCAAACTGCTGAAAAAAGTAATGCTGGTTCCAATAGAAAAGAGTCAGAATACATAATAAATTGCAGTTTGTTGTGCATGGGCCCTTGTAGCCGCAGACCAGTCATGGTGTCCATCCTGACCCATGACCACAGCCAAAGGCACCTACAATCAAATCGACACATGAGCATCAGAACTGAACCACGGAGCAATGAAAGTAGGCGGTCTGGTCAGATGAATCGCATTTCTTTTACATCATGCGATTGGCTGGGTGCATGCGTGTCGTTTACCTGGGGAAGAGCACCAGAGTGCACTATGGGAAGAAGGCACGTCAGAGGAGGCAATGTAATGCTTTGGACAATTTTCTGCTGGGAAACCTTGGGTCCTGCCACCCATATGGATGCTTCTTTGGAATCCATGCCTCAACAGGTCATGGCTATTTTGGAGGCAGAAGGGGGACCTACTCAATATTAGATGGGTGATCATAATGTTATAGTTGATTTGTGTATGTTGCAGCTACTGCCTGGCTTATGCAACTGCACAAGCCCAGAATTACTCTCCTTTACCTTCTACAAAGGACGTGCTGTCCTGCTGTCCTGCACATTAGTCCTGAGCTTCAGTAGGCTTCTAGTGATGCGGAGTCTGATGTATGAAGAGTGTACAAAAAGCTACATTTCTTGTTGCTTGTAGCAGCTAATCAAAATACTGAATTATTAATCCTGGACTGTGAAAACTGCAGTTGAATTCTGCTTTAGGTTTATTTCTAGTAACTGTGCCCTTATCTACCCATAGCTTGCACTGGGTGAGTGGGTTAGGATCAGAGACTTGCTGGTCATTCTGTATAAGGGCTCATTCAGATGGGCACTGAGACCCATCCTCTGTGCTGATCTCCTCTTGGCTGTGTGTGCATCCAGATTGGAGTTTTGTGCAAGAAGCCCAAAGGAGTGGATGCAAGATGGATGCGCATACAGCAAAAATCAGCTCAGCACAGAGGACGGGTCTCAGTGCCCATCTGAATAAACTCTAAGCCAGCTTAATTCTGGTCCCATTATCCTGTTCAATGTATCTACCTTAGCAGTGAGACAGAGTTTTTTTTTAAAGGCACTATAGGCTAGAAGCTCTCAAAACATGTCTTTGCTACAGAACGTGCATACTGGTCTTGTTCTAAACAGGGGTCTTCAAACCTTATAAGCAAAGGGCCAGTTTACTGTCCTTCAGGCTTTAAGGGGTCATACTGTGGCCACTGGGAGTACACAATGCCCCATTGTTTGTTTTAATGGAAAGAATAGGGCTCCATCAATGGTGTTAGTGGGCGGAATAGTGCCCCATCAATGGTGTCAGTAGGAGGAATAGTGCCCCATAAATGGTGTCAGTGGGAAGAATAGTTCCCCATCAATGGTGTCAGTAGGAGGAATAGTGCCCCATTAATGGTGTCAGTGGAAGGAATGGCATCCCATCATTGGTGTCAGTTGGAGGAGTAGTGTCCCGAAGGCCGGATAAAGGCAAGCAAAGGGCCACATGCGACCCTCAAGCCACAGTTCAGAGACCACTGTTCTAAATCATAACACTTCCAGCATGGCAGGCTCCTCCAACCTGTTTGCAGCTTGCACACAGCTCAATGCATGAAATATAAATTGCACTGCATGGCTCTATAGCAATTGTCAGCAAAAGTATTATGAACATGCTAAGTAGACTTTGAGGATATAAAGAGACTCCCTGTGTATTGAGTGCACCATCCAGCTTACTCATACATAGAAACATGTATAGAGAGTGAGACTCTTAAGACCGTGAAAGCAAATGCCATTATCTGGCATTCTGGCACATTTTAAGGAAAGCTACAAATCTGCATGGGTGAAAAATATACCATATCTAGAGTAATGTGAATGTAAACATTATAAACATTGGTTCAAATTTATAAAAAAAAAAAGCCACTTAGGTCTTAATTGACCTGTACTGCGGGGTTGGTCAAACGTGTGATGCAATGGCCCAAAAGGCCATTATTTAACAAGTACATAACATATTACATTCATATAATTTGATTGAACATTCATATTTTATATGTATGCAGGTGTAGTAGGGAGCTCTAGCTAACTCGTGGTCAGCAGTGATTTTTACAGGCTTTCTAACCCATCCGATTGATTGCTCTTCCAGACATTAGTCGGCCTGAGTTAAATCCCTTCCTCAGACAAGAGATTATTATCCAATCTGGCTGGACTTGATTTCATCTCTTGTCTTTGGGTAGTTAAAACCTGGAATTGGAAAAGCTTCAAGGTAAGTGGTTGACATTTTATTCTTAGTAAGCATATGTAGCACTCTCCTAGATAGGTTTCTAAGTGATAGGAATGTTTAGTTTTTGGCTGGGTGGTAGTAAGCTCAGTTTTTTTTTTATTTGTATAGTTGTGCACTTGGTTTCTCTCTAAACCCAGTGAAGTTGTGGTTTCTCACTGCTGTCAGTAGGTGTCACTAGCACCACTGGCTATAGTTTGAGGTTCCTTTGGCAGGCTGAGTTATGAATATTCATATTTCCCCTAGCCATCCCAGTAGGAAGTTCAGGTCACAGGGGCATGATGGGGGCGGATATAAATATCTGGAGAGGCCACGTGCTTGGAAAAGCGTGAAAAGATAGCTCAAAAATAGAGATACCTGGGGGTCGGACTTTGAAGGCAAGGACACATAAGATAAACAAAAAAATATTTTATTTATAAAAGACAAGACAGAAACTATAATAGAGTAGATTAAAACACTGTATACGAGATGATTGTACAGATGTGGTCCCTGTGTGCGTCTACGCGTTTCGCCGTGAGGCTTCTTCAGGACGAACAGTGATAGTAGGTAAACACGCCTTACTATCTTGGGAGCAGGAGGGTATAATATATATTATCCCTTGATCAAAAAGTTTTTTTGTATATATTATTTTATAAGCAGGCCCAGAACCGTTGTAGTGAGCGCGGAAACAATTCACATCTCGCAGAAAAACAGGATGAAATTTCAGATGCTTCTTAGAGCAAAAGGCAGCTAGAGACGAAAACCTCAAGACTCAGCGTACCAGCTGAAATAGCAGTCTGTATGCAGAAAAAGACTGCATGGGGACACCAGTGAGCAAAATTGAGGCTAACAAAATAATGCAGCCAAGCATGTATAGGAAACAAGTAGATCCCTTAGATCCAGCCAGAATTGTAAGCAGAAAGTAGATCAAGCCCTAGTGGCCACAGATAGTATAACACGCAGATGTCCCCAGGAGACAGCAGGATGCGTGTACAGCATCCTGCTGTCTCCTGGGGACATCTGCGTGTTATACTGGTGTCCCCATGCAGTCTTTTTCTGCATACAGACTGCTATTTCAGCTGGTACGCTGAGTCTTGAGGTTTTCGTCTCTAGCTGCCTTTTGCTCTAAGAAGCATCTGAAATTTCATCCTGTTTTTCTGCGAGATGTGAATTGTTTCCACGCTCACTACAACGGTTCTGGGCCTGCTTATAAAATAATATATACAAAAAAACTTTTTGATCAAGGGATAATATATATTATACCCTCCTGCTCCCAAGATAGTAAGGCGTGTTTACCTACTATCACTGTTCGTCCTGAAGAAGCCTCACGGCGAAACGCATAGACGCACACAGGGACCACATCTGTACAATCATCTCGTATACAGTGTTTTAATCTACTCTATTATAGTTTCTGTCTTGTCTTTTATAAATAAAATATTTTTTTGTTTATCTTATGTGTCCTTGCCTTCAAAGTCCGACCCCCAGGTATCTCTATTTTTGAGCTATCTTTTCACGCTTTTCCAAGTTATCCAACGGATGTGGCATTGTGAGTGCTTCCCTTTCCCTCATTTATATACAGGCCACGTGCTTGCTCTCTTGCCCCAGGTGGAAGCCTGAGAAGTTGCTGCTGGATTGTCTATGCTTCTGGGCCCAGAAGCATGTTTAGAGCTTAGCATGTGCTGGGTGTACAGGCCTACACATCTTGCCTAGGAGATTCACCAGCTGGGAAAGCTGCCATCTCCGAATGCCTTGCTGCTGTTCTACATTGATTCTTATCGAAAACGCGTCAAGCCTATTCTGATGCATCCAGCGTATATCTAAATGGTTTTATCAATTTATGTTTCCAATTGATTTTGTTCAATATCAAATATGCATATCTTTTACTATTATGTGCTATGCGATCTATAATTATCTTGATGTAATTCTACAAATTGTATCATGCATGTTATGCTGTACTATGTTATGCCAATTTATGGTTTAGTAATAAACACACGGATGTTTTTACTCATATGTTTTGTTTGGTCTGAGCAAACACACCTCATTTAAAGTCCCAAAACCTTCCCCCCCTTTATGTTGATTCTCATCAGGGTTCCGACTGTGCTAGAGCTGGCGGCGGGGGGGGGGGGGGGGGGGGGGGGCATACCGGTTATTAGATCAACTAGTGTACAACCAGCCTGCCCATACATCGACTGAAATTTGGCCAATTCCTGCTGAACCGTCTGAATTTCAATCTATGTATGACCTACTTTAGGTAGACTTTAGTACTGTTTTGGTAAAGTTCCGGCTTTAGATATGCTTTAACTTTAGCTGCTGTATTTTTTTCGTATAGATTTACCCCTTGAAGGAGCTGTGTTCTTGAGACTTCACCCTTGAGAATCCAGTCTACTAGCATCTCACTAGAGGGCAACGGGAAGCTAAGTCTGGACAGCTATTCGGAGGCCTTGTGAGTAAAAGACTGTTTGATTAGCAGGGTGACATTTGGTGCTTTAAGGATATAAAAGCCAGTGTAGCTTTACAGGGTAAAACTCCCACAGTGTTCCTGATTTACCCATTCCTTCCAGTCTCAGAGGTTTAGAAGTGCTATTTAAAGGACAGTGAAGTTGGCTTTAAAGGTGCCAGCATTGATCAGAGTATCCCATGCCCTTTACCCCTTCCCAGTTACAAGTCTTATCAGCATTAAAACCTAAAAAGACATCCACTAGACTGTTTACTGGGTCAGTGTCCATGGGGTCGCTATCGTGTTTGCTAGCAGCTGCTGCACGTTCATTTATCAATCAGCGCCCCTTTCGTGGGTACCGCTACACAAAAACATTACATGTTCCTTTTAATTGCCGGGGTACTAGATGCTTACTTTATTTGAAGATTTTTATATCTATAGAATGCAAGGCAACCTGAGCAATGTAGTTTCTACAACAGTCAATAAGCAATATAAATCTGAAGCCATGTAACTTCTTTGATGCCAAACTGGATTATATATATACATACCTTTTCAGTAAAATTATCAGTTTTGTAGTTTGGACTTTCTGAGAAATAAGATTCATTAGTGATGAGGCAGACTATAGCTTTTTTCATGGCTCCTGTAGTCCAAATAATATCAGCAAGAGATGCTGCTAGGGCCCTTTCTTGTTGTTTATGGCTTATTTCAGATAAACTAGAAAAAATAAAATAAAAAAATATTAGTGCTAAAATTAATAATTATTTTTATAAATCTTTTCAGTGCATAATATTTGATGTATTAAAACATGGATTCTAGGTATATATATTTTTACATAGCTACATTGGACCAATGTAACTATGCATATACCATATTTGACTGATCCTCCAAAAGCTGGGAATCACTGAGGTATGCACCACTACTACAGTGATCTCCACTAGCTTCTGGGTCCTGCACCGAGCATCTGCCCTGCTCCACCATGAACACAAGAGGTTGCCCGCTTGGCACGTGCACCATTGAGAGAACACGCATTCTCGTCCAATCAAAGAAGAATTCACATTCATTTGTAAATAGCAAAGCCTTCTCTTACTGGCACCTGTGACGAGTGGGCAACATCATAATGCAGCAGGGCAGCTGCTCAGCACAGAAAACTAAGGCACCTTTCACACGGGCGGACCGTATGTCCGTTTTTCACCCATCCGTTTTCGGATGAAAAACGGACATACATGTATCCCTATGGGATAGCGGATGTCAGCGGATGAACATCCGCTGACATCTGATCTTATCCGAGCCCGCAATTCTCCGGTTTTCAGGATAGAAAAACTTCTATTTTTCTATCCGTCTGCGGAGCGGATGAACACGGACAGACGGGCCGTGTTCATCCGATCCCCCATAGGGGAGAGCGGAGATCTGACAGGGCGGTCCCTGCACAGTGTGCGGGGACCGCCCAGTCATCCGCCGGCTCAGCGGGGATCAACGGAGCGATCCCTGCTGAGCAAGCGGGGGTTCATGGGGCGGATCATGACTGATCCGTCCCGTGTGAAAGGGGCCTAAAGCTAGTAAAGATCACTGTAATAGTGTTGCCTATTAAACCAATTTCAAGCTTCCTCAGGGATACCAGAGGTATGGTATATGCATAGTTACATTGATCCCAGCTACACCACTGTAACGTAAAAAATATCCATACCTGGAATTCATCTTTAAATATGAAATATATTAAGTACTTAATATACGGTATGTACAGTCATCCATTTACCCACTAATTTGTATTCCTTTGGAAATTAATTATATTAACACATAAGAATAGTAACACTAAATGCATCTTAGTATCACTCTTAGTCTGGCTATACATGAGTTATTTTGAGTGATTTGAGTCCGAAAATGACTTGATCCCCCCAGTGGCGGCTGGTGCTCAAATTTTTTGGGGGGGCGCAAACAAACTGAAAAAAATAAAATCATCAATTTCCGCCACTGTGCCCAAACGCCACTAGTTTGTCCCCAAATGCAGCCAGTTTCCCCCCCATATGCAGCCAGTTTCCCCCCCATAATGCAGCCAGTTTCCCCCCCATAATGCAGCCAGTTTCTCCCCCATAATGCAGCTAGTTTCTCCCCCATAATGCAGCTAGTTTCTCCCCCATAATGCAGCTAGTTTCTCCCCCATAATGCAGCTAGTTTCTCCCCCATAATGCAGCTAGTTTCTCCCCCATAATGCAGCTAGTTTCTCCCCCATAATGCAGCCAGTTTGTCCTCATAATACAGCCAGTTTGTCCCCCATAATACAGCCAGTTTCTCCCCCAAATGCAGCCAGTTTGTCCCCTATATGCAGCCAGTTTCTCCCCTATATGCAGCCAGTTTCTCCCCCATAATGCAGCCAGTTTCTCCCCCATAATGCAGCCAGTTTCTCCCCCATAATGCAGTCAGTTTCTCCCCCAATATACAGCGAGTTTCTCCCCCATAATGCAGACAGTTTCTCCCCTATATGCAGCCAGTTTCTCCCCCAATATACAGCCAGTTTCTCCCCCATAATGCAGCCAGTTTCTCCCCCAATATACAGCCAGTTTCTCCCCCATAATACAGCCAGTTTCTCCCCCAATATACAGCCAGTTTCTCCCCCATAATGCAGCCAGTTTCTCCCCCATAATGCAGCCAGTTTCTCCCCCAATATACAGCCAGTTTCTTCCCCATAATGCAGCCAGTTTCTCCCCCAATATACAGCCAGTTTCTCCCCCAATATACAGCCAGTTTCTCCCCCATAATGCAGCCAGTTTCTCCCCCAATATACAGCCAGTTTCTCCCCCATAATGCAGCCAGTTTCTCCCCCAATATACAGCCAGTTTCTCCCCCATAATGCAGCCAGTTTCTCCCCCAATATACAGCCAGTTTCTCCCCCATAATGCAGCCAGTTTCTCCCCTATATGCAGCCAGTTTCTCCCCCATAATGCAGCCAGTTTCTCCCCCATAATGCAGCCAGTTTCTCCCCCATAATACAGCCAGTTTCTCCCCCATAATGCAGCCAGTTTCTCCCCCATAATGCAGCCAGTTTCTCCCCCAATATACAGCCAGTTTCTCCCCTATATGCAGCCAGTTTCTTCCCCAATATACAGCCAGTTTCTCCCCTATATGCAGCCAGTTTCTCCCCCAATATACAGCCAGTTTCTCCCCCATAATGCAGCCAGTTTCTCCCCCATAATGCAGCCAGTTTCTCCCCCATAATGCAGCCAGTTTCTCCCCCATAATGCAGCCAGTTTCTCCCCCATAATGCAGCCAGTTTCTCCCCTATATGCAGCCAGTTTCTCCCCCATAATGAAGCCAGTTTCTCCCCCAATATACAGCCAGTTTCTCCCCGATAATGCAGCCAGTTTCTCCCCGATAATGCAGCCAGTTTCTCCCCGATAATGCAGCCAGTTTCTCCCCGATATGCAGCCAGTTTCTCCCCCATATGCAGCCAGTTTCTCCCCCATATGCAGCCAGTTTCTCCCCCATATGCAGCCAGTTTCTCCCCCATATGCAGCCAGTTTCTCCCCCATATGCAGCCAGTTTCTCCCCCATATGCAGCCAGTTTCTCCCCCATATGCAGCCAGTTTCTCCCCCAATATACAGCCAGTTTCTCCCCCAATATACAGCCAGTTTCTCCCCTATATGCAGCCAGTTTCTCCCCCATAATGCAGCCAGTTTCTCCCCCATAATGCAGCCAGTTTCTCCCCCATAATACAGCCAGTTTCTCCCCCATAATGCAGCCAGTTTCTCCCCCATAATGCAGCCAGTTTCTCCCCCAATATACAGCCAGTTTCTCCCCTATATGCAGCCAGTTTCTTCCCCAATATACAGCCAGTTTCTCCCCTATATGCAGCCAGTTTCTCCCCCAATATACAGCCAGTTTCTCCCCCATAATGCAGCCAGTTTCTCCCCCATAATGCAGCCAGTTTCTCCCCCATAATGCAGCCAGTTTCTCCCCCATAATGCAGCCAGTTTCTCCCCTATATGCAGCCAGTTTCTCCCCCATAATGAAGCCAGTTTCTCCCCCAATATACAGCCAGTTTCTCCCCGATAATGCAGCCAGTTTCTCCCCGATAATGCAGCCAGTTTCTCCCCGATAATGCAGCCAGTTTCTCCCCGATAATGCAGCCAGTTTCTCCCCGATAATGCAGCCAGTTTCTCCCCGATAATGCAGCCAGTTTCTCCCCGATAATGCAGCCAGTTTCTCCCCGATATGCAGCCAGTTTCTCCCCCATATGCAGCCAGTTTCTCCCCCATATGCAGCCAGTTTCTCCCCCATATGCAGCCAGTTTCTCCCCCATATGCAGCCAGTTTCTCCCCCATAATGCAGCCAGTTTCTCCCCCATAATGCAGCCAGTTTCTCCCCCATAATGCAGCCAGTTTCTCCCCCATAATGCAGCCAGTTTCTCCCCCATAATGCAGCCAGTTTCTCCCCCATAATGCAGCCAGTTTCTCCCCCATAATGCAGCCAGTTTCTCCCCCATAATGCAGCCAGTTTCTCCCCCATAATGCAGCCAGTTTCTCCCCCATAATTCAGCCAGTTTCTCCCCCATAATTCAGCCAGTTTCTCCCCCATAATTCAGCCAGGTTCTCCCCCATATGCAGCCAGTTTCTCCCCCATAATGCAGCCAGTTTGTCCTCATAATACAGCCAGTTTCTCCCCCCCAGCCCTGCACTTACCTTCCTCGAGTCAGCGCCGTCCTTCTTCTGTCCTCGATATCTTCTCCCGCCCTCAATGTCACTTCAGCCAATCAGGTTACCGGTAACCAGACCCGGTGAACCTGATTGGCCAGGGAACGCACCCCTGTGCGTCCTCTCATTAGGTATTTAGAAGCCGATTACAGCCCTCAGGCTGTAGTCGGGAAGCCTATCAGAGCCTGCTGGCTCTGATAGGCACTTCTAAAGGCCAATCAGACGCTGTGACTCAGATGGCCGGCGCTCAAGGGGCCGGCCATCTGAATAGTGGGCGGCAGCAATACATAGGTTCATGCAATGCATGAACCTATGTATTGTTGTGGTGAGTGACGGCCGGGCGCAGAAGCGAGTGGTAGTGGCGCTTCTGCGTCCACTATGGTCGCGCCGCTATGTGTAAAAAAAGACATTAAAAAAAAAAAAAATAATAACTCTTAAAGGGCCCGTTTTTTTTTTTGCTTCTTTTTTTTTATTTTATTTTTTTGGTGACCACAGGAGGGGGGGGGGGGGGGGGCGGCGCCCGGGGCGCCCCCTATGGACGGGCGCCACTGGATCCCCCCCATCCAAACACTCGATGACCCGATTTCAGAATACACTGATCAGCATTGCCATCAGCGCTGATCAAGAGAAAATTTTGGCCAATACTGTTTTGGTAAAGTTACGGCTTTAGATATGCTTTGACTTTAGCTGCTGTATTTTTTCGTATAGATTTACCTATTGAAGGAGCTGTGTTCTTGACCATCCTTTGTAAACAGCAAGTGCTTAATGATGTGTGATTGCACCACCATCTGAATGGCTCTTGTTCCACCCTTTGTAAAGCAAAATAATGGTTATTAAATGTTATATACCTACAGCAGCAAGGAAAGGTTACTGTGCCCAAATTTTTGCTCCTCAACTTCACCCTTTTTACTGAAAAATCTATCACAAAAGAAGCTAAGTTTATATCCCTAGTTCTTCCTTTTTACATGGCCTCTTGAAGGAGTGGTGGGAAAGTTTTGCTTCCTCAGCAGAAGGTGTCAAAACCTCCCCCCTCAGGAGCGCCTAGCTTTTCTAAACACAGAGCACCTCCACACTTTAGCCAGACTTCAACTTCAAAACTTATGTTCAGCGCTTCCTTATAGCACAAGGCTTAGCCTTGAAAGTCCATCAAACTCTCTCCAAAGCCCTCTTCACAATGAAGGGGTACCTTCATTACTATTAGTGGGGGACGCTGTTGTGAGGTTCTGTGGGACCTCGCAAAGGGGCACCCTGCTTCAGAATCCACCATTGCACAGTGGATAGGGAATTTGATTACACTCAAAAATAAATACCACCTCCTGCCCTTCATCCAATCTGTTCGAGTATCCTGGGCCTTTGGGCACCAAGCCAATATCACCCAACTCTGTAAGGCTGCCACCTATTCTTCTCTCTGGTGAGGGTGTTTTATGGATTGGAAGGGGGAGGTTTAACTCAGGGGGCAGAGCTGTACTGGAGGGAGGGAGAGAGCTGTAATGAGGGGGGGAGAGTTGTATTGAAGGGGAAAGAGCTGTATTGGAGGGGTGGGGGGTGCTGTACTGGGGGGGGGGGAGTAGCGGGGGGAGAGCTGTGCTTTAGGAGGGAATCTGTACTAGTGGGAGATCTTTACTGGACAGGGGGAATTTGGAAAGGAGGTAATTTTTTGTACTCTGTCTACTGTTCTGCGAATTATGCTCTCCTGCCTCCTCTGTTCAATGTTTTGCACTCCTAACCCCTGTATTCTGTGCATTGTGCACTCCTGTCCTCTGTACATTTCCCTCCTCCAGAGTACTCTACGAATAAGTGTCGGATGGAGTGAAATGCGGTAGAGCTTATAAAAACCAGGTGTAACAGTCTGTGCATCAGATACTTCAATAAACTGAAAAAAAGGCTTTAAATGGAGAGTGGCTGGCTCCCTTTTGTATTTACATGACTGTCAGGCTCTTGTTTATGCCACAGCAGTAAAAGCATATGTAATGAGTACAAGTAGGTTTGGGTTCTATTTAACCATGTCACCTTTAGCCCCCCCCCCCCACTATTCACTGCAGAGCACTATGATTGTCCTATGTATTATGCCCCGTACACACGATCGGAATTTCCGAGGAAAAAAGTCAGACGGAATTTTTTCATCGGATATTCCGACCGTGTGTATGCCCCATCTGACTTTTTCCGTCGGAAATTCGGACAGAGTTAGAAAGAGAACATGTTCTCTTATTTTCCAAAGGGAAAAAATTTCTATCGGAAATTCCATTCGTCTGTATGGAACTCCGACGGAGAAAAAAACACGCATGCTCAGAATCAAGTCGACGCATGCTCGGAAGCATTGAACTTAATTTTTCTTGGCTCGTCGTAGTGTTGTACGTCACCGCGTTTTTGGCGGTCGGAATTTGGTGTGACAGTGTGTAGGCAAGACAGCTTGAACGGAATTCCGTTGGAGTTTATTCCGACGGAAGATCCGATCGTGTGTACAAGGCATAACTCTCCTTTTGGTGTCCAAAGTTGCCCAAGGTCTTTAACAATCCTAGCAATGCTCTTGCTGCACCTGCTAGGATTTTTGTAAAATATCTCCATATAGCAAAATAATTACTTACTACAAAGAATGTAATGTATAAATACAACATAAACGTATATTTAGTTTTAATTGTTACCTTTTCTGCTTCCAATGCATAAGCCAGGTTTGAAAAGGCTTCTCTGAATTTGAAAAATGATTTTTTCCATTCATAGTTAAATGTTTGAAATGTGTTTCCAAACAAAATTTTTCTCAGCTCCTGAAAATAAAAATTATTGCGAAAGTGCTATAAGTAATACACAGTTTGCTCTAACTATACCTAATATACAACTGATATAATGATTACAAAAAACTATTTTCCCTGAAGATTTTTAGAAAGATAGGCCTCATGGATCAAAAGTGTTCTATAAAGCCCCAAATGTGTTAGCACATTCAATTAGAAGAAAGATGGCACACGGGCTACAAATAAAAGAACATTGTACAAGATAATCTTTGGTGCCTTTCATTAACTTCCCACACAATGTCCAGACCAGTGGCGGCCGGTGCTCAAAATGTTTGGGGGTCGCAAACAAACTGAAAAAAAAACATCAATTGCAGCCACTGTGCTATCAAACGCAGCCACTGTGCTATCAAACGCAGCCACTGTGCTATCAAACGCAGCCACTGTGCCATCAAACGCAGCCACTGTGCCATCAAACGCAGCCACTGTGCCATCAAACGCAGCCACTGTGCCATCAAACGCAGCCACTGTGCCATCAAACGCAGCCACTGTGCCCATCAAACGCAGCCACTGTGCCCATCAAACGCAGCCACTGTACCCAAAAAATGCCACCCCTGTGCCCATCAAACGCAGCCACTGTGCCTATCAATTGCTGCTACTGTGCCCCATCAAATGCTGTCATTATGCCCATCAATTGCCGCCACTGTGCCCCATCAAATACTGCCAGTGTGCCCCATCAATTGCTGCTACTGTGCCCCATCAAATGCCGCCAGTGTGCCTCATCAGATGCCGCCAGTGTGCCTCATCAGATGCCGCCAGTGTGCCCCATCAGATGCCGCCAGTGTGCCCCATCAGATGCCGCCAGTGTGCCCCATCAGATGCCGCCAGTGTGCCCCATCAGATGCCGCCAGTGTGCCCCATCAGATGCCGCCAGTGTGCCCCATCAGATGCCGCCAGTGTGCCCCATCCGATGCCGCCAGTGTGCCCCATCCGATGCCGCCAGTGTGCTCCATCAGCTGCTGCCCGGCACTTACCTGTCTCGGAGGGGGTCAGCGGCGGTCTCCTGCACATCCTCCATGTCTTCTTCCGTCTTCTCTCAGGCGTCCAATCACAGCGCCTGACATTTCAGCCAATCAGGTGACCGGTAACAGAGTTTGCAACCTGATTGGCTGAAAGGCGGATTCAGTGTTAGCAAAGCGAATTCCTTTGCTTTGCTAACACACAGCTGAGTGAACAGCGAACGCCCAGCATGACAATGCATGAATCTATCTATGGTGATAGAACGGTGCAGGAGAGAGGGGGTGGCACTCCTGCGCCCTTTATGGACGCACCGCCACTGGTCCAGACCATACATAAAACAATCACACATTCATTTTCTGCCCTCCAAGAGAACCAGTGACCAGTTAGCTTTACCTATTAGGCATACAGTCAGCCTAAATTTGTACCTTTATTAACCAGTCTAGTTCAATTATTTGATATTACCCATGAGGCATTCCCGCTTAGTAGTATATGGTATGATCCATTTCTGATAGGAGAATATGACCAACTCATTCCTTAAGTTACAGACAGATATGAATTGCACAGGCCCTTGGTTGGGCTATGGGCTGGCCTAGATCAGAAATATTATATAATGGTCACTTTGAATAAAGTTCATAATTGTCTTTATGCAAGTATTTTTGTCTTTAATAAACTATTTAAAGTAAAATGGATAATTTCATCCGACATGTGCATTCAGTCTTTTCAAATATCATAGATGAAGGGTAATGGCTTCCAACTTAGTGGGATCTCTTGATTAAAGAATATTGCTGGAAACAGAATTTATTTGCTATACTTATATTTTCTCATAGTTTGATTTTATTTACTATAGTTGTGCGGTCTATACTTATTATACAACTGATATACAAGAATCCTTTAAACCAATGGGAAAGTCTATCTGTGTATCCTAAAGGCCCCCAGTGCTTGGGCCAAGAGACTATTAAATGTATTTTAAATATTACAATTGGTAATGGCTATATATATATATGGTGTGTGTATATACAGTATCTCACAAAAGTGAGTACACCCCTCACATTATTGTAAATAGTTTATTATATCTTTTCATGCGACAACACGGAAGAAATTACACTTTGCTACAATGTAAAGTAGTGAGTGTACAGCTTGTATAACAGTGTAAATTTGCTGTCCCCTCAAAATAACTCAACACATAGCCATCAATGTCTAAACTGCTGGCAACAAAAGTAAGTACACCCCTGAGTAAAAATGTCCAAATTTTCCCTTCCCGGAGTCATGTGACTCGTTAGTGTTACAAGGTCTCAGGTGTGAATGGGGAGCAGGTGTGTTAAATTTGGTGTTATCCATCTCACTCTCTCATACTGGTCACTGGAAGTTTAACATGACACCTCATGGCAAAGAACTCTCTGAGGATCTGAAAAAAAGAATTGTTGCTCTACATAAAGATGGCCTAGGCTATAAGAAGATTGCCAAGACCCTGAAAATGAGCTGCAGCACAGTGGTGAAGACCATACAGCGGTTTAACAGGACAGGTTCCACTCAGAACAGGCCTCGCCATGGTCCAACCAAGTTGAGTGCACGTGCTCAGCATCATATCCAGAGGTTGTCTTTGGGAAAAAGACATATGAGTGTTGCCAGCATTGCTGCAGAGGTTGAAGGGGTGGGGGGTCAGCCTGTCAGTGCTCAGACCATACGCTGCACACTGCATCAAATTGGTCTGCATGGCTGTCATCTCAGAAGGAAGCCTTTCTAAAGATGATGCACTAGAAAGCCTGCAAACAGTTTTCTGAAGACAAGCAGACTAAGGACATGGATTACTGGAACCATGTCCTGTGGTGTGATGAGACCAAGATTAACTTATTTGGTTTAGATGGTGTCAAGTCTGTGTGGCGGCAACCAGGTGAGGAGTAAAATGGCAAGTGTGTCTTGACAACAATCAAGCATGGTGGTGGGAGTGTCATGGTCTGGGGCTGCATGAGTGCTGCCGGGACTGGGAAGCTACAGTTCATTGAGGGAACCATGAATGCCAACATGTACTATGACATACTGAAGCAGAGCATGATGCCCTCCCTTCGGAGACTGGGCCACAGGGCAGTATTCCAACATGAGAACAACACCAAACACACCTCCAAGACGACCACTGCCTTGCTAAAGAAGCTGAGGGTAAAGGTGATGGACTGGCCAAGCATGTCTCCAGACCTAAACCCTATTGAGCATCTGTGGGGCATCCTCAAACGGAAGGTGGAAGAGCGCAAGGTCTCTAACATCCACCAGCTCTGTGATGTCATCATGGAGGAGTGGAAGAGGACTCCAGTGGCAACCTGTGAAGCTCTTGTGAACTCCATGCCCAAGAGGGTTAAGGCAGTGCTGGAAAATAATGGTGGCCACACAAAATATTGACACTTTAGGCTCAATTTGGACATTTTCACTTAGGGGTGTACTCACTTTTGTTGCCAGCAGTTTAGATATTAATCGCTGTGTGTTGAGTTATTTTGAGGGGACAGCAAATGTACACTGTTATACAAGCTGTACACTCACCAATTTACATTGTAGCAAAGTGTAATTTCTTCAGTGTCGTCACATGAAAAGCTATAATAAAATATTTACAAAAACATGAGGGGTGTACTCACTTTTGTGAGATACTGTATATATGCACTTTGTATAGACAGAGAATATCTCTGAAGGACAAAAATAGCACTAGGAAAAGAGCAACGTACGAAGAGAAGTCATTTGGAGCAACAAGCCAATGTAATCTGATTTCAGCAAACAAAATTCTGATTGCATGATGTGGGCACTTTGTACATCTTTATTGCTCTTTGTGCTACTTTAATAAATAACTTGTCATACATTTCATGTCTTAACAATTGGTTTGTTTATATGACATCATCAGTAAATAACGTTTTTCTTCCCTTTAATGAAACACCCTCTAGCCATTTAATAACACTCTGCTCCTTAGATCACACAAGATAGAATTCCTTAGACCTATTGTTGAATATGGATAAGGTTTCATGTGTTGTTTTATTGAGAAGCTTTGCTTACCATTGCCATTTCAATTGTGATAGGCTGGCCACCAAGGTCTGAAGAGATTACTAGCTCTCTTGGGATAGAATATAACACACTGCCAGGATAAGTGCCATGCCTCTTGCTTCTTGAGGTCTTAGGTCTGTCTTCATTTTCTTCACCTTCTTTATAGTTATCCTGAATAGTCTTAATGATTACATATGGTTAGAAGTTATAGCTTTATATCTTTAATTTCAAGTAAGTAAAACTGCAAGGGATTTTGATGCATAGGAATTGACTACGGTACATAATCTGAAGCTACATGAAAAGAGAAGTGTTTCAAAATAAAAAGTGTGAATGTCAAAATAACAAACATACATACTCATCTAGGTGGATGCAGCATCAGTCCAATGACGCATCTGTCCCCCGCCGCTTCTACACCGAGAACTGAGCGATCAAAGACCACTGATCTCTCAATTTTCACTCCTCAGTGAGCAGAGATTTGGTAACTGTCAGTCACTGGTTATCTGCTCTGCCCCTCCATTGCTTGCTGGAGTGCCGGGCTGTGGAGGGGCAGGAGCTGCTGGCTCAGGCTCTCTGTGGCACACTGGGAGGTTGAGCCACCTGCCGATCAGGCATCTGGGTGGATCCAAATATATGTGTAAAATTACAGCGGTCAGGTACATTCCAAGAGCCGTCAGCACACACTTGTGTTACCATATGCAAAGATATACAGTGGAACCTCGGATTACGAGCATAATCCGTTCCAGGAGAATGCTCGTAATCCAAAGTACTCGCATATCAAAGCGAGTTTCTTCATTGAAGTCAATGGAAACTAAAATAATTTGTTCTGCATTGACTTCAATGGGATGCAATACCGCATGCGGCCAGAGGCGGGGCGCCGGAGAGCCTTGGAAACGTCCGAAAAGGCCTGAGGACACTTCGGCTGACCTCGGCAAACCTCGGAAAGACTTCCGACCCAAGATTTGCCAAGGTCAGCCGTGCTGTCCTCGGGCCTTTCCGTGCATTTCCGAATGGCGCCGATCAGCTGGGATCGGCGACGGTCGGCTCTGCTCGGCTCCGGCGCCCCCCCCACCTCAGGCCAAAAGCGGTACTGCACACCGCTTTGGCCTGAATTGTGCTCGTTTTGCGAGACAACACTCGCAAACCGAGTCACGATTTTTTAAAATACAGTGCTCGTATTGCGAAACGCTCGTTAACCGTGTTACTCGCAATCCGAGGTTCCACTGTAATACTGTATATATACTGTGCAGCAAAAAATAGCCAAAATAGATCTCTATACAAAAACATGCACAATCAACAGCATTGTACTAAACATATTAATGTGAACCCATATAGTGTGAAATTCACCAAGAAGTGTCCATACATGTGCTTCACATGTAAAAAGTTACTCTAAATGGCTTGATGTTCCAATCATTCAACACCAAAACAAGTGTCCTGGACTGGTAAAACAGTGCGCCTCTCTGTGCTCACAAACTGCTTACTGAATAAAAATAATTACTAAGCCTTATTAAATAGCAATCAAAGGGTTAATAGCTCAATAAGTTGTATACTGTACATCCAAACTGGAAAACCTCTCGACATCACAGCCCCCACATCAGATCTCAAAACCCCACCACATATTAATCATGAAAGAGAAAGCAATCTCCATCTGGAAATACCACTTAACCACTTCTAGTCCAGGCCAATTCTGCCATTCCTTTCCTACATGTAAAAAAACATCATTTTTTTGTTAGAAAATGACTTAGAACCCCCAAACATTATATACAAATATATATGTATTTTTTTGCAGAGGCCATAGAGAATAAAATGGTATGAGTTGCATATCTGTATGTCACACAATACTTAGCATCGGGTTTTCAAATACAGATTTTTGGAAAAAATGGCAAAAAGCACACTATAATACCCAATTTTTGTGTAAAATATATCTAGCGATGCCCCCCTCCTTCTGAGACCGGGCTGCTGGTTTTGTTTTGGGTCATGCAAACTACCTCCAAGGCTTCCGTTGTTAGGGTATAAAAAGTTTCCAAAAAGGCCAATGTCCACACCAATGTAAAACCCAACAATAAGGCTATATTTACTTTGTTGAGGGAACTTGAGAAGAAAGTAGGAAACGAGAGAAGAACAGGGGAAGGTTCAGGCACGCAGCACTAAAAACTCAATGTCGCCACTCAAGCCTGAGTGGGTATTGCTCACCCGGATAGTCCCTTTCACTGGTCCTAGCAGCCGGGATGATGCACGGATCAATGTAATCTGAGAAAACGTATGGATGCGATCAGGAATCCTCTGCCACAGGATTGTCAAAGTCCCGAACCTCCCAGCCAAGCAATAGAGAGAGAACCTTTAGGCCAGATTGGTGTATTGCAGGGCTTAAAGCAATGGATCCTTCCTTAGGTGATTTTCCAGGCCTCCTCCCGAGACAGCAGTACCGTCGCCAGTCTCCCCTGGGGCAGGTCCTCCCCTGGCCTCCTTTCCTAAGAGCAGCTTCCCGCAGGTGGGTAGCCTGGGATCCCTTCCGAAGGTATAGGCCCCAGCCAGCAGAGCGGGGCCTACCAGGTAGCGATGTAGCCTCGGGCTGAAAGTGCCCGGGGCTAGAACACACACGCACCCCGTGCCATGCGGGCCACGAGGCACGCACACAGGAACAGACCCAATGGGCCTCCAGGAACGAGCGAAAATCTATGGCGTCTGCCCCTTATGTACCCTCTTACAGCATGCACAGCGGGTCAACCACGCTTACTGCACGGCTGCCGAGAAAGGACACCCAATGTGTTGTGATACCCCTGTAGTTCAACCTGGGCCGGTGGTGACAGTGCCACCTACAGGCAAACAGGGAACACTACTGCCAGGAAGTATCACACCTAGAGCAGAAGCAATTTTAGAACAATCAACTGATCTGAGCCCAACTATGGCTCAGACATACCCCTAAATTTACACATAGCGTCCCAACCATTTGGGGAGGGCGCTACATATAAAAGATATTACGTCGCGTAAATAGATACAAAACATGTCATGCTTTAAAACTGCATCCGCTCGTGGAACTGTGCTAAATTACGGTACCTAAAAATCAGAGGAAAGCCCTGTAAAGGTGGCGGCAGCAGGAGTGGGGTTGGACCCCCTTCACCCCCTGTAAAAGTAATCCAGCAGCTCGTTGGCCGCTTGGATTACTTTTGTTTTGTAGTGAATCACTGGCCCTAAAGCTGCAACCGCAGCGATGACCGAGATATCACTCTTCTGATTTGGTGACGTTTATAAATTTACTGCAGATGGGAAGTGGTTAAAAGTAATCAGTTTATTAAAAGCAAAGGGCACACTTACAGAGCAAGTAATGAAACAGTCTTCACAACTAGCCCTGTATGGCAAAACCCATCAGATCTGTGACCGGAAGTTGTGCGTGGTGATGTCACGTCCGTAGGCCCTGCCCAACGTGCTTCACCATAGACAGCAGTGGACGATGAAAACGGGTGGAACATGTAACATGAAAAAAATAGATGGAGATGGGGCCAAGAGATGACCCCTGAAAAGCCCTTCAGAGAATCAGCCACAGTATACCGAAATTAATTATAAACTTTATTGTTGTATCAAAAGGTGTCCTATAGTTCCGTTAAATGCTAAATGTTACATATGAGGAATATCCTCATCATATCCATCAATAAAAAACATACATACAAAGCAGTAAAAATAGGCCCCACACATACACATCCACATGTATGTCCAGCTGAGGACACTAGGTGGTGCTGCTATGTATCAGGTAAACTAATATTAGCATGGAAATTATATACTGGTAAAGGACTGGATCTCAAAAGAGATATTGCTCTGAATGTCAATTAAAGACCATTTTCATCGTAGCTAGTCCATGAGTAGTTTTCCTGATGAAATATTAATTGATGACTGCTGACCATTTCTGAAGCACAAGCAATGTTAATATTTCAAAACACAATTGCTGTAAAAGTCTATGGAAACAGTTCAAGGGGGTGTATAGTGGATTCGCCTTGTTTGGAGCACAAGACCCATATAAATCACCCCCGTTTCCGCCCGGAAAAGGCTGAAGCTGCGAAAACATGCACAGTATAAAAAGTTTCCTGTCTAATCACTGCACTAAGGCCCCTTTCACACTGGGGCGTTTTCAGGCGTTTTGGCGCTAAAAATAGCGCCTGAAAAACGCCTGAAAAAATCCTGCCCTGCAGTCTTCAATGTGAAAGCCCGAAGGCTTTCACACTGAAGGGGTGTGCTAGCAGGACCGCTCCAAAAGTCCTGCTAGCCGCATCTTTGGAGCGGTGAAGGAGCGGTGTGTTTACCGCTCCTTTACCGCTGCGGCCCATTGAATTCAATGGGACAGCGCAGCTATACCGCCCGCAATGCGCTGCTTCAGCAGCGCATTGCGGGCGGTTTTAACCCTTTCTCGACTGCTAGCGGGGGTTAAAACCACACCGCTAGCAGACAAATATCACGGCAAAAATGACGGCTCCTTTCCCCATTGTCGCTGGATTGCTGTAGTGGCTTTATTTGTGTGTCCCCCCCCCCCCCCTGTGCAGGGAGCTGAATGGAGCAGCTGTGCAGCGTGGGACTTTGCATCTCAGTGTGCTGGTTCGATTCCTCAATCACCCCCTTTTCCAGGATTTGTGTAAAGCAGCTCTGTGTAGTAAACCGCACCTTTTAAAAAAAAAAACCCTGCAAGACAATGACATAATGTGCTAGTATGTGTAGCGGCCTCACCCCTCTCCCTTGCTTTATCGGTTATATGGCTGTTGTCTAGGGGTACCTGGGAGAGAGATGATACACACCACGGCCCATGTCCTCCCGTAACTAGGAGGTGAAGGCCAGAGATTGGGCTTTTGTGTAGGTGTCCTAGAGCCAAGTCCAGTCCTTCGTCCCTGACTCCTTTGCTTAGTAACTCAAGTTCCACACAGTGAATAGGTACAACTCAGTTTTATTCTTCTTGTCAAGCAATAAAACAATCTCTCTCTTTTGGAAAATGGGGGACAGATTGAGGCACAATCCTTTCCCTTCTTGCTGCTGCCCACTGTGCTGTCACCAGTGGTGAATAGTCACTGCCACTGACTAGATAATATAGAACGTGAATTTACCTTCGCTCAATTTTGCCCCTGTCAGAGGAAGAAATCCGTCCAAGGGAGAAGTGGAGGCCTCTCCGTCACCAGCGATGCTGCGCCGGACTCTTTGGAGAAGTTACTGCGCACCAGTCCTCACAAACTCAGACACGGGCACCCAAGGCATTAGGGCCCCCTCGGATTCCTCCACCCTCGCGGAACTCAGTCGAAGGTACTGAGCCCCAGGCATCCGCCATAGTACCTCACCCCAGGCTAAAGGTGCATGAGATGGACTCCATCTCCGCTCCAGCTAGGCCAAGGGCGCCTAGGCCTGGAACACCGGAACGCCAGCACCCAAGCTGAAGGTGCCTGGGTGCGGCCACGTCCTCCGACTCCGGACTCTAACCCCGTAATTAGGGCGTCCGCGCCCTTTATGACCTCTCCCTTCGCGCCACAGCGGGTTCCCCGCCCCGCTGTACCAGCTCCAGGGGAGGACAAAAAGGCACAGTTTGCGGTGTGAGTTCAACTCCGGCCCAAGGCAACAGCGCCACCCAGGGGCCCCAAGGAACCTCACACCACCAGAGTCCTCACATAATTCAAATACCCGCTACATATGTATCACACACTAGCACATTATGAAATACTTACCTTAAAACGAAGCCCTCCAGTGGCGCGCTGTTTCCCGCTGACAGGGCTTTTATCTTCACCCGGTCTTCCCTATAGGGGTTCGAGTGCTCCAGCTGTCTGATTGGCTGAGCTGAGTGATGTACTCACGGCCATGGCACGTGGCCCTGAAGGGATGGCATGGGTATTCTGTCCCTTCAGAGCGCATGCGCTGGTGACGTCACTGGCTGCATGCAGTGTGAATATCCCCTAAGCAGTGCAAGTTTAAGAGATATTCACTGTACCTACAGGTAAGCCTTATTATAAGTCTACCTGTAGGTGCAAGTAAAAAAAAAAAAAGACTTTACTACTACTTTAAAGGAGAGGTAGGGCCAAAGCACTTTTGGCCTTATTTCTCCTGGGGATCACAGGAGTGTATTTCGTTCTACACTCCTGTGTGGGTTTCCTGATGGTGATAGTGATGGTCCATGCCTGTACAAGGTGCTTTGAGTGCAGAGACAGAGTTTTCTCACCCTTTAACATGAAGTGCCTAAACCGAGGACCTTAATGGCAGGATCACCAGTTACTCTTTTGATAAACAAAGCAGATTTAAAAATGATTACTTTTGAAATTACATTAAAATGTTAAAGTTTAGAGATTTTCATGACCGCGTTCATATATACTTTGAACCCTGAACCCTGGGAATGATCTTTTTTTTATTTGTTTATATTAGTCCAGTTTGGTTACATCCAATCCTTTATAACTCACATCTGGAGGGCTGCTGGGGATGCAGAAACTTACTGTAGTAGTCTGGGCTACATACAGTCAGTACTGTTCTAATGTGGGTGCTGCTTGAGTGACTTGCACCTCTGCCATTCAGGGAACATCTTGAATTTTTTTCAAAGAATACAAGATAGCCTCTCATTGGACGATGCAGAGATCGTCATATCATATGCCCCTTCTCTCTGCTTCCTTCAATAGCATCACAAACACAAAATGTGAGTACAATCATTTTGAGTCAGTACACACTCTTAAGGCCCATACACACAATCGGACTTTCCCAACAACAATGGTCCGACGCACATGTTTTATCGGACAATCCGACCGTCTGTATGCTCCATCCGACAATTGTTGTCGGAATTTCCACGGACAAATGTTCGCTGTGCATGCTCTCAAACTTTCTGACAACAAATGTGTTACGTCGGATCATCCGATCGTGTGTACACAAGTCCATCCGACTAAAACCCAAAGTACAAACACGCATGCTCCGAACCAATGCTAAACATCAGACAACAATAGCAGAAGTTGGCCAAAGGGTGGTGGTAAAGAGCTGAAAAAACACGTGGTTTGGTGAATGTTGGCGGAAAATGGTCTGCCGTGTGTATGCAGAACAAGTTCACGGCCAACGCCCTTCGGACCAAAATCCACGGAAAAGTCTGATGGAAGCCCGATCGTGTGTATAAGGCTTTAGGGATCGTTTACAACACAATTCCCACACAATGTAGTGTGTAGTTATGCATGCGTGTTTACATTAATTTATAATACATTTTCAGTGTGCGTTTGCTGTTCAGTTTTTTCAGGCGTTATTTATTTATTTGCGATTTACGTGCATTCCAGTATAAACTAGGCTCGCTGAAATACATTCATTTTTTCTGCACACTGCCTTTAAAAATGTTCTCCACTGCATTTGGTGAACGAGCCCTAAACTCTTCATTTTCTGGACACGCCGCAGAGGTCAGAACAGCTAAACACCTAAAAAAAAAACGGTGCGAACAAGCTTTCAAATTAGGTAAGCTGGCCATGTATTTTTTATTTTTTTCCGTTTGGCCAGGTGGCTGAACAAAAAAAAACATTGATTTCCTAATCAACACATTGGAAGTGGATGGGCAAATCCTCCCCGCTGTGTCATTGTATGCTGACAGCGGGTAAAATATACTACAGTAGAACTCATAAAAGGCACCAATTTACCTTACCAGCTAAAGCATTGAATTCTGAAAGTTTGTGGTACGCAATTACCTGTGGGCTCCTAATGAGTCACTATTATTTTATACACAGCTTTAACAGTATTACGTATATATTTTCCAGAACCCATGCCGCATGTGTTTTGTTCTTTGCATTTTTTTAAAGATATAATTATTGCATTTTTAGGTTTGTTTAGAAGTTGTTATGATGCCTACCATTATCACATGGGTTCACAATAGCTAAGATCAAAAATGAAATATATTGTGATGTTAAATATATAAATTAGTTACATGCATGTTTGTTGTATAAATTACTCTGGATTCTATTTAACTGCTAATTTGTTGTGTAAAGTGTATAAAGTCCTATGTGTATAGTAGTGCATTCATATTGTTGCCTAACTGTTAGTATAGGTATAGGTGTATATGAACCGTTTGTGTGTATTATATGGCATTACCACTCACCACCTCCTGACTGATAAGCATTAGAAAGCTCCTATAGCTGAGTATGAAACCCTTGGATTAGAGCACAACACAGAAAACAAGGTGCCACTTACTATTGATTTCTTCCTGACATCTTCTTGGAGTAACTCAATGTAACTGAGCTTTGAGGTATCTCCATTCAGAAGTGTGTTTGGGCAAATATTCATAGTATCAATGTAACAGAAGAGGATACAGATGAAGGCACTTGTGATGAGTGATAGGGAAAGTGCAGCCTCTCTACCAAGGTCTGCCAAGATACCGCCTCTCTCGTCTCAGTTACCATATAACAAAACACTTTTACAATTGCTGGATGGATATTTTTAATTGAATACATTCATGAACATACAGTACATTTTCCTGAATGCAGAATATAGCCAAACTGCTAAAGCTTGCTTGGCATACAACATGCCTTGTGTTAGGGCAGCACGTTCATTTAAAAGAATGTTTTACATTTTTGTAACCCAGCATGCATTGAGTTGAGCGTCGCTGGGTTTTTTACAGGCGTTTTATGGGCATTTTTGCTTAAATCTTTTATAAAATCATTTTTAGCTAATGGAAAGCTAGTTACTCGTAGGAAAAAACACAATACATACGTATCAATGCATATTTTGAATGTTTTGCTGTTCCCATTGAAGTCTATTGGGGTCAAAAGCACTTGGAGCTTGAAGCCTGTAGCTCAAAAGATGTACTTCATGTACTTTATTAAACTACAAGCTACAAGTGACACTACACTCAGATGTGGACAGGCACAAATGAAAACGATAGAATTGTGGATGTCAAGCATTTTGGAGCTTTGAGCTACAAACCTGGCCGTAGCATAAGGGGTTGCAGGAGTCACAATAGCAACCCCGCCTCTAGCTCCAGGGGGCCCCAGCACCCTCCCTGTCGTATTATCATAGCCTCCACAAAGTCCAGCTCTGATCTGCCCATGCTCCAGTACTGGGCTTCCACTTTGCCTTCCACAGTCCACACCCCTCTGTTCTCATTGGCTGGATGGAGAGGAGCAATGGGTGAGAACAGCCCAGGATGGGGAAGTGTCTGTGCTGTGTTCTGGCAACATGGAATGGTAACAGAGCTCAGCGATTAAAGAGGAGTAGAGTGCCGTCCTGTAGCCACGATAGGACTGATGTAACTACTGAGGTAAGACACCACTCAGTGTCTCCCAGTCACCAGCTGGGATTCTCTGTACCACCCCCCCACCCAGGGATGACCGCTTACCCCACTTCCCTGAGGAAAAGACACACACCTCCTGGAGGTGACCTTCCCCCAACACCTGCCAACACTGACAGAGAAACCTTCAGAAATTGCTAAAACAAATCCCTTAACACCTCCTGAGGGGCCCTAGCCTGAGGGGCTGCTGGCTCCAGATTTTGTATCACATGGCTTTGCCCCCCCTGATCTAAGTTGCGCCCCCCAAAGCCCCCTGATCACCCCCTCACCCTGGATGCTATGCCCGGCTGCTGAGCTCCTTTCCCATTACAGCACTTTATACTGCTCCTCCTCCGCAGGACTTGCTATGGGGGCACACAGAGAAGAGGAGGAGTCAGGACCACCAGCGGGGGACCCCAGAAAAGGAGGTAAGTACTACATATTTATTGTTTTAATAAAAAATAAATGTCTTTTACAACCACTTCAAGGTAGACAAAAAACATTCCAATACCATCCCCCCCCCCCATCCCTAATCACTTACCTGAGTCCTCTAATGCTCCAGTGCTGTCCCAGCTGCAGCGCCACTGCTATTTCTGCTGCTGCTGTCAGTCAAATCCTATAAAGAGGGGGGCATGGATGAGCCACGCTGTGTGTGTCTATGGATGCACATAGCCTGGCTCAGAAACATGCCAACATGGGTGTCCCCATAACACACGGCTTGCTAAGGGGGTACCTGGAGGAATAAGAGTGGACAGCACAGTAGGGAGCTCCAGAAGAGGAGGTAAGGGATAACTCTGTGAAATAGTAGTGGTGACCTGCGTTTATCCAATACAGAAAAAAGCAGGTCACTGCAATAATGTGAAGGAGCCCTGAAGGTATAACTTTTTTTTAGCTTTGGACAAAGTGCAGAGGGATTTGATCACCTGTCAGGTTTTTATTGATTTCTGTGTCCCCATTAGGGGGATTCATCCACTGTATTTGTTCTGTTTACCTTTATCCCTGAGAGTGTAAGTGAAAGTAAATCCAACATTTTTGGTTGTTACTAGAACTAGAACAGAAATATAGGGGAAATCTTTCCACGGGGACACTAGTTCTGGTGACAATCAGAAATCCCCTTATTCAGCAGGAATCTCATTCACAATGTCATGGGACATTGGCAATTAGAGAAAAATCTGACAGAATTATAACTCTCAATTTCTATACAAAATGTAAAAGAAAGTTTTAACCTTTAGCGGGGGGCACCGATAGTTTCAAGAAACTATTAAATAAGCACCTGAACGACCACAACATACAGGGATATACAAGGTAATACTGACATATAATCACACGCATAGGGGTTGATTTACAAAAGGAAAATCCACTTTGCACTTGAAAGTGCACATGGAAGTGCAGTCGCTGTAGATCGCTGTAAATCTGAGGGGAAGCTCTGAAATTAGGGGAAGCTCTGCTGATTTTATCATCCAATCATGTGCAAGCTAAAATGCTGTTTTTTATTTTCCTTGCATGTCCCCCTCAGATCTACAGCATCTGCACTTCCATGTGCACTTTCAAGTGCAAAGTGGATTTTCCTTTAGTAAATCAACCCCATAGGTTGAACTTGATGGACTTGTGTCTTTTTTCAACCCCACCTACTATGTAACTATGTAAGGCTAGGTTCACGCTATCTGCAGCAGCAGGGGTCCGGTGCGTCTTCGTTTACCGTTTCAGGTCCAAATTTTTGCCTGAATTCAGACCTGAAACGGAGCCAAAGACGCACAGCACGCTTCTGCAGTGCGCTCCACAACCACCCCAGAGATGTGTGAACAGGCTCCATTGAATATACAAATTATTGGAAGAGACTTTTAGTAGCAAATGTACAGTATCTAAACAGAGGTACACGCTGCTTGCAGCATTCTGCCCAGCCCTTTGCTTGAAATGCTTTTTATTTTTTTATTTTTTTTATGTTTTGCTTTTTCGGTTCTTATGACTCCTTATGCCCTGTACACACGATCGGTTTTACAGATGAAAACAGTCCGATGGACTTTTTTAATCGAACAAACCGATCGTGTATGGGCCCTATCGGTCTTTTTTCCATCGGTGAGAAAAAATAGAACATGTTTTAAATTTATCTGATGGAAAAAAACCGATAGCAAATTCCGATCGTCTGTGTGGAACTCCATCGGAGAAAAACCCCACGCATGCTCAAAATCAAGTCGACGCATGCTCAGAAGCATTGAACTTCATTTTTCTCGGATCGTCGGAGTGTTTTACGTCACGGCGTTTGGGACGGTCGGATTTTTGACTGATGGTGTGTAGGCAAGACTGATGGAAGTCAGCTTCATCAGATTTCCGATGGAAAAATCCATTGGATTTTAATCCATAGGAAATCCGATCGTGTGTGCAGGGCTTAAGTATGGTTAAAATAGCTTTGCTGGTGATGTGCTGTCCATAGTTCTAAAACATTTTTGCATCAGCTTGTAATACAGAAGTGAACAATCAAGGTACATCTTTCAGCTACAAATACATAGTATCTGCTGTAATTACTTTCCCAAACATTGCTGTATAAAGCTGAACTCTCTGGTTTATCTTTGCAACTTTAATTTCTGTGTTAAGCAGACATTTGTTTTGCTAAGCAATACTTCCCTGCATTAAACTGCAGTGTGAACAAGGTCTATACAGATTCCCAGTTAGTAGCAGCTCAGCAGTGTAAAGTCTGTCATCATTTGTCATTAAAAACTATTATTTATTATTTTATTTCTAGTATGGCAATAATCAAATTAATGGATGTAAGAAAGCAACATATGTCATGGAAAGAAAGCCAAGCATGTCATGGATGCACTCTGTATATAATGTTTCATAAGCAGGTAAAATAAGGGGAAACAGAACTCCTTAAATTGCGTAGACAAGTGACAGAGTTACTCCAACATAGAGCTAAGGCAGCACTTCAGAGTCGCCGGAAATATTATTATGAAACAGGAGACAAATGCGGCCGTTCACTGGCGAGAGCTTTACAGGAACAGAGGACTCAATCCTATGTCCCCCACTTAGTGGACCCCGAAGGTAGAAAGGTACACCTTCCCTCCCAGGTTGTCTCGACCTTCCGTAAATTTTACCAATCCTTATATAATTTGCCTACCAGATCACAACCTCAAAATATCATGGAGGAATATATTTCCTCTTCAGGTATTTCTCAATTGACAGAACAGATTCGAGAAGAGTTGGACGTTACTATTACCTTAGAGGAATTGCAAGAGGCTATCAGGACATCCAAACCCGGGAAAGCTCCGGGTCCGGATGGCTTTACACATAAATACTACCAGACATTTTTTCCTCAGTTGGGTAAGCAGATGGTACAAACATTTAATGCAATGGGACACGGGACAGGATTTACTCCAGAAACCCTGAAAGCACATATTACCGTTATCCCGAAGGAGGATAAGGACCCATTAATATGTGGCAGCTATCGCCCCATTTCATTATTGAATGTAGATCTTAAGTTATTTTCAAAAATATTAGCCACACTTATACAACAACATTTGACTGCATTAGTACACCCAGACCAGGTAGGCTTCATTCCAACGCGGGAGGCCCGTGATAATACCATTACAATTTTGAATCTAGTCCACTTAGCCGGTCATTCTAAAACATCCACTGGGTTCCTGGGAACGGACGCCGAAAAGGCATTTGACCGGGTCAATTGGTCTTTTATGTTTTCAGTCCTACGGTATGTGGGGGTAGGGGAGAGGATGGTAGGGTGGATCTCAAGTATATACACAAGGCCGGAGACACAAATAAAAGCAAATGGAGTTCTACCTGAACCTTTCTCTATCTCGAAAGTGCCCTTTATCACCACTCCTTTTTGCTATGACCTTAGAGCCATTTCAATGTAAGGTCAGGCAAAACCCAGATATTAGGGGGTTAATAATCGGAGATTTACACCATAAAGTATCCGCATACGCGGATGATCTTTTATTCTGCCTTACTAAACCTGATATATCTATGCTGAACCTACTAAGAGAATTGGACCAATATAGCACACTGTCCAATTTAAAAATGAACATGTCCAAGTCAGAGGCAATGGGCGTATCTATGACTACGACTCAAATTAACGCTTTAAAAATTAATTTTAAATTTAGATGGACCTATACGGGCATCAAATACCTGGGCACGTTGATCCCACCTAAATTGGACCAAACCTTTGAGTTGAATTTTCCACCTCTACTGAGTAGAGTGAAAGAAAGTCTTACTTCCTAAATGGCATCAGGGCCTTTTCTCTTGGTTCGGTAGATGTAACATAATAAAAATGTCAATATTGCCTAAATTTTCCTATCTCTTTGGGGGGGGGGGGTAGCGGTACCAGATATGCAGAAATATTATCAGTTGGATCATATGGCGCGACTAGTAGACTGGTGTAGGCATGCAAGCTTTAAAATATGGCCAAAGATCGAGCAATCAGTGTGAGGTCCCATTGCGTCGTGCGGTTTGGTGCTTTGGAGACCTGAGCTCAGCTCTCAAAAAGCACCCAACCTTGGGCCCTACCCTGCGTATTTGCTCGCGAATATGCTCTACCACTTTATTGTCATCTGTCAACTCCCCCCTGTACCCTATTGTAGGGAATCCTCGTTTCCCTCCGGGACTACAGGAGGGACCTTTCAGGAAACTCTCAGACTCACAGTGTTTTCAGGCCTCGCATTTTATACAAACAGCGGCCGGGACATGGCCCTCATTACCTGAACTAACCTCATCCAATGACCGTTTCGGTCTTGACTTCTGGAGTGGAGCTCAGTTGCGACATTTCCTTAACACTCTTCCACCTCCGGACAGATTTCAACGAACATTGACACCCTTAGAACAAATATGTGAGGGGACGGGGCCTTGCTCTCACTTAATCTCGCAAATGTATGCACTACTGGTTGCCCCCCCAAGAGGACTATGTCCCTCCATATATAAGGAAGTGGGAAATTACATTAGAAAGGACGTTTACCCAGGCACAACATAGGCAGATAGTAAATCTTGCGTTGAAATCTTCAATATCCACAAGAATCCAAGAAACTAATTTTAAAATAATGACAAGATGGTACCGTACACCCTCACTACTTAATAAATTCTCCCCGGAGATTCCGAACAAATGTTGGAGGTGTCAGGAGGAAAAAGGGACTCTACTCCACGTTCTTTGGTCCTGCCCAAAACTGGAGTACTTCTGGAGGGAGATACGGTGGATAGCACAGAAATGTACTGAGCATAACCTCCCAGAAGATCCAGCCTTATTTTTTTTACATGTCTCAAACATACCGGGGAAAAGATATAGTAAATTAATTTTGCGCCATCTTATCAATGCTGCTAGATCATGTATCGTACGGCAGTGAAGAGATACGAGCCCTCCCACAATTCTTACATGGGTCACACGAATTGAAGCAGTGAATAGGATAGAGGATTTGTTATTATCGGCTCAAAATCGAAAAGAGACATATTTAGAAACTTGTCTTTTTTTTCTCTCCTTTTCTCTTTCTATCCTTTTTCTCTCTTTTTATTTCCCCCTTAGGGGGCTTTTTACTTTCTCCTTCTTCCTCTTCAGATATGTAGAGGTTTTTCCTTTAAGTAAAGTATGTTGTCAGGGCATACAAGAGAAGCAGGTCTAACAGAAGACAGAATGGGGACTATCCCAAATAACTACCGTATTTATCGGCGTATAACACGCACCCCAAGTTTAGGAGGGAATTTTAGGGAAAAAACTTTTAGGAGGGAAGTTTAACCCGGAAAAATAACTTACATTTAAATGCAGCCTTATCAGTGTCCATTGCAGTCTTGTCACAGTGCAGCCTTGCCCCAATGTCCATTGCAGCCTTGTCACAGTGCAGCCTTGTCAGTGTCCATTGCAGCCTTGTCACAGTGCAGCCTTGTCAGTAGTGTCCATTGCAGTCTTGTCACAGTGCAGCCTTGTCAGTGTCCATTGCAGCCTTGCCCCAGAGTCCATTTCAGCCTTGTCACAGTGTAGCCGTGCAGCCTTGCCCCAGTGTCGCCTTGCCGGGTTTTAAAGTTGGCGCCGAGACTGAGCGCAGCGGGGCGAACGCCGCCGAGAATGCAGGGACTGGGCGGAGCTGAGATACACATAGCCGAGTGTACTCGGCTATACTCGGCTTTTCTCGGCTCCGCTCACAGTCACGCCGAGTCCCGCCCTATGATGGACATAACACAGGTCCAATGGCGGGACTGGGCGTGACTGTGAGCGGAGCCGAGAAAAGCCGAGTATAGCCGAGTACACTCGGCTATGTGTATCTCGCTCCGTTCCGCTCACAGTCAGGGGAGACCGCCCGGGGATGTGGATATCGGCGTATAACACGCACCCACGATTTTCCCCTGATTTTCAGGGGAAAAAGGTGCGTGTTATACGCCGATAAATATGGTAGTTATTATTTTTTCTGTGGATGTATTTAAGATAGGAGTAATGCTGTTAATTGGATTTTGAATGGATTTGTTGGAGCTCATATGATTGATGGATTAATGAAATTGTTCATTTGTCTGTATGTATGACAATTAAAATTAAGAAATTATAAAATAATTGTATAAATCAGTTTTTAATCATTCAATAAGTATTTTAATGCTGAACTCCAGAAAAAAAAATGTTTTGGGGATACAGTACCAGTCAAATAATTTACCTATAATGAAGAGTATCCTATGTCTTGGCTTGGCTGCTATACTCTACAAACTGTCCCTTTATTGAAGCAGCATACTGCACACAGTGGTGATCTTCCGGCGCCATGGGGGTGAGAGGCAGTGGCAGCAGCAGTGAAGGATCCTGTCATTCTAACTTCTTTTTTTCTCCCCTTGTCCATTCGCAAAAGCCTTGTATTCTTCAGAATACATGGTGTTATGGACAAGGGTTGATACTAATGTTTGCCCAACCCTCCTCTTCCTCTGTCCATTCACAGAACGCCTTGTGAATTGACAAGGGGAGAGAAATGGGAGAGCAAATGACAGGATCCTTCACTATCTCAGCTTTGTGCAATAAACAGCAGCCATTTAGACATAGGAAACTCTTCATTAGAGGTAAATTATTTGACTGGTACTGTAAAAAGTCAGCTTAATTTACCCAAACTATTCTGTCATCCCTTTAAAGTAAATATGTGTTTTGCTTACTGTATGTAGGACAAAGCAACAGGTTAACTTGCAGACCTCCGCATATGCTTATACTTACCTCCTGCTGCTGTGGACCCCTTGTGACAGTGCTGCTTCACCCAGCACTGTCACATAGAGTGAGTCACATGCTTCCCCATACCAAGAAGTACCAGGTAGTTCTTTCAGTGCCCGGCGCTGAACAAAGAAGCGGGTAAGTGAGGGAAACATAAGTATATATTGCTGAGGATGTGGGATCTAAGAAAATCAGTTGCTTTGCCTTGTAGAGTCAAAGCACTGTTCAACTTTGAAGAAAATTTGCAGTGTTCCAGTGAGTAGCAAAAAAAACAAGGTCACCATCCAACTGGAACGCTCAAGGTACCTCGTCTCTAACTGCCTACCTCCTGATCTGCTGTTGAAGCCCCATTAAAGAAGCTAAACTTTCAAGTGGTGAACACCTCCTTCAGCCTCCCACAATCCAGTACTAGGTGCCTGGTCCAAACAATGTAGTATAAGTTGGTGCCTAGCCCTATGCAAATACTCACTTTCAAAAAGATGGTACGCTGATGAGCTCAGGAACCTTAGTATTGCACACCTTTCCTTGTATTGTGTCATCATCCTTGCTTGGAAATCATAGCATATACAATACATCCAACGAATATCATTAGGACACAATCCTGAAGAGGTCTATTTAGGATAACATTTTCATTGTGTAGTGCATATCTTAACAGTATAATGAAAACTGTGAGCATCTGTACAAAACTTTTCTCAGCACTTACAGTGGTTAGTTGCCCAAAAAGTTCCAACCTGGCCAATCTTTTCTTTGATGTGCACAGGATTTCTGTGCCATTGTTTGTACCCTGTAAATGTCCAGTTAATATAATGCCCGCTGTAGCATGGGTAACTAGGTATGTATTGTTATACTATATTGTACATTAGCAATGAACAAGTTGTATGATTAAATACAATACTGTTTTATGTGGTAGTTCATCATTATCATTGCTGCTACTAGATGCACAACGAGGTGCTAGCTAGACAGTATGTTCATTTATGTCTGTTATGAGTTTTTCCAGTTATATAAGTGACTGTATATAAAACGTAGGGTAGTCTCATCTTGAATATAGGATAGTTGTTATACTTATGCCAAGAGCAGATATACTATATGCTTCATCTAGTTTATAATTCGTTTTTTCAACCTTTGAAGATGACACATTTATTAACATTCATTTTCACTAACAGTTCCACATAATGTTACTTTTGCATCTACTCTGTATCATGTATGTAAACAAACTGCTGCTAATTACCTTTCTAACCGGTCCATTGATCTCCAACCTACAAGCAATAAAGAGAAATATTAGATAACAGTAACCGAGTCCCACTTTTTTTTAGTGCTACAATATTTTGCTATAAATGCCCTTTACCATATACCTCATTTGTTCTAAAAGGTATTGGTGCATCTTACCCTTGGGAACTGAATATTGCTCTCCACTTATCGAGTTTAGAAATTTTGCTGGTGATATCTTCCAATTCCATTTCTTTGAAGCTGGGTGCTTTCTGGGTTCTGTCTACAGGTTGCTTTTCCATCAGAAGCTGGAGGAGGCATGGAAACACATAATAATTGGCTCCTTCTTTTTATAAGCCACATCGAAGGTAGACATTGCGTTCCTAACAATGCCCAGGCTGAAACTTACTGACAAAGTGTCACTATTCTGAGTGGGCTGTAAGCTCACACCGACACATCATGATTAATCTTTTATCAGAGCTCAACAAACTTCTCTGTGCCTTTTTTTTGTATCCTTTTCTTTTATTCCTGCTGTATAAATATAGTTCACCTCACCTTTTCACAAAATCATGGTTGAGATTTGGCCTAGTATTACATATCTAGTTCCCTGTGGCTTGAATAATTTAGAGGTGCGAATTGTACTCATTGAACTGAATAAATGTTTTCACGTTTTATTTTAGGTCCTGTTATGGACAGAGATTGAGGGTTCTAAAATTGGGCCAGTTCGGCAGGGACCTGACGAATTTCAATCCATGTGTGGCCACTGTGCTTCAACAGAAGTCGATTTAATGATCGACTTCTGTTCAACCACCCTGTTGGTATATTTTTTGCTCGATCAGTGCCACAGGCAATAGACTGCAGTGCTGATCTGTGTATTCTTACGGTGGGGAGTCTCCTCGTTGTCAGAATACAATGACATAGCGAGAAGGATTTGAATGTGTGGATGGGGGGGGGGGGGGGGTTCTGGTCAGCTTTGTCTTGTTCAACTCGCTTGTTGAACAAAATAAAATAAAAAACTAGACCCATGTATGACAAGCTTGAAGCCTCATACACACGACCGAGAATCTCGTCGTAAAAAAAAAAAAAAGTTTTTCTCGACGAGATTCTTGTCAAGCTTTCCTTGCATACACACTGTCAATTCCAAACTTCGTTGTTGGAAAGCGCGGTCACGTACAGCACGTACAACGGCAGTATAAAGGGGAAGTTCGATTTCAATGGCGCCACCCCTTGGGCTGCTTTTGCTGATCTCGTGTTACCGTGTGTTAGTAAAAGTTTGGGGAGAGACGATTCGCGCTTTTCAGCCTTCGTGCTTTCAGTTCGTTTTAGCGTGACAAATGTGCTATGTCCATTACGAATGCTAGTTTTACCAGAAGGAGCGCTCCCGTCTTATACTCGATTCTGAGCATGCACAATTTTTTAAGACTCGGAAAAGCATACAAACGACCGGTTTTCTCGTCGGGAAATAGGCCGACGAGAATCTCGACGAGAAAAACGAGAATCCTGACGAGAAAATAGAGAGCAGGTTCTCTATTTTTCTCGACGAGAAACCATACACAAGAACGGTTTTCTCGGCAAGAAAGCTCTCCCAACAGTTTTCTTGTCGTTTCTTGATGAGAAAACCGGTCGTGTGTACGAGGCTTAACTCTCATGACTAATCTGAAAAAAAAACAGGATAGCAAGGATAGTGACATTACAGGAAATGGAAAAAAGCTGTGTTGAATCTCATCTTTGGCCCATGAGTTCAGGTGGCCAAATCATGACTGCTCCTCCACCTTATTACAGGCAGGGCTTTTTTTCAGGGGGAACTTGGTGGAACTCAGTTCCACCACCTCTGGCTCAGACACTTGGGGGGGCCTGCTCACCACAATCACTTGTAAACACAGAAGTCCGGTTTCTGTGTTTACAAGTGACAGCTCTGCACTCTTGTGTGTAACTCTGCACTATGTATGTAATGCAATCCTGGTATTTAATGTCCCTTTAAGACCCTCCTACTGTTCGTGAAATTTTACTGACCACACCCACTATTTGATGTGATTTGGAGGGTGTGTGTGGGTGGAGGGGTTTTGGGGCGGTCGTGGTTGATTTCCAGCACCTATTGTTTGAGAAAAAAAGCCCTAGTTACAGGCTTTGTGTTCACAATACCTTCTGTACAAAATCTGTTTCCCCCTTTCTTTGTTTTGTTATCTGTTTAAAACCATAATTTAGTTGTCATACAAACAAAAAGCAAGGGGACATCCCCAATGGGAAAACAGGTAGGAATAAAAAGTGTACCTAAAACCTGGAACAAATATTACAGCTTATTAGTCCTTTGAAGTAGTTGCTACATTCATTTTCTTTTTCCTTCTTTTAGACAATTAACCTGTGGTTACGGCCATTTAACATTTCATGAATTGTACCAGAATCTCAAACAATAATTTGAGCTTCCCCCAGATATCATCTGTAAACTACAAAGACAACTCCCCTCTATGTAATGGGGAGCGGCCTACAGTGCCGACACTACTCCTCCATCTAACACTACCCTCTCCACAGATTGACTACATGGCTGTCCAAGGGTGGCCCCATTGCTTCTGCATAGAGTGGAGACACTCTAAAACCAGAAGTGTTTTACTGGCTGGATCAGCAGATTAAAATAGAGGAAAAATGCCTAAAAAATCAATTTACTGCAACTACAACATTTAGCGATTTGTAAGCTGCAATATATTACAATTTTGTTCAGGGTTTAATACTGTGTGTCTGTAAAACCTTATAATTAATTCCTTCCATTTGCTTCTATTTGGTTTGGTAAATATATACCGTATTTATCGGCGTATAACACACACTTTTTTCCCCTTAAAATCAGGGGGAAATCGTGGGTGCGTGTTATACACCGATCCCCCGCTGAAATGAGCGAGAGGAGCCGAGATACAGAAAGCCGAAGTACACTTGGCTTTACTCGGCTCCTCTCGCAGTCCCGCCCATCTCCACTGATTGTGCCGCTAACATACAGAAAGCCGAGTGTACTTCGGCTAGTCTCGACTCCTCTCGCAGTCCCGCCCCTGACTGAGCAGAGCCGAGTCTAGCCGAAGTACACTCGGCTCCGATCGCTCCTCTCCACACGGAAATCGGCGCCAATTTTAAAAATAGCAGAGACTGGCAAGGCTGCAAAGGCACTGGGCAAGGCTACAGATGGACACTGGGCAAGGCAGCAAAGGCACTGGGCAAGGCTGCAGATGGACACTGGGCAAGGCTGCAATGATGGACACTGGGCAAGGCTGCAGATGGACACTGGGCAAGGCTGCAGATGGACACTGGGTAATGATGGACAAGGCTGCATTTAAATGTAAGTTTTTTTCCTTGAACTTCCCTCCTAAACTTGGGGTGCGTGTTATACGCCGATAAATACGGTAATTGAAAGCATTTCATCATACTGTATATTTTTGATAAGTGCAAAAATATACCTGTTTATCCTGCCAGAACTCGTACTTCCACGTTAACTACTGTTATCAGTTAGAAATGTTTTCAGTTCTATGTACTACAGAATACTTCCCTTTTTCCATCAGGTGTGGTAGGACTACGTTGGGAGGCTTTTCCAGTGCAGTCTCACCGCAAAACAAGGCAAAATGCCTTGACAGTTCACACCACTGTGTTGCAGAAGTGTGTACTGAAAAAAAGTATGCAGCACCACAGTATGACGCCACCTCGCTCCAGTACACAGTGCGATATGCTGCGATCAGTGCCTTGGCACTGCTGTCATCCTATTGAACCAGCCCTTATGTTTTAGGAATAAAAAGAAGAGGATGTTCTTTACTCCTAACACTCTCCTGTCCTATCACGAAAATACTGCTTCTCTATAGATATAGTACAGTGAGTGAGAATTATCACCTGCGAACAGGAAGTGGATTGTTGGCAGATTCACCAGGTGAAAATAAAGGCAAGAATGTCAGAAGAAAAATTTAACAAATGAAAACCACATCTTAGGACTAGTAAACTGCAATGTTATTTTTATTTATTTTTTGTTTTTAAAGTGAACCTGTGCCCAGAATACATACACTAAAGTATTTAGAAATTCTTAACAAACAAAGAAGTACTATAACGCAAGCTACAATTCATCTCTGTAGCTATAGGCATTGTGGAGAAATTAATTTCCAAAGTTCACAACACTAACAAACTTCTTTCTATGAGAGCAGAATTTTGGCATTCTGACAGCCCTCTATTGTGAACACTTAGCAGATGTTACTAACCAACGTTATAGGCTTTGTGATCTTTGATAATGAATAACTTCACATTAACCAGTTGCGGACCGCCCATCGTACATTTACCTAGTACGTGATCTGACACCTCTGGGTCTGGGGCTTGCGTTCCACCGGCGACCGGCTCCTCTGTGATTCTACATAGCGGTAGCCTAGCAGCATGTACAGTGGACTCAATGTCCGCCGGCACCCACCAATTATACAGAGCACAGGCAGTACCACAATCGGCCTATGTAAGTGTAGCGACACCAACCCTCTCTTAACCTGCCTTGTTCGGCTCCTCACAGGAAGAGAGGGCACACCACGCCACAAGCCTGTACCCTCCTGTGTGAAGAGGTTGAGCGGTGTTGTTGGTGGGTCTCCAAAGCCAGAAAACCAGAATCCTCCAGAGAATGGTTCTCACCTCTATAGTTAACGTAATTGTAGCCGTATTAGTGCAATTGTGACAGAGAAAATTAAGTACTGTCCGTGATACTTTTTTTATATTTGCACTAACATAGAATTTTTTCTAAAAATTCTATGTTAGTGCAAATAAAAAAAGTATCACGGACAGTACTTATTTTTCTCTACCTCTATAGTTAATAAAGACAAGTCTCTATTTGCCCCCAATGACTTCAATGTCCACACCAGCCGTAACTCCAACATAGAGTTTATTTCTCTTAGATAACAGTCTCTGATAGAAAAGGTTGGAGAAAGAACAGGACAGCATAAGGTGTGGGAGAGGTCCAGGCACAAACGTAAATACACTTCACTGCTTGGCTTCTCAAGCAGTCTCAGCCCATTTGGATAGTCTCTCTAGATAGGTAGGGACTAGCAGCCAGAATGGTGCTCTCACTTAACCACAGTCTCTGCCACAGACCTGGTGAACTTGGTCTCTGCCACAGACCTGGTGAACTTGGTCTCTGCCACAGACCTGGTGAACTTGGTCTCTGCCACAGACCTGGTGAACTTGGTCTCTGCCACAGACCTGGTGAACTTGGTCTCTGCCACAGACCTGGTGAACTTGGTCTCTGTCACAGACCTGGTGAACTTGGTCTCTGCCACAGACCTGGTGAACTTGGTCTCTGCCACAGACCTGGTGAACTTGGTCTCTGCCACAGACCTGGTGAACTTGGTTTCTTTTTAAAGCTTGACCTCTGTTAAGGAGAAGACATCCCTCCAGAGAGTTACTGGGCCCCTTCCTTCACTGTGACTTCTCACCAGTCCCTCGGAACGGTTCCTCCCCTGGCCTCCTCGTCTAAGATGCGGGTCCCCCCGCAAGGCGGCACCCTGGGATTCCTTGATCCTTGATGGGCCCCAGCCGAAGGTGCTGGGCCCAAGGCCTTTGCTGCAGCCCCAGGGCTAAAGGTGCCTGGACTGATTCACCGACCTCCGTTCCTGGGCCAAAGATGCCCAGGGTGGACAGGAACACACTCCCTGGGGTAGGACCCACGACCACGACAGAACCCCAAACAGGCAGCGTCTGCTCCTTTTATATCCTCTCCCAGCATGCACAGCAGGCCCACCACACCCACTGTATGGCTGCCGAGAGGGGACACACAAGGCACAGCACTGTATCAGCGGTTCAACCCTGGCCTACCATGGCAGCGCCACCTGCAGGCCACAGGGAACTGTACACTGATACTCTCCCTGCGGACAAAAATGGTTGATAGAATCCTGACAATTGGGGTGTTTGAGCATAACTACCACTCAAACACTTCCCCTAAATTTAAACCCCGCTACACAAACAAGGCAGATTGTCCTGTCAGAAGGGAAGGCACAGATCATGTGTTTCTGCTAAGCAGGAACACGGATCTTTGCCTTCCCCTAGTTAAAGCACCTCCCCCACAGTGAGTAAGTAGAACCTCGGCCAACACAGTTAACCCTTTGATCACCCCTAATGTTAAGCCCTTCCCTGCCAGTGTCATTAGTACAGTGACAGTGCATATTTGTTATCACTGATCACTGTATTAGCGCCATTGGTACCCAAAAAGTGTCAAAAGTGTCAGGTGTCTGATTTGTCTACCGTAATATTGCAGTCCTGCTATAAGTTGCTGATCGTCACCATTACTAGTAAAAAATTTAATACAATTATTGCATAGTTTGTAGACACTATAACTGTTGTGCAAACCAATCAATGTACGCTTATTGGGATTTTTTAAACAAAAATATGTAGCAGAATACATATGGGCCTAAACTTGATAAAGAAATTAGATTTATTTTATTGGGTATGTTTTATAGCAGAAAGTAGAACATATTATTTATTTTTTTCAAAATTGTCCCTCTTTTTTTGTTTATAATGCAAAAAATAAAACCTGCAGAGGTGATCAAATACCACCAAAAGTAAAGCTCTATTTTCTTTTAGGTTTTATTGTTGTCTGCATCCTCGTTGGGGAGATCCTCCTTACTTTCTGTCTCAGTTGCAGTGTTCCCCAAAACAGCAAGTGTGAGGTACTTTCCATAACAGGGAGGCAGACATCAGTAAAACCTGTCAGGTTGTACGCCTTCCCTCCGCAATCGAATACTATCCAATTCAAAAATCTTGGCAAGTAACAAAGTTTACCAGAAAAGCTTTGCTCCCTGGCTGCCAAACCTTTAATAAATACCTGTGGCCTAGCTTTTGTTCGAATCTGTCAGAGCTGTGATAATAGCAGCTAAGCACAAAAACATATTAACAATGTTCTCCACACTAATGACTTCTTATATTACACTTCCTATTCACTGTTATCATTCAGCAGGTTCTATGTAATGAAATCATCTCAATGTGTGGTAATATGAAGCCCAAACAAATTTCACTGGTACCCTGACTTATTTGCCTGGACTGTAAAGTTTCAGAAACCTGTCTGGTTTCATGTAGAAAATTATACCGTTACTGTCGATGTGATAGACGTCAGACCTAAAAAACACAACGTTTTTGCCAAATATTATATACAAGTGTGAGTAAATCATTAAATGGTAGCTCTTTCCAAAACTGATGTTGACTGGATGAATTAAAGTGGTAATAAACCCAAAAACAAAAATTTAATATATTGCACTTAAATGTGGTGGTGCAGTAGTTTTCTTTTTTAGGCTATTTGTTTTATTCATTTTTTCACCTGGTGATCCAACCAGTAACACTGGTTTGGGAATCCTTTATTCAAACCTTGCCCTTAGGTACTCACCAATCTATAGTACAATGTTTCCAATACATCCAGTGGTGCCAAACTGTATCATTAACCAATTACCCTCCCATTGACATCTTACCGCCTAATATGTTTTGTAATCTATTGACTGAGACCTCCCCCATTTTCCCTTACCTCTTAACTAATTAAGGACCGAGCCTATTTTGCAGACTTGGTGTTTATAAGTTAAAATCATATTTTTTTGCTAGAAAATTACTTAGAACACCCAAACATTATATATTTTTTTCAGACACCCTAGAGAATAAAATGCCGGTCGTTGCAATACTTTATTTCACACTGTATTTGTGCAGCGGTGTTACAAACTCAATGTTTTGGGAAAAAAATATACTTTATTTAAATTAAAAAATAAGGCAACAGTAAACTTAGCCCAATTTTTTTCTATTGTGAAAGATAATGTTACGCCGAGAAAATTGATACCCAACATGTCACACTTCAAAATTTTGCCCGCTCGTGGAATGGCGAAAAACTTTGACCCTTAAAAATCTCCATAGGCGTGACGGATAAAAATTTCTATAGGTTACCAGTTTTGAGTTACAGAGGAGGTCTGGAGATAGAATTATTGCTCTCGCTCTAATGATCGCGGCAATATCTTCACATGTGTGGTTTGAACACCGTTTTCATATGCAGGCGCGACTTATGTATGTGTTCGCTTCTGCGTGCAATCTTGGCAGGACGGGGCGCTTTCATTTTTTTTTTTTTTGATTTATTTGACTTTTTAATTTTTCGTTTTTACACTGGCCTTTAAAAAAAAAATTGGGTCACTTTTATTCCTATTACAAGGAATGTAAACATCCCTTATAAAAGAAAAAAAGCACGACAGGACCTCTTAAATGTGAGATCTGGGGTTAAAAAGACCTCAGATCTCATATTTAAACTAAAATGCAGTTAAAAAATAAAACAATTTAATTAATTGTCTTTTTTTTTTTTTTTTTATAAAATAAAAAATTCCGCCCAATAGTCTTGAAGGGAAGTGACGTTTGACGTCGCTTCCGCATCCAATGTTATGGAGCCAAGCGGGGGACATCTTTCTCTCACTCGGCATCCAGTCTCACAGGGGAAAGGATGCAATCGTCTTCACCTCTACTGACGGCTCCGATAAGCGGCGGAGATGTCTGGAGCACGGCGGGAGAGGGGGGTGCCACCTCCCACCCCGATAAAAATGATCTCGCGGCGAAACTGCCGCAGTAACCACTTTTATCTGAAAGAGGACCACCTGCCGTTGAAGAGGATACCGGGGTTATGGCAGCTACCTAGTGCCATAACAACGGTATTCCACTTCAAACAGCCGACGTACAATGACGGCGGGTGGTCCGCAAGTGGTTAAAGTGGATGTAAACCCGATTCATGAAATTTGAGCTGCAGTGTTTTCTTATCTCTCTCCAAAGCTCTGAGTCCCGTGTGTTTCTTCTGTTCCATAGCTCTGTTATCAGCCTAACTTCTGAAAAGTTCTCTGAGATGGGAGATAAAAGCAGTCTGAAGCTTGTGTCCTGGGAGGTTGCTATAAATAGATTGGCAGAAAGCTTGACTTCTCACAGCAAAGCTCTGCACATTACTAGACATGCGCACAACATAAAAATTTGTTTAGTTTGGTTTCGTTTCTGTGCGTTTCTGTTGATTCGTAACGATTCGTAATTTCGTAAGACGTGGGTTATCGTATTCGGACTCTTTCGTATTTCCGTAAGGGTTATTTTTCTGTTGATTCGTTTTTCCGTTAGTCTAATTTTCGTTGATTCGAAATTCGTATTTACGTTATATTTTAGATTCGGCCGCGTTCGTATTTAACTATATTACTATTACTATATTTTCGTTGATTTGCAATGATTCATATTTTCGTGTCTAATTTCCGTTGATTGGAAAATCGTACTTTTGTAGATTTAATTACATTCGTACTTTCGTTAGAATACATTTTCCGTTTATTCAAAACACTACTCGTCGTAATTTTGTAATTCGTACTTTCGTAACATTGTTTTCGTAGATTAGTAATCAAGGCATAATTCGTCATTTTACATAATGTGTCAGAATAGGAGAAAACAAAAATATGTCAGAGATATTCCAAAATACAAATGTAGCGGGGCCCACCCCTCTCACCCTTTCTTCTTCTCGGCTTTCTGTCTTGTCTAGGGGAACCTGGGAGGAGGGATGAGATCCTCCACGGCCCATGTCCTCTTCTGGATAGAGGTGAAGGCCCGAACGTATTTTACCATCGGGTCGTGTGTATAACCCAGGGTCAAGTCTTTCCTTGATATGACCCCCCTCTTTGCTTCCAGTAACCGGAGTTCCACACCATTGAAAAGGTCCAACTCTTATTTATTCCTTAGCAGCAAATAAATTGTCACTCAGCACAGACAGGTTGTGACCAAAGAACAGTTCAGTATTGGTGGGGAGTAGGTCAAGGCACAATCCTTAATCAAGCTAAACCGTTGAGATATCACCAACGGTTATGGCGCACAGTGGCTGAAAAATGTACTTCTTTCCTCCTCGAGTCTCTACCAGCAACTCTAATGAACATGAAACAGGAGTTACCTTCTTGTGGCTGTGGCCCCAGTCAGAGGGAAGACATCTTTCCGAGAGAGTTACCGGAGGCCCCGCCGTCACCGGCAATGCTGCACAGGGCTGTTCGGAAGGGTTACACTCCCCGGCCCCCTCATCTCAGATTCAGGCGCCCAACACCTTAGGGCCCCTCGGACTCCTCCACCCTCGCGAAACCCAGTCGAAGGTACTGGGTCCCAGGCCTCCTCAGTAGTACCTCACCCCAGGCTAAAGGTGCCTGGGATGGACTCCATCACCCGCTCCGGCCAGGTCAAGGGCACCTGGGCCCGGAACTCCGGAACGCCAGCACCCAGGCTGAAGATGCCTGGGCGTGGCCGCGTCCTCCGACTCTGAACCCTGTGTTCAGGGCGTCCGCCCCTTTTATCTCCTCTCCCTTTGCGTCACAGCAGGTTCCCCGCCCTGCCGTACAAGTGCCAGGAAAGGACAAAAAGAGATGCAGTCTTGTGGTGAGAGTTCAACTCCGGTCCAGGCCAACAGCGCCTCCTGCAGGCCGCAGGGAACCTCAAACCACCAGAGTCCTCCACGAACCATAAAATGGTCCCAGATTCCCTAACAATCAGTGCATCTGGGTTACACTACCACCCAGATGCTTCCCCTGAATTCATATACCCGCTACACTCTCCCCCTGGTGATTTGACACTGGTCCCCAGTGTCTGGTGCAAACCCATGTCTCCCAAAGAGTGCTAACATGAATCCAACCCAGAGACCAAACTACACGTAGAACCAAGCCCTACAAACTTAGCCATGGATTGTGCCAGGACCTAAAATGGGAAAGGAAAAACAAGAATACAAACAATGGACCTCTTTTTTTTTTTTACTTAAATATCTTACACATTAACATTCCCCTCCTTACTGCTATCTAAGAACCACCCCATTCTCAGAAGCCTTGATAGATGAATCTCCTGCAGAGGGGAATAAAAGAAGGAAAACAAATAAACACACATCCTAACATAATGTATGTGTTTTCTTGGAAGGAATGGGTCTATCTGTAAAGAAACCCATTCGCTCCAATAAGTATAGTGCAAAGTGTAAAACAAATAATCGTTGTGCAACACCGCCACCTGGAGGCAATGCCGCGGTAAAGGCACTTGTCAGATCCAGATGAATTTTTACTTCTCTGTGCTGTGACCCTATACTAGCTATGCCCCAAAGTCACTGATTTATTTTCCTTGGTGGGAGGAGAAGAAGGGAGAACAATGTCAATAACAGCTCCCATCTCTCCTTTTGTTTGAAAGGTCCTGTGCATGAAGCCATCCAGTAAATTTGATCCATAAGGCCCAACTGAACTTTCCATTTAGCAGCCCTTTGCACCAGCAAGCCACGCTGACTGCATTTATTGACATGTCACAAGTGACTGTTCATTAAAACTGAACTCCTGGAATCATTTGTATTGCATACTTACAAAAGTACAACTGGCACAATGTAAGTATGCATATCTCTATACCACAGACCACTGGGGAATTAAAAAATCATGGTAGTAGTCAGCGCTACCGCAGTAGTAGCCATAATCTATGTGAGCGGCCTCCCCACACTGACCATAGGTAGTCAGTACCATCACCATTCATAGAATGCCTTGTTTTCCATGAGAGGAGAGGAGGAGGGGAGGTGATGTCACATTCAATCATAGAACACCTTGTTAGCGTCTCAACCCGCTGTGCTGAAAATAAGTATCACCCTCCTGCCCTCATACGAAAAAAAAAAACGTTTTTCTCGTTTTGTATTGGGGCTGTGCTTGACAAGTCTGTCCAGCACAATCTTAAGGCACCTGGTGTGAATAAACATTAAAATCAGCAGCTAAATCAATTCCAAATAACAAATTCAGTCCTGCAAACCTGGTGTAGAGAAGAACCCCTGCTCTGTGCATGTAAGCAGTGGCCCCTCTGAAGACAACCAACAGGACCCCTGCTAAGTCATAACCAGAACTCTACAATCATGTGCTTTACCAAGAGGTGGTATCAAAAAGATTCAAGACTAGTCTTGTAACGCGCAGATGGCAGCATAAGGTTGCACGCACATTCATAGGGAGCACCGTTGTTTGGTGTGCCAAAAGACATCGTCCGGTGTATACCAGGAGCTGTGCAACTGGTGCTATTCTGACCACGAGCGTTACCACGTCTGCTATTTCATCATGAACAGCAAGTTAGAACAAAGAGAAAATGTGAAATTCTGTGTGAAACTGGGCAGATCTCCCACGGAGATGTTTGACATGATTCGTCAAGTTTATAGCGATGCTGCAATGAGTCGTTCAAGGTGTTTTAATTGTCACCTGCGATTGTTCACCTGACGATCACCATGCACAAGTTGCTGAATGGTTTTGAAGTTTTCGGGGGTTGAGCTTGTTGAAGGTCTTCCTGATCTCTCGTCATCTTCCAGTGATGTTCTTCTGCTCTTGAAGCCACTCAACTCAGCCCACCTCATAATTGCAATTATATAGGTCTAACTTCACAGGCGATATATCAGACCATTGCTTCCAAACAGAGAGCAATGGTCCTTTCCTGTAGCATGCTGGTAGGCAGTGGCGGCTCGTAGTTTTTTGTTTGGGGGGGCCGGCAAACAACAACCCCCCTCCGTGGCACCTCAAAGCCCCCCCACTCACTGTCTTGCAGTTGGTCCACTTACCCCATCTAGGCGGAGGGCATCGGACAGCGGCGGGGATTGGGCAGCAGCAGACATCAAGGAGTGGCGGAGATCAGGGCATCGGCAGACATCAGGCTGCGGCGGGCATCGGGTAGCGGCTCCTGTGTGTTCTCCTCCTCCCTCCTCCTCGCTTCTGCTATGCGTCTCCTCCCCTCCTCCTAGGCGTCCAATAGGATCACCTGTCCTTTCAGCCAATCTGGTGACGGTATCAGACCCGCTTTCCGATTGGTTATGGGGAGGATCAGTGTTGCAACAGCGAATATTTATTCACTGTTGTAACACCTGGGTGGACTTGTAGCGCAATGCTCTGCGCCACGCGCCCCCCTATTTTGAAGCCTGTTAGAGCCCCTGGCTCTAATTGGGTACTTAAAAAAAAACACGCCCGCTGCTGTAATTCCTGCATTCCTAAAAGAAACATGAATAGGGGGTGGCGGCGCCGATGGATAGAGCATTGCATCGCCGCATCACTAGAAGGTGGAGGAAGTGGCGGTCGTGGATAGAGGGGGCGGCGTTTGGGCACCCTTAATTGATAGGCCGCCAATGCTGGTAGGTTAAATAAAAATAGGATAAAAAGATGGACTTTATGGGCACGACAAATTGATATAAAATTACTCAAGTTTTATTAAAAATTAACAAAAGAAAAGGATAACAAAACATACAAATAAAATGAATATTATATAGAACTATTCATCAACCTAGTGTTGACACACTTATACACATCACCCAATAGCCAAAATTCAATGAGGAAATAGAATTTATACTGGGTAGAATGACATCAAGGTCAATTCTTTCAGTATATTGGATACCAGTAATTGCTGGTGGCATTGATTGGTGGTGTGTCGTCAGAAATTCATTCCTAAACCCGACATGTTGCGCGACACAAGTCGCTTCTTCAGGAGTTTTTTGAATGTCTAAAAATATAAATACATAACATAAGAACATATAGATAGATTGCAAAACACAACAAAACAAGAGAACCTGTATGTCTGGCCAGGTGCTTCAGAAACACGTGATCCCCCAACAGAAATACCACTATTAGAAACAAAATAAGACAAAACAAGACCAGAAGTAGTACAGAGAGTTAAGAAAACCCTCACAGATTGAAAAAGAGTCCATTAGGTGGATGAATCGTTTATCATAACTTACATGGGTTAAAAGGTTTTTCAAGTAAAAACGGAGGTTTATAGATGGTCAGGATGGCAGTAGTAGTAGTAGAACAATGCCTCTGGGTATCTTGAAAAAACTAGGCATGAACAAACACATGTGGATCAATCATATGATTACATCCAATTATACAACATGTATATAATTTAGAAGCATTGTCAGCATACTGAGAGCTGACCGATTCAATTCGGTGCATACAGGCTTACCTCTGCTTACCTGAGTAGCATAATATATAGCTACGATGTAGAGCCCAATATCCGTGTTTAAACCCCGATTATGGAGAAAAAAATGATAAATTGATACACGGATATGGGTACTGGTAGTTTCAATTATGCTAGCAGGAATTCGGTATTGTCCTAACTTGCAGAGTTGCCCAATCTGGACTAAAAAACGGGAGGGGAGGAGAGGGAACAAAGGAGGGAAGGGGAAACACAATGCTGGTAGGTGACAGGGTTTTCCTCTCAGGCTATGGCTAAAGAAAACCAAGTGTAGCACCCTCTACCATAGGTAGGTGCTAGAATAGGATGTTTCTAGGGGAAACTGTCAGCGCAGGAAAATTTAGGCAGGCCTATGCTTTGAGCTGGGCCTGTTTGTTTTTGATCTGAGGGTTTGGAGTGGTTAGTGTAGCAGTGGGTGTGACCACCTGTGCTCTAGTTCTGAGGCGCCTCTCCTGCTTCCAGGGAGATTGTTCTGGAAGAGGGGCTGGGCCTGAAACTGGAGTGGCAGGCAGCTCATGTGAGGAGCCCTGACCAATCCCCATTCAGTATTGGCAGGGGGCAGGCCTCCCATATAAGCTGAGATCACATGCTGCTAGGGAGGATTGTCGGGCAGGAGAAGTGGAGAATGGAATACTAGGCTGTTGCTGTAGGGCGTCCCCATCTGGGGGGGGGGGCGACGTATGCGGAGTGGCCCGGGAGAGCTGTGAGGGAACCCCATCCTTACACGGTCATGGATGAGGTCCGAGTCTGTACACGGTCACAGATGAGGAATTCCTGGAGCAGAGGGGCAGGAGGTGCTGCTGGAACGTATGTCCGGATAAAGTTTTCCATCATGGACTTGGGGCAGGAGAAGGTCAATGTGTATACCACAGTGGAGTGCTGGGTGCGTAGGCATGCCAGTGAGTCTGGAAGGGAACTTCATCCTTACACGGTCATGGATGAAGTCCTCATCATTACACGGTCATTGGTGAGGAGTCCCGGAACAGAGGAGAGACTGTGGGGTGTAGTGTCAAGTCGCTGTGGCCTGTGGGTGCAGGATTTGCAGGCCGGGCTAACTGGGAGCAGTAGTCCACCTGTTAGTGCTACTAAAATTGCTAGGCCGCCGGGGAGAAGAGCTGCAGACTTCTGGCCTAGTAACAGCACCCAAGTAACATTATTCAAGCAACATTACAACAGTAAGTAATTATAGCCAGCAATCTGGGGGCTATTCAGAATATCCTCTTTTGACATACTGAAGTTGATGAGACAGGAATCTAAGTGGATTCTAAGTGGATCTCAGTGGAAGATTTGTGCAGGAGGAGAAAAAGTCCTGGGAGTGATGTTCTGCAGGAGCTAGTGCAGAAGAAGAGGAACAACAGTCTGCATGGAGATTTTCAGGGGAAGAGACTGTGAATATTAGGAGTACATCAATTATTCAGGGCTAAATCTACTAATCAATGTTCTCTAAATGTGATGGCAATTCAACAAGTTCTACGGGCATCTCATATCCTCCTTTACCCCAACCAAGTTATATCCCCCAATAAACAAAAACAAAACAAAGCAAATGACTGCTCATTGTCTCAGAAGTGATATATGGGGGTCTGGCAGCAGGGTGATTTGGTGGATGTTTGTTACTAGTAGCAACCAAGTGCTACACAAGCGTTATACTTTGTTTTGTTTTGATGCACTAGGAATATGTTTAGGTAATTTAAATAGAACTTTTAATTGGGCTTTATATTGTCTGAATTTTCTTAGCGTCTTGTTACAGCCATGCCCATGGAAGTATTACTTAAAGAGGAGTTCCACCCTCCCCCCCCCCCCCATCAAAAAAGTAAAAGTCAGTAGCTACACATACTGTAGCTTCTGAACTTTAATATTCGAACACTTACCTGTCCTGGAATCCAGCGATGTTGGCACCCCAGCCAATGTTTCCATCTGCTCTCAGGTGCTGTCGCTGCCATTCGTAGCAAGGGAACCCGCCAGTGAAGCCTTTTGGCTCTACAGCTGGTTCCCTACTGCGCATGCGTGAAGCGCCCTGCGCTTTCTGAATGGCCTGGTGGCGGGGGAAGGAGGAGGGGGGTGAAATCTCTCAGAAGGATGGGTACCTGTCAAAAACAGGTACCCAGGTCCCCCTTCCCCCGAAAGGGGCCAAATGTGACACTGGAGAATTTTTTGGAGAAAGCTGAATGGTAAAAATGAATGGTAAAAATGATGCACTATGGAAAAACAGTTCCAGGACTGTTAGTTCCAGTGTAGGACACAACCATCAACAAATGATTTTTGCATTTACTGTATTCAGTTTTTTTCTATATTCCCGTTGTAATAATGTAAAACAATAGCTGAACTGGAGGCTGCACACGGCTTCAAATCGCCACCATTTAAAAATACTGCTCTCAAAATAGTGAGAATTCCAGTGCACCTGACTACAGAAATCAGCTAGCTATAATGAGAGAAGTCTGCAAAGCTGATGTGCGAAAGTTAAAGGGTCTAGAGAGTCCATAATGTCTATTCCTCTTTCCTCTGAATCTGGGTTATGACTGTTCCCAAAAAAAGGTGTAGTGGGGTCTCCTTTAAGGCCCCAGGACTACGTTACCCAGAACCCCGTTCGGCACCCAGAGTGCAGTTGGCCACCGCAGAGACTCATGGGAGGGGTTATTTAAGAAGGAGGCGAGGCGGAGTTCGGCCTCTTTGGACACCGCGCTGCAAGCAACAGCTTCTTCCTGTGCGGATCTGCTGCAGTGCAAGGCCTGAAGCCTGGGGCCTTGCGCAACTTCCGAAGAGCCTTCCGTCCTGCTGCGGAGCCTGGGTGGCACCAGACTGGTCGAGTGAGGACATCAGTTGGATCGGGGACCCGATCGTTGCAGACGCTGTGTGCGGAGACACAGCCGGTGGAAGTCCCGGACTGGGATCGCGTCCGGAGTGGTGAGCGAGCACTTGCTCAATCAAATAGACTTTACCGTTTTTAGGCCTATAGACTGCCTTGGCTCATCGATCGTTTGCTTGTTGTTCCACTGGGGGACCGGTAGCAGGACAGAGTTGAAGTGTCCCCCCAGTATAGTGTTCTTAGCGATTGCCAGTTTGTGGATTACAAATACTATTCATCAAGTGCACCACCGAAAGTTTGCATGCAAAGAAATCCCTACAGGAAGGACTGAGATTTATTCTGGGTCAGGCCTGGCCAGGGTGGGGAGATAGGATATTGTTTAGTGCGCCACAGGGCGTGTACACCATAATAGCTACGCATGGTGGATTACCACGCAGCGCCATTATTGTGTGCTATATTGATTGCTGCAGGGCTCTGCAAGCCAGTTGTGTGTATTATATTCTGCTTAAGCCTTTTTACAACCAAAGTAAAACTGTTATATTTAATCTTTGACATTTGTGTGTTGTCTTACTGTGAAGAGGGTGCCCTTACAATACCAATTGATTATGATAAAAATATAGCCCCTAGACTAGCTGTGCCAGGGTGGGTCGAGCAGATTGCCGGGGGTTGGTGGTGCTGTACACAGGGCCCGAAAACAAATCCAGCGGCTCTCTTAACTGGGGGTAGCGCTACAAAGGGAAAAACATTGTTTTTTTTTATGCTGTCTGTGTCCTATTGTGGAGGTTGTTACAATAATGAGAATCAGGGTGTTGAGGTGGACTAAACACTGAATTCTGCATTCATCCAGTCTGGATTAAAAAGCTGCACTAACCCTTTTTTATCCAATATAAATTTTACATACTATGGGGTGGATTTACTGATGAGAAATAGACTGTGCATTTTGCAAAGTGAAGTTGCACTCTGCAAGTGCAGTTGCTCCAGTGCTTAGTAAATGAGCAGAAGCTCTGCTGACTTCCATCATCCAATCATATGCAAGCAAAAATGCTGTTTTTTTTATTTTCCTTTCATGTGATTGGGTACCCTTTGCAAAGTGAAGCTATACCTCATTTACTAATGTAGCGGGATGTCACTTTATGGTGTTCATAGAGACTATATTTCATCAAGTGAGTCTGGATCTCCCCTGGTTTCCTATTGGATAATATGCTGACTACTGCTTGACTATGAGTAGGGAAGTGCATGGTGAGATTTGTGGTACCGGGAGAGTTGGACTCCAATGGCGAGGATACTACACAGACTGTACCCACAGTGCAACTGAACATCCATTGTGCATTGCCCGGCGCAAGGTCTGCTGGGGATGGGTTATTTAAGGGGAGGAGGAGCAACGCGCTGTATTTTTGGACATTGCCTGCCCAGCAACTTGCAACCTGTGTTGGGGCCTATCGTGTTAGTCTAGGCCGAAGAGTCTGGGCCTACCGAGCCTGGAAAAGCCTGCTTGCCAGAGAAGGAGAGCTTTTATCCAAAGAGCCTGCTGACATCTTGGAGCATCCAAGAGTCGAGTCAACTTCACCTTCCCTATCGGTTGTCTGGAAGATCGGAGACTACGGGTGACCGGAGCCTAGCAGCGGGATCGGTTAAACGAATTGGTCCGGTCGGGTGAGAGAGCACTTGCTCAGGATTCTTAACTGTTTGCTAGGCCCGAGACCCCTTGCATAGGGCCCACCACCATTACATCAGTGTGTTGTGCAGTTAAAGTTTGGTGTCTTATTGCCTGTGACTTTAGGCCCTAAACTATAGCAGGATCACAGCTAACGGTGGATACCCCTTAGATTACAATATAAAAATGCACCAACGTTGCTAGCGAAGATCCCTTCTATCGGAGTAACTGTGTGTGAAATAGTCAAGCCTGACTGTAACTCACGGAGACATTGTTTGGGCGCCATATTGCCCACGAGGGGGAAGCTCGCGAGCGTAGTTTCTTTTAAAGACATTTTAGAGTGTATAAGATTTGTATGTCTCGATATTGGTTACATTGTGCATAATTTTTGACTTTGCAGGGCCCTGCATATGTAAATGCCTATCTGTTAACCTATCCTTTTCCTATCTAGTAAAGATATTTTATGGTTAAGCAAACACGTTGTGTGGAGTATTAACTGTTCCAGAGAGAGAGACGGTCAACACAGGTACTCTAGTTCTGAACGGTGAATGTATACTTTATTGTGGTATTCATTGTTAGTGGGTTCCACAATCTCATTTGCTTAACCGCTGTGCCAGTGGAGGGTCAGAGCCAGTTTCTTGGGGGGTTGACAGCAGTAAGGTACAGGCCCAAAATAATACCAGCAGCCCTCTTAACTGGGGGTGGTGCTACACTAAGCTCTGGAGCAACTGCGCTTGCAGAGTGCACAGCCTATTTGCCTTTAGTAAATCCACCCCCATGTGTCAAGGAATGCATGTCAGGGAAGTATGCCATGTGTGAGAGTGAACCACACATATTCAAATAAGGTTAATTACGAAATAGAATTACAAATAATTCACTTAAAAGGGTCAAGAAGCACGGGCTGGCTCAAGGTTGTTTAAGGTCAGGATAGGTAACTAACAAGCAAAATCCAAGATTTCAGTTATTTCCCATGAAGACGTTTCAATGCTCATTTGCTCATATCAGATCTCTGCATCAGCAGGAAACAGACAGCAACGGGTTGATTTACCAAAGGCAAATCCACTCTGCACTACAAGTGCACTGCAATTGCACTTGAAAGTGCACTTGGAAGTGCAGTCGCTGTGGATCTGAGGGGAAGCTCTGCTGATTTTATTATCCAATCATGTACAAGCAAAAATGCTGTTTTTTATTTTCCTTGCATGTCCCCCTCAGATCTACAGGGACTGCACTTCCAAGTGCACTTCCAAGTGCACTTGCAGTGCACTTGCAGTGCAAAGCGGATTTGACTTTAGTAAATAAACCCCAAAGTTTTGGATTTCAACAAAGATTTCTATTACTAGAAAACAAAGAAGCAAGTAACAAAGTATCCAGCTAGCTAACAGACACAAGCCATTGCATTAAATTATTAACATCTAATTAATGCGTCTTGTTGCTAAATGACATTGCTGATGAATGCCATAGACAAATGTTAGGGTGGTCATTTAGACATTAATGGCAACTTTTAGGTTTATTTCATATATTTCCAAGTTATGATGCTATACTGTATATTAGTAAAAATATAGCTTTATTTTACAGTCTTTTATTTGCCATTAAATTTGATATCTTGTGTTTTGGAAAAAAAATAAATAAAATAAGCACAGACTCCGTTATGAAGATGACACATAGGGCTTGATTTACTAAAGGCAAATAGACTGTGCACTTTGCAAAGTGCAATTGTACTCTGCAAGTGCAGTTGCTCCAGAGCTAAGTAAATGAGGTAAAGCTTCGCCTTGCAAAGAAAACCCAATCACAATTAAAAAAACAGCATTTTTGCTTGCATATGATTGGATGATGGAAGTCAGCAGAGCTTCTGCTCATTTATTAAGTTCTGGAGCAACGGCACTTGCAGAATGCACAGTCTCTATGCCTTTAGTAAATTAACCCCAAAGAGTGACAATGGGGGTTATATACGAAAGGCAAATCCAGTTTGCACTACAAGTGCACTGCAAGTGCACTTGGAAGTTCAGTCGCTGTAGATCTGAGGGGGGCAGCATTTTAGCTTGTACATGATTGGATGATAAAATCAGCAGAGCTTCCCCTCATTTCAGATCTACCCCTCAGATCTACAGCGACTGCACTTCCAAGTGCACTTTCAGGTGGACTTGCAGTGCACTTGTAGTGCAAAGTGGATTTGCCTTTCGTAAAATAACCCCCTATGTTTGGTCATAAAAGGTGATTGTTAAACTTCTACATGATTATACACTTTTTTCCACGTTTGGAATTTGTTGCTTTGACGTGGACTAGCGGAGCAGAATGTTTTTCCCTCCAGATGGATAAACACAAAGTAGTCTGGAACACAGTTTTGGAAGTATAGATTTTATTTGTAAGTAGAACAAAATATTTTGTTAAAAGTTGAAATCCCCTAATATCATGAATGGGAAGGATATGCAAGGGTGAAGAAAAAACCATAATGATAAAACTTCAGAAACGTTATTTCTTGTGAGTTGATAATTGAGCCATTTGCAAAATGTGGGCGTCTCTCAGGTGTGAGGTAAAGTCTAGGCTACACCGCTGTGAGTCAATAATAAAAGTAATACTGCGCTAATGTGAACAAATGAAAATATCGTGCTAATAGCAGCTAGGCTGCGACAAAAAAAATATGTGAAACCATATCAAGTAAATAGTAATTAAAAGATGTCGCGCACAGACATGTGAAAAGAATAAAACACTAGTGAAAGTTACTCTAAAAATGTGAAGAAAATATAAATAAACAGTGAATGGACTAATATAAATATACACACCAAAAATATATAAGCAAAAAACAGGGACTCAACCCCTCCTCAAAATACTAAGATAGTGATCAAACCAAAAATAAAAATGCATGAATATACCTAAACAGTATGCTAAACCAATGTGTGGTGTTTAAAGCACAAGTTATTAGACAATACAGGTCCTTCTCAAAAAATTAGCATATTGTGATAAAGTTCATTATTTTCTGTAATGTACTGATAAACATTAGACTTTCATATATTTTAGATTCATTACACACAACTGAAGTAGTTCAAGGCTTTTCTTGTTTTAATATTGATGATTTTGGCATACAGCTCATGACAACCCAAAATTCCTATCTCAAAAAATTAGCATATCATGAAAAGGTTCTCTAAACGAGCTATTAACCTAATCATCTGAATCAACTAATTAACTCTAAACACCTGCAAAAGATTCCTGAGGCTTTTAAAAACTCCCAGCCTGGTTCATTACTCAAAACCGCAATCATGGGTAAGACTGCCGACCTGACTGCTGTCCAGAAGGCCATCATTGACACCCTCAAGCAAGAGGGTAAGACACAGAAAGAAATTTCTGAATGAATAGGCTGTTCCCAGAGTGCTGTATCAAGGCACCTCAGTGGGAAGTCTGTGGGAAGGAAAAAGTGTGGCAGAAAACGCTGCACAACGAGAAGAGGTGACGGGACCCTGAAGAAGATTGTGGAGAAGGATTGATTCCAGACCTTGGAGGACCTGCGGAAGCAGTGGACTGAGTCTGGAGTAGAAACATCCAGAGCCACCGTGAACAGGCGTGTGCAGGAAATGGGCTACAGGTGCCGCATTCCCCAGGTCAAGCCACTTTTGAACCAGAAACAGTGGCAGAAGCGCCTGACCTGGGCTACAGAGAAGCAGCACTGGACTGTTGCTCAGTGGTCCAAAGTACTTTTTTCGGATGAAAGCAAATTTTGCATGTCAATCGGAAATCAAGGTGCCAGAGTCTGGAGGAAGACTGGGGAGAGGGAAATGCCAAAATGCCTGAAGTCCAGTGTCAAGTACCCATAGTCAGTGATGGTCTGGGGTGCCATGTCAGCTGCTGGTGTTGGTCCACTGTGTTTTATCAAGGGCAGGGTCAATGCAGCTAGCTATCAGGAGATTTTGGAGCACTTCATGCTTCCATCTGCTGAAAAGCTTTATGGAGATGAAGATTTCATTTTTCAGCACGACCTGGCACCTGCTCACAGTGCCAAAACCACTGGTAAATGGTTTACTGACCATGGTATTACTGTGCTCAATTGGCCTGCCAACTCTCCTGACCTGAACCCCATAAAGAATCTGTGGGATATTGGGAAGAGATAGTTGAGAGACGCAAGACCCAACACTCTGGATGAGCTTAAGGCCGCTATCGAAGCATCCTGGGCCTCCATAACACCTCAGCAGTGCCACAGGCTGGTTGCCTCCATGCCACGCCGCATTGAAGCAGTCATTTCTGCAAAAGGATTCCCAACCAAGTATTGAGTGCATAACTGAACATAATTATTTGAAGGTTGACTTTTTTTGTATTAAAAACACTTTTCTTTTATTGGTCGGATGAAATATGCTAATTTTTTGAGATAGGAATTTTGGGTTGTCATGAGCTGTATGCCAAAATCATCAATATTAAAACAAGAAAAGGCTTGAACTACTTCAGTTGTGTGTAATGAATCTAAAATATATGAAAGTCTAATGTTTATCAGTACATTACAGAAAATAATGAACTTTATCACAATATGCTATTTTTTTTAAAAAGGACCTGTATGTTAAACTAGTATGTGATACTTAGAATGAAACATATAAGGCTCAATGCTGTTATCAGTTATTAATGTAATAGTGCTCTAAATATTGAAAGGCAGAAATGGAAAGAGTCTATTCCTTAATAGTTCAGAAGAAGTCCAATACGACAAACAGTTGCTTCAGATGAAAAAGCAAGGAGTTGTGAGGAAATGTTGGAAAAAGTAGAGCCCAGGATAGATCCACAGAAATCATAGGAGAACTGCATCCACCACGATGTGTAAGGAATCAAGATGGGTACCTTACCACAAAAGTTGGACCTCCGCTGTGGCAAGGTCAGAAGAGCCTGCAGATATCACCCTCTGCGGGGTATTAGTACTGATCCTGGAGGTGTTACGACTCCAAAGTCCCTATATTCCCTCTGCCTCTCGTTGTGCTGTTTCCTCCACTGGTGGCTGATGTAATCCAATTGTTTAAAAAAAGGAACCAACAGACCTCCGATGTAGATACCAAAAAAGAAGAGGGGGGGACTCGGATAGTGTATTACCTCAAAACAGCTTTATTCCGATCATCAAGGTACAAAACAGGAATACAGGGTTCCTAAAAATGGTTTAAAATTGCCAGCATAAAGGTCCTAGCGTTCGCCCGTGCTTCCGGGGTCACGTGATAGTAGTGACGTCAGCCCGTAGCACCGCCCTGACTAACGTTTTTTGGAAACGAAACTAGTCAGGGCGGTGCTACGGGCTGACGTCACTACTATCACGTGACCCCGGAAGCACGGGCGAACGCTAGGACCTTTATGCCGGCAATTTTAAACCAGTTTTAGGAACCCTGTATTCCTGTTTTGTACCTTGATGATCGGAATAAAGCTGTTTTGAGGTAATACACTATCCGAGTCCCCCCCTCTTCTTTTTTGGTATCTACATCGGAGGTCTGTTGGTTCCTTTTTTTAAACAACTGGATTACATCAACCACCAGTGGAGGAAACAGCACAATGAGAGGCAGAGGGAATATAGGGACTTTGGAGTCGTGACACCCCCAGGATCAGTACTAATACCCCGCAGAAGGTGATATCTGCAGGCTCTTCTGACCTTGCCACAGCGGAGGTCCAACTTTTGTGGTAAGGTACCCATCTTGATTCCTTACACATCGTGGTGGATGCAATTCTCCTATGATTTCTGTGGATCTATCCTGGGCTCTACTTTTTCCAACATTTCCTCACAACTCCTTGCTTTTTCATCTGAAGCAACTGTTTGTCGTATTGGAACTGTTTGTCATATTGGACTTCTTCTGAACTATTAAGGAATAGACTCTTTCCATTTCTGCCTTTCAATATTTAGAGCACTATTACATTAATAACTGATAACAGCATTGAGCCTTATATGTTTCATTTTAAGTATCACATACTAGTTTAACATATTGTCTAATAACTTGTGCTTTAAACACCACACATTGGTTTAGCATACTGTTTAGGTATATTCATGCATTTTTATTTTTGGTTTGATCACTATCTTAGTATTTTGAGGAGGGGTTGAGTCCCTGTTTTTTGCTTATATATTTTTGGTGTGTATATTTATTTTAGTCCATTCACTGTTTATTTATATTTTCTTCACATTTTTAGAGTAACTTTCACTAGTGTTTTATTCTTTTCACATGTCTGTGCGTGACATCTTTTAATTACTACACCGCTGTGAGTGCTGGCTGGAAAGGAGCTTGTCTAGGGCCCAAGCTGCAGCAATGTCAGGTAAAGACATCCATGTACCACACATGTCACTACCATCAGTCGAGGCAGCGCGTCATCACGACTTCCAAGTCGGGATCCACCAGCTGCCCTGATTGATGGCAGTCTCAGCGAGCCGCTGAGATGGCCGCTCCCCGCTCCTCCACGGCTCAGCGCACCAATGAGCGCTGAGAAGTAGAGCAGAAGCAATGTTGACTCACAGTCAGCATCGCTCTGCTCGGGGAGGAGTGAGAACAGAGCCATAGGCGGTGTTCGGTGACTCGGTTCTCAGTGCAGAGACGCCGGAGGACAGACGCAGCATCGGTCTGATGCTGCATCCACCGAAGTAAGTATAACTAACAAAAAAACTAACAAAAAAAACTTCTCTTTTAATCATAGGGATAGGAGTTCTGAGCAAGAGGGGACAATAGCTGAGTGTGTGTGTAGATCGGTCAAAATATCAAAACCAAAAAGACTCTGCTTATGGTAAAACCAAAAATATGGAAAAGCATAAGGCTATAAAATCAAACGTGACCAATCGAGGTGTCCATGTGAAGCGGGGTCTCCTTTAAGGCCCGGGACTACGTTACCCAGAACCCCATCCGGCCTCAGGGGAAAGTTTCCACTGCAGAGACTCATGGGAGAGGCTATTTAAGGAAGAGGCGAGGCGGAGCTCGGCCTCTTTGGACACCGCGCTGCAAGCAACCAGTCTTCCTGTGCGGATCTGCTGCGGTGCAAGGCCCGAAGCCTGGGGCCTTGCATGACTTCCCAAGAGCCTTCCACCCCACTGCGGAGCCTGGGTGGATCCTGATTTGTCGAGTGAGGACATCAGTTGGATTGGGGACCCGATCTTTGCAGACGCTGTGTGCGGATACACAGCAGGTGGAAGTCCCGGACTGGGATCGCGTCCAGAGTGGTGAGCGGGCACCTGCCCAGACCAATAGACTGTGTCGTGTTCAGGCCTATAGAACTGCATAGGCCCACAGTTCGTTTATCTGCTGTTCCACGGGGGGAGACCGGTAGCAGGACAGAGTTGAAGTGTCCCCCCCTCCCAGTATAGTTGTTCCAAGTTACTGCCGTTGTGGATTACAAACTAGAATTTCATCAAGTGCACCACCGAAAGCTGGCATGCGAAGAAATCCTTATAGGAAGTGACTGAGATTTACTCCATGTCAGGCCTGACTCGGGTGGGGAGATAATACATTGTTTAGTGCGCCATAGGGCGCACACACCATAATAGCTACGCGTGGTGTAGTACCGCGCAGCGCCATTATAGCGTGCTGAATTGATTGCTGCAGGGCTCTGCAAGCCAGTTGCATGTGTGATGTTATACCTATGCTATTTACTATAAGAGTAAAACCGTTATAATCAATCTCTCGCCTTAGTGTGTTGTCTTGCTGTTAGAGATTGATTCATGCAATACAATTGAATGTGGTATAAGTATAACCCTAGACTAACTGTGCCAGAGTGGGTCGAGTAAGATTTCCGGGGGTTGGCGGTACTGTACACAGGGCGCCCGAAAACAAACCAGCGGCTCTCTTAACTGGGGGTAGCGCTACACGTGGGGGCTCTCTAGTCCGGGATCCTGGTGCAGCAAGTAACGCGCCAAAAAGTACCAGCATGGACCCATCGGAAGTATTCAAGTGGTGCAAGGTGGTCAGCACAGATCCAGGAGGGGTAGTAGTTATAGAACTCCCAGGGATCTGGCAAGAAGAAGCTGTGAAGCAGCTAGTGACGTCGCTGTCCCCGCACCAGAAGGCATGGATAGTGGATGTCAGGTCGAATTCTTTGCTGACGCACGCACTGATAGAGTGGAAGGATGGAGTCCCGGAGGACTTCAAGAATCCAAGTATAAAAGCGACAGATGATCAAACCTATAGCCTAATACACGCACTGCCACCCACCCCAAAAACAGTAAAAATGGAGAAGAAAGAGAGTCCCGGGTCGCCACAGGGCACCCTCAGCACCGAACTATGCGCGGTCCTAGAGGAAATTATAGCCCAGTGTAAGAAAGACCCTCCAGATTACCAAATGTCAGGATACCGAAAACTCAGAATGTTTTCAGGGAGGAAACCTGTACCTTCGGGTGAAGAGGGGTTTGAGGAGTGGCTAGACGGTGCCACTCAGGCCTTAGAAGAATGGGAAGTCCCAGACCACAGAAAGAAGCAGAGAATTGCTGAGAGCTTAAAGGGACCTGCTCTGGAGGCCATACGCAACCTTAAGATGAGCAAGACAGACTGTGATGCGCAGGACTATCTGGACATTCTGCAGAATGTGTTTGGTGGAACAGAGAAAATCACTGAGCTCACTTACCAGCTGGAGCACTGCTACCAAAAGGCAGGAGAAAAACTGTCAGATTTCATGAAGCGCCTGGATAAAATACTGCACAAGATGATCCTTAAGAAGGGGATTGATCTGCGGAAGGTGGATGAGGCCCGTGTTCAGCAGGTGATGAGAGGATCTCAACCCCTGGACCCCATCGCACTGGCGCTACGTACAAGACAGGACAGGAAGAGCCTGGAGTACCCTGACTTGATCCGAGTAGTCAGAGAAGAAGAAGCTATGCTGGAGGAGAAGAAGAGGAGCCAACCAGTTGAAACGGTGAATCCTCTTCCCGTGATGGTCAGGATGGCCATGACCCTGGAAAGAGACGCAGAGGTGGATACCTTGAAGTCGCAGATGTCCCAAGTGTTGGGGATGCTGACCTCCCTGATGGAAAAGGAGTCAAGGGTACCAGAGAGGGAAAGCCCAAGGAAGGAGCTGTTTCCAAATACCTCAGCGCCCGCATCCCTGGAAGATAGGGGGGATATGACTTGTTGGCCACGCTGCCAGAGTGTGTTCCAGTCCCAAGAAGAAGAGACTGAATAACCGCAAGCCGCCTGAAAACTTCAGCGGGCCCCAGTGAAGGAGTCAGCCGGGTGCCCGTCACCTTCAGTGAACTCCAAACTGAATAAGAAGCACGTGAGAGGATTGGAACAGAAGACCCCTCAGAAGAAACATAAGGTTCCTCAGAGGGAACGCACTCCAAAGAAAGACAGTAATGTCCCTCAGCGGGTAGCTACACCCCTGAAAAGGGGGGAGATCAATGCATACCAGGCCCAAGAGAGACTTAAGTCCAGAGACAAATGGAAGAAAGAAAGTCAAAAAGGGAAATGCAAAGATCAAAGGAAAGAAACCCCTTCAAAGCGGTATCCAGAGAAGCTGGTGGGCCCCTCCCCAATAGTATCTATTCAAGTGGAGGGAGTTTACACAAGAGCCATATTGGATACTGGGGCGCAGGTGACCCTGCTGTATCGGGACTTTTATGACAGGCATCTGAGTCGCCTACCCATCCAGAAGATTGAAGAGTTGGAGATATGGGGAATTGGGACAAAGCGCTTCCCTTATGATGGCTATTTGCCCATAAAACTGACTTTTGACCCGTCCATAGCCGGAAAGGCTGAAGTGTTCGACACCTTAGCTGTGGTGTGCCCCCGACCGCCTGGAGCTAACAAGAGTTCCTTAATAATAGGGACCAATACGGATATGGTCCGAAGACTTCTGGCCCCACTGACAAGAAGGAAGAACCCCACAGTCACTGACATCCACCCAATGTTGAAGACCGCCTACCAACGGCTGATCTTGGAACAGAAGGCCCCGGAAGAGGGGGTAGGGAAGGTCTGGAGACTGGGAAGAAGGGGGATAGTGCTGCAGCCTGGTGAAGTAACCTGCCTGAAAGCCACAGTGAAACTCTCTTGGGAGCAGCCTGGCCCTTTTGTCATGTTGGAACCCGATCCAACGGAAGAACCTTCGGGCTTAGAAGTAGTCCCAGAAGTGGTTCCGGTGAGGGCCCTGAAGAAGGCCCACTGTAAAGTGCCTGTGAGTGTCAGAAACACCACGGATGGTCCCATGGAGATCCCAGCCAGGTTGTTGCTGGGCCGGGTGAGCCCAGCTACACCAGTTGCTTCATCAGATGTTTAGAAGAGAGAAGGAGAAAGTACTGTGTGGGAGAAACTTTCCATGGAGAACCCAAACCTGCCAAGGGCTTGGAAAGAGAGAGCCAAGGCACAGTTGACCAGGTGGGAAAGGATCTTTTCCCATGATGAATTTGATGTGGGGTGTGCTAGGAGTGCCACCCATCGTATCCGCCTCCAGGAAGACAAGCCCTTCAGGGAGAGGGTTAGGCGGGTTCCGTTGGCAGACCTTGAAGATTTGAGGGAGCAGCTCGCCGAGCTCAAGCGAACAGGGGTGATTCGAGAATCTAGAAGTCCCTATGCCTCCCCCATAGTGGTGGTCCGGAAGAAGAACGGGTCATTGAGGCTGTGCATAGACTATAGGACCCTCAACCGGAGAACCACACCGGATCAGTATACCACTCCGAGGATAGAGGATGCCCTACAGAGCTTGTCTGGAGCCAAGTGGTTCAGTGTTATGGACCTCAAGAGCGGGTACTATCAGATCCCGATGCATCCAGAAGACAAAGAAAAGACGGCTTTCATAACCCCTGGTAGGGTTCTTCGAATTCAACCGGATGCCTCAAGGCCTGTCTGGAGCTCCAGCCACCTTCCAAAGACTCATGGAGAAGACTGTGGGAGACATGAATCTCATCGAAGTCCTCGTATACTTGGATGACATCATTGTCTTCGGAAGAACTTTGGAGGAACATGAAGAAAGGCTGGAGAAGGTTTTGAAGAGACTGAGTGAGGAAGGACTCAAGCTCTCACCTGAAAAATGCCAATTTTATCAGTCTTCAGTCAACTATCTGGGACACATAGTGTCTGAAGATGGGGTGGCCACAGACCCTGAAAAATTGGAGGCAGTCACCTCCTGGCCAAGGCCTACCACCGTAACAGAACTCAGGTCCTTCCTGGGATTCTGTTCCTATTACAGGAGGTTCGTGGAGGGGTTTGCTCGGATAGCCAGGCCCTTGAATGAGCTGCTGAAGACGGAGGGGGAAGAGGATGACTCGGGCCCCAGAAAGCCGGGGGAGTCAGTCAAGGACCAGTGGAATGAGAAGTGTGAAGACGCCTTCCAGATGCTGAAAAAGAACTTAACCACTGCCCCTGTTCTGGCCTACGCAGACCCAAAGAAGTCCTATGAGCTCCACGTAGATGGCAGCCATGATGGTTTGGGAGGAGTGCTCTACCAGGAGCATGAAGGGCAACTGAGACCTGTTGCGTATGTGAGCAGAAGCCTGACCCCCTCTGAAAAGAACTATCCTACTCATAAATTGGAGTTCCTGGCCCTCAAGTGGGCTGTAGTTGACAAACTCCGAGATTATCTGTATGGGGCAGACTTCACTGTAAAAACGGACAACAATCCCCTTACCTACCTTTTTACCACAGCAAATCTGGACGCCACAGGACATAGATGGCTGGCGGCGCTGTCTGCCTTCAATTTCAGCCTGAAATACAGACCTGGGGCGGGAAATCGAGATGCGGACGCCTTGTCCAGAAGATCTCACGTCCCCACCTGCAGTATAGAAGACTGGACCCAAGTGGCACCCGACGGGGTGCGGGCCCTCTGTCAAGGGGCTGAACTCCAAGCCCGGGGAGGCTCAAGAGCAGAAGAGATAGGGGTTACCATAGTAGGAGTTCCCAAGCAATACTGTGGGGTAACCCAACTGGGAGAAGGTAACTTACCAAAACTGTCCAAAAAGGAGTTGAGATCCGACCAATTGGAAGACCCTATGGGGAGATTGGTCCTAGAGGCACTGGAGAACCAGGATCCGAACAGACTCCTACGTCATCCCTCAAAGGAAGCTCGCCTGTTGAAGAAGGAGTGGGACAGGTTGCAGGTGCGTCAAGGAGTGGTCTACCGAAGGGGCACCTCTGATGACCTGGAAGACAAATGGCAGTTGTTCCTGCCCGAGAAACACAGAGAGACTGTCATGATTGCTCTGCATGACAACCATGGCCACCTAGGGGCGGAAAGGACTTTCCAACTCGTTAGGGACCGTTTCTATTGGCCCTGAATGAGGGCTGAAGTTGAGGAACACTGCCATTCATGTGCACGATGCATCCAGAGAAAGACTTTGCCCCATCAAGCTGCCCCAATGGGCCATCTACAAAGTCAAAGCCCGCTTGATCTGGTATGCATTGATTTTCTCTGCCTAGAACCCAACCTGAGTGGACTAGGAAATGTTCTGGTAGTAACCGACCATTTCACCCGTTATGCCCAGGCCTTACCAACCAAAGACCAGAAGGCCTCCCCTGTGGCCAAGGTACTTTTGGAGAAATACTTCATACACTACGGGTTACCACAACGGCTCCATTCAGACCAAGGAAGGGATTTTGAAAGTCGACTGATACGAAAGCTCCTGGATACCTTGGGGATTAAGAAGACAAGGACTACCCCCTATCATCCACAAGGTGATGCTCAGCAGGAGAGGTTTAATCGAACCCTGCTCAACATGCTGGGAACTTTAAGCGGTGAAAAGAATAGGGATGAGCTTCGAGTTCGAGTCAAACTCATGTTCGAATCGAACATTGCCTGTTCGCCTGTTCGCCGAACAACGAACAATTTGGGGTGTTCGCGGCAAATTCGAAAAGTCTATGGGAGAAATCTAAAGTGCTAATTATAAAGGCTTATATGCAAGTTATTGTCCTAAAAAGTGTTTGGGGACCTGGGTCCTGCCCCAGGGGACATGTATCAATGCAAAAAAAGTTTTAAAAACAGCAGTTTTTTTAGGAGCAGTGATTTTATTAATGCTTAAAATGAAACAATAAAAGTGAAATATTCCTTTAAATTTCGTACCTGAGGGGTGTGTATGATATGCATGTAAAGTGGCGCATGTTTCCCGTGCTTAGAACTGTCCCTGCACAAAGTGTCATTTTTGAAGGAAAAAAAGTCATTTAAAACTCACTCGCGGCTATAATGAATTGTCGGCTTTTATCAATGCATACAAAAGTCATTGATAAAAAAAAAAAAGTGTGGGGGTTCCACCAAATTCAATTACCAGGCCCTTTAGGTCTGGAATGGATATTAAGGGGAACCCCGCCGCAAATTTTAAAAAAAAATGGCGTGGGGTTCCCCCTAAATATCCATACCAGGCCCTTGAGATCTGGCATGGATTTTAAGGGGAACTCCACCCCAAATTTAAAAAAAAAATGGCGTGGAGTCCCCCCAAAAATCCATACCAGACCCTTATCCGAGCATGCAACCTGGCCGGCCGCAGGGGAAGAGGGGGGGACGAGAGAGCGGCCCCCCCTCCCTCCTGAACCGTACCAGGCCACATGCCCTCAACATGGGGAGGATGTCCCCATGTTGATGGGGACAAGGGCCTCATCCCCACAACCCTTGCCCGATGGTTGTGGGGGTCTGCGGGCAGGGGGCTTATCGGAATCTGGAAGACCCCTTTAACAAAGGGGACCCCCAGATACCGCCCCCCCCTATGTGAATTGGTAAGGGGTACATTGTACCCCTACCATTTCACGAAGAAAGTGTCAAAAAATGTAAATAAAAAAACACACCTTGAAAAAGTCCTTTATTAAAAAAAAAATAATAATAATAAAAAAAAACCATTCCAGCGATGGAATCCAGTGTCCCGCGGCGATCCCGATGTCCAGCGCTGTCCGTCATTGGTTGTGCCTGTGCGGACCTGATGGGGAACTTCCTCCGCTGTGTTTTAAATGTATAGACCCGCCCCTTCTAAAGTTCCTCATCAGGTCCGCTCAGCGGACCAGATGCGGAACGAGAGAAGGGGCGGGTCTATTCATGTATTACACAGCGAACGAAGTTCCCCATCAGGTCCGCCCCCTCGGTATGTCCGACCCCGCCTACGTCATTGGCCTGAATGGGGAACTTCCTTCACTGTGTAAATTTAAATTACACAGTGAAGGAAGTTTCCCGCTCAGGCCAATGACGTAGGTGGGGTCGGACATACCGAGGGGGCGGACCTGATGGGGAACTTCGTTCACTGTGTAATACATGTATAGACCCGCCCCTTCTCTCGTTCCGCATCTGGTCCGCTGAGCGGACCTGATGGGGAACTTTAGAAGGGGCGGGTCTATACATTTAAAACACAGCGGAGGAAGTTCCCCATCAGGTCCGCACAGGCACAACCAATGACGGACAGCGCTGGACATCGGGATCGCCGCGGGACACTGGATTTCATCGCTGGAATGTTTTTTTTTTTATTATTATTATTTTTTTTTTTAATAAAGGACTTTTTCAAGGTGTGTGTGTTTTTATTTAAATTTTTTGACACTTTCTTCGTGAAATGGTAGGGGTACAATGTACCCCTTACCAATTCACATAGGGGGGGGGGCCGGTATCTGGGGGTCCCCTTTGTTAAAGGGGTCTTCCAGATTCCGATAAGCCCCCAGCCCGCAGACCCCCACAACCACCGGGCAAGGGTTGTGGGGATGAGGCCCTTGTCCTCATCAACATGGGGACATCCTCCCCATGTTGAGGGCATGTGGCCTGGTACGGTTCAGGAGGGAGGGGGGGCCGCTCTCTCGTCCCCCCCTCTTCCCCTGCGGCCGGCCAGGTTGCGTGCTCGGATAAGGGTCTGGTGTGGATTTTTGGGGGGACTCCACGCCATTTTTTAAAACATTTTGGGTGGAGTTCCCCTTAAAATCCATGCCAGATCTCAAGGGCCTGGTATGGATATTTAGGGGGAACCCCACGCCATTTTTTTTTAATTTGCGGCGGGGATCCCCTTAATATCCATTCCAGACCTAAAGGGCCTGGTAATTGAATTTGGTGGAACCCCCACACTTTTTTTTTTTTATCAATGACTTTTGTATGTATTGATAAAAGCCGACAATTCATTAATAGCCGCGAGTGAGTTTTAAATGACTTTTTTTCCTTCAAAAATGACACTTTGTGCAGGGACAGTTCTAAGCACGGGAAACATGCGCGACTTTACATGCATATCATACACACCCCCCAGGTACGAAATTTAAAGGAATATTTCACTTTTTTTTTTCATTTTAAGCATTATTAAAATCACCGCTCCCGTAAAAACGTCTATTTTTTAAACCTTTTTTTGCATTGATACATGTCCCCTGCGGCAGGACCCAGGACCCCAAACACTTTTTAGGACAATAACTTGCATATTAGCCTTTATAATTAGCACTTTAGATTTCGAACGTTTGAGTCCATTGTATTTAATAGGGTTCTAAAGTTTGCGCGAACATTCTGTCTGTTCGCAGGTTCTGGTGCGAACCGAACAGGGGGGTGTTCGGCTCATCCCTGGAAAAGAAGCAACATTGGAGTAACCACATAGTGGCCCTTGTGCATGCATACAATAGCACTATCAGCGACGCTACAGGATACTCACCCTATAGACTCATGTTCGGGAGAGAAGCAAGACTGACAGTGGTTCTGGCCTTTGGCACCTCCATAGACCATTGTTCTGCTGCTTCCCACAAGGGATATGTCGATAGACTCAGACGTAATTTGAAAGTAGCCTATCAGCAGGCCCAGGCGGCATCGGAGCAAAGGGGGGCCCGCAACAAGAGAAATTTTGATCTAAAGGTTAGGATCCAAGATCTACAACCAGGAGACAGAGTGTTGCTGCGGAACTTGGGAATCCCTGGAAAACACAAGCTTGCAGACAGATGGAGACCTGAACCCTATGTTGTTTGCAAAAGACTACCGGGCCTACCCGTTTACAGACTTAAACCAGAAGGGAAGTTGGGGCCTTTGAAGACCTGGCATCAGAACCACCTACTTCCACTAGCTGAGGCGGTTCGGATACCCCCCATGATGGATTCCCCTGAACCAACGTCCATTATGGACACTCCCAGACCCAACACTCGGTCTCAGACCCCTCGGACCGAGGATACAGAAGACTCGGAGATAAGTGAAGATGAGGGAGAGGAACTTGGTTGGCTTTGGCCTTCCCAGGCCCCGGCAACTTCAGCTATTGATCTTCCACCTGACGAAGATACTGAAGATCAAACACTGAATGCAGAAGCTACTGAGTTCATCCCGTCCAGTCCTTGGTCAGATGCTTGGGAGAGTGCCTGTGAATTACTCCCAGAGGAAGATCCAAGAGAAGCCATGTACCTCCCTGCTCGGGAATCCGAGGCTCCCGAACCAGAGGAAATTCCTAAGTCAGTTACAGAAGAAGAACTTGTTTCAACAGAAAGTCCAAGAGGACAGAGGAAGCGAAGAGCCATAAAACCTCTCAGGAGATTAACCTACCCACAAATGGGGAGGAGTGCTGAAGACACTGTGGTCACTGCCAGAAGGAGTATGGAGGACCCTGAACCTCCCACTGTTCATTTGGTGGGAGGCAACCCCAACTCACTCTCTGGCACAGTTAGACAGGATACTGATGATAGTGTGTCCTGTGGGCAGGGGAGTTCACTACCTCGGTTTTGGTGGGAATTTCCTCTGCCGACATCATATGAAACTTTGATTGATGTTGTACGTTCTGTAATTTAAGGTTATGTTATCTTTGGGGACCAAAGAGTTTAAGTGGGGGGAGTGTGTAGCGGGGTCTCCTTTAAGGCCCCGGGACTACGTTACCCAGAACCACATCTGGCCTCAGGGGAAAGTTTCCACCGCAGAGACTCATGGGAGAGGCTATTTAAGGAAGAGGCGGAGCTCGGCCTCTTTGGACACTGCGCTGCAAGCAACCAATCTTCCTGTGCGGATCTGCTGCGGTGCAAGGCCCGAAGCCTGGGGCCTTGCATGACTTCCACCCCACTGCGGAGCCTGGGTGGATCCTGATTTGTCGAGTGAGGACATCAGTTGGATCGGGGACCCGATCGTTGCAGACGCTGTGTGCGGATACACAGCAGGTGGAAGTCCCGGACTGGGATCGCGTCCGGAGTGGTGAGCGGGCACCTGCCCAGACCAATAGACTGTGTCGTGTTCAGGCCTATAGAACTGCATAGGCCCACAGTTCGTTTATCTGCTGTTCCACGGGGGGAGACCGGTAGCAGGACAGAGTTGAAGTGTCCCCCCCTCCCAGTATAGTTGTTCCAAGTTACTGCCGTTGTGGATTACAAACTAGAATTTCATCAAGTGCACCACCGAAAGCTGGCATGCGAAGAAATCCTTATAGGAAGTGACTGAGATTTACTCCATGTCAGGCCTGACTCGGGTGGGGAGATAATACATTGTTTAGTGCGCCATAGGGTGCGCACACCATAATAGCTACGCGTGGTGTAGTACCGCGCAGCGCCATTATAGCGTGCTGAATTGATTGCTGCAGGGCTCTGCAAGCCAGTTGCATGTGTGATGTTATACCTATGCTATTTACTATAAGAGTAAAACCGTTATAATCAATCTCTCGCCTTAGTGTGTTGTCTTGCTGTTAGAGATTAATTCATGCAATACAATTGAATGTGGTATAAGTATAACCCTAGACTAACTGTGCCAGAGTGGGTCGAGTAAGATTGCCGGGGGTTGGCGGTACTGTACACAGGGCCCGAAAAAAAACCAGCGACTCTCTTAACTGGGGGTAGCGCTACACATAGAAGGAAAAATGTACCTATGCATGTCAATCTGTACCTGCATATATCAATTTCATGAATCCAATTAAAAACAACAAAATGTAATAAAGATAAAATTATAAATTGAGCCATGCTGCATATAATTAGGAAACATTTAAAGTGAACATGTGTAGACAGAAATAATTAAGCCACCATTGCCAAACTGGTATGTAAAAGTACAAGCTCTGTGGCTGTTTTCTGATTATGACTTAGGGGTCTAGTTATAAAAAAAAAATTGCTGTGTGAATGCCTCAAGCATGAGATATTTCAGGAAAATACCACATTATGGCCACTAGATAATGATAGGAAATAAATATTTTGCTTGTGATACGGTAGTACTTCGTGACAGCTGTGAGCAGAACTTTAAGCACAAACACATACATATAAACACAATCCAATTGAAGTCTATGGTGAAAAAAATGTCTTATTATGCTCAAAAAATACTTCTTTGAGTGTAAGGCATCAAGCTACATGCACCTGAGCATTGAAATGTGAACAGGGACAGGTACAAATAATAAACATAATCAGGAGTAGGGAAACACAATATTAACCACTCAGGTGTGAATTAGGGATGAGCCGAACACCCCCCAGTTCGGTTCGCAGCAGAACTTGCGAACAGGCAATTTGTTCGAATATCCGAACACTGTTAAAGTCTATGGGACTCGAACATGAAAAATCGAAAGTGATAATTTTTAAAGGCTTATGTAGCGCACAGACCCCCTCTTTCTTGTCTGCTTCGGCTCCTCTCAGGAAAAAGGGGCACACTGCACCACAAGCCCATACCCTCCTGTGTTAAGAGGTTAAGCTGTGTTGTTTTTGGGCCTTGTCTGCAGCCGGGGTATAAAGTCCTCCTGAGAATGATTCTCACCTCTACAGTGTGTAGATGCAAGTCCTTGACTTCCCCAGGAACGTAAATGTCCACACCAGCTGAAAGTCCAACTCAATAATTATTTTCCACTTGCACAACACATAGTCTCTTGGATAGAAGAAAGGTTGGAGCAAAGACACAGGACAGCTTTAAGGTGTGGAGGAGGTCCAGGCACAAACGTAGCTCAAACTCTTTGGACTGTTCAGATTTCTCAAACAGTTTTGGCGCATGGTCTCTGCCACTGACCATGAGGTTGGTCGCCGTCACAGACCTTGTGGATAAGGTCACTGCCACTGACCTGGCGAACAGGGTCACTGCCACTGACCTGGTGAATCTTAGTTCCTTCCTAGAACATAGCCCCTTTCAGGGAGAAAACATCCCCCCAGAGAGTCAACAGACCCCTTCCTTCACCGTGTCCACAGCATCGGTCCTTCGGAACAGATCCTCCCTTCTCTTAGGGTGCGGGTCCCCTCGCAAGGCGGCACCCTGGACTTCTCGATCCCTTGTGGACCCCGGCCGAAGGCTGCTGGGCTCCAGGCCGTCACTGCAACTCCTGGGCCTCTGTGCCCAGGCGAACAGGAACGGTGAAGTAGTACCTCACCACAGGCTAAAGGTGCCTGAGGTGGAACCGGAACAAGGCCTCCGGGCCTAGGGCACCCGGAGATGACTCCCACACACACCCAGGCTGAAGGCGCCTGGGTGTGGACGAACCACACACACACCCAGGCTGAAGGTGCCTGGGCGTGGACGAACGAAGACCCTTCTCAGAAGATGTCTGCCCCTTTTATATCCTCTCCCGGCATGCACAGCAGGTTCCCCGCCCCACTGTAGGCTGCCGAGAGGGGACACAAAAGGCACAGCACTGTGCTCGCGGTTCAACCCTGGCCCAGAATGGCAGCGCCACCCACCGGCCACAGGGAACACATCACCAGCATTAACCCCTGAGAACAAAAATTGTCCATGAATCCCATCAATTCAATGTGTCTGAGCCTGGTTATCACTCAGACACTTCCCCTAAATTGAACACCCCGCTACACTTATATGCAAGTTATTGTCATAAAAAGTGTTTGGGGACCTGGGTCCTGCCCCAGGGGACATGTATCAATGCAAAAAAAGTTTTAAAAACTGCATTTTTTTCGGGAGCAGTGATTTTAATAATGCTTAAAGTGAAAAAATAAAAATGAAATATTCCTTTCAATTTTCGTACCTGGGGTGGGGGGGTGTATAGTATGCCTGTAAAGTAGCGCTTGTTTCCCGTGCTTAGAACTGTCCCTGCACAATGTGTAATTTCTGAAGGAAAAAAAGTCATTTAAAAGCACTCATGGCTATAATAAATTGTCGGCTCTCGGCAATACAGAGAAAAGTCATTGATAAAAAAAAATAAAAAATGCATGGGGGTCCCCCCAAATTCAATTACCAGGCCCTTCGTGTCTGGTATGGATATTAAAGGGGAACCCTGCGTCAAATAAAAAAAAAAATGACGTGGGGCTCCCCCCAAATATCCATACCAGACCTGAAGGGTCTGGTATGGATTTTAAGGGGAACTCCACGCCAAATTTTTTAAAAAATGTTGTGGAGTTCCCCCCAAAAATGCATACCAGACCCTTTATCCGAGCATGCAACCTGGCAGGCCGCAGGAAAAGAGGGGGGATGAGAGAGCGCCCCCCCTCCTAAACCGTACCAGGCCACATACCCTCAACATGGGGATGATGCTTTGGGGGTCTGTGACCCCTCAAAGCACCATGTCCCCATGTTGATGGGGACAAGGGCCTCATCCCCACAACCCTTGTCCGGTGGCTGCGGGGGTCTGCGGCGGGGGCCTTATCGGAATCTGGAAGACCTCTTTAACAAAGGGGACCCCCAGATCCTGGCCCCCCCTTTGTGAATTGGTAAGGGGTACATTGTAACCCTACCATTTCACAAAGAAAGTGTAATTTTTTTTTTTAAAAACACACAGACACCGTTGGGAAAAGTCCTTTATTAAAAATAAAATTTTTTTAAAAGATTCCAGCGGTGGTAATCCACTCTCGGTATCCTGCGATGGGTGCTCTCCTCTCCGGGGTCCAGCGGTGGATGATCTCCTCTCCATCCAGGTCCAGGCTCCAGCGATGAGATGTCCAGCGCAGCGCATCCTGTCTCCACCGGAGACACCCCGGGAATCCCGGCAGCCTGACAGGCGTCTTCTGTAGCTGAGAGCGGGGCCACCCGTCACGTGACCCCATCCCCCTCTGACGCAAGGGGAAACACCGGCTTCCCCAGTGACGTGCGGGTGACCCCACCCCCCTCTGATGTAACGCAGGTTTCTCGTCCCCCCCCTCTTTTCCTGCGGCCTGCCAGGATGCGTGCTCGGATAAAGGGTCTGGTACGGATTTTTGGGGGGAACTCCACGCCATTTTTTTTATTATTTGGCGTGGAGTTCCCCTTAAAATCCATACCAGACCTGAAGGGCCTGGTAATTGAATTTGGGGGGACCCCCACGCATTTTTTTTTTTTATCAATGACTTTTCTCTGTATTGCCGGGAGCCGACAATTCATTATAGCCGCGAGTGCCTTTAAATTACTTTTTTTCCTTCAGAAATTACACTTTGTGCAAGGACAGTTCTAAGCACGGGAAACAAGCGCTACTTTACAGGCATACTATACACACCCCTCGGTACGAAATTTAAAGGAATATTTCACTTTTATTGTTTCACTTTAAGCATTATTAATATCACTGCTCCCAAAAAAACTGCAGTTTTTAAAACTTTTTTTTGCATTGATACATGTCCCCTGGGGCAGGACCCGGGTCCCCAAACACTTTTTATGACAATAACTTGCATATAAGCCTTTAAAATTAGCACTTTGGATTTCTCCCATAGACTCTTACAGGGTGTTCCGCGGCTTTTCGAATTTGCCGCGAACACCCCAAATTGTTCGCTGTTCGGCGAACGGGCAATGTTCGAGTCGAACATGAGTTCAACTCGAACATGAAGCTCATCCCTAGTGTGAATGTATCTTATATTATCATTGGAGGAGATTTACTAAAACTGGTGCACACAGAACCTGGTACAACTCGGCATAGTAACCAATCAGCTTCCAACTTCAGCTTGTTCAATTAAAGCGGTTGTAACCCTAAGAAAAAAAAGCCCCTGTTCATTTAAAGCATGAATTTACAGCACAGTGCTGTTGCCGTGTAATTTGTCCCTTTCTTTGATCTAAAATACCTGGTTGATCCTGCCTGTTCCTGTGCCCCCTATGTGAACTGACCATGGTAATCATGGCTGCTGATCCATGATACCATGGTCAGTTTACGTACCTCCATCATCCCGTAGTCTCTCCCTCTCCCCCTCCTTCCCTGCCTGTCAGCTCAGTCTGTGTAGTGAGAACCGATCTCCTCCCCTCCCCTTTCCCTCGCCAATATTTCTGCTGCAATACATACACACTTATTATTTGTATCACCTCTGTTTTATGAAGTTTTTTTTTTATTACAATCCTAAATACCTCCTCTCACAGTGCCGCTCTGTGGTCATGTGACCTCCTTCTGCTGACTGGCTGACGTCAGAGGAGAATAACAGCCTCTCCCACTGCTTTCCTTAGATCAGGAAAGGAGAGCAGAGGGGGATCACATCACCACAAAGCCGCGGTGTGAGAAAAGGTATTTAGGATTATAGTTTTTTTTAAACTGTACACACATACATATTCATGTAAAACTTCTAAGATGATGTTGATTTTCTACATGCGGGGTAACACAAAATGCATGAATAGTAAAGAGCTGTGCGTTGTTTATTTTAGCCTAATACACACAGCTTGCAGATTGTAGAGAAAGAACAGTACTTAGTAACACATCTTGTTGAACCAACACTGCCTCGTACAGTAAGAATCTTCTGAGATAACCCTTGGGACTGCTATAAGTGTGGGATATACATAGCCTGGCTAACTTATTATACGGATCATAATATGATCATATAGAATATTTAAATGACCTCTGCCATCACCCATCACCTATCAATGAGGACTTTACCATTGCTCTGGTGAAACCTGTTGACTATCGAGTTCAATCACAAGTAAATATTTTTTACTTTAACCACTTAAAGTGGTTGTAAACCCACTTTTTCAACTTGCACCTACAGGTAAGCCTAGATTAAGGCTTACCTGTAGGTGAAAGAAATATCTCCTAAACCTACACAGTTTAGGAGATATTTAGTAAAATGACAAGCGCCGCTGTCTACGGCGCATGCGCGCCGTAGACAACGGCGCATTCATGGGGTTAATCCCATTCACAAACTCGGCTACTTCCCAGCAATCGCTGGGCGTAGCCGAGTGGGACGCCTCCCGCGCGCATGCGCAGAGTGACGTCTCCGCCGCTCCGGCCAATCACAGCGCCGGAGCGGCGCTGTGATTGGCTGGTGCGGCGATACCCGGAAGTAACATTCCGGCTATCGCCGCAGTGATATCTGCGGCTGAACAGAGGGACGAGGACGGCTTCGGGGGCCCCGATCTAAGGTAAGTGGAACATAATGAGCTATTATGCTAGTCATAATAGCTCATTATGCCTTTCTTTTACAGGTTGTAAAAAAAAAAAAAAGTGGGTTTACAACCACTTTAAGGACGGCCCCACTCAGATATACTGCGTTAGGGCTGCCCTCCTGCGTGAAATCACATACCTGTACATGATTTCATGCACAGGGTATGGGGCACGCGTGCCACGACACAATGTCCACCGGAAACCCGCCGCTCGTTGACAGGAGAGGCAGAACGATGGTCTACCTATGTAAACAAGGCAGACCGCCATTCTGACAGAGAGGAAAATGGAGATCTTGTGTTTCTGCTAAGAAACATGGATCTCTGTCTTCCTCCAGTTAAGCCGTCCCTCACACAGTTAGAAAGCACTCCCTAGGAGCACACTTAACCCTTTGATCACCCCTGATGTTAACCCCTTCCCAGCCAGTGTCATTAGTACAGTGACAGTGCAATTTTTTAGCACTGATCACTGTATTAGTTTCACTGGTCCCCAAAAAGTGTCACTTAGTGTTCCATTTGTCCGCCGCAATGTCGCTGATTGCCGCCATTACTACAAAAAATATATTGTTTTTTTTTCTTCATTAAATTGTCAGTCTTTTTTTGTTAATAGAGCAAAAAAACTAAAACTCAGAGGTGATCAAATACCAACAAAAGAAATCTCAATTTGTGGGGAAAAAAAGGACATAAATTGTATTTGGGTTCAGTGTCGCACGTCTGCGCAATTGTCAGTTAAAGTAGCGCAGCGCCGTATCGCAAACAATGGCCTGTTCATGAAGAGGGTAAACCTTCCGGGGCTTAGGTGGTTAAAGTGTTACTAAATCCACAACCTGCATTTACTATATCTGGTGTCCCAAAGTACACAGAAAATGGAAATGCCATAGTTTTATTAAATATAAACTGCTAAATACCTTTTCTCATCAGAAGTATATAGCAGTCTTGTGACTTCTATCAGTGTCTGCTTAATCTTGTAGGAGGAGTTTTCATACTCCCCGGATCCTCTGTCTGCACAGTGCTGATTGGTCCTGTGCTGATAACATGCACTCTCCCAAGAATAAAAAAACAACTCTCTAGTAATACACACCAAACTGAGCATGTGCAGCCTGACTCCTAATACTTTGTTCTATCGACAGATGGGTTGGAGTCAGTTATAGAAGAGGAGGATCAGAGAAGACAGGATCACACAGCCTTTATACACAATGGAGAGGATTAACCCCTTAGGTTACACAGTGAGTATAACAAGCATGTTTTGCTGCATATACAGACTGATTTTACTGTTGTGGGTTTAGTAACACTTTAAATCACAGGTGTCAAAAACACGGCCCGCGGGCCGAATCCGGCCCTCCATGCCATTTCATGTGGCCCTCGCCCTCCTCTAGACCCTTACTTTCTGCTTTTAAGCAATGCATCCAGCTTCTTTCCAGCAGCAGCTTAAGGAAAGGGGGGTGCACTGTGATGTAAGGGAGAGTGGGGGACTCAACTTCTGATGGTGGGTTGGCTCCTAACATTTAATGTAAGGGGAGGGGATGCGCTGGACATCTAATCTTACAGATACAACTGGCCCTTTTGAGGGCAATCATAATGCAGATGCGGCCCTTGATGAAATTGAGTTTGACACCCCTGCTTTAAATCACAAAAATGTACTGCTAGAATAGGAAAAACATGATATGGCAATTGAGAAGGAAAATGTAGCCCTTGGCATTTATCTCTTGCCTTGTTCTCCACCAAGAAGCCAATGTGCTTGCACATGTAGCGCCCTGTTCCTATTGAATAGGGGCTATTTGTAAATGTAATGTTATCTGAGCTGTAAATAGCTCAGAGTGATTGTGTAAAATAATTCTGCTTCTGTTTCATTTTGGCTGTGTTGTGCACATTTCCCACTGTTGCAAGTAGGTGTCGCTGTCACCACAGGCCAGTGTGAGAATTACAGCAGGCCAAGTGCATTGACTGTTCTTTCCCAGAAACAGCCCAGTGGGAGTGTTCTTACTGCTGTGCATTCTGGGAGAGGATATTTAAGGGACAGACGCCATGTTTTCAGTCTCTTCTTCCACCCACGGGCCTGCTGGCTTCTCTGCCTCATGGCCCTCCTGGCCTAAGGCTGTGACTCTTCTACCTCGGGCCCTGCTGGCTCGAGGCTGTGCTACTACAAGCAGGCCCAGAAGTTTGTCTTAATTGAAGGTGGTCCTGTGCTGTCTGTCCTGCTGGAAGAAGCTACTCAAGCGGAGAATATTCTAGGGGAGGATCTTTGCTGGAGAGAACCGAGCTGAAGGCTGGTTTCTCAGGAAGGGCCTGGTGACTCGTTTGGAGGATGCACCCAAGTTAACCTACCTCACAGTATTGCCAGGTGGCTTAAAGGTTCTGGTACTGTGCAGCTGACCTAAAACTAACGGACTGCTGGTTAAACAATCCTGTGGCAGAAGATTATCCAGGAGTTTCCACTTATCGATCGCTAAGTCTGTGGCAGAGACTTTGTCCGTGCTTCATACCGGCTGCTATGTCGGTGTGAGAGGCCTATCCGGTTGTCGCAAGATGCAGTGACAGAAGCTGTTGTCCTCTGGATACAAGGGAGTAATCTGTCATCTGCATTAAGGTATCTGAACTTCCCCTAACCCTCTATCCCTCTACTACTGAAGTTGTTTAACAACTTAAGGACCGGCCCATGTAGATTTACGTTGGCAGAATGGCACGGACAGGCATAATCACGTACCTGTACATCCCCTTTAAATGCCTGCCGTGTGGTCGCGCACACCACCGGCGGCACGCTCGTGACCCTGCCGCCTTCCCCGTGAGTCGGACCGCGGGTACCGCGGACTCGATCGCCACGGGGATCCCAGCGATCGTCTCACGGAGGTATAGAGCGGGGAGATACTTGTGTAAACAAGCATCTCCCCGCTCTGCCTAGTGACAATGACCCGGATCTCCGCTCCGTGTACTCGGAGCGAAGATCAGTGTCATGGGACACACAGTCCATCCCCCCTACAGTAAGAAACACTCAATAGGGAACACTTAACCCCTACAGCGCCACCTAGTGGTTAACCCCTTCAAGGCCAGTGTCATTTTCACAGTAATCAGTGCATTTTTTATAGCACTGATTACTGTAAAAATGACAATGGTCCAAAAAAATGTGCCAAAAGTGTCCGATGTGTCCGCCATAATTCGCAGTCATGGTAAAAATCCCTGATCGCTGCCGCCATTATTAGTAAAAAAAGAATTATTAATAAAAATGCCATAAAACTATCCCCTATTTTGTAGATGCTATAACTTTTGCGCAAACCAATCAATAAACGCTTATTGCGATTTTTTTTTTTACCAAAAATATGTAGAAGAATACGTATCGGCCTAAACTGTGGAATTTTTTTTTTTTATATATATATTTTTGGGGGATATTTATTATAGCAAAAAGTCAAATATATTGTTTTTTTTTCAAAATTGACGCTCTATTTTTGTTTATAGCGCAAAAAGTAAACACCGCAAAGGTGATCAAATACCACCAAAAGAAAGCTCTATTTGTGAGAAAAAAAGGACGTCAATTTTGTTTTGGAGCCACCTCGCACGACCGCGCAATTGTCAGTTAAAGCGACGCAGTGCCGAATCGCAGAAAGTGGCCTGGTCATTGAACAGCAAAATGGTCCGGGGCTGAAGTGGTTAATAAAACAATTGAGAAAAAGACTGAAGTGACTGGCAATCACATCTATTTCAAACTACCTAACATAGACTTTTAGTTCTGGCAGGGTGAAATGTGGGGTAACGGCAGGACCCAAATTTAATCCAGCAGCCCTCTAAGGGGTATCGCTACACACAGATGACATAACCCTTCTAGATGAATGTGCTAATAGTTATAATGAAGCATGTTGTCTGATGGAACACAGCAGATAATCTGTCCATTTGCTTTGCGTTTGCAATGTGTAGGAACATCTTTCAATTAAACTCCCATCAAGCCCCTTTTAAAGTACATTTACTATGATTTCTGTCACCTTGTAAGGTGACAGAAATCATAGTAAATGTACTTTAAAAGGGGCTTGATGGGAGTTTAATTGAAAGATGTTCCTACACATTGCAAACGCAAAGTGCCTTGAAAAAAAAATAAGTATAGAGCAATTCAAATTACAGTCCGTGTGTTTTATGAGTACTTGGTTTTACAGTAGTAAAATAATGTACAAAAACATAGGACAGTCTACCTTCCATGGAGTCTTTCTGTGCCTTGTTTTAAGTGGTTCTAATGGTAAAATGTTTTTTTTTTTTTTCCCGTAATGCATTCCCTGTATTAAAGTGATACTAAACACATGCTGCTTAATTTACATTGTCCCTTTTATTTCTGTATGTGGATGATGGCACTGTAATTATTTTCATTAAACCCCCCCCCCCCCAAAAATAACATCCAAGTACCTTTTTCCTAATCGATATACAGCTGTCACATGACCCAGATTTTTCCCAGCCTGTCTGCAGGAAGACATAAGCAGGAGAAGCTTCTAGTAATCTGCTGCTGGTCACATTGTCTTAAGCTGGATAGTGGGCATAGAGGCGGAAGGAGGGAGTGGACTGTCATTTACCACTGTGTATACACCCACATGTGTGCCTCTATAGTCACATGGGCTGCTCAGATGTGATAGGGAAGAAATGCTCAGCATAGAAACTCCCTGAAAACTGAGTAATATCTTGCCCCAATTGTGTTTAGCTGGTTAGTAGGCATGGAGGAGGAGGGAGGGAGTGGACTGTCATTTACCACTGTGTATAAGCCCACATGTGTGACTCTATAGTCACATGGGCTGCTCAGATGTGATAGGGGGAGATGCTCAGCATAGAAACTCCCTGAAAACTGAGTATGTGCAGAGTTGCCACCACAGCTGCAAAATTCATAGCTGAATTGAGGACATGAACAGAAGAGGGAGATGGAGAACAGCATTTTTTTTGAAAAATTGAGAAAACAAATCTCATAGTGTTTGAGTGAGTATGAACAGCATGTAATACACCATTTATTGATATTTTTTCATGATGGGAGTTTAGTGACACTTTAGGGTATAATTTTTTTGCCATTTGCCATGCCCTTCCCCTTCCTAAATACTTATGTGAGTCCTGCATGGATCCAGCAATGTGCCCATTTGCTGGTATACTCTCCTCTTTCCCCGCTCTCACAAGCTTGGCTGGGAGTAGTGGAGGCCATTGGCTCCTGCTGCTCTCAGTCAAATTCTGTGAGCAGAGAGTGGGGAGCAGGGATGAGCCATGCTCTGTGTCAATTGACACACACAGCTCAGCGCATAATCAAACCCACACATCTACCCCATAGCAAGTACTCGCTAGAGTCAGACACAGAAAAGGAGGAGCCAAGATCGCCACTGGGAGGACCCGAAAAGTGGAGGTTCGGGCCGCTGTGTGCGATACCATTGCACAGAGCAGGTAAGTATAACATGTCTCGCGCAGTGGAGGTATATATACATTATATTGTAATGTTTTTTTTTTATATGTTTAACCACTTAAGCCCCGGACCATTTCGGGCCATTAGGACCAGGCCTGTTTTTGGGATTCGGCACTGCGCTGCTTTAACTGTAAATTGTGCGGACATGCAATGTTGTACCCAAATGAAATTTGCGTCCTTTTCTTCCCACAAATAGAGCTTTCTTTTAATGGTATTTGATTGCCTCTGCGATTTTTATTTTTTGCGATATAAACAGAAAAAGACCGAAAATTTTGAAAAAAAATGATATTTTCTACTTTTTGTTATAAGAAAAATCAAATAAACTCAATTTTAGTCATACATTTAGGCCAAAATGTATTCAGCCACATGTCTTTAGTAAAAAAAATGTCAATAAGCGTATATTTATTGGTTTGCGCAAAAGTTATAGCGTTTACAAACTAGGGTACATTTTCTGAAATTTACACAGCTTTAAATTTATGACTGCCTATCTCATTTCTTGAGGTGCTAAAATGGCAGGGCAGTGCAAAACCCCCCCAAATGACCCCATTTTGGAAAGTAGACACCCCAAGGAAATTGCTGAGAGGCATGTTGAGCCCATTGAATATTTATTTTTTTGTCCCAAGTGATTGAATAATGACAAAAAAAAAAAAAAAAAAATTACAAAAGTTGTCACTAAATGATATATTGCTCACACATGCCATGGTTATATGTGGAATTGCACCCCAAAATACATTCTGCTGCTTCTCCTGAGTACGGGGATACCACATGTGTGGGACTTTTTAGGAGCCTAGCCACGTACGGGACCCCGGAAACCAAGCACCGCCTTCAGGATTTCTAAGGGCGCAAATTTTTGATTTCACTCCTCACTACCTATCACAGTTTCGAAGGCCATAAAATGCCAAAATAGCACAAAACCCCCCCAAATGACCCCATTTTGGAAAGTAGACACCCCAAGCTATTTACTGAGAGGCATGTTCAGTCCATGGAATATTTTATATTTTGCCACAAGTTGCGGGAATATGACAAACTTTTTTTTTTTTGCACAAAGTTGTCACTAAATGATATATTGCTCACACATGCCATGGTTATATGTGGAATTGCACCCCAAAATACATTCTGCTGCTTTTCCTGAGTACGGGGATACCACATGTGTGGGACTTTTTGGGAGCCTAGCCGCGTACAGGGCCCCAAAAACCAAGCACTGCGAACGCTGCAGTTATGTGTGTTGTGTTTGGTAAGTGACAGTGATCGATCGATACTGCACTTGGGTGGGCTGGGCTGGGCTGGGCTGGGCGGAGGGGCTAAACGCAGGCGCTAGCAGGTATCTGGGCTGATCCCGCTAACACTGCGTTTTTGGGAACCCTAAACCGCTGGGGATGCTAGTATAGATCTGATCAGATACTATACCACTAAGGGGGGTGTATGCTTTGCGCGTGGGTGTTAGCGTTACTGGCACTAACCTAACACTGCCTGGGGCGACGCAGACCCTCTCTGGCGCTAAAACCTAATTGATCTCACCCGCCGGGCGATCAGGGGGGTTAAACCTTTATTGGGTTATACACGGCGGGTGCCCTGATGCTATAAAAAGCAAACTAATCAACCAGCGTCACCTGTAACCTTTATATGGTGATCACTGGTGAAAGGGTTAACTAGGGGCAATCAGGGGGTTAAAACCTTTATTAGGTTAAATATGGGGGTACCTGACACTATATAAAAACCTGACGGGTAACCTAAATAACTAAATAACTTACTGGCTAACCAGTGACACCAGTGACGCTTATACGGCGATCACTGGTGAAAGGGTTAACTCTAGGGGCAATCAGGGGGTTAAAATAATATATGGGGGTACCTGACACTAATAAAAACCTGCGGCGAACCTAAAAAAAAATAACTGCCTATCTAAAACACCAGCGACACGAATACAGCGATCGGAAAAACAATCGCTTAGTGACGCTGAAGTTAGGGGGTGAAAGGGTTACCTGGGGGGTGATCAAGGGGTTAAACCTTTATTAGGGGGGGGGGTTAGGGGGCTACCCTGGACCTAAAGGGGCCTAATCCTAACTGCCCTGCAACTTTTTACAATCACAGATGACACTAAATGCAGTGATCAGTAAAATAAATGATCACTGCAATCAGTGACACTGTGATTGGGGGCTTTGGGGTGACCTGGGGGGTGATCTGGGGGTGACTGGGGGGTGATTTGTGTGCCTATGTGTACCTAAGTGTCAGTGGACTGTTGGTGCACTAACCTGCTTCTTCTCTTCTCGGCACCGGGAACGAAAAGACCGCCGCGGGGGAGATGACATCACTTCCTCCTGCCTGTGTTTACATCACATGGCGGAGGAAGCATTTTCATTGGCCGGGAGCGATCGCGAGGGGGGGGGGGCGGAATCGAGCGGCCGCCCCCTCATGCCTGATCGCTCCCGAACACTTAACGGCCGCTCACTGCAGTGAAGGGGGGTCCGGATGGACCCCCCAACTGCACAAAGGCGATCACGTAGATCTACGTGATTCTGCCTGTCGGTGCCATTCTGCCGACGTAAATCAGCGGTGGGCGGTCGTTAAGTGGTTAATATTATTATTTTGTTGTAGATATATTCATACAATGTTTTCATACGTCCTGATGAAGCAATCTTGATGAAATGCGTTGACATGTGAGTATGGAATATATAAATAGTCATTGTGTGAATGTATCTGATCTATTTTACCCAAAGCACTATTGGTTTTTAATCATAAATAGACATACATTTTGTATTTTTTTTCTAAACATGCCATACAATAAAAGATTTTTTATTCTTCATGTATTCTTCATGTCTGGCCTTTATGGTCCGATTTCAATTTTTTTCTTTTTTTTATAACATTAACGTTATTTTAATAAAAAATGCTTTTAAAACTACTTTAACTTTGCACAAATCATGATTTGATGATACCTAATAAATATGTTTATAGATGTTTCGGACTTTGTAGCATACACTTAGTCAGTTTATGAGAGCATTTTTGGACCTAATACAGGAGTTGAAAAAAAAGATATCCAGGCATCTTGCTGTCATAAAAAAAGGGATGGCTTGTTACATTTTATAACAATGACTTTTCATTGGCCATTCAATTGCCCCAAACTAGCTTAGTTTCAGCATACCTGCAATTATTACAACATATTTTTATTTTTATTACTATTACAGGTATTTACTTAGATTTACTCAGCACTTTGGGTAAAGAGGGGGTTTTGGGACTTTAGATGAAGCACATGACATACTGTAGTCATGCGCCTCCATCCCTACATCTGAAATTGAAAAGAAGGAATTTGGGACTTTAAATGAAGCACGTGGCACAAAACTTGGTAAAATGATTAATACATGATGGCATATTTATTATTTCATATATATACAAATGTCAAGGTCACCTGTGGCCAGGTGACAGATGCACACCGTAGGGGGACAGGAGTGCACCGCGAGGTAGTGAACCCTATGGCTGACTTCTGCGGATAGGAAACTGGGTGGTTGTGGAAAGCGGGACCAGAGGAGCACAACCGGGATCCTAACGGAAGCTAGAGCCAAGATTCCCCAGGGCGCGGAGTCTAAGACCCAGCAGGTCTTCTCCAGAGCCTTTAGTGGTGAGGATGTTATGCTGCAGGCTGGGTCCAGGTCGCGGCCCCTGGAGTCTCCTAGCTCACGCCCCGTAGGATAAGGGGAAAAGAGGGGAAGCAGCAGCACAAGATATGAGAGAAACGAATAACAAGCTGAAGGTCAAGGGCCACAAGCAGACAAGGATAACGAAAGAACGAGCCGAAGGTCAAGGGTCACGAGCAGACAGGGATAGTCGGGGACAAGCCAAATATGTAACAGAGAGACAGACGTAGCACACGGCAGGCAGGAACCCAAACACACAATGCCTAACAAACACGTTGATCAGCAAAGCAGGCTTGCAGTACACAGGTTAATATAGTGTTCTGTGATAGGGCCTGGGGTGGAGTCAGGCTGGGAGGAGATTATAAAGGAAGCCAGGTGAAGGAGGTCTGGTCTCAAAGATGAACACATGAGGAGGAAGGTAAGATGGCAGACAGACATGCATATCCATGACGACAAATATCATATGGCACATTGCAATTCATGTATATACACAGATATTTCTTAATTCATATATACAGATAACATATTGCAATTCATATATTTACACAGATATCATCATAGCACATTGCGATATATGGAATTATGAGCTGATTGGTAATCCGTGTCATAAAATGGAGACCTATATCCCCCTGGGTTTTTGGTATGTCTGTACCTTGGCCTTCCACAGACCTGTACTGCCACAGCTACCGGGACAGACACTCCCAGCAGCCCTCAGTTTGCAGTACTGCATGTTGAACCTGGAGATGACTTGTAAGTAATTCAGGAATAGATATCTTTTTTCCTCCCTCACTCACTTCCCCCTTTGTTTGGGCTAACCATTAGACTATATTGGTATGTTTATTGCAGATACGCATCTTGCATCCGCTCCTAAGGAAGTGGAGCTTTTTGGATACAGCTATATCCTAAACATGCGTTTTTATTTAGATCTTATTATGTAATTTCTGCAATTATGAATGATTTTATGACACGGATTAACAATCAGCTGATAATACTATATATCGCAATGTGCTATGACGATATCTGTGTATATACTGTATATGAATTGAAATAAGCCATATGCTATTGGTATATATATATATATATATATATATATATATATATATATATATATATATGTGTGTATATGCATGAATTGCAATGTGCCATATGATATCTGTGTATATATATGAAATAATAAATATGCCATCATGTATTGATCATTTTACCAAGTTGTGTGCCATGTGCCTCATTTAAAGTGGTTGTAAACCGTTTTGTGTTTTTTTTTTTTTTCTAACCTGCAAGACAAAGCTATAATGAGCTAGTATGACTAGCATACTAGCTCATTATGTACCACTTACCTTCGATCGGGGCCCCCGAAGTCGTCCGTGTCCCTCCTCTAGCCGCATCCATCGCTGCGGCGATAGCCGGAATGTTACTTCCGGGTATCGCCGCTGCAGCCAATCACAGCGCCGCTCCGGCGCTGTGATTGGCCGGAGCGGCGAAGACGTGACTCCGCGCATGCACGCGTGAGCTGTCAAATTCGGCTACGTCGTCGAATGTTGCGACCTAGCCGAATTTGTGAATGGGGTGACGCCGCATTTACATACAAATATCTCCTTAACCGTGTAGGTTAAGGAGATATTTCATGCACCTACAGGTAAGCCTTAACCTAGGCTTACCTGTAGGTCTTTGTTTAAAAAGTGGGTTTACAACCACTTTAAAGTCCCAAATTCCTTTCTTACTCAGCACTTTACATACTGTAAATACATATCTCCCAACATTTCAAAACTCCACCGCGGGACACCCTGCCTCGATTTTCAAAGTTGTTGAGCGGGGGGGTTGCCGCGGGACAGTTACTTTTTTTTTAAGGACATTAAGTTGTTGAGCTTAAAAGTTGTTGAGCGGGGGGGGAGTGCCGCGGACATATTAGATGTTAGAAGAAAACACAACAAACACAAGACAGAGCCCTCGCCCGCCCGTCTTACCTGCTTGATCGCAGCCGCTCTGCATCCCGCCTCACCTCCCTGCCTCCTGGTGCGCTGAATCTGACCTCCTCATCCGATGCCTGGCTCTGTGCGGGAATACAGCCTCCCGCGCGTGACCGCGGGAAAATGGTGTCCCTGCAGGGAAAACCCGCAGAATCCGTGCGGGTTGGGAGGTATGTAAGTATATTGTACATTCTGAATAGTCTCTGCCCTCAGGGAACTTGGAATTCAAAATTAATGAACGCACGTCTCACATTCATACGTATATTAGGTGCCAGTTTAGATAGGAGACAGTTACCCAGATAGCAACGATAACTTGTCACAAATTTGTGGCAGTGTTGAATTGTAAGTCTGTTAATTTGCTGCATATTTTCACTGGCAAGTTGTACACTTGCAGAGCACTTGAAGCACAAGTTCTAGTTGACACTTTTCCAATTTGTAGCAAATTTGCATGGCAAGTCTGTAGCAGTGGTGAGTCTACAGCAAGAGGTCTGCAAGTCTACAACAGTGTTTCTCAACTCCAGTCCTCAGGGCGCCCCAACAGGTCACGTTTTCAGGATTTCCCTCAGATGAAACGGCTGTGGTAATTACTAAGGAAGTGAAACTGATTAAATCACCTGTGCAAAATAATGGAGAGTCAGAAAACATGACCTGTTGGGGTGCCTTGAGGACAGGAGTTGAGAAACACTGGTCTACAGCATGACAATTCAGCCACAGTGACCCCTGTGGTGGGATGACTATTGCACAACATAACTGAAGCAGAACTTGCAGCAGATTTGCAGAATTTTTGCAAAGAAAGGTGATCTGGAGTCATGCAATGTGGACTTGCTGCAACTGGGTAACAAACGTATGAAGCCTGGCAAGTCTAGCAATAGCTTAGCAAGTCATTTTTAAAATTTCAGCTCGATTGCTTGCTTTCTGGGTACCCTATCAGAATGAAAGGTCCTAGCAATATGCTGGACCAACATGGGGGAGTTCAAAGGGGACCGCAGATACTGTGCTTTATTTTCTAGGTATGATATATTAGCAGTTTCTCTGGGCAGCAACAGCCATGGGATTGGTTACCTGTATCAGAAGAGGATTGGTCGGCTACAGGAAGCGAAAAGCCCGCGCGGAGAGAGGTTATATAAGGGACCAGTGAGCGGGGCGCCTCAGACCGTTTGAACCGGACCTCAACGGCAGCAGCATGCAGCGCAGTTCTCAGGATCGCGAGTCCCTCTTACGCCGCTTGTTAGAGAAGGCAGAGGGACAGGGCGGTGAGGAGTGGCTGCTTCGTTGCCTGGATGAAGGTCACGGTTCAGCTCTGCCAGTGGAGGCGGCTATCGCATCCCCAGAGTCAGTATTAGGGAAGAGCGGTCCGCGCAAGCAGCCAGGCAGAGCCAAGAAACGGAAGATTTCTGCTTCTCCTCAGGTACCTGACAGGGAGAGAGCCGGCGGGAGCCTGCAGTCTGTGAGGAAAAAAGACGCTACTCCGCTGCCTCAAGTGGTCACAAACTGTGAACATCCAGAAGATGGTGAGAAGTGTTCTGTATCTATGGCTGACATGTCAGCGCTTTTTATCTCTCTATCCAACATGTTTAAGATGAAAGGGGCACATTCATATGGTGCTTTGTTGGGTCAGGGAGCACAGGTCTCTGGTGCTGAATCATTGGAGGAGGTTGGTACATTAATGGGCAAAGTCCCCAGTGAAAACGAAAATTTTCATCCTAGTATGAAGGTTAATGAGAATAAGAGGGCACAGGTATCTGGTGCAGGCTGCAGTTATATGACTGATTCTAAAGATTTATATGAAGGTGCACATTTATATGGTGCTATGGATGAAGGTGATGCGGACGCTGGTTCTGTATGGCAGGGTTTGAATGCTCAGCAATCTATGAATAATGATGCTACCTTATTGTCGAATATTAGGAGCTTTAACCCTTCACAGTTTGTTAACCCTGCCTTGCCTCTAAGACCTTCTGCTACTTTGGTTGGTGAATCCTCATTTAAAGAACCCCTACCGTGTATATTATCACCTCTGAGCTTTCACTTGTCAAAGTCAGTGAAAGAAAAAATTTGGAGAGGTGACTTCATTGACCTATTATCATTGTTGCCAGCTTCAAAATAATTTCTGGCTAAAAGTGATAAGCTGTCAGGTGATAGATCTGAGGAGGATAGAAGAAGAGCGATTCCCAAAACTTTCCAAAACTGGCTTCAGGCCTTTTGTATTTTTGCTGCGGTTTTGGGGGAACGCTTTCCAGGCAAGTGCTCGGGTTTATTTCAACATGTGGATATTATTGCTGAAGCCTTCCGCCACTTTGGCGGTTCGGCTTGGTATTCTTATGATGAAAATTTTCGCCAGAAATTGGCGGTTCATCCCTCTCTAAACTGGGGGTCTAAGGACGTCGGATTGTGGTTGAATTTAATGCTACCTCCAAAGCCTCAGTTTGCTCCTAGGTTAGCGTCCAATCAACAGTCCCCTTTTCGCAAAGGTTTTTGTTTCGCCTTTAATGAAGGGCAGTGTAAATTCCTTACTAATTGCCGTTATCGGCACGAATGTTCTAATTGTTCTGGTAGCCATGCAGCCAACAGATGTTTTCGCAAGTCTTCTGCAACCTCTTTTCAATCACATGCCAGGGATGCTGGGCCAAAAAGCTCGGACACCAGTGAGCTTACCAAACATGCTCCAGTGGTTAGAGCGATACCCCGATCGCAAGATGGCAACACTGCTCATTGAAGGCTTTCGGGAGGGTTTTTTGGTACCCACTTTCAAAGGTCCTGGCTGTTCTATGGTCAACAATTTGAAATCAGTTGCCTTGAATTATGCAGTGGTGCAGGAAAAAATTTCCAAGGAATTGGTGGAAGGTAGAGTAGCGGGCCCTTTCTCATCCCCTCCATTTTCCAACTTCAGGCTTTCTCCTTTGGGAATAGTCCCCAAGAGAGAGGCGGGTTGTTATCGTTTAATTCATCACCTCTCTTATCCTGTAAATTTTTCTTTGAACGATGAAGTGTCGGATGTGGAGGCTCCAGTCTGCTACTCTTCTTTCGATAATGCTTTGGTTATTTTGCAACAACACGGCTGGGGTGCTTTATTATCAAAAGCAGACATCAAGTCTGCTTTTCGATTACTCCCGGTTCATCCTCAAGGTTTTAACTCTTTAGGTTTTCATTTTCAAGATCAATTTTTCTTTGACAAATGTATGCCGATGGGTTTCTCCTTATCGTGTTTTTATTTTGAATCATTTTCTACCTTTTTGCACTGGGTATTGACTCAGAGGTGTCCTGAAGGCGGTTTTTTACATTATTTAGACAATTTTTTTATTTGTTGGGCCTCCGGGTTCTCCTTCATGTTTAAATTACCTGCAAACATTCTTCTCCATTTGTGATGATTTCGGGGTTCCTCTGGCTGTAGAGAAGACAGTTCTTCCAACTATGTCTCTTGAGTTTCTGGGGATTGTCATTGATTCCTCTGCTATGGAATTCAGGCTTCCTCTTCAAAAGTTAGAAAGGATGAGATCTATGATCTCTGTCTTTCTATCTAAACGTAAAGTTTTTCTCAAAGAGGCTCAGTCGCTGTTGGGGCTATTTGCCTTCGCAGCCAGGGTAATTCCGATGGCCAGGGTATTTTCTCGCAGGTTTTCTTTATCTACCAAAGGTCTTAAGAACCCGTACTCCCAAGTTTACATCTCTAAAACCATTAAAGAAGATCTGAAGGTTTGGGATGCCTTCTTGTGTAATTTCAATGGTACGACCATTTGGCAAAAGGAGTTTGTCTCTAGTGTTCAGTTGAATTTCTTCACAGATGCAGCTGGATCTGTTGGTTTTGGGGCATTTCTCGATGGCCACTGGTGCGCAGAGCGGTGGCATCAGGAGTGGCTTCACCAGGATATTCTCCATAACCTTGTGCTTTTGGAATTATTTCCTGTTGTGGTTTCCGTGGTAATTTGGAAAGAGACCTTTGAGAATCGTAGAGTTTTGGTTTACACTGACAACAAAGGTGTTTTCTTTGCGGTTAATTCCCTGTCCTCAAAGTCGGAACCAGTGATTAACCTATTACGTTTTTTAGTATTGCATTGTTTGCGTTATAATATTTGGTTAAAAGCTGCACATATAGCAGGCATAAAGAATAACATCGCCGACGCTTTGTCTCGTCTACAGTTCGAAAGATTTCGGGACTTGGCGCCGGAGGCAGACCTGCATGGAACTCCTTGCCCAGATTTCCTCTGGGGCTTAATCCGGAGCTGTTACTTCCGTATTTCAAGAACTCGGTTTCGGAGAAGACTTGGTCGGATTATTTTCTTTCCTGGTACAGATGGTGCTCTTTTTGTCATGATTCAGGTTTGGATTCTTTAGTTGTGACATCATACACCTCTTTATCCTTTTTGTCCGCTCTGATGCAATCAAATTTAAGTCCTGCTTCCATAAGCCGGATTCTAGCAGGAGTATCTTTCTTTCTGAAGTTTGCAGGTTTACCGGCTTTAACCTCATTCTTTCAGGTCAGTCAAGTCTTAAAAGGCCTTCGGAGGTCCTGTCCGTCTTTGGATACCCGGCGTCCCATTTCAATCCCTTTGCTGATTGATTTATTAAGGGTTATAGAGGAAGTCTGTTTTTCAAAATTTGAGCTTCTCCTTTTCCGTGCATCCTTTGCGTTGGCTTTCTTTGGTGCTATGAGGCTGGGTGAATTTACAGCGGCCAATAAAAGATCTTTGGCCTTTCTGCTTTTTCACCACGTTCATATAGACAATGATTTTCTTCACATTTTTCTGGCTAGATCTAATGCCCCATACACACGATCGTTTTTCTTGCCATTTTTTTTCTTGCCGTTTTTCACGTCGTTTTTTTTCATGTTTCCTCTCAAGCCTGTCTTGCGTACACACGATCATTTTAAAAAACGATCAAGCAGTGACGTACAACACGTACGACGGCACTATAAAGGGGAAGTTCCGTTCGAATGGCGCCACCCTTCATGTTAGTAAAGTTTGTTAAGCGACGATTCGCTCTTTTCAGTCTCGTGCTTTTCAGTCCGTGACTGCGTGACGAATGTGCTATCTCCATTACGAACGCTAGTTTTACCAGAACGAGCGCTCCTGTCTCATACTTGATTCTGAGCATGCGCATTTTTTTTCACGTCGTTAAAGCATACACACTATCGTTTTTCACGTCGTTAAAAAAAACGACATGAAAAACGACGTGAAAAAAGAGAGCATGTTCGAAATTTTTAATGCCCGTTTTTCACGTCGTTAAAAATGCTCTGGAGCATACACACGATCATTTTTAATGGCCATTTTTTTTAATGGCATTTTTAACGGCATGAAAAACGATCGTGTGTATGGGGCATTAGTCTCAGCCCGGTGGTAAGGGCCAATGGTTCTCTCTAGCTAGATCCTCGAGTCATGTGATCTGTCCTGTACGGCATGTTGCAAGGTATTTGGCGGTCAGACCTCCCTCTGGGGATTCCTTCTTTGTTCACCAAGACCTGTCTTCCCTTACCAGATATCAATTCTCGTCCGTACTGGCTTCCTCTTTGAAACGCTTAAATCTGTCAGGTTTTTGCTTTTCGTCACATTCCTTTCGGATTGGAGCAGCCACTACGGCCGATGCATTGGGTTTCTCTTCGGAAATGTTAAAAAGAGTTGGTCGCTGGGAGAGTAATAGATATAGAATTTATGTCCGCCCTGATCTACTAATTGTATGATTTTCTCTTTCAGATATTTCCAGAAAAGTTATCTGGATAGTGGGTCATTCCTTCGTTTTCTGGGCTGCTCAACATGCCGGAAACAAGAACTACTCCACCACTTTAGGTCTGGACGCTAAGTCTTATTTAGTCTTATGGTCAGGTGTACGGGGTTTGAGATGGAGGGGCCTAAGGGAACATTTGATTTATTTGTCCAGTATTTGGCCTTTTCCTCAGGTTTTAGTGATTCACGCAGGGGCGAACGACTTAGGTAAAGTTAGAACTTGGGACCTGTTATGCGAAATGAAAAGAGACTTAGGTTCTATTAAGGTGATGTTTCCTTCTTCCATTCTGGCGTTCTCGGAAATGATTCCGAGATTAGTATGGTCTCCTGCCAGTAATCTCTTCTACGTGGACAGGATAAGGAGGCGCCTAAATAGAACAATCCATAGTTTTCTTAGAGCGTCAGGTGGTGTCTCTTATCGGCACTCGGAGTTGGAAGGTTTCATTCCGGGTTTGTTCCGGGAGGATTCAATCCATTTATCCCCTATAGGTTTGGACATTTTTTGTATGGGTTTGCAAAGTTTAATCGAGTCGGCCACGGTGGGGGGGGGCTTCAACCAGTAGTTTCCCTACTGGCCTCAGCCGGTGGGGTGTAGTTGTCCAGCATGTCTGGATGGACCCCGTTAATCTCGTTTTAACCACTTAACGACCGCCCACCGCCGATTTACGTCGGCAGAATGGCACGGACAGGCAGAATCACGTAGATCTACGTGATCGCCTTTGTGCAGTTGGGGGGTCCATCCGGACCCCCCTTCACTGCAGTGAGCGGCCGTTAAGAGTTCGGGAGCGATCAGGCATGAGGGGGCGGCCGCTCGATTCCGCCCCCCCCCTCGCGATCGCTCCCGGCCAATGAAATTGCTTCCTCCGCCATGTGATGTAAACACAGGCTGGAGGAAGTGATGTCATCTCCCTCGCCGCGGTCTTTTCGTTCCCGGCGCCGAGGAGTGAAGACAGAGGTTAGTGCTCCAACAGTCCACTGACACGTAGGTACACATAGGCACACAAATCACCCCCCAGTCACCCCCAGATCACCCCCCAGGTCACCCCAAAGCCCCCAATCACAGTGTCACTGATTGCAGTGATCATTTATTTTACTGATCACTGCATTTAGTGTCATCTGTGATTGTAAAAAGTTGCAAGGCAGTTAGGATTAGGCCCCTTTAGGTCCAGGGTAGCCCCCTAACCCCCCCCTAATAAAGGTTTAACCCCTTGATCACCCCCCAGGTAACCCTTTCACCCCCTAACTTCAGCGTCACTAAGCGATTGTTTTTCCGATCGCTGTATTCGTGTCGCTGGTGTTTTAGATAGGCAGTTATTTTTTTTTTAGGTTCGCCGCAGGTTTTTATTGGTGTCAGGTACCCCCATATTTAACCTAATAAAGGTTTTAACCCCCTGATTGCCCCTAGTTAACCCTTTCACCAGTGATCACCATATAAAGGTTACGGGTGACGCTGGTTGATTAGTTTGCTTTTTATAGCATCAGGGCACCCGCCGTATATAACCCAATAAAGGTTTAACCCCCCTGATCGCCCGGCGGGTGAGATCAATTAGGTTTTAGCGCCAGAGAGGGTCTGCGTCGCCCCAGGCAGTGTTAGGTTAGTGCCAGTAACGCTAACACCCACGCGCAAAGCATACACCCCCCTTAGTGGTATAGTATCTGATCAGATCTATACTAGCATCCCCAGCGGTTTAGGGTTCCCAAAAACGCAGTGTTAGCGGGATCAGCCCAGATACCTGCTAGTACCTGCGTTTAGCCCCTCCGCCCAGCCCAGCCCAGCCCACCCAAGTGCAGTATCGATCGATCACTGTCACTTACCAAACACAACACACATAACTGCAGCGTTCGCAGAGACAGGCCTGATCCCTGCGATCGCTAACAGTTTTTTTGTAGCGTTTGATATATTTGCTGACGACAGTCAGGTGCTTTTTTTCCTGTGAATCTTACTAGTGTACCCCTAAATTTAGAGCCCAAAATGGCAAGTCGAAGGTACACTAGTAAAGAGGCCTACGAGATTCTGAGCATGACAGATAGTGAAGAGGAGGTCACGTATCTGTCAGATTCAGGCTCAGAATATCTTCCCGTAGAAGACAGTGACGTCAGCGGCCCCACGTCAGATAGCTCTGACGACGAAGTTGAGGTCCCTGCTAAGGTCAGGCGTACCCGATCCCGATCTTCTGAGGTTGTTGAGGAGCAAGAACCGCAGGTCTCTCGTATCATGGAGCAGAGTAGTACTAGCGCCGCTATTCCTTCTGGTGAACTGGCAAGCACCAGCGGCCTAGTACAGCCTGGACGTACATCCAGCACTGCAGTAACACTTGGTGACGTGGCGAGTCCCATAAGTGCAGTTCAAGCTGGCGAGGTGGCAAGCACAAGTAGTGTCCCGCTGCCACCAAGAAGACAAAGGCAGGCCCATCGTGCCCATACTGCCCTTCCTGCAGAATTCGCCTATCCTGATTGGGTCCCCACCACTTCTGCAGAACCCGTACTTCCCCCATTCACTGCCCAACCCGGTATTCAGGTGGAAACAGCTGATTTTATGCCAATCGATTTTTATTCGCTGTTTTTCACGGAAGATCTCTATAGATCTATTGTGGACCAGAGTAATTTATATGCTGGTCAATTTATCGCCGCTAACCCCCAGTTGCCTAAAATTGCCAGAAATTGGAAACCAATTACGGTTTCCGAATTTAAGACCTTTCTGGGCCTTTCCCTCAACATGGGCACACATAAATTTCCGTCATTGCGTGCTTATTGGTCCACGCACCCAATTGACCACATGCCCGTGTTCTCTGCCTCCATGTCCAGGGCACGATACGAGCAGATTTTGCGGTTCATGCACTTCAACGACAATGAACTTTGTCGTCCACGTGGGGACCCTGAATACGACCGGCTCTATAAAATTCGGCCCCTCATAAACCACTTCAACGAACGTTTTGCAGCCTTGTTTACTCCCGATCAAGTTGTCTGCGTTGATGAGTCCCTGATTAAATTTTCTGGCCGCTTGTCTTTCAAGCAGTACCTTCCCAGCAAGCGTGCCAGATACGGGGTCAAGCTCTACAAGTTCTGTGACAGGGCAACAGGCTATGTAGTGAATTTTACGGTTTATGAGGGAAAAGACAGTCAGATTGAGTCGGTCAACTGCCCGGATTACATAGGGAGCGCTGGCAAGATAGTGTGGAACTTGGTGTCACCCTTATTCGGAAAGGGGTACCACTTGTATGTGGACAATTATTACACGAGCGTGCCACTGTTTAGTCACTTGTTTGATCATAAGATTGGAGCATGTGGCACCGTGCGACCTAATCGCCGGGGCTTTCCCCAGCGGCTTGTAGATGCCCGTCTTAGGCTGGGGGAGAGAGCCTGCTTGAAGTGTAATAACTTGCTCGCTATGAAGTGGAGGGACAATAAGAATGTTTTCCTTCTTACCTCCCTTCATGCAGACACGACAGTCCAAATTCGTACGGCGACTGGTGTTGTGGAGAAACCCCTCTGTGTCCACGAATATAACCAAAATATGGGAGGGGTGGACCTCAACGACCAGTTGATGGCGCCGTATCTAATTGACCGTAAGGCGAGACGCTGGTACAAAAAAGTGTCTCTATCATTATTCCAATTGGCTTTGCTGAACGCTCATGTGCTATACAGAGCTTCAGGCGGGACGTTATCTCTTCTAAAATTCCAGAATGAGATAGTCACAGAACTCCTGTATCCAGGCGGTTCTGCACCTCACCATCCCCTACCAAATGCAGTAAGCCGGCTGCATGAGAGGCATTATTCGTATGTCCTCCCGAGTACCCCTACCCAAAGCCACCCCCAAAAAAGATGTCGTGTCTGTAGCAAGCGCGGATTTAGGCGTGACACCCGTAGTTTTTGTCCACTCTGTCCTGACAAGCCTGGTCTTTGCCAAGGTGAATGTTTTGAACGCTACCACTCAAAAGTGAAGTTTTAGCGTAGGGTACAGCATTTCACAGACTAGGACACACTTACACAGGGTCTCCCAAGATGCCATTACATTTTGAGAGACCCGAACCATTACAGTTGTAAAGTTACAAAAAAAAGTGTAAAAAAGAAAAAAAAAACGTAAAAAACAAAACACAAAAAAAATATAAAATAAAAAAACCAAAAATAGTTGTCGTTTTATTGTTCTCTCTCTCTCTATTTTCTCTCTATTGTTCTGCTCTTTTTTTACTGTATTCTATTCTGCAATGTTTTATCATGCTTGCTTTTCAGGTATGTAATTTTTTGTTTTCAGGTGCGCCATTCAACTGCAGCGCGGAATTATTTATCTTGACAGCAACAGCGTTTGCTCCCACGATACATAAAGCCGTGACTCCAGTGCTGTAGGAGGTGATTTCACCACCACAGTTAAAAAAAAGAGCATATATGCCGAAGCATGGGGGCAGCAGGGGCGGAGGAGCGATTTTGCTCCTAATGCCGCGTACATACGGTCGAAATTCCGACCGTGTGTACGCGGCATAACTTTTTTGCGGGAGGATGCCCCCATGCTTCGGCATATATATATTTTAGGCACAGGTTGCGTTAAAACATTTTTTTATTTTTTACTAGGTTTTGTTTTGGTATTTGCTTTGCAGGTATGGCATGGTAAGGTCTTACTGTTGTACTGTAATGTTACTTTGTTTTAATGTTAACCACCATTTGCTTAGCAGGTACGCCATTCAGTTGCAGCGCGGATCTATTTATCTTGACAGCAACAGCGTTTGCTCCCACGATACATAAAGCCGTGACTCCAACGCTGTAGGAGGTGATTTCACCACCACAGTTAAAAAAAAGAGCATATATGCCGAAGCATGGGGGCAGCAGGGGCGGAGGAGCGATTTTGCTCCTAATGCCGCGTACATACGGTCGAAATTCCGACCGTGTGTACGCGGCATAACTTTTTTGCGGGAGGATGCCCCCATGCTTCGGCATATATATATTTTAGGCACAGGTTGCGTTAAAACATTTTTTTATTTTTTACTAGGTTTTGTTTTGGTATTTGCTTTGCAGGTATGGCATGGTAAGGTCTTACTGTTGTACTGTAATGTTACTTTGTTTTAATGTTAACCACCATTTGCTTAGCAGGTACGCCATTCAGTTGCAGCGCGGATCTATTTATCTTGACAGCAACAGCGTTTGCTCCCACGATACATAAAGCCGTGACTCCAACGCTGTAGGAGGTGATTTCACCACCACAGTTAAAAAAAAGAGCATATATGCCGAAGCATGGGGGCAGCAGGGGCGGAGGAGCGATTTTGCTCCTAATGCCGCGTATATACGGTCGAAATTCCAACGGAGGCTTATCCGTGGAAAAGTCCGACCGTGTGTACGCGGCATAACCTTTTATGCCGCGTACATACGGTCGAAATTCCGACGAAGGCTTGACCGTGTGTACGCGGCATAACTTTTTTGCGGGAGGATGCCCCCATGCTTCGGCATATATGCCCATCATTAGAAGTGGGTGGATGAAGGGAGGTATTCTAATGGTGGGCATACCCACCAATCAATCTCTTTTTTTCGTTCAGCCAATAGGCTGTATGAAAAAAAAGATTACAATACATGTGCAACAAGGACCAGCAACGTACTGGTATGTTGCTGGACTTTGAATGTTTATACCAGAATGATGCCTGCGGGTTTAGGTATCATCTTGGTATCATTCTTTTCAGCCAGCAGCCGGCTTTCATGTAAAAGCAATTCTAGCAGATAATTAGCCTCTAGACTGCTTTTACAAGCAGTGGGAGGGAATGTCCCCCCCCCCCGGATATAAAAAGCGCCATTGGGAAATTGGGAAAGCATTTTATCACACCGATCTTGGTGTGGTCAGATGCTTTGAGGGCAGAGGAAAGATCTAGGGTCTAACCCCCCAATTTTTTTCAAAAAAAGAGTACCTGTCACTACCTATTGCTATCATAGGGGATATTTACATTCCCTGAGATAACGATAAAAATGGTAAAAAAATAAAATATGGAAGGCACAGTTTAAAAATAAAATAAAAAAGCCAAATAAATAATAAAAAAAAAAAAAAAAAAAGCACCGCTGTCCCCCCCTGCTATTGCGCAAAGGCAAACGCACGCGTCGGTCTAGCGTCATATGTAAACAGCAATTGCATCATGCATGTGAGGTATCACCGCGAAGGTCAGATCGAGGGCAGTCATTTTAGCAGTAGACCTCCTCTGTAAATCTAACGTGGTAACCTGTAAAGGCTTTTAAATGCTTTTAAAAATGAATGTAGTTTTGTCGCCGCTGCGCGTTTGTGCGCAATTTTAAAGCATGTCGTGTTTGGTATCCATGTACTCGGCCTATGATCATCTTTTTTATTTCATCAAACATTTGGGCAATATAGTGTTTTTTAGTGCATTAAAAATAAAAAAAGTGTGTTTTTCCCCCAAAAAATGCGTTTGAAAAATCGCTGCGCAAATACTGTGTGGAAAAAAAAATGCAACACCCACTATTTTAATCTGTAGGGCCTTTGCTTTAAAAAAATATATAATGTTTGGGGGTTCAACATAATTTTCTTGCAAAAAAAATTTTTCTTTCATGTAAACAAAAAGTGTCAGAAAGGGCTTTGTCTTCAAGTGGTTAGAAGAGTGGATGATGTGTGACATAAGCTTCCTAATGTTGTGCATAAAATGCCAGGACAGTTCAAAACCCCCCCAAATGACCCCATTTTGTAAAGTAGACACCTCAAGCTATTTGCTGAGAGGCATGTTGAGCCCATTGAATATTTTTTTTTTTTGTCCCAAGTGATTGAATAATGACCAAAAAAAAAAAAATGTACAAAAAGTTGTCACTAAATTATATATTGCTCAAACATGCCATGGGCATATGTGGAATTACACCCCAAAATACATTCTGTTGCTTCTCCTGAGTACGGGGATACCACATGTGTGGGACTTTTTGGGAGCCTAGTCGCGTACGGGACCCCAAAAACCAAGCACCGCCTTCAGGATTTCTATGGGTGTAAATTTTTGATTTCACTCCTCACTGCCTATCACAGTTTCGGAGGCCATGGAATGCCCAGATGGCACAAACCCCCCCAAATGACCCCATTTTGGAAAGTAGACACCCCAAGCTATTTGCTGAGAGGTATGTTGAGTATTTTGCAGATCTCGCTTTTTGTCACAAAGTTTTGAAAATGTAAAAAAAGAAAAGAAAAAAAAATGTCTTTCTTAATTTTCAAAAACAAATGAGAGCTGTAAAATACTCACCATGCCTCTCAGCAAATAGCTTGGGGTGTCTACTTTCCAAAATGGGGTCATTTGTGGGGGTTTTGGGCTATTTTGACATTTTATGGCCTTCAAAACTGTGATAGGTAGTGAGGAGTGAAATCAAAAATTTATGCCCTTAGAAACCTTGAAGGCGGTGCTTGGTTTTTGGGGTCCCGTACGCGGCTAGGCTCCCAAAAAGTCCCACACATGTGGTATCCCCGTACTCAGGAGAAGCAGCAGAATGTATTTTGGGGTGTAATTTCACATATAACCATGGCATGTGTGAGCAATATATCATTTAGTGACAACTTTTTGTACATTTTTTTTTTTCTTTTTGTCATTATTCAATCATTTGGGACAAAAAAAAAAAATATTCAATGGGCTCAACATGCCTCTCAGCAAATAGCTTGGGGTGTCTACTTTCCAAAATGGGGTCATTTGGGGGGGTTTTGTGCCATCTTGGCATTTTATGGCCTTCAAAACTGTGATAGGTAGTGAGGAGCGAAATCAAAAATTTATGCCCTTAGAAACCTTGAAGGCGGTGCTTGGTTTTTGGGGTCCCGTATGCGGCTAGGCTCCCAAAAAGTCCCACACATGTGGTATCCCCGTACTCAGGAGAAGCAGCAGAATGTATTTTGGGGTGTAATTTCACATATGCCCATGGCATGTGTGAGCAATATATCATTTAGTGACAACTTTGTGCAAAAAAAAAAACAGTTTGTCATATTCCCGCAACCTGTGGCAAAATATAAAATATTCCATGGACTCAACATGCCTCTCAGCAAATAGCTTGGGGTGTCTACTTTCCAAAATGGGGTAATTTGGGGGGGTTTTGTGCTATTTTGGCATTTTATGGCCTTCAAAACTGTGATAGGTAGTGAGGAGTGAAATCAAAAATTTACGCCCTTAGAAATCCTGAAGGCGGTGCTTGGTTTTTGGGGCCCTGTACGCGGCTAGGCTCCCAAAAAGTCCCACACATGTGGTATCCCCGTACTCAGGAAAAGCAGCAGAATGTATTTTGGGGTGCAATTCCACATATAACCATGGCATGTGTGAGCAATATATCATTTAGTGACAACTTTTTGTACATTTCTTTTTTTTTTTTTCTTTTTGTCATTATTCAATCATTTGGGACAAAAAAAAAAAATATTCAATGGGGTCAACATGCCTCTCAGCAAATAGCTTGGGGTGTCTACTTTCCAAAATGGGGTCATTTGGGGGGGTTTTGTGCCATCTTGGCATTTTATGGCCTTCAAAACTGTGATAGGTAGTGAGGAGTGAAATCAAAAATTTATGCCCTTAGAAACCTTGAAGGCGGTGCTTGGTTTTTGGGGTCCCGTACGCGGCTAGGCTCCCAAAAAGTCCCACACATGTGGTATCCCCGTACTCAGGAGAAGCAGCAGAATGTATTTTGGGGTGCAATTCCACATATAACCATGGCATGTGTGAGCAATATATCATTTAGTGACAACTTTTTGTAATTTTTTTTTTTTTTTTTTGTCATTATTCAATCACTTGGGACGAAAAAAAAAAATATTCAATGGGCTCAACATGCCTCTCAGCAATTTCCTTGGGGTGTCTACTTTCCAAAATGGGGTCATTTGGGGGGTTTTGTACTGCCCTACCATTTTAGCACCTCAAGAAATGAGATAGGCAGTCATAAATTTAAAGCTGTGTAAATTCCAGAAAATGTACCCTAGTTTGTAAACGCTATAACTTTTGCGCAAACCGATAAATATACACTTATTGACGTTTTTTTTACTAAAGACATGTGGCTGAATACATTTTGGCCTAAATGTATGACTAAAATGGAGTTTATTCGATTTTTCTTATAACAAAAAGTAGAAAATATCATTTTTTTTCAAAATTTTCGGTCTTTTTCTGTTTATATCGCAAAAAATAAAAATCGCAGAGGCAATCAAATACCATTAAAAGAAAGCTCTATTTGTGGGAAGAAAAGGACGCAAATTTCATTTGGGTACAACATTGCATGTCCGCACAATTTACAGTTAAAGCAGCGCAGTGCCGAATCCCAAAAACAGGCTTGGTCCTAATGGCCCGAAATGGTCCGGGGCTTAAGTGGTTAATTATTAGCCAAGATGGCTTTCTTATTTAATTTAATTATAGTAATTATCAGGTTACCCCTTGGATACACCGTGGCCATTTAAAATGCCAAAGAATTATTTATTAATACATTTATTTGCACCTTTTATCGTTGTGTTCTCTCTTTATTGAGTCCCTTTGTACGAGCCCATGAAAGGTCCTAGCAATATGCTGGACCAACATGGGGGAGTTCAAAGGGGACCGCAGATACTGTGCTTTATTTTCTAGGTATGATATATTAGCAGTTTCTCTGGGCAGCAACAGCCATGGGATTGGTTACCTGTATCAGAAGAGGATTGGTCTGCTACAGGAAGCGAAAAGCCCGCGCGGAGAGAGGTTATATAAGGGACCAGTGAGCGGGGCGCCTCAGACCGTTTGAACCGGACCTCAACGCCCACCCGCCCTCCCTATTGTTAAAGTCATGGTGTATTCAGTGGGGGTGTAGTTGTCCAGCATGTCTGGATGGACCCCGTTAATCTCGTTTTAATTATTAGCCAAGATGGCTTTCTTATTTAATTTAATTATAGTAATTATCAGGTTACCCCTTGGATACACCGTGGCCATTTAAAATGCCAAAGAATTATTTATTAATACATTTATTTGCACCTTTTATCGTTGTGTTCTCTCTTTATTGAGTCCCTTTGTACGAGCCCATGTCTGTGGAGTGCAGGAGGAAACCAGATTACCCAGAGAAAACCCATGCAGACATAAGGATAACATGCAAACTCCATGCGGGTAGTGACATGGTAGGGATTTGAACCAACAGCAACCCACCCCCTCCCCAACACAAGATTTGTCATCACTAGCATAGCATTACACTATAGCAATGTTTTTCTTATTTCAGTTTCTACATGAAAGTGTGTGTGTGAGGTGCATCTGGTGATTTCTACTATGAAAATAAATAATATCTATAATGATAACTTCTAAAGGTCCTGGATTTCATACCGTGGTCCCAAGAACTGAAGCAATGTGAATGCTGTAACTTTAAAAGCCAAGAGGAGCCCTGTGATAGTTGGTCTAGACATCCATGGTTCCTAAACTGACTATGTAGTGTAAGGGTCTGTGTGATTGGAAACAAATTGATTGGATTTTATAGGTTAGTCCTAATTTTCAAGGAGATTGTACAATCGGATTGTAATATGTATGGCAACCCTTACATTGATACTGGTACCTTGTGCTTCTGTATAGAAATTCAAGTTGAATTAGTGCAATGAGATACAGTATGTACAGTATTGCAGCAGTAAAAGCAGGGTACAGTTAAGGACAAGTATGTTGTGAACTCACACTGTTTCTCGGGTCTGCTGTAGACAGTCTTTTTCATCACCAGCTACGCTCCAGATTTGGTCTTAGTTCTAACTTGCTTAGCTTTATAATGTACGTCTTTCCATGTGATAAGAGACCTTGAATTGTTTACCAACGTTGTACTGAGATGGCTCTGTACAGCCTGCTTATGTTTAGAGAGTGACAAGGAAATGACCTCCCTCCATCACTATGGAGACAAATACTTCAACTATTATTTTTGCCTCTGTTTGCTAGTGTAAATCACTGAGCATGCCAAAATACAGCTTAAGCAGTTCAGGGATGACTGGTCAACTTCTTTTATAAGGATTACTGGTTTAAATTTCCACACAACTGATTCTGTTGAAATAAATTTCCATATGTACTAGAGAGAGAGAGAGAGATAAAGTGTGACTGTGCAGAGGCGTAACTAGAAACTTCAGGGCCCCGGTGCAAGAAATCATGAAGGCCCCCCCCCGAAAAAGCATAATTGTGATACTTTTTTTTTTGAGGGGTGTTGGGGGGAGGGGGTGGCATCAGTGGCAGCAGTGGTGGTGTTGAAGGGGGGTGGCAGAAGTGGTGTCTGGGGGTGTGGCAGCGGCTGTGTTGAGGGGTGGTAGCAGTGCTAGTGTGGAGAGGGGGTGGCAGTGGTAGTGTTGAGAGGGGGTGGCAGTGGTGATAGTGTTGGGGGGGTGGCAGCGGCGGTGTTGGGGGGCGGCAGCGGTGGTGTTTAGGGGGTGGCAGCGGTGGTGTTGAGGGGGGTGGCAGCGGTGGTGTTGAGGCGGGTGGTATTATGGGGGGTGGCAGAGGTGGTGTTGGGGGGGGTGGCAGAGGTGGTGTTGAGGGGGGTGGCAGCGGTGGTGTTGAGGGGGTGGCAGCGGTGGTATTAAGGGGGGTTGGCAGCGGTGGTGTTGGGAAGGGTGACAGAGGTGGTGTTGGGGGGGTGGCAGCGGTGGTGTTGGGGGGGTGGCAGCAGTGGTGTTGGGGGGGTGGCAGCGGTGGTGTTGAGGGGGGTGGCAGCAGTGGTATTAAGGGGGGTGGCAGAGGTGGTGTTGGGGGGTGGCAGAGGTGGTGTTGAGGGGGGTGGCAGCGGTGGTATTAAGGGGGGTTGGCAGCGGTGGGGTTGGGAAGGGTGGCAGAGGTGGTGTTGGGGGGGTGGCAGCGGTGGTGTTGGGGGGGTGGCAGAGGTGGTGTTGGGGGGGTGGCAGTGGTGGTGTTGAGGGGGGTGGCAGCGGTGGTGTTGGGGGGTGGCAGCGGTGGTGTTGAGGGGGGTGGCAGCGGTAGTGTTGAGGGGGTGGCAGCGGTGGTATTAAGGGGGGTGGCAGAGGTGGTGTTGAGGGGGGTGGCAGCGGTGGTGTTGAGGGGGTGGCAGCGGTGGTGTTGGGGGGTGGCTGCGGTGGTGTTGGGGGGTGGCTGCGGTGGTATTAAGGGGGGCGGCAGAGGTGGTGTTGGGGGGGTTGCAGCGATGGTGGTGAGGGGGTGGCAGCGGTGGTATTAAGGGGGGTGGCAGCGGTGGTGTTGGGGGGGTGGCAGCGGTGGTGTTGAGGGGGGTGGCAGTGGTGGGGGGATGGGATGATCAGTAAGAGGCAGAGGTGGTGGAGGTTGGAATCGATTGCACTGGCAATTTGTCACTTACTTAGTTCAGGCAATCGATTCCTCAGAACTCTGTCACACGGTGAGCCCAGGGATGCCTTTTCCTCATGGGCACTGTGATCGCAGGAGAGAGCTCCTCCCCCTTCACGCGATTGGTGAACGCCCTCGCCTACCGAGTCACGACGTCATTCTCTCTGGATAGGGGCGGCGCGGGGCGGTCCACGTCCACTGGCTCAGCTCTGCCTTCTCTCCCCTCATCCTCAACATTATCAGCGGACGATACCCCCCTTCCTCCCGCGGCGTAGCTAATTGGCGGGCCCCTCACACTGGCAGATCGACGGGCAGGGGGAGGGTCCGCGGTCACCTCACACTGGCGGACGGACGAAGGGGGGTCCGCAGGCCCCCCTAAAGTAGCGGAACTGCGGGGCCCAGTCGCAATTGCGACTGCTGCGACCATGATAATCCCGCCACTGTGACTGTGTTTATATATATTTATGGTCGGAGCCCTGTGACCGGGAGAGATGTGAACCACATAACACGTCACAAGACTAACAACATAAAGTAGACCTGAAGTGTGCCCTGGTCTGCTGGACGGTATGCCAAGAGAAGGGGGCATACCTAAGATAAGTGAGTGGATGGTTTGTAGCGAAAGTGTTCTTAACCGGTTCCAGATATACTGCGGCAGAATGGCTTTCCTGGGCGAAATCCCGTACATATACGGCTTCGCCCAGGAGAGCCACCAGAGGGCGCGCTAACGCCGCCCGCTGCACGTGGCCGGCGGGCGCGATCGCCGCCGGCCACGCGCGGCAGCATGGGGAATTGTGTGTGAAAACACACAAATCCCTGTGCTGTCAGAGGAGAGAAGATGGATCATGTGTTTCTACAAAGTAGAAACCACGATCTGTCCTCTCTCCTAGTTAGTCCCATCCCCCCACAGTTAGATCACATAATAGGGAACACAGTTAACCCCTTGATCACCCCTAGTGTTAACCCCTTCCCTGCCAGTGGAACAACCCAGAAGTCAGAACTCATTCATACAAGCAAAGCAAAGAATAATCTGCAACGTGCAGCAATCGATTACATTTCCGAGGACAGTTAAAAAAAAAAAAATATTGGTGATTGGTTGCTTTATTTTGCACTTCTCACTGTGCTATTTTCTTATTAAATATGCCTGCATGTGTACATAAATTGAGTTTTCCCTTAGGTAAGAAAAACACAGCTTTAACTTCAGTGACATTCTGACTCCTGTCAATCTGCTAATGACTTCATAAAACAGTAGCTATACAATTACATAATTACATAGTGATGGTGGCTGAAAACAGACATAAGTCTTCATATGTGCTCCTCTTAATTGTCAATTCTTCTTGAAATCTCTTGGGCTCTCTCCTTTGGCCCCATTTCCTGACACCTTTTGTTCCTCTCCTTCTTCAATCCCTATTGATCCTCTGGCAACCTGATACCCTTACAATGAGGGTAGGTTTACCCGCATCACTCACTTTTCCTTTATACAGGACAACATAGAGAGAGTGTTTTAATCCCTGAAGTGCCAATTCTGAGCTGCTGTTTTGGATATGAGCTCAGTAAAAAGGCATCAATGCCTCAGCCAGGGCCGTCTTTAAGGCAGGGCAAAAGGGGCAGCTGCCCTGGGCCCCATCATTGTTGTGGGGTCCAAAGCAGCTGCCTCATACTTGCCAACTATCCCAGTTTAAATTCTCTTGTCCCTTGAAGTTTTAGTCCCGTGCTGTGTCCTGATATCTCAGTGCGAAGTTCTGCTACTAATGCTGCCCAGCTCTGCCCTATTGCCATGTACAGATAACTCACCTGCAGACCCTGTGTTTACATGTAAATAACCTGCATTGATATGTAAATAGCGGCAGCATTAATATGTAAATAACTGTGGACCGGCTGCATCGATATGTAAATAGAGGTGGCATTCATATGTATATAATGCCCCCCCTGAGGTCATATCCACCATCACTTCTGCTGAATGCTGCCCACTGGGGAGGAAAAGGGGCATGCTTGAAAGTCCTGCCTACAACTGTGATCATTAGGCCTAACACCAGCCTGTTCTGCAAAGGTAAGCAAATTGGAGGTGGAACCCTTTTTCAAAATAACATAGTGCCACAGCACCGTGAATCTTGGTGCATGTGAATACATCTCAGCAGATGCGTGAGGGTGTCATTAACATGTAGCACACAGATCCCTGTCCTGCTTACCTCCACTTGCAGGATAGGACACACCATGCCACATGCCCAGTTTTCTCCGTTGCGAAGAAGGTGAGCGGTGTTAACAGTTTTGGGTCCTGCAGCGAGTTACCTCTTTCTGTTGGTTCTTGTCCCTAGAGTGTAGGGAAAAGTCTATTTTCTCTAATAAGAAGGCCAATGGCCAGACAGTGTTAAACTCCAACAGACAAGTTTATTTTCTCTTTGCTAGTAACTTAGTAGGTAAGTTGAAGATAGAGATAGAGTTGGATAGGGAGGCAGGATCAGGCACGCGGCACTTATTTACCCTCGTCGCCACTCAAGCCTGAGTGGGGTTTTGCTCACCCGGATAGTTCCCTCTCACGGTCCTAGCAGCCGGAGTGGAGCACGAACAATTACTTTAGCTTGGTTTCTCCTAGGGACGTGTTAGGAAGATCCTCTGCCACAGAACCTTTTAGCTCTTAAGTCCCGAACTTTTCAGCACTTGCAACTAGAGACCATAGGTGCCAATGGGGCACGTTACAAGAGCTTATGGTGTATCACAGAATCCTTCCCTCTGACAGGTAACCAGGCCTCTCCCGAGATGGCGACATCCTTCACCAATCCCCTTAGAAAGGTCCTCCCCTGGTTGCCTCTCCTTCAGAGCGGGTCACCCTCCCACGGGCACCCTGGCATTCTTGGTTGTAGGCCTCAGTTAAAGGTACTGGGCCTACCTGGAACGATGGGGCCTCGGGCTAAAGGTTCCCGGGACCCAGCACATTCACACGCACCCCTGGCCATGAGGGCCACAAAAGGTGGGGTACATGCTGAGGACAAAGACCAAGACCCAATGGCGGCTGCCCCTTAAGTACCCTCTCCCAGCATGCACAGCAGACCAACCACGCCCACTGCACGGCTGCCGAGAGAGGACACCCAATCACGCTGCAATATTTCCTGTGGTTCAACCTGGGCAACATCGCCACCTGCAGGTCAAAGGGAACTGCACGACCAGACAACATCGCAGCAGAGCAGAGTCCAATTCTAAAAAAAACAAACAGCCTGAGCCAAACTAATGCTCAGGATACCCCCTAAATTTCAAATGTAGCGGCCCCAAGTATGGGGACCCCACTACAATTAATGGCACTGCTGTGTATCTGCTAAAGGGCAGTGCATTTTTGTGGTGTCAGGAAAGTGATTTTGCATGCGTTCCTGACACACACAAATGTGAACGCAGGCTAAATTTCTCAGTTACATTGGTGGTCAGTGTAAGTCTTCTCATTACATGGGGTCTGGTGTACAATCCTTTCAATCACACTAGTGGCCAGTGTGAAGGTCCCCCTTACATTGGTGGTCAGTGTAAATCCCTCCTTACATTGGTGGTTACTGTGAATGCTCCTTTACAATAGTGGTCAGTGTAAATCCCCTTTACATTAGTGGTCAGTGTAAATCCCCATTACATTAGTGGTCAGTGTAAATCCCCATTACGTTGGTGGCCAGTGTAGAAACTCCTCTTTATATTGGTAATCGTTAAAAAATCCATACTTGCATTTGTGGTCCGTTTCAAATCCTCCCTTACATTGGTGGCCCATATAGAAGCCCCCTTTAAATTGGTGGTGAGTGTAAATCCCCCCTTACATTGATGGCCAGTGTAGAAATCCCCCTTTATTGGTTGTTGATAGGGATGAGCTCGGCGTTCAAGTCGAACGCATGTTCGACTCGAACATCGCCTGTTCGGCGAAACCAGAAGTTTGTGGGCCGTTCGCGCCAAATTCGTGTGACGCGAACGGCCCACAATGCACTGCGCCATCGCACTGCATTGCCGGCGCTGTGATTGGCCAAGCATGCACTGTGACCCCGCATGCTTGGCCAATTACAGCGCCGGCAGCGAGGAGAGCCATAATTGGCCACAGGCAGGATGCCTGTGGCCAATTATAGCTCAGGGGTTTAGTACACGCCCCACACTATATAAGCTCGCCAGCGCGGCGGCCTTGTTTAGTGTGTTCCGGCGTGCAGGGAAAGAGCTAGATAGGCAGGGACAGTGTGTTCTACAGTGTGTTCTTTTCTCAGGCATCTGCAGGAGTTAGTGGGTGTTGTGTGCCTTCAGCACAGTATACACCTGTATCTACCCTTTATTGCTGTTCTCTAAGCTAGATAGGCAGGGACAGTGTGTTCTTTTCTCAGGCATCTGCAGGAGTTAGTGGGTGTTGTGTGCCTCCAGCACAGTATACACCTGTATCTACCCTTTATTGCTGTTCTCTCAGCTAGATAGGCAGGGACTGTGTGTTCTTTTCTCAGGCATCTGCAGGAGTTAGTGGGTGTTGTGTGCCCCAGTACAGTATACACCTGTATCTACACTTTATTGCTGTTCTCTAATACAGGCATCTGCAGGAGTTAGTGGGTGTTGTGTGCCCCAGCACAGTATACACCTGTATATACCCGTTATTGCTGTTCTCTAATACAGGCATCTGCAGGAGTTAGTGGGTGTTGTGTTCCCCAGCACAGTATACACCTGTATCTACACTTTATTGCTGTTCTCTAATACAGGCATCTGCAGGAGTTAGTGGGTGTTGTGTGCCCCAGCACAGTATACACCTGTATATACCCGTTATTGCTGTTCTCTAATACAGGCATCTGCAGGAGTTAGTGGGTGTTGTGTGCCCCAGCACAGTATACACCTGTATCTACACTTTATTGCTGTTCTCTAATACAGGCATCTGCAGGAGTTAGTGGGTGTTGTGTGCCCCAGCACAGTATACACCTGTATCTACACTTTATTGCTGTTCTCTAATACAGGCATCTGCAGGAGTTAGTGGGTGTTGTGTGCCCCAGCACAGTATACACCTGTATCTACACTTTATTGCTGTTCTCTAATACAGGCATCTGCAGGAGTTAGTGGGTGTTGTGTGCCCCAGCACAGTATACACCTGTATATACCCGTTATTGCTGTTCTCTAATACAGGCATCTGCAGGAGTTAGTGGGTGTTGTGTGCCCCAGCACAGTATACACCTGCATCTTCACTTTTTTGCTGGTCTCTAATACAGGCATCTGCAGGAGTTAGTGGGTGTTGTGTGCCCCAGCACAGTATACACCTGTATCTACACTTTATTGCTGTTCTCTAATACAGGCATCTGCAAGAGTTAGTGGGTGTTGTGTGCCCCAGCACAGTATACACCTGTATCTACACTTTATTGCTGTTCTCTAATACAGGCATCTGCAGGAGTTAGTGGGTGTTGTGTTCCCTAGCACAGTATACACCTGTATCTACACTTTTTTGCTGTTCTCTAATACAGGCATCTGCAGGAGTTAGTGGGTGTTGTGTGCCCCAGCACAGTATACACCTGTATCTACACTTTATTGCTGGTGTTCTCTAATAAAGGCATCTGCAGGAGTTAGTGGGTGTTGTGTGCCTCCAGCACAGCACAGTATACACCTGTATCTACCCTTTTTTGCTGGTGTTCTCTAATAAAGGCATCTGCAGGAGTTAGTGGATGTTGTGTGCCTCCAGCACAGCACAGTATACACCTGTATCTACCCTTTATTGCTGGTGTTCTCTAATACATAAGCATCTGCAGGAGTTAGTGGGTGTTGAGTGCGTCCAGCACAATATACACTACCCAATTGCCCATCTCCCTGCAGGCCATTACTATGTCTGGAAGGCCAACAAGGAGAGGCAGACAGTCACGAGCCAATAAAAGAGGGCAAGCAGGCTCTGTGTCTAGAGACAACAGTGCTGGTCGTGGACGCGGTGCATCGTCATCAGCATGTGGCCATGGGACACTATTGTCCTTATTTTTGGCAGCTGGACGTGTTGAGCCGCATCATGCCGAAGACTTGGTAGAGTGGATGACCAAGCCCTCCTCATCCTCTCTCACCCAGGCTCAGGGAACTGGCAAAGCAGCTGCCAAAGCGTCCTCTTCCCTCGTATCAATGTCATCATCAGTCACTCCTTCCCTAGACCCACCATGTCCTCCTGAGGAGTCCCCCGAAATGTTTGAGCACAGTGTTGGGTGCATGCCCCAGGAGGATGCCCAGCGTTTTGAAGGGTCTGATGATGATACCCAGCTAGAGGAAGGCAGTAGCGTGAGCGCAGAGAGAGGGGATGTTCAAGAAGGACAGCAATCTGGCAGTCATGTTCCAGCAGCTGCAGCATACTGCCAGATTGGCTCCAGTGATGAGGAGGGAGGGGATGATGAGGTCACTGACTCCACGTGGGTGCCTGATAGGAGAGAGGAGGAGGATGGAGGAGGCACATCTCCAACGAGGCAGGATGCCCTCCGGGGCCAGCGTAAGGGCAGCACACCAACTGAATCACACCGCAGAGCTCCGCCTGTGCAGGGCACTGCCTCTGCCCGTTATTCCAAAAGTTCTTTGGTGTGGGCCTTTTTTGAGTGGAATGCATCAGATCGCACCGCTGCTATTTGCAACATATGTCTCAAGCGTATCTCGCGTGGCCAAAACATCAGCCGCTTGGGCACCACATGCTTGACCAGACATATGTTGACCTGCCATGCAGCTCGTTGGCAAGCGTACCTTAGACCACACCAAAGAACAAAGCGGACCTCTCCTTGCTCCTCATCAGCTGGGATCTCCAACCCCACTATACCTTCAGTCCTCTCTGAAACCTGCACTGAGAGGAATGAAGGTGTAGAATTAGGAGTGTCACAGCCAAAAACTTGCGGGCACTTTGCTAGTAGTACACCGACGTCCGATTGTTGCAGGCAAATTTCCCTGCCCCAGCTTCTGGACCGTCGAAAGAAGTTCACACCCAGCCATCCACCTGCCCAGCGGTTGAATGCTAGCTTGGCTAAATTGCTAGCACTTCAACTGCTACCTTTTTAGTTGGTAGACTCGGCCCCCTTCCGTGAGTTTGTGCAATGTGCGGTTCCTCAGTGGCAGGTTCCCAAACGCCACTTTTTCTCACGGAAGGCGATTCCGGCTCTCTACCGGCATGTGGAAGGCAATGTCCATGCCTCGCTTGACAGGGCGGTCAGCGGTAAGGTGCATATTACCGCTGACTCATGGTCCAGCAGGCATGGACAGGGACATTACCTTTCTTTCACGGCCCATTGGGTCACTCTTTTGGCAGCTGGGAAGGATGCAGGACAAGGTGCAGTAGTGTTGGAGGTTGTTCTGCCGCCACGTCTCCAAAATGCTACTACTGGTTGTGACACACCTCTCTCCTCCACCCCCTCCTCTTCTTGCTCCATGGCTTCTTCCTGTGATTTGTCCTTGGAACCAGAGGTGCTCCGTAGGCGTTCAAGGGGCTACGCAAGTATGCAGGCAAGAAGATGCCATGCCATGCTTGCGCTGGTGTGTTTGGGGGACAGGAGCCACACTGGAGCAGAGGTTCTGTCAGCTCTGCAGGGGCAGGCCGAGAGGTGGTTGACGCCATGCCAGCTTAAGCCAGGAATGGTGGTTTGCGACAATGGCACCAACCTCCTCTCCACCCTCCGACAGGGACAACTGACCCATGTGCCCTGTGTGGCTCACGTCCTAAACCTGGTGGTGCAGCGGTTCTTGGGCAGGTACCCGGGCTTACAGGATGTCCTGAGGCAGGCCAGGAAAGTCTGTGTGCATTTCTGCAGATCATATAATGCCAGTGCTCGGCTGGCTGAGCTGCAAAGGGAGTTGAACCTGCCCAAGAACCGCCTTATATGTGACACGCCCACCAGGTGGAACTCAACGTTGGCCATGCTGCAGCGGCTGCACACGCAGCAGAGGGCCATCAATGAGTACCTGTGCGACTACGGCACCAGGACAGGGTCAGGGGAGCTCGGGTTTTTTTCACCACGCCAGTGGGGCATGATCAGGGATGCATGCACTGTCCTGGCACCATTTGAGGAGGCCACGAGGATGGTGAGCAGTGACAGTGCATGCATCAGTGACACTGTACCTCTTGTCCACCTGTTGGAGCATACGCTGCGTGGAATAATGGACAGGGCACTTGAGGCAGAACAGAGGCAGGAAGAGGAGGACTTCCTTGCCTCTCAAGGCCCCCTTTACCCAGACAGTGTTCCTTCTGTCCCACCCATCACACCGGAAGAGGAGGAGGATTGTGTCAGCATTGATGTGGAGCATGGCACTCAGCATCAACAGCAGCAGTCTTTTAGGGATGATTTACATTCCCAAGAAACCCATGGACTTGTACATGGCTGGGAGGAGGTGGCTGCGGATCATGTCATCCTTAGTGATCCAGAGGACTCCGGACCGAATGCCTCAGCTAACCTACGCTGCATGGCCTCCCTGATCCTGAAGTCTGCGGAAGGATCCTCATATTCTTCGGATCAAGGAGAGGGACCATCACTGGCTGGCCACTCTCCTTGATCCACGGTACAAGGGTAAGGTTGCGGACCTTATCTTGCCGTCGCAAAGGGAGCAGAGGATGAGACATCTCCGGGAGGCCTTGCAGAAAGGTCTGTGCAACGCGTTCCCAGAGACTGGGAGGGTACAAACTCCTGGTCCTGGACAACGAGTTGCTGAGGCTTCGGTCAGTAGCAGAAGGAGCGGTGGAGAAGGTGGCCGTCTGACCGATGCATTCAGACAATTTTTCAGTCCGCAGCCCCAAGGTATGATCGGTTCCAGCAACCATCACCAGCGTCTGATATACATGGTGCAGGAATACCTAGGGGCAAGGTCAGACTTGGACACCTTTCCCACCGAAAATCCTCTGGCTTACTGGGTCTTGAGGATGGATCACTGTCCAGAGCTTGCACAGTATGCAATTGAGCTACTGGCCTGTCCTGCATCCAGCGTTCTTTCGCAACGCACATTTAGTGCTGCTGGAGGCTTTGTCACGGATCACAGGGTGCGCCTTTTTTTGAGAAAAAGGTGAAAGCATGGTGGGACATTGTTTCCTTTGAACATTATTTATCAGCTAAATTAATTCCGAGACGTCTGAGGTGGGATCTCCCCCCAAATGACGGTCTGATAGATGATGAGGCTATGAAGGAATGGGTGATTTTTTCACTGATAAGGGTCTAGAACTTTTGGAACTCCTACTTAGGAGAAAGCGGAGGAAAATGAAAGTTCTCGAAACCCAGATCTGAGAGCTTAAGAATCTCTTGGAACCCCACAAAGACTCTGAAGAGTTCTTGAGACTCTCCACGGAACTCAAATATAGATTGGTGAAATGGGACTCTGAGTCTCAAAATAAGAAAAATAAAAAATTTATTAGAGATTCAGAAGATTTTGGAAAGGGTAATGTGTTTAAATGGCAAGCAAGTTCCTTGGACCCAGCCATTTCTCAAACACTACCAGCACCTTCCACTATGGAATGTACTACTACTCCCCTGCCCATGACTAGAGACACTAATGTATATGTGTATGATGACTCTGAGTACACATATACAGGGACACCTCAGAATAACCAATATCAATTAGTCCAGTCTAAAAGAGGGAAAAATAAGAGGGAGGGGCAAAAGGGGAAATGTATATCAATCTCCCCACAGGAATCATGATTATGAAGTACCCATTCGACACAATGGACAGCATGATGGCTATGGTCAATCACATAATTACCATCAGACTTATGATGATAATAGGCATTATGCTAATAGAATTAATGATCAAGGGTACTATCAGAATTATTACCAACATTCTCTGGGATATGGTCCATATCCTAATAGGGGAATTTCAGCAGTATGAGAATCAGATATCCACCTCCACCTCCAATAGATTTTCACCATTGGTAAATCGAGGTCCCCGTGGAGGTGGAGGGGATTTTCACAGGGCCCCGAGAGGAGCGGGAAGGGGGGCACCCTCAATTCCACCCAACCCCGGGGGTTGGCAGGTACCATTTCCTCAACCTCCATCCCACGGGGAAGGACAGCTCAGAAAGCGAAAAATAAGAGAGGAAGGAGAGGAGGAGGGCGAGTTAAAAAGAATAAAGCCCCAATCGGGACAGGGATCTACAACTTAAGTGGTAAGCCTCTTAATGATGATGAGATCAGGACTTTAGACAGAGGTTTGAAGTATGCTCCCACTAGGAATTTAAATAAATTCCAAACGTATGTGAGTCTGCAGAAATTTGTACGTAGTCTAAACATCAAAAAATATTATTTGTCTAACCCAGTAATGAGGAATAGTGTTCCTGTTGATAAAGTCTCTTTAAGTCAACACTCCAATCTCCGCAATAAATCGGTATTCAATCCTCCCAATGTAGACACGAAACACGTGGATGTCTTTTAAAAACATGGTCACCAAGGACTTGGAACTTCTTAGGGTACGAAAGGTCAATGACCCAGAGTACATTAAGAAGGGAATAGACTCACTGATGGAGAGGAAAGATTTGGTAATACGTCCAGTGGATAAAGGGGGGGTCTTGTGGTACTTAGTAAGGCCTACTATCAGAACGAGATGGAGAACCTACTTGGTGACTAGTGATGAGCCGAACACCCCCGGGTTCGGTTCGCACCAGAACCCGCGAACGGACCGAAAGTTCGCACGAACTTTAGAACCCTATTAAATACAATGGATGCGAACGTTCGAATTCTAAAGTGCTAATTATAACGACTATTATGCATGTTATTGTCCTAAAAAGGGTTTGGGAACCCGGGTTCTGCACCAGGGGACATGTATCAATGCAAAAAGAAGTTTTAAAAACGGCAGTTTTTCTGGAGCAGTCATTTTAATGATGCATAAAGTGAAAAAAAAAAAGTCAAATATTCCTTTAAATATCGTACCTGGGGGGTGTCTAAAGTATGCCTGTGAAGTGCCACGTGTTTCCCGTATTTAGAACTGTCCCTGCACAAAATTACATTTCTAAAGGAAAAAAGCCATTTAAAACTGCTTGCGGCTTTAATGTAATGTCTGGTCCCGGTAATATGAATGAAAATCTTTAAGAAAAATGGCATAGCTACCCCATCACACACACCCCCCCCCCCACCCCAGCCCATTACCAGCCCCTTTGGGTCTTGTATGGATATTAAGGGGAACCCCCCACACAAAATAAAAAAGGCCCTATATACTCTGAACAGCCGTATACAGGCGGTGCATACAAGACAGGGACTGTAGGTTTGTTCTTATGTAGAATCTGTTTGTAATTTTGAACAGGTACATTGTTTAAGTGTAGCTCCAGCCAAAAAATATATTTTTAAGCTTTCTGGAAAACATAGGGAAGGGTTATCACCCCTGTAACATTTGTTTTGCTGTCTGTGCAGTGTGCACCTGTTCAGAACAGTTCACCTCACTTTCCGTCCTAATGACAAATGTTTTTTGAAAATTTGGGGTTTTTATTGAAACAAGAATTGGTGATAAAGAATCAGTGGAGAGGAGACACTTTTTTTCCCATATTAACTCTTAAGCCCCGATCACACGATCGGTTTAACTGATGAAAACCGTCCGATGGATGGTTTTCATCAGACCAACCGATCGTGTATGGTACCCATCGGTCTTTTTTCCATCGGATGGAAAAAATAGAACTTGTTTTAAATTTTTCCGATGGATAAAAAACAGATGGTAATTTCCGATCGTCTATGGACAAGTCCATCGGTTTAAAAACCCACGCATGCTCAGACTGAATTAGGAGACGGGAGCGCTCGTTCTTGTAAAACTAGCGTTCCTAATGGAGAGAGCACATTAGTCATTCTGCAAGTTATTGCTTCGTTTAATGCAGCGCATGTTTTGCTGCTTTAGAACGGTCTTTAAAATGTCATTTTGGCAGCAGAACTTTCTCCTGAGTTCTGACAAATGTATGTCTTTCTTTTTTCTTGTGATCTTCGGAATAATTATTAAAATTCTGCAAGGCCGACCTCCCAAATTACACCTTTATGTTTTTTGACTCTTAAAATTTGTTGTGCATTTTTTGGTGTGTCAATTTCTCAGAACAACATAATATTTAATTTTAGAAAAATCATGGAGGTTGGTGTCCCTTGTTCTTAATTACACATTGTATTTATGCAATCTTATTGCTACTTCTCAAAAAAACACATCAGGCATGTAGGTTGGCTGTAATCAAATTTCCCTTTATTTTGGAAAAAAACTAATCAAAAACCGAAGGGCAACTATTCCCAAATTAGCAGAGAATATAAAGTCATTAGATCCCAAATGCAGACCTGACTATGATCAATTATAAAATCAACAACAGCATGAAATCAGGAGCAGCAGCCAAAGACATACATCATCCCAAGCTGTGGTACTCCATCAACCTTCAATTTCTGGATGAGCAGCTCGAGGCCAGGGAATCACCTCCTGCTCTTTCTTGTAGCCTTCCTTCCACGCCTCTCTGCAGCGTTCTCTCCACGGCCCCGTCCACGCACCCTTGCAGGCTGGGCCACTGTGGGTGGTGATGTGGCAGGAGGAGGAGGAGAAGGAGGAGAGGGATTGGGCTGATGTGAGATATGGGTGTCCTCAGTCAGCAGCCCCCTCGCACCCATGTGTACGGCCATATAGATGAGATGCTCACAGAGGGCCCGTTGTCCCGCCTCCATTCTGAGCAGCTTATCCGCCAGATAGGTGCTAAACCCCTCCGTAGGGTTGAGGGGGGCCCTCATAATGGCAGCAGCCTCCTGAATCATCTTTAGTGACTCCTCCTCCACTTGTGTCATCCGCCGTTGTTTTGGCGGTCTGACGTGGAGGGGAGCCACTTGGGAGACGGTGCTGCCACTAGGCCTGGGGACCTGCTGAGTCCCACTTGGCCCTGCCTCCTCCTGCCTGTCACACTCCTGACCCTCTTCCTCCTGGCTTGCCTCATCCTGTTTATAAAATAAAAAGTAGATTTCTATTATTTGAGGAATCAATCACACACAATTTTGAACTCATTACTGGTTTATTTTGGAGGGGGGGGGGTGGGATCATTTATGGCTAAGCCAAACAGTTCAACTCCATATTACTTAGTGGACAATAATTAGCATCAAAAATACTATACCGGGCTGAAGATGTGAAGATCTGGCTCTTCTAGCTCGGGAGGCTCCTCCTCCGCCTCTGCAGGGGTGGAGGGAAGGGTGGAAGGAACGCTGGAGGGAAGGGTGGAAGGAAGGGTTGAGGGAAGGCTGGAAATAGATTCCCTGGCCTCGATCTGGTCATCCAGAAATTGAATATGTCTGTAGTACCACAGCTTGGGCTTTACTACATTGTCGGCTGCTGCTCCTGATCTCTTGGACTGGCGCACTTCCTTGAATTTTTTTTTATAAGAATTGCGCAGGTTGTTGATTTTATTATTGATCATAGTGTAGTCTGCATCTGGGATCCATGGCTTCATATCCTCGGCTAATTTGGTAATAGTTGCCCGTTGTACATCACTTTTGTGATACGCAGGGTGTTTGAGCTCCCAAAGGTTGCGCTGTTCCTTATACTTTTCAATAAAAACAAGCATCACCTCCGGCTCTCTTAGTTTATGCATCTATTAGGATCAGCAAGTACAAAAAAAAAGGATCAGAATTGATTCTCCTCAAATTATCACAATATTGCCCTTTACAATCATGACCCATTAATATGCCACTGCAGGCACGAGTTCCCTTCTTACCTTTGTTCACTTCGTGGGTTCACTTCCGGTCGTCCTTACTCCGCGCATCCCTAATAACTTCTTTCCCCTTTTTATACCCTGCGCATGCGTGTAACTCCGCCCTCGTCGCCCGCCCATGACGGACTTTTTCTGCATTTCCCCGCCCCTTAACGATCGGCGCACAGTGTGAGACGGCGACATGTCGCAGACACAGGTGGCTTCTTTCCTTGAAATTACCGACGAGGAAAGCCCGGAGGCCGAAACGTCCCGATCCTGTAAAAAAAGATACAAGGCGACTAATATGTCTTTTTCTGAGATGGCGGAGATGGTGGACATTCTGCGGAGGAAGGATTACGACGGCAAGCATGGCCCATACGACACCCCTAATCTACGGAAGTCACAAATTATGGATAAAGTTGCAAAGACTCTCTATAAAAAATATGGGGTCAGGAGATCCAAGGAACAACTCCGTAAAAGGTGGTCAGACCTGAAGCTCAGGGAGCCGGAGCAGTATAGGAAGCTTATAAAAAGCATAGAAAAAAGTAAGTATATTTTACTGTGTTCTTTCACATTGTAATATGTATTCTTCCATGTTTTGCACCATGTGCTTGTCTTGACTGGGTTCACATTTTGAAATCTCATCTTTTATGTTGAGTGGAGAGTGCACTTATTTGGCCAATGTTTTGACCAATAACTTGCTGCTCTTCCCCCAAACATGTTTGGCACATATCCACGTAAACTACATGTGGGCATGCCTCATTTTACTTCAACAATGTTTATCTACACATTGTTGGCTAGATGATGTGTTGTAAGGAAATTTAGAATGTGACTGAAAGAAGAAACTGTATTCTGGGTAAAGAAGATGACACTCCAGCAGTTGTGTACTCTTTTTTGTTCTTCAGCAAGATACTATACTCTGGGCCACATGACCAAATTTCTTAACGGTGTCACACACAGGTGGTCCAGTGGATACCTTGGTGGTTATCCAAGTGTATTTGTGAGTGTCCTCAGAAATAACATGTTGCTTTGTTGAGTTTGCAAAATCACATATGTTCATGTTGGAACTCAGGGCCAAATATCAATTGTACCCCACTTCAACACATTGAGGATCCCTTTTCAGGCCTAAAAAAAGTCTGTGTGCTAAAGTATACATTTTGTTGTAAATTCCCATAGGGGAGAGGAGAGTGGGAGGACACCATGCTCATGAGACGAGTAACCCAACACCACAGAAAATCCCCGAAGCTCCCAAAGCAGACCAAGATCAGCAGGTTCAGGAAGCGGAGGTGGAGGAAGCGGAGGTGGAGGAAGGGGAGGTGGAGGAAGGAGAGGTGGAGCTTATCAGCACAACAGGTCAGTGTCTGTCACCACAACTTCAAGGTAAGTACAGATGTAGGACTGCCTAGTGTAAAACCTTTTTTTTTGTTTTAGGGACTGAATGTGGGGGTGTGTCAGGAAGTCCAAATCCGCCATTCTCGAGTGCCAGCGCCAAAATAATCATTCAGGAAATCATGGAATGCAGTAGCGAAATGGACATTATGAGAAAGAGAATGATTGTGATTGAGCAAAAATATAAAAACATGATAGATATTTTGGGGAGAATAGTGTGAACCCCCCCCCTTTTTGTGTTTTTTGTTCTGCGTCTGACATTATCTCAGGGATTTCCAACATCCCAAATGTGAAGATGCACACACTGAAGACTCAACATGTGCTATCTGCCGTCACAGGATATCTATGTCCCTGTTTTGGGGGTGCAACCTCTTCCTCCCTCCTCAAGTAGGGGAGAGGAAGGGTTTACATCCCCAAAGCACGACCATTGATCCCCCATGATGGCAGATAGCACATGTTTACCCTAGCCATGGGATCTTGTTGAAGATACCCATTTGAGCCCCCAAAGAAAGTGTGTTTGTTAACATTTGTGATGGATCAGGGGTACCATCACCCCATCTCCAGTTGTTATTTTTCACAGTGTTATTTTATTACTTTTTCAAACTAAAAAAAATGGCTTACGACCCATGCATGTTTCTGCCAAAAAAGCCGCACATAAAAAAAAAAAGGCTAGTATTTCTAAAAACCAAAACAAAATGCGGTGCAAACAATAAAAACATTTGGGAAGTCTAAAAATGGTGTGCCTTGTTCTTTCTATGCTCAAGAACAGTTCTGAAGATGCAAAAACCGTGTTTTTCGCTCTGAGTTTTGAGGCTATTTACTAAGGACAATTACACTTGGCACTAGTAGAACCTGGGAGACACATAAACCCAAAATACAAGAATGACAACACAAGTTTGTATGAATTCAATTTTTTATTTTATTTTAAAAAGGTTTAAGAATTGGTCAGATGTGGTCTGGCATTGCGATGGCCCCCCTACCCGTGAAGTACTCTACGTATTTCTGGCGTACTTCACGGGCACTTTGGGGGGCCAAGCCAGTACAAGCAGTGCTGAGGCCGGTCAGATTAATCAGTTCAGATGGACCGGCCTCAGGCCCAAACGATGAAACATAATTGTTTGCAAATTTGCGTAGAAAATTGTGCAATATGCAGCAGCAGTAGACGATGTGGTTCAGTTTATAATCCGCCAAATGTATCGCTGTCTGGAACAGGCGGAACCGGCTGGCCATTATCCCGAAGGCATTCTCCACAACTCTCCGGGCTCTGGCCAGCCGGTAATTAAAAACCCTCCTCTCCGGGGTGAGGGTGCGTTGGGGAAACGGCCGCATCAGGTGTGGTCCTAGTCCAAAAGCCTCATCCGCAATGAAAACGAACGGGAGCCCTTCAACGTTCTCTGCATCTGGAGGCAGTGCAAGACCCCCAGCCTGCAGACGGTGAGCGAACTCCGTCTCTGCGAATGATCCGCCATCGGACATCTGGCCGTTCTTCCCCATGTCCACATACAGGAACTCGTACCGTGCCGACACCACCGCCATTAACACTATGCTATTAAAACCTTTTTAGTTGAAATAGTATGACCCCGAACGGGGTGGCGGAACTATGTGGACGTGCTTCCCATCAATTGCCCCTCCACAGTTGGGGAAATCCCACCGCTGGGCAAATTGGGAGGCCACAGTCAGCCATTCCTGTGGTGTGCTAGGGAACTGTGGAGTCAAACAAAAAGAAGACATTAGTACGGTTTATGGTTACAGTGCAAGCAGATGACACACCAAAAAACATTGTTGAGTAACATTATTATTTAAGGGAGTTTTTCAAAACAATAAACAAAGGCCCACTTAGCAGATGCCTCACCCCCGCTGAGTGGACATTCTAAAATAATCTAAGGGGGGGGCCTAAGGTGATTGTGGGGGATCCCAAAAAAGGATCTACCACTTTGCTGAGCTTGATTGAGAACTACTAATTTTTTAACATCTTTAGGGGGGGAGGGAGGGTTGTCAAACTACGAGGGCAATGACCCCCCAAAAATGAAAAGGAAAATAGAAGGCTAGCTGGGTTTGCGCCCACGATAGCATGCTGGAGAGGTTAGTGGAGGGAAATAGGCATGTAGGGCCCAAAAAGGGATTTACAGGTAAAAAAAGGCATGTGGAAAATGGGGACATTACCAGGATATTACAAACAGGCATATTTGTGTTAGGAGGAAAAAAAATTAAAAAAAAAGAGAATAAAAACATATAATGTGAGGTTAAAGGAGCATAATTACCTTCATATAGTCCTTCTGCAGGACCTGAATGATGGCCGAACACGTCTCAGGGATAATGATCCCGAGAGCCTGGGGGGAGATGCCTGTTGAGAACTTGAGGTCCTGCAAGCTTCTCCCAGTCGCCAGGTATCTCAACGTGGCAATAAGCCTCTGCTCGGCAGTGATGGCCTGGCGCATCACAGTGTCCTGCCTCGTGATATAGGGGGACAGCAAATCCAACAGACGGTGAAATACGGGGTCCGTCATCCTGAGATAATTCCTGAAATCATCAGGGTTATTCTCATGGATTTCCCGCAGCAGAGGCATATGAGAGAATTGGTCCCGCTGGAGCAACCAATTCTTAGTCCATGAACTCCTCCTCACCCTGTTCACAGACTGAACTTGGGTTACAGTGTTAACTGCAACACCAAGCCCAAAGCCAGCACGAGCTCGAAAACGAGAACGCACTTCAAACATGGTTTTAAACCGGTCGGCTGGTCAGAACGCACTCAAACAGAACGCACCGTGGAACAGCAAGGCCTGAAAAGAACGATCTGAAAAACAGTAAACGAACGGCCAAGTCGGCACTGCAAGGCAGTAACGACCTGACTGCACGCACTGAATCACAAATACAAACCCACAAGCACAAACTGAACAACAGGAAACGATCTGCAAAGCACGGAGACTGAAAAGCGCAAATCGGCTCTCACCAAACTTTTACTAACACGCGGTAACACGAAATCAGCAAAAGCAGCCCAAGGGGTGGCGCCATTAGATTTGTTCGGCCCTTTTATAGCACGTCGTACGTTTTGTACGTGCTGTCGTTTTGTTGCCGTCGGTTTTTAAACTGATGGTGTGTGGCCAAGACTGATGAAAAACAGTTTCATCGGATTTCCGATGGTCAAATCCATCGGACGAAAATCCACAGGTTATCCGATCGTGTGTACAGGGCTTAACAGGAGAGAATTTGCCTTCCTAGGGGTAGATTTCCTCTCTCTTCCTGTTGTATCCTTCCGTTTGCAAGGAGGAGTCGTTTGTAAGTTGGATGTTTGAAAGTAGGGGCCTGCCGTATATACTCAGCTGAAATTTGCCCCTTACTTGTTGGTGTTGCCACAACACTGTGAGCCCTCACAGTTACTCTTGGTGGGCGCATGAATCGGCCCTGCTGTGAATTATTAGATCAAGAATTGTAATTGCATGCCCCTGTTGAACAGGGGCTGAAAAATTGGGCCTTTGGTGGTGGTGGTGGTGTTGACACAACACTATAAGGCCTCACAGTTAGTCTTGGTGGGCGCGGGAATGGGCCCTGCTGTGAATTATTAGATCAAGAATTGTAATTACATGCCCCTGTTAAACAGGGGCAGAAAAATTGAGCCTTATGCACTGGTGTCACAACACTGCAACCCCTCACAGATACTGTAGTTGGAGCACAGCAATGAGCCCTGTTGCAAAGTATTGCATCAAAAATTGTAATTACACGCCCCTGTTAAACAGGGGCTGAAAAATTGGGCCTTAGCCACTGGTGCTGGTGCCACGACACTGCAACCACTCCCAGATACTCTAGTTGGAGTGCAGGAATGAGCCCTGCTGCAAAGCATTGCATAAAAAATTGTAATAACACACCCCTGTTAAACAGGGGCTGAAAAATTGGGCCTTAGCCACTGGTGGCGGCACCCAGAAACAAAAATGTTCTTCCAAGCTATCATCGTCAATCGGATCATTGAGGAGGAGGAGGATAGTCAGTCAACATAACAGGACAGTCTCTCAGCATCAGCGTCAGTCTTGAAGGGATGTGACATTTGAAAATAAATTAGTCTGTTATATCAGCTTCAGGTGTTTGGTAGCTGGTGGTGATCCAAGACTGGTTCATCTTTATTAAGGTCAGTCGATCAACAGAGTTGGTGGACAGGCGCACCCTGTGATCCGTGACAAATCCTCCAGCAGCACTGAATGTGCGTTCTGAAAGAACGCTGGATGCAGGACAGGCCAGTAGCTCAATTGCATACTGTGCAAGCTCTGGCCAGTGATCCATCCTCAAGACCCAGTAAGCCAGAGGATTTTCGGTGGGGAAGGTGTCCAAGTCTGACCTTGCCCCTAGGTATTCCTGCACCATGTATATCAGACGCTGGCGATGGTTGCTGGAACCGATCATACCTTGGGGCTGCGGACTAAAGAATTGTCTGAACGCTTCGGTCAAACGGCCACCTTCCCCACCGCTCCTTCTTTGACTGACCGAAGCCTCAGCAACTCGTTGTCCAGGACCAGGAGTTTGTAACCTCCCAGTCTCTGGGAACGCGTTGCACAGACCTTTCTGCAAGGCCTCCTGGAGTTGTCTCATCCTCTGCTCCCTCTGCGACGGTAAGATAAGGTCCGCAACCTTACCCTTGTACCGTGGATCAAGGAGAGTGGCCAGCCAGTAATGGTCCCTCTCCTTGATCCGAAGAATACGAGGATCCTTCCGCAGACTTTGCAGGATCAGGGAGGCCATGCAGCATAGGTTAGCTGAGGCATTCAGTCCAGAGTCCTCTGGGTCACTAAGGACGACATGATCCGAAGCCACCTCCTCCCAGCCACGTACAAGTCCACTGGTTTCTTGGGACTGTAAATCATCCCTAAAAGACTGCTGCTGATGATGCTGAGTGCCAGGCTCCACCTCCATGCTGACACAATCCTCCTCCTCCTCCTCTTCTTCCTGTGCGATGGGTGGGACAGAAGGAACACTGTCTGGGTAAAGGGGGCCTTGAGAGGCAAGGAAGTCCTCCTCTTCCTGCCTCTGTTCTGCCTCAAGTGCCCTGTCCATTATTCCACACAGCGTATGTTCCAACAGGTGGACAAGAGGTACAGTGTCACTGATGCATGCACTGTCACTGCTCACCATCCTCGTGGCCTCCTCAAATGGTGCCAGGACAGTGCATGCATCCCTGATCATGCCCCACTGGCGTGGTGAAAAAAACCTGAGCTCCCCTGACCCTGTCCTGGTGCCGTAGTCGCACAGGTACTCATTGATGGCCCTCTGCTGCGTGTGCAGCCGCTGCAGCATGGCCAACGTTGAGTTCCACCTGGTGGGCATGTCACATATAAGGCGGTTCTTGGGCAGGTTCAACTCCTTTTGTAGCTCAGCCAGGCGAGCACTGGCATTATAAGATCTGCGGAAATGCACACAGACTTTCCTGGCCTGCCTCAGGACATCCTGTAAGCCCGGGTACCTGCCCAAGAACTGCTGCACCACCAGGTTAAGGACGTGAGCCACACAGGGCACATGGGTCAGTTGTCCCTGTCGGAGAGCAGAGAGGAGGTTGGTGCCATTGTCGCAAACCACCATTCCTGGCTTAAGCTGGCGTGGCGTCAACCACCTCTCGGCCTGCCCCTGCAGAGCAGACAGAACCTCTGCCCCAGTGTGGCTCCTGTCCCCCAAACACACCAGCGCAAGCACGGCATGGCATCTTTTTGCCTGCGTACTTGCGTAGCCCCTTGAACGCCTACGAAGCACCGCTGGTTCCGAGGACAAAGCACAGGAAGAGGCCACGGAGGAAGAAGAAGAGGAGGGGGTGGAGGACAGAGGTGTGTCACAACCAGTAGTAGCATTTTGGAGGCGTGGCGGTGGAACAACCTCCAACACTACTGCACCTTGTCCTGCATCCTTCCCAGCTGCCAAAAGAGTAACCCAATGGGCCGTGAAAGAAAGGTAACGTCCCTGTCCATGTCTGCTGGACCATGAGTCAGCGGTAATATGCACCTTACCGCTGACCGCCCTGTCCAGCGAGGCCAAGACATTGCCTTCCACATGCCGGTAGAGAGCCGGAATCGCCTTCCGTGAGAAAAAGTGGCGTTTGGGAACCTGCCACTGAGGAACCGCACATTGCACAAACTCACGGAAGGGGGCCGAGTCTACCAACTGAAAAGGCAGCAGTTGAAGCGCTAGCAATTTATCCAAGCTAGCATTCAACCGCTGGGCATGTGGATGGCTGGGAGTGAACTTCTTTCGACGGTCCAGCAGCTGGGGCAGGGAAATTTGCCTGCTAGAATCAGAATCGGACGTTGGTGTACTGCTAGCAGAGTGCCCGCAAGTACTTGGCTGTGACACACCTAATTCTACACCTTCATTCCTCTCAGAGCAGGTTTCAGAGAGGACTGAAGGTATAGTGGGGTTGGAGATCCCAGCTGATGCGGTGCAAGAAGAGGTCAGCTTTGTTCTTTGGTGTGGGTCTTTAAGGTAGGCTTGCCAACGAGCTGCATGGCAGGTCAACATATGTCTGGTCAAGCATGTGGTGCCCAAGCGGATGATGTTTTGGCCACGCGATATACGCTTGAGACATATGTTGCAAACAGCAGCTGTGCGATCTGATGCACTCGACTCAAAAAAGGCCCACACCAAAGAACTTTTTGAATAACGGGCAGAGGCAGCGCCCTGCACAGGCGGAGCTCTGCGGTGTGATTCCGTTGGTGTGCTGCCCTTACGCTGGCCCCCCGAGGGCATCCTGCCTCGTTGGAGATGTGCCTCCTCCTCATCCTCCTCCTCCTCCTCCTCTCTCCTATTAGGCACCCACGTGGAGTCAGTGACCTCATCATCCCCTCCCTCCTCATCACTGGAGCCAATCTGGCAGTATGCTGCAGCTGCTGGAACATGACTGCCAGATTGGTGTCCTTCTTGAGCATCCCCTCTCTCTGCTCTCACGCTACTGCCTTCCTCTAGCTGGGTATCATCATCAGACCCTTCGAAACGCTGGGCATCCTCCTGGAGCATGTACCCAACACTGTGCTCAAACAGTTCGGGGGACTCCTCAGGAGGACATGGTTGGTCTAGGGAAGGAGTGACTGATGATGACATTGATACCAGGGAAGAGGACGCTTTGGCAGCTGCTTTGCCAGTACCCTGAGCCTGGGTGAGAGAGGATGAGGAGGATGAGGAGGGCTTGGTCATCCACTCTACCAAGTCTTCGGCATGATGCGGCTCAACACGTCCAGCTGCCGAAAAGAAAGACAAGCGTGTCCCATGGCCACGTGCTGATGGCGATGCACCGCGTCCACGACCAGCACTGTTGTCTCTAGACACAGAGCCTGCTTGCCCTCTTTTTTTGGCTCCTGACTGTCTGCCTCTCCTTGTTTGCCTTCCAGACATTCTAATGGCCTGCAGGGAAATGGAAAAAGCAGCAATACAGGCTAAGTTAAGGTGTAATATGGTCAGGAGGCACACTCCGCCCGCTGTAAGTGCCACAAAATCCTGTTTGTGTAACACACCAGGAAAAGCAGCAATACAGGCTAAGTTAAGGTGTAATATGGTCAGGAGGCACACTCCGCCCGCTGTAAGTGCTGCAAAATCCTGTTTGTGTAACACACCAGGAAAAAGCAGCAATACAGGCTAAGTTAAGGTGTAATATGGTCAGGAGGCACACTCCGCCCGCTGTAAGTGCCGCAAAATCCTGTTGGTGTAACACACCAGGAAAAAGCAGCAATACAGGCTAAGTTAAGGTGTAATATGGTCAGGAGGCACACTCCTCCCGCTGTAAGTGCCGCAAAATCCTGTTTGTGTAACACACCAGGAAAGAGCAGCAATACAGGCTAAGTTAAGGTGTAATATGGTCAGGAGGTACACTCCGCCCGCTGTAAGTGCCGCAAAATCCTGTTGGTGTAACATACCAGGAAAAAACAGCAATACAGGCTAAGTTAAGGTGTAATATGGTCAGGAGGCACACTCCGCCCGCTGCAAGTGCCGCAAAATCCTGTTTGTGTAACACACCAGGAAAAAGCAGCAATACAGGCTAAGTTAAGGTGTAATATGGTCAGGAGGCACACTCCGCCCGCTGTAAGTGCCGCAAAATCCTGTTTGTGTAACACACCAGGAAAAAGCAGCAATACAGGCTACGTTAAGGTGTAATATGGTCAGGAGGTACACTCCGCCCGCTGTAAGTGCCGCAAAATCCTGTTGGTGTAACACACCAGGAAAAAGCAGCAATACAGGCTAAGTTAAGGTGTAATATGGTCAGGAGGTACACTCCGCCCGCTGTAAGTGCCACAAAATCCTGTTGGTGTAACACACCAGGAAAAAGCAGCAATACGGGCTAACTTCAGGTGTATAATGTGCAGGAGGCTTAGCAACAATGACACTGACACTGTCCCCTGCCTATCCTTTTCTCTCCCTGCACACAAGGTTTATCAAAGTATATGACACTGACACTCTCCCTGCCTATCCTTCTCTCTCCCTACACACAAGGTTTAGCAAAGAATATGACACTGACACTCTCCCTGCCTATCCTTCTCTGTCCCTACACACAAGGTTTAGCAAAGAATAGATTTGACAAGATTTGACACTGTCCCTGCCTATCCTTCACTTTCCCTGCTCCGGAACACACTACACAAGGCCGCCGCGCTGGCGGCCTTTTATAGTGTGGGGCGTGTACTAAACCCCCTCAGCTATAATTGGCCACAGGCATCCTGCCTGTGGCCAATCATTGCTCTCCTCGCTGCCGGCGCTGTGATTGGCCAAGCATGCAGGGTCACAGTGCATGCTTGGCCAATCACAGCGCCGGGATTACACTGCGATGGCGCAGTGTATTGTGGGCCGTTCGCGTCACTCGAATTTGGTGCGAACGGCCCAAATCGTTCGTTGTTCGCCGAACGCTGCGAACAGCCGATGTTCGAGTCGAACCTATGTTCGACTCGAACACCGAGCTCATCCCTATTGGTGACATAAATACATACAGTATCATGACTAAAGACCCCATGTTGGAGTACAAGAGTGAACTACATTTCCACATTGAAAGGGGGAAACATATAGGTGTACTAAACGTCAAGGAAGCACATGTCTGTGCACATGGTTAAGGGGATTAACTGATTGATTTAAACTACATTGGACTTTATTTAAGAACTGCATAGTTTTGGGACATAGTTCACATATATATATATATATATATATATATATATATATATATATATAAATATATATATATATATATATATTTTGTATATTTTTGATGGGCATATTGTTTATTCTTTTGTGCCATTTTTTCTTTTTTTTCTTCTTTGTGCAATGAATTTAGATTTTGGATTGTAATAGTTGTATGGTATATAGTACTATTGATTTTACCACTAAGGTTTCACATTTTGAGTATGGATTGAATTGAGCAAACACTTTCTAGATCACATAAAAAAAATTTTTAGTATATGAGAATAGCGCCCTACTTTACTTATTGATTTATAGTTTCTACATACGTCAAGAACAGTTATTGTTTAGTCACATGAGACCTAACACCTAAAAACTATTCAGCATGAAGTGTTTCAATGAAGAAATATTCATATTGGTGATAGCAACCATTCTGATCCCTCATCTAATATAGTTGCCTGAAAGGAGGAAACATCCCAAATGGCCCAATACCGCAACATCTGCTTGGAGGTCATCAGAATGGTTGACCTTGTATTTTCATTGTATTCTGCTGCCTTGAAAGCCCCATCACCAACCTCATTAATGGCAAAGCCAAACAGGAGACAGCAAAGTCCCCTTTAAGGGATAGGTAAACAATGGTTTTGGGTGTCTTTCATCTTTTTTTTTACTCGTACAAGCTCATGTCCAGCTTTTTTTTTACATTTACCTTTCATTGATTTATCAGCTTTGTGTGGCATCCTTTTTTGGACTGTCTTCAGCCCAGATGGGATTAAAGTCTGCATGATGCACACATACTGAGGCAGCTACGCAAATGCTATTCACCCCTTGCTGTTGCTATATTTATATGTACAGTATATATAGCACTCAGGGATGTGCAGTGAGGTCAGTGGCTGGTGAGGCAATGGCTACTGGTGGCTAGTATCAGAGCCAGATACACACAGGTTACATATTCACAAGTTACATATCCAATTCTCTTTATGTAGGCAATTGTAGTTCTACTAGTTCTACTGATTTAACAAAATATTTACAAATGCTGTCCCTTCAAATGTTTTTCAGGCATCCTTTTTGTTGATGCTGGAAACAATATTACATAAACAGTGTTCAAACCACACATGTGAGGTATCGCCGCGAACTTTAGAGCGAGAGCAATAATTCTAGTACTAGACCTCCTCCGTAACTCTAAACAGGTAACCTGTATTTTTTTTTAAAGCATTGCCTATAGAGATTTTTAAGTATTGAAGTAAGGCTAACTTCCACAAGTGTGCACAATTTTTTTACAGTGTGGCTTGTTAGGTATCTATTTACTCAGCGTAACATCATCTTTTTACATTGTACAAAAAAACTAAGGCTAACTTTAGTGTTTTTTTTTATTCATGAAACAGTTTTTTTCCCCCAAAAAAAAACGTTTGAAAAATTGCTGCGCAAATACCGTGTGACATAAAAAGTTGCAACAGCCACCATTTTATTCCCTAGTGTGTCTGCTAATATATATATATATATATATATATATATATATATATATATATATATATAATGTTTGGGTGTTCTGAGTAATTTTCTAGAAAAAAAAATGATGATTTTTACATGTAGGAGAGAAGTGTCAGAATTTGCCTGGGACTAAGTGGTTAATTACCATAAGTAAGTAATATACAAATAATGATTATATATTGTTTTTAGGCAATTTAGTATATTTTCAAAAACTTTACTCAAGCAGGTGGCTTAACGAACAAATTACTGAAGTTTGAAACCAGTAATTTCACAGTAAATAGATAAATAATAAATGATTATGTTATAACATATTGGACAGGGCTTGACAAATTTTCTTGGAATCTAGGAGCCAGCTGAAAAAGTTAGGAGCCAGGAACGCGCCCCATCCCGATGAGCTTGCGCGCAGAAGCGAACGCATACGTGAGTAGCACCCGCATATGAAAGCGGTGTTCAAACCACACATGTGAGGTATCACCGCGATTGGTAGAGCAAGAGCAATAATTCTAGCACTAGACCTCCTCTGTAACTCAAAACATGCAACCTGTAGAATTTTTTAAACATCGCCTATGGATTTTAAAGGGTAAAAGTTTGTCGCCATTCCACGAGCAGACACAATTTTGAAGCGTGACATGTTGGGTATAAATTTACTCGGCGTAACATTATCTTTCACAATATAAAACAAATTGGGCTATCTTTACTGTTGTCTTATTTTTTAATTAAAAAAAGTGTATTTTTCCCCCAAAAAGTGCGCTTGTAAGACCGCTGCGCAAATGCGGTGTGACAGAAAGTATTGCAACGACCGCCATTTTATTCTCTAGGGCAGTGGTCCCCAACCTTTTTGGCACCGGGGACCGGCTGCGTGGAAGAAAATTGTGCCAAGGACCGGGGGGGGGGGGGGGGGGGGGTTACGATTTTTTGCGGGCAATGGCTGGTGTTAGCGCTTCAATCATCACGGCACCATGCTTAATATGGTGTCAGTGTGATTGAAGCGCATTATTTCTATTATTACATTGTAGTAATAAATGAAATAGTTCAACTCACCATAATGTAGAATCAGTGGGAGCCCTGAGCGTGTCACTTGCCACTGTCGCCTGCACCCGGGTGTGGATTGTCACTTGCCACATCACCTGCCACGCTTACTGCCACAAGATGTGGATTGTCACTTGCCTGTCACCAGATGCGGAATGTCACTTGCCACATCACCTGCCACGCTTACTGCCACAAGATGCGGAATGTCACTTGCCACATCACCTGCCACAAGATGTGGATTGCCACCTGCCACGTTGCCTGTCACCAGATGTGGAATGTCACTTGCCACCTGCCACGTTGCCTGTTACCAGATGTGGAATGTCACTTGCCACCTGCCACGTTGCCTGTTACCAGATGTGGAATGTCACTTGCCACCTGCCACATTGCCTGTCACCAAATGTGGAATGTCACTTGCCATGCCACCTGCCACATTGCTGTCACCAGATGCGGAGTGAGTGGAGCACCCCTTGTGGTATATCAGGCAGACAGCTGAGGGGGTGAACTACAAGTCCCAGCACACCTCACCTGTACTCCCACACACAGCTCACCTGTAACTGATGATGTCACATCTCTGTGGGATCGCCCCTCTAGATGTAGCAGGGTGTCTCCCTCGTCTTGCTGCAGCCGGTCTCACCTGGCAGAGGGAGGGTTCGGTACTCCTTCGGCTGTCACTCTCTGGCTCCAACCTTCTGCCATTCCTGATTAGCTGTCCGGGGGGCAGGCAATCTGCGCCGCTGAACAAGGAATCTCAGGAAGTTCTCACAGGAGCCGCAGGAGAGCGGCGATGCGGGGCGGGCAGTGTGAGATGATGTCATCTCTCTGCTCCCTCCGACACTGAGACAGAGCACTGGCTTTGAGGGCAGAAGAGCGGTGATGCAATGGGCGGAGAGAGATGATATCTCTGCTTGCCTGCTCGCTTCTTCAATCCACCCAGCGCTCTCATGCCGGCAGCCCAGCATGTCTCTTGAGAGCCACCCGCACCCGCGGCCCGACTGCAGAAGGGCCACGGCCCGGTAGTGGGCCGGGGACCGGGGGTTGATGACCCCTGCTCTAGGGTGTTAGAATAAAAAATATATATAATGTTTAGGGGTTCTAATTAGAGGGAAGGAGATGGCAGAAGCCGCGGCCTCAGTAACCGGCTGGGCGCGGCCCGACGCGATCGCGCGGCAGGGGGGGGAGGGCACGGAGACACAGGATACCCCAGCTGTGCTGCCCCAGGTGCCAGGTCGCTAATTCTAGTCGCAATGGCGACCTGGCGCCCGGGGTTTGTCTAACCCTGATATAGGATAATAATATATGATTTAGCTTGATTCAAAAAGTACCCTTTTCAGCAGCAGCAGCAGATTCTTCCTCTTAACTGTGTGAGAAAAACATGGGTAAACCTTTTACCCATAAACCCAGTGGCGGCTGGTGGCAACTTTTTTTTGGGGGGGGGGGCAAACTGTGTGTGCCAGCTTGTATTTAAATTGGCAGCGCTGTATGTAGCTTCTGACAGGCTGCGCAAGGAGCCCCGTATCTCCGGAAGCATAGGTGACAGGAGCCCCAAATTTTGACCAGTGGTGGGGTAGGACTTCGGCTACATACCCCCTAAATGGCTATGACCCTCGAAGCTCGATAATTTTTTTATGTTTATGCAGAGCCACCCCTGCCTGAAAGTGCCTGATAGCACTATGTATTAGCTAGACAGCCCAGCAAAAACAGTCCCCTTTACAGCTTGGCCCTGTGTGAAGGAAACTTTGTACTGAGCCATCTGGTGTAGGTTGAGTCATTGCTGAATCATCGTCTGCTGTGTATACATTTCACCTTGGGCTTATTGTTCTCTATAAACAACTGGCTGTTTTCAGCGTGTGCTTTGGGTGAGAGCAAACAGCCCACCTGCTGGCTGGATAAGAAAAAAAATGACATAATGTTCATATGTATTATTTCATATTTACCTTACAAAATAACAGACAAACATATTTCTAAAAATACAAAACCATTATACATTCTATAGTAGAAAGAGTCAGCACAAAAGGGGCCTGCAGGCAGATCGATTGTCAGAGGTGCCCGATGAGGTTGTTTAAAGGATAAGCACCAGTCGTCTGCTTTACTAAAACATCCAATTGCTTTATTTCACCAAATAAAATGTGTTTCGTGGCTTTAAATTGCCATTTCCTCAGTTCAAGGTAATGAAATTGGTGTCTGTGGATAAAAAGTTGTCATAGGGTACAATAGGTATTTAACATAACTCAAAAACAAAGTCTAAAAAACAGTCAACTACAAAAACATATAAAAAGCAATCAAATACGCAAAGGAGAGGTGTGCAAATAATAGAATGTAGCAGTCAGGGAATTCCTCATCTATCAAATGTACCAGAGGCAACATAAAATTAACATATAAATACTATAATGAGTGTAGCAGTGAGGGAGTCTCTATAATATAAAACATATCAGAGAAGTCATTAAATAATATATAAATATTAGACTTGTGCACAACGGAAAAATTTGTTTCGGTTCGGTTCGTTTCTTTTCGGTCCTGTTGATTCGTAATCGTTCGTAATTTTGCTAGACGGGATTTTTCGTGTTCGGACTAATTCGTATTTTCGCAAGCGACATTTTTCGTTGAATCGAAATGATTCGTATTAATGTAAGCCTTATTTTTAGTTGATTTATAATTCGTACTTTCGGTAGGGTACATTGTTTTTCGTTGATTCTGGACACAACTCCTACTTTCGTAACTTTTTTTGGGTTCGTTGATTCGTAATTTTCTGTGTCTCTCTCACAACGACGCTTCCTATTATGACTAATGTGCTTCGAATGGATTTGTACTTTTCTAAATACATAGCGGTTATTTGTAATGATTCTAAATCTCGTATTTTTCTTTCGTTTTTTACATGCGGCTGTACACCATTTTGAGAGGGAGTTCAGCATGGTGAGGGAGAAGCAGAGAGCAGAGTGAGTGTTATTGTGCTTCGAATGGATTCGTACATTCGTAACTTTTTTCATAACGAATTATGCCGAAGACATTCGGGCATTCGCTATTTGCGATATAATTTATTTCGGATTCGGTTTTATTCGTAATTGCTTTGTTCGGAAATTCGAATGCTTCCGAATGTCCGAAAGTTGCTAAATTCAGACAAATTTTGATTAGTTACGAAATGAATTGCACAAGCCTAATAAATATTATAATAAATGTAGCCATAAGGAGGTCTCCAAAAATATCAAGCAAAAATGTAAGATCAAAAAACCTCCTTACTGCTACATTTAATAAATTATTCTTATATATAATTTTTTGCCATTTTTGATAGGCTGGATATTTTTTTAATGCATATTTTTTCGTTCACCCATCTGAGAAACCCCCTTAGAACACCCAGAATGGGAATGCTCAAGGCATAGAGAGCCCCTATAGTTGGGTGACCGCAGCCTCAACAGTTGTAAGTCCATTTTTACCTTTTTTCTTATTATTGTGGAAGCACTGCATTCTTGCGTTTTAATTAATATACTACACTATAAGGCGTAAGTGCTCAACCTGTGGCCCCCCATCTGTTGTGGAATTACAAGCCCCATGAGGCATTGCAAGCAGCTGACAGTTACAAGCATGACTCTCAAAGGCAGAAGCATGAAGGGGCTTGTTGTACCGCACATCTGAAAGGCCACAGGTTGAGCACCCATGCTATACGGGCTCTCCCGCCTCCCACTCTTTTCTATTTTGAAGGAAAAACTAAGCTTTACCAGAAACCCCTGGCCAGCTCCTCAGGATCCTTTGGTCTACAATCTACCACCACATCCCAGACCCTATTATACATTCTGGGACATTTACCAAGCTTTCTGCACCATTATATTGATGTAGGAAACTGTCAAAAGTGGTGATCACCACATTAACAGAGCAGATAGACTTGTTTAGGTCTATCTCTGCCACCTGCACCATTTTCTATTCTAGAGTGAGATTGAAACTAACACCGGTCTGCACCTGATTAACAGCGAGTGTATGGCAGTTTTCTATATAGAAAACTGCTGCATATTCCTGCCTGGTGCGACCTTGTTGTGTGGGATGTGAACTGTCAGCAGACAGTCAGCAAACAAATGTAAACTCAAAAACTATCAAAAATACTGTGGAGTTCTGTGTCCTGAAAACTGTTTATTCATTATATGTGAATGCTGGGAAAATTGAACAGTAGCTTACTAGGTGTTAAAAAACACAAACACACACAACACCTTGAAATTAAATAGTAACTTTATTTAATATCTTAATGTTTGATTTAAACAATAATTACAATACACAAGTGTTTTTATTTTTTATTTTTACTAGAATGTTTGGCACATTAATTATTTTTGGGTGCCCGGTATTTGAACACTTCATTTTTATCTAGTGATTTAATTAACCGAGTCAGGTATAATAAAATGATTTGCATTAATAAACATGCGCCTTAAAATTTTAAATGGTTGTGTTACTACTAACACACATTCCTTTACTCCCCCCCCTCGGTTTTTTCAGGCAAAAGCAGTACACAGCTAAATTACCTGGTTGTCTTTTTGTTTTGCCTGGCTATTTGCAACCAATATTGATTTCCCAATCCTGCCAAACTATTAGGCAAGAGTAAATAGGGCTGTGATAAGAAACAAAGGACAGGAAGGAGTAATTCACACAAGCTGTTGCATTACAACACAGGCTGGTGTGTGGTGTGGTTTGGCCAGATCAGCGCAGTGCTAATGCGTCCATCTCGGTGCATCGTACTGTTCACTTTTTTTTTTTTAAAACAAATTTTATTGAAATGTCACACACACAGAAAGTTCAATTGGCCACTACCTGATGCGAGGGAGCAGAAGGGAGCGAGGGAGGTTTTTTGTTGTCAGTCTTGCTATAATATGTGTCCACAATTGTTTGAAACAGATCGGATCCTGCTGCAGGCTCCCTCCTTGCGACTTGCCAGTAGGATAGTGAGATAAATTGTTGCAGCCTAATCACTGGGGAAGAAGAGACCGAGGAAACAATTTCTTCTGCCTGCAGAAAACTGATAATGGCATCTCAGCCTCACAGACTGGAGCTCAAAAAAAAGATTTTTAAAGTGCTGTGTGTGTGTATATATATATATATATATATATATATATATATATATAGAGTGCCCAAACCTTTTTTAATTTTAGATGTCAAAACAAGGGGTAAGGATCCCCTTCAAATGTTTTTTTTTTTTTTTTTTTAGGTCAGCAGCTACAAATACTGCAGCTGCTGACTTTTAAAATAAGGACACTTACCTGTCCAGCGCGCCCGCGATGTCGGCACCCAAGGCCGACCACCAGCCTTGCGGCTTCACTTCCTGGTTCCCTACTGCGCATGCGCGACTCGCGCTGCGCAATGCCACTGGTCCCTGCTGTCTTCTGGGTCCCGTGTGTCTCCCAGAAGACAGCTGGGGGGGGGGGGGGGGGCGGACGTGGCATAGACCCCCGCAGATAATGTGGGGGTTTATGCCCGGAAGTGGGTGCAAATACCTGTCTTAGACAGGTATCTGCTCCCCACTGAAAGGTGCCAAATGTGACACCGGAGGGGGGGAGGAATCCAGACAGCGGAGGTTCCATTTTTGTGTGGACCTCTGCTTTTAGGAATTTGTTACTGTCTGCATTCCCTCTAGGTAGAATCAGGGCTTTTTTTTCAGCGGGAACGCGGGGGAATGCAGTTCCGGCACCTCCTGGACTGACTGTATGTAATAGCAAGGGGTGCTGGGGTGTGCTGCAGGGTATTGATGCTCACTGCTGGCGGATCTATTCTAGCTGGAGGGGATCTATTTTTGCAGGGGGGTCTATTGTTGCTGAAGGAGATCTACTGTTGGGGGAGGGGTCTATTGTTGATGGCTGCCTCTATTAATGCTGGCTGTGCGGAGATCTGTTGATGCTGCCGGGAGTCTATTGTTGCTGGGGGGGGATTTTGTTGTGGGTGGTACATTGTTAGCGGGATCTATTGTTGCTGGCTGAAGGGGAAACCAAATTCCATACAAATTCCATACAAATTACTTAGCACAACAAAATGATACTTGGTTCTGTATTGTCTAAAAGGGGCGATACTGGGAGGTGGGTAGGGGATGGAACCAAGGGACGTTGCTCGGAGGTGGGTAGGGGGCGGAGAGAAAAAGTGTCTCGGAAAAGGGGAGTTCCTTGTCTGAGAAAAAAGCCCTGGATAGAATTACCCTGTTTTTGCCCCAGTGACCATTGTGACTGGAAGAGAAAGAGATGGGAAATCCCATATTTTAGAGCTGTCACCAAAACAAGAGGTTGGGGTTAAATCTTCCAATTAATATCTAAGAAGGGAATTCCTATTAATTTCTAGAAATTTCACTAATTTCTTGTTTCATCTCTTTGACTGCAAGTATAGGGATACAGGGCAGCAAAAAATTAACTGATAGGGGTTTTATTTGATTTTTTTTACCCCGTCCAAAAAAAAATAATTGGGATTTACATACTCTTTATGAATAGAAGGTACAGCTTTGATACTGTTGGTATATTCAGTATACAGTACATACATGAATTGATGAGTTCTGAGAAAGCGGGGAGTGCAGTGGCTGACAAACACTACCCATCAGTGTTTCCACAGAATTCACTGAAATAACACCAAAACCCAACTAAGGCCTGGTTCACACTGGGGCGACAAACGCTCCGACATTGGGAGCTCATGTCGCATGACGTGTGAAAATCAATGTTTCCCTATGAGAGCCGTCTTAACTGGTCCGACACAAGTCGGTCCGACATTAAAAATGCTCCCTGTACTACTTCTGTCCGACTTTGATCCTACTTCAGCCCATTGAATATCATTGAAGTCGGATCAAAGTAGGATCCTTGTCCTAACCATCCGACATTTGACATCCGACATGGTGATTACAGCAGCAGTAAGAGGAATTTATCTCACCCTGGGATTGTTTTGATTGGTCAAAGGACAAGCCAGACTAGCACAATGTCGGATCAAAGTAGTATCCTGTTCATGAATGTCGGATGGATGTCGGACCAATGTAGGATCAATGTAGGACTGATGTCGCAGAGCAAAGTAGGATGAAAGTCGGATGAATGTCGTGTCGTATCAGTGTGAACCCAGCCTGAGAAGTCATAAAATGCAACAGTAACCAGGCCATGCTACAGTAACAATTTTGTAGCAATGACTTGCAGCAGCTAAAGAATTTTTCTCAGGGTATGTCTTCTATGAAAAAACTAAAATTGCAGTAAGGCCCGTTTCACATGAATACCTACCCTCCATTCCATCTTAGCAGGCTAGCTAGACACGTGGTTCTCAACCCTGTCCTCAAGTACCCCCAAGATGCCCTGTTTGCAGGTTTTCCTTCATCTTGCATAGGTGCTTTAAATCAGTCAATGGCTTGGTCATTTGGACAGCTATTTTATCTAAGAGAAATTCCCAAAACATGGCCTGTTGGGGGTACTTAAGGACAGGGTTGGGAACCACTGTCCTAGACAGATCTTCAGCTGAGTCAAATCAGGACAGAAACAGATGTCACATACTCCATATTTTATGTCATTTTGTGATGTTGAGATACATTAATTCCGATGGCCAACTAGACGTGTGTCCATCTATTTCTGCCCTCAAATGGTGAGGTCGGATGAACCTGGCCGTACCCAAATGTAAATGACGCACATACAGCTGCCTATAGGGATATGTTGCAGCCTGTTTTCATTCATCTAATCAGAGGTCAGAAATGGGCTGACAGAACAGTTGTTACAGCAATTCCAGCAACTTGTAGCTCAGCCACTGAGCAATTGACTTGCAGCAGTGTTTGAGGCTAGAATGCAGAATTTTCAACTTCTGTAGCTACTCATGTCATTAATGAGTATGGCTGATTCTTATGGCGTACCAGCAATTTGAAGCAATTTCATTTATTGAGAAAACACCACGTATTGTGGGCTTTATAATATGCATTATATGCATGTAGTACCTAGACAGCCAACAGTCCAAGGGCTGTTAATTAAAGATTTTAGCATTAAACATTTTAGGTCTTATTAATACAGGTGTTTATAAGTTTTACTTAACCTTAAGGCCTCATGCCCACTGGCGTTTTTACAGCTGCGTTTTTGAGCGTTTTTTACAGCTTAAAAACGCCTGTCCATGTTATTGTTAGGCCTCATGCCCACGGGCGTTTTTTCAGCCGCGTTTTTGAGCGTTTTTTACAGCTTAAAAACGCCTGTCCATGTTAGTCTATAGCTTCATGCCCACCTAGGCGTTTTTGAGCTGTAAAGAGCATAGGCGTTTGTAAGCTGTAAAAAAAACCCAGGGCCAGTGCGTTCCTCAGCGTCAGAACTAGGCAGGAAAAAACGCGAGCGTCAAAAAACGCGCAAAACGGTCGCGTTTTTAGCTCCGACGTTTTTTTTTTTTTTTTTTTTTTTTTTTTTTTTTTTTAAATATTTACAATAACATGGACAGGCGTCTTTAAGCTGTAAAAAACGCTCAAAAACGCAGCTGTAAAAACGCCAGTGGGCATGAGGCCTAAATATTTTTTTTTTTTTTTTGAAAAAAAAAAAAAAAAACGTCGGAGCTAAAAACGCGACCGCGCGTTAGTGCGCGTTTTTTGCGCGTTAGTGCGCGTTAGTGCGCGTTTTGCGCGTTTTTTGACGCTCGCGTTTTTTCCTGCCTAGTTCTGACGCTGAGGAACGCACTGGCCCTGGGTTTTTTTTACAGCTTACAAACGCCTATGCTCTTTACAGCTCAAAAACGCCTAGGTGGGCATGAAGCTATAGACTAACATGGACAGGCGTTTTTAAGCTGTAAAAAACGCTCAAAAACGTGGCTGTAAAAACGCCAGTGGGCATGAGGCCTAAAAATGTAATATGATTTTTAGTTATTCAGCTGCGTGACTTGAATCTCATACATCTGATCGTTTTATTTGCAATATATTAGCTATAAGACCTGTTACACAAGGTGTTTGCAGTCACTTGGTTGAGTGATGAATCTCCCATGACTGCACAAAGCAACAATTTATTTATATTGTAGAAAGCATTAGCGAATAGTCTCTTCTCCTACATAGACTTGAATAGAGAGATTATCACTCATTAATTGCCCAGCTATGAAATATCATTCCTCATTTTATGTATACCGCTGACAGATAAATTTCACAACACTAACCTCTACCCAAAAACTTGTAATAGTGTTACACAGCAACCTTTTTTCTGGAATGTATTCATACATTATACAGAAGAGCAACCATACATTGTACATTAATCATAGGTGGGCGCAGCCTATTACATTAGGGTGTGCACCCTAAAGCTCAAAAACATGTGTGTGTCTACATATATATGGCCCCGGCACATCGATATCCCTGCCGGCATAGTGAAAGAGAAGGGGGCTTAAGCCCTTCTTTTATGGCACAGCCGGTAAGAGGGAGAACTTTGCTATCTTCCCTCTGGCACACAGAGCAATAAAGCTAAAGCGCATGGGGTGATTAGGGTGTGCCTAGGCACATCCGGCACACCCTGTGCGCACGCCTATGACAGTAATGATTCTGAATGGGAGCTGCTGTATTTTTAAAATGGGTTTGGCAAGCATTGTAATTGACAGGGTGGAAGTTCAATGGAACGCTGAGGCTGGGTTCACACCTAAGACAAATCCGTCACACAGCAGGGGTCTGGTGCGTCCTGGTTCACCGTTTTCAGGTCTGATTTCAGCCCGAATTGTGGGCTGAATTCGGACCTGTAACGGACCAAAAAAGACACACGTCCAATCCAATTTGCATAGTTGTGAACCCAGCCTGAATAGCATGCAGTGTCATTGTTCTGTGCAGTATTCCATAGTACGGTATTTCTGATTGGTTGTTGTACATTATTGCTTCTTGTAAATGACCTTTGTCATAATAAATGCAGCCATGGCAGTGTCAGATGTTGCCCCAGTGAACCATGTCCATGAGTACTAAAGCACATTTCAGTTCCATAACTTTCCACATATGAACTGTGAACTGTGTTGATACTCCATTTTTCCCTCTGTGGAATGAAATCGAATGCCCTGCACAATAAATTGCAATAATTATCTCAGTTATTATATGCTATACTGAAAGGGTTTCCATTGTTATTATGTTTAAGTTTGGTGTAGTTTTGTGTTTCAGGTATCATCTTATAAGCCCAAGAGATAGCAACAGTCTTGGTGGAATGAGCTCTGATGGGAAAGGGAGGAATCTTTCCCTAAGGGTGTAGGTCCTAGAAATAAGTTGTGTTATCCAACTGGCATTGGTGGTGGAAATCAGTTGTCTCATCCACCTAATAGAGGCAGATAATAGAGGATGTCTGCAAAATGCATGATATTTGTTTTTTTGTCCTCCATTGCTATATGAGGGTATCCTCAATGGGGGTGCTCACAGAATAGAGTTCAAAACTGGATGCAATTTTGCATGTCCAGATACAGAAGCCACTATAACTTATAAAAAGTGCAGACCGTGTTACTGTGGCTGTGTCTCAGTAATAGATGGCAGCAGAACTGCATCCACATGCTTGGTGCAGATGGGTAGGTAGGAATTCATCAGCTAGGAGGCATGAAACATCAAGTCTAGAAATGAGAAGAAAAACTGTAAATTTGAAATTGCTTGTGTTTAAGAAATGTGAGAGACAGTATAACAGGGACACCACATTAAAGTGAATTTAATTTGCCCTATTCCTCTGCCTATAAAACCATATAGTGTGCTATGCACTGTGGTTTATCTTAATAAAATCCAGGAAGCAGTGTAAATATACAGGGAAACCCTGTCTTATCTTAGGCACGATGCTGGGCCTACTAGGGGTCCAGGCCTCACTGATCATGGTGGGCATATCCACAAAGGATTCCTCACGGTCTGGGAACCAAAGAAATAAATGAAGAACCTGGACCTGTATAACACCCTCCAGTTAACTTCCCATGTTTGTGCCAAGGAAAGCCCCTAATGCATTATTCAGTTCCAGAAGCAAACATTACAGTTCAGCCCCACACACACTGTGGGGCACAAATTCAGAAACTGCTAGATGGCCCAGGTCAATAAGCAAGGTTTAAAAAAAAAATGCTTCTACAGAGGAGGACGGGTTCATTAGCTAAAGACACTAGCATAAAACTGGAGTCTCACAGAGTGGGTGGGAGGTGACCATAGTATGTTTACACTAGTGGCCACTATATTTAAACATTTACGAGTTGTAGCTAGGCAGTTTGAACTGAGTGATGGCATGGCTGCTTTCAAGCTCAGTTTCCCCTTCATGAGTTTCTACAGTGTTAAACTTTTGTTGTGTACCAAAGGAAAGAAAGACCTTTGCAGTGAACTGAAAATGATCAGGTGGATCTATGTGTGACTGATAGGAAGAAAAGACTATACAATCACCCTTCGGACATGGGGCTTTTCACAGCAGTTACATGCCCTTGGCCTTGATGTCCAATAAAGTGCTATTTTATTTCTCTTCACTTGCTGCATCTATAAATTATAATATTATGGTGTGATCCTAGAGCAGTGGTTCTCAACCTTTCTAGTGTTGTGACCCCTTTACCAAGTTGTGGGGACCCCTAACAGTAAAATTATTTTCATAGCGTGGGTTGTCAGCACACAAGGCAAGACAAGTAATTTGCGGCCCTAACACAGACATTTAGCGCTCCCTGAGTCCCTTCCACTCGTAGAGTATTAAAACCCCTTATGGTACATTTTAGGATGTGCCACTCTTTCTCTTTGTTCTCCTTTCTTTCCCTTTTATCTCTCTCTATGCTCACTTCTTGTTTTTTTCCCCCATCCCCGTCTCTAGCCGTCTTTCTTGTTCTCTCTCTTATTCTTTCTCTCCCTTTTTCTTTGTTCCTCCCCCTCTTTTCCTCTCCCTTCCATGTATTCTGTATTTTTATTCCTTCTCTTTCTCCTTGGTGGGGAAGTAATGTGATGAGTGGCAGTGCTGGGGGAGTTCTAAACAGCCAACTTAGGTGCTTTTGATCAAGGTCATCTGCTGATCTGAGAACTGTAGTGGGGACTTTTAATGGCAGTTATAATCACAGGTAGAGTTACTCACTGTGTCTCCAGATTCACTGTGTCTCGTAGCAGTGACACCTATGCCGAAATCAGGAGATAGGGTCTCCTCCAGCCCCTCCCACTTCACATTCCTCATCAGTCAGCTGACCTCTAGTCTCTGCCCCCCAGCCATGCCTTGAACTGAATGGGCAGCTGCAAAGAGGCTGAGTGGGCGGCTGCGGGCTCCAGGATAAGCCCAGCTGGGCGGCCGAGAAAAGGCTGGGGAGAGCAGCGTGGGCTTCAGGAACAGCCCAGGATTTGGTGACCCCTGGCAAATTATCATTCGACCCCCGAGGGTGTCCCGACCCGAGTTGAGAACCACTGTCCTAGAGTGATCAAAGATAGGAAGGTGCCAGATGACAAATTCCAATAACCTTTCAGCTCTACAAATCACAAGAGCTATCATCATAGATGTAACATTATATAACTTTATATACGTAGTTTCTGGATAGTGAAGGTGACTGAAGAACTTCTCAGCCCTTTTTAATCTACACATGTTGATAAACGAGGCAGTTATGACATTATTCAAAGAAGTGCAATAATCATGAGTAACCAATCTGATTACAGATTACTAAAGCTAGAGCATTTTAAAGTTGAATTGTGATTGGTTGCCATATTCTACTGCATAGAAGTATTGCCCTATGTTTAATTTCATATTTACAGATTTAGCACTGTGTTTTGAATTTTCTGATTATTTTCATATTACAATCGTTAATACTGGTGTGTCAAGGTCAGTTAAACAAATTATAATTTAGGATGTCATTACATGAAAAAATTTAGAGCCACTGCTTTAGAAGATGACATCAGTACATGAAGTCAATTGCTCCTGGACCAGAATCCATCTCTTTTGATTTTGAGAATGGGAAATCATAACCTGCTAATCGAATGAGAAAAATATTTAAAAAATGTATGAGTGTGCAGACCAGGACAATCCAAAATGACTTTCCAAAATATTCAGTCTGAGTTTTAAATAGAAAGCCTCCTTCTTTGTAATTTGCTATCTTCTCTGATAGATTGTGCAATTTGACTTCTGAAGAGAAGAGAATTAGTACGAGACAGCCACAGGAACCTACAGAGAAAGAAAATATATACACATAAGCACCATGATTGACATTATACAGTGAGCTAACTTTGGCATGTTTATTACTTGCAAGTTTTGTTCATCTATGGGGGTTATTTACGAAAGGCAAATCCACTTTGCACTACAAGTGCAAACTACAAGTACAAAGTGCAGTCGCTGTAGATCCGAGGGGGACATGCAAGGAAGATAAAAAACAGCATTTTAGCTTGCACATGATTGGATGATAAAATCAGCAGAGCTTCCCCTCAGATTTACAGCGACTGCACTTCCAAGTGCACTTTAAGTGCAATTTCAAGTGCACTTTGCACTTGTAGTGCAAAGTGGATTTGCCTTTCATAAATAACCCCCAGTGTGTTAAAGAGAAAAATAAAACACAAAACGCATCAAAAAAAGTATCAAAAACGCAAAACTTGCGTTTTTTGGTGTGGCTCCATTGAAGTCCATTACACGCAAAACACAATCTGCTGCGGGAAAAAAAGTCCCTGATCCTTTCCAAAAAATGCAGTGCCGCAAAACACATATATGAGAACTACATCCATAAGACACCATGTTAAATGGACTGCAGTGTGTTTCTGCAAAATGCACCAAAAAATGCATAGGTGTAAACATAGGGTAAAAGAGCCTTAAAATTTTTTTTCAAAACACTTTCTTTACTACATAGTATTAATGTCAGGGTCACCTGTGGCCAGGTGACAGATGCACACCGTAGGGGGACAGGAGTGCACCGCGAGGTAGTGAACCCTATGGCTGGCTTCTGCGGATAGGAAACTGGGTGGTTGTGGAAAGCGGGACCAGAGGAGCACAACCGGGATCCAAACGGAAGCTAGAGCCAAGATTCCCCAGGGCGCGGAGTCTAAGACCCAGCTGGTCTTCTCCAGGGCCTCTAGTGGTGAGGATGTTAGCTGCAGGCTGGGACCAGGTCGCGGCCCCTGGAGTTTCCTAGCTCACGCCCCGTAGGATAAGGGGAAAAGAGGGGAAGCAGCAGCACAAGATGAGAGAGATCCGAATAACAAGCTGAAGGTCAGGGGCCACAAGCAGACAAGGATAACGAAGAACGAGCCGAAGGTCAAGGGTCACGAGCAGACAGGGATAGTCGGGGACAAGCCAATAACGTAACAGAGAGACAGACGTAGCACACGGCAGGCAGGAACCCAAACACACAATGCCTAACAAACACGTTGATCAGCAAAGCAGGCTTGCAGTGCACAGGTTAATATAGTGTTCAGTGATAGGGCCTGGGGTGGAGTCAGGCTGGGAGGAGATTATAAAGGAAGCCAGGTGAAAGGGCTCAGGCCTCTAAGATGAACACATGGGAAGGAAGGTAAGCTGACAGACAAACACTACTGCATATCCATGACAGTACCCTCCCTCTTATGGGCCCTCCCCCGCCTGGACCCAGGCTTAAAGGGAAATCTCTGATGAAACCTTCTCAACAGATGAGGTGCAGCGACATCAGATGCAGCGATCCAAGACACCTGCTCAGGACCAAAACCTCTCCAATGCACAAGGTACTGAAGAATGCCTCTGCAGAGCCGAGAATCCAGAACTTGTCTAACCTCGTACTTAAAATTATCCTCAGAGACCGAAAACGAGGTAGGGAGATGACAAGAAGATCTATTGAGGACCAAAGGCTCTCTAGGAATAAGCAAGGGCATGAGAGGATCAACAGGAATCTGAGGAGGGTCCCCTAGACCCTTAAAGGGGAACTGGTCATCTTGCACAGGACCATCAGACTGGGCAGATGTCAGTGGAACCCTGAAGTCAGGTTGGTTAGAAGGTGACATGTCGCCGGAGTCAAGCTGAATGGCTGAAGGACAAGCAGAATGTCCCGAACAAGAAAAAGTAGGAGGCTCACTGGGCATGGGCTGGACTGGCATAACTAGTACAGAGGCAGAGTGAATAGCTGAGTCAGGTGTAGCGACTGCAGGACTTGTAGACAAGCTAGCCTGGCTGTGCGTCCAAGGGTGGTTAGGGACAGAGAAATGTAAATGGTTATGCAACCCGGAATGAATGACCGGCTCAGATTCACAGGGGGCAACCTTGGGTAGGCAGGACGAGGAACAGGAGGGACCCCAAGCCAGGATCTGTCCAGTAGTCCAGTCCACATGAGGAGAATGGAGCTGTAACCATGGGAGACCCAAAATTATAGGCGTTGAGGCCTTGGGTAAGATAAGGAAGGATATCCACTCCTGGTGGAGTGTCCCTACCGACATCTTAACAGGGAGGGTCTGGAAGCGGATAGGTCCCCCTGGGAGAACAGTACCATCAATCGCCAAGACCACCAATGGCGTGGTGAGGGGCAAAAGAGTAAGTCTCATGGACGATGCGATTTCCCAGTCCATGAAATTACCAGCGGCTCCGGAATCCAGATATGCTGAGACTGAATGAGAAGAAGCACCAACATGAAGGAACACAGAAAGCAGAAGACGAGAAGGGGAAGGTGATATTTCTGGGTCCAATACTCCACTTTCCAGATGAAGTGGACCCGGACGTTTTTCTGGACAAAGAGAGCAAGTGTCACGAAAATGACCTTTGCCCCCACAGTAAAGACACAGACCAAGAGTTCTGCGCCTAGCACGTTCCTCGGGGGATAGCCTGGTCCGACCCAGCTGCATGGGTTCCTCAGCTGGTAGGAGATGCTCTACGGGTCGAAGAGAGGGGAGCTCAGGCTGACTAAGAACCAAGAAGTGCTGGCGTTGCTTTTCTAAGGTCCTCTCCTGAAAGCGAATATCGATCTGGTTACACAAGGAGATAACGCCGGCCAGATCAGTTGGGATGGTTCTTCCTGCTAATTCATCCTTCACTCTATCAGACAGGCCATGCAAAAAGGTTGCGACTAAGGCCTCATTGTTCCAGCTCAACTCAGCCGACAGTATGCGGAAATGAAGGGCATACTGTCCCACAGAAGCAGACTCTTGGCGGAGACGTAAAAGGGCGCTGGCCGCTGAAGAGACACGAGCCGGTTCTTCGAAGATATTCCGAAAAAGTTTCAAGAAGCCAGACAGGCTAGAAACCACTGGATCATTCAGTTCCCACAGAGGGGCTGCCCAGGCTAAAGCTTCACCAGAGAGGAGGGAAATGATATAGGCTACCCTAGCCCGATCAGACAGGAAGTTTTGGGGCTGGAGCTCAAAATGAATTGTGCATTGACTAAGGAACCCCCTGCAAGCCTTGGAGTCCCCAGAGAAACGGGACGGAGCTGGCAGTTGTAGTGAGTGTGTGGCTGCGACTGGTGCAATAGGTGCAGCCGCTGGTTGTATTTGAGGTTGCGGATTCAGGGTTCCCAAGGAGGCCTGAAGCTGCTCAAAGCGAGAAGCCAGATCCTGGAGGAATCGCATCACCTGAGTCTGATTCGATTCCTGGGTTTCAAGTCTGCAAACTATGCCCTGCAACGGATCATCCACGGGTAACGGGATGTCAGCCGGGTTCATGGCTGATCAAACTGTCAGGGTCACCTGTGGCCAGGTGACAGATGCACACCGTAGGGGGACAGGAGTGCACCGCGAGGTAGTGAACCCTATGGCTGGCTTCTGCGGATAGGAAACTGGGTGGTTGTGGAAAGCGGGACCAGAGGAGCACAACCGGGATCCAAACGGAAGCTAGAGCCAAGATTCCCCAGGGCGCGGAGTCTAAGACCCAGCTGGTCTTCTCCAGGGCCTCTAGTGGTGAGGATGTTAGCTGCAGGCTGGGACCAGGTCGCGGCCCCTGGAGTTTCCTAGCTCACGCCCCGTAGGATAAGGGGAAAAGAGGGGAAGCAGCAGCACAAGATGAGAGAGATCCGAATAACAAGCTGAAGGTCAGGGGCCACAAGCAGACAAGGATAACGAAGAACGAGCCGAAGGTCAAGGGTCACGAGCAGACAGGGATAGTCGGGGACAAGCCAATAACGTAACAGAGAGACAGACGTAGCACACGGCAGGCAGGAACCCAAACACACAATGCCTAACAAACACGTTGATCAGCAAAGCAGGCTTGCAGTGCACAGGTTAATATAGTGTTCAGTGATAGGGCCTGGGGTGGAGTCAGGCTGGGAGGAGATTATAAAGGAAGCCAGGTGAAAGGGCTCAGGCCTCTAAGATGAACACATGGGAAGGAAGGTAAGCTGACAGACAAACACTACTGCATATCCATGACAATTAAATTCATATTTTGTACACTCTGCTTATCCAACAGTTGTCTAGCATGCTTATCTCTGACTATTCAGATGAACATAATACTAACAGTCAAGTACTGTACTTACATGAAATGAAGCACCACAGGTATAATCCCACTGGTCCATGTAGCGTTTCAAATGGATTACCAAATGCATTGAACATAAAGAAGCCAGTTCCTACCAGGGCAAATGCGATGAGGGTTGTCGTAAATATAACCACACTGATATGCATGCTGGCTGGAATCACGTTCAGCAAATCTGGAAAGACTATTAGAAAAACATATTTAATTTTACTAGATAACTTTTTCTGGAACTACACTCCTAATACAGTTTGACTGAGGGGCAGTGTGGGGGATACATTTGCAAAAAAGTGGACCTTAGCATTGTAAATGCAAAGCAACACTTAGCATTTTTTACTGATCTAAAATGCAGCCGATTTCATTTTTTTTACAAAAAGGTTAATTAACAAGTTTAACATCATACAAAGATAAGAACACAAACCATTCCAAAAAGTGTATGTAGCAGGTATACACTTTTCTCTCTATTTAAAACTGGCTGAGACACCAGCAGTGTGCAGTTCCTTGCGGTCCAGCAGGTGGCACTGTCGCCCTGGGCTGGGGTTGAACCATTGCTGTGTGCCGTGCCTCCTTTTTGTCCTACCTCAGCAGCGGTATGGTGGGGTGGGGAACCCGCCGTGCTTGCTGGGAGAGGGTATAAAGGGGGCCGGCCATCTTTGTCACGGGGTCGAGGTACAGGCACCTTCAGCCTGAGGGCGGTGGTTCATGTCGGTCCTCTAGGCGGCCTAGGCCTAGAGGACGTCCGGAGGTCGTGTTCCATCCCAGGCACCTTTAGCCTGGGGTGAGGTACTCGGATGGAGGTCTGGAGCTCAGTGCCAACCACTGAGTTCCGTGAGGGAAGGAGGTCCTAGGGAACCCAGGGATTGGGTACCCGAATCCGGAAGGCGTAATGGACTGGGGGGAGCTACCCACTTGAAGACCGGGTGCAGTAGATTGCCAGTGACAGGTGAGCCTCCCATCGGAGACCGCCTGGAAGGAAAATCCCCCCTCGCTAGGAGACCTCAGGCACTTTCAGGAAGGAGTGTTGGACTTTAATGGTGTGGGGCTCTTTTCTGGTGGACATTGTTCAAGGTAACTCCAGGTGCACAACACTGACCTGAAGGTAGAGAAAGAACTTTGCTTACACCGCACAGACATCTGTGGTGAAGGCTTGGCGTGGTGACCCCGCTCTCTCCCCTCTGAGGTACCCCTAGACAAGAGAAAGACGAGCTGATGCAAAGAGGGGAGTGAGGAGGCCGCTACATGTACATCGTGAATAATGAATGTAATAAAGGCAAAGTACAGGAGGATACACTAATGGCAGAGTCACATTTATCTGAAGGACACAAAGTACAGTGGAACCTCAGATTGCGAGTAATGCGGTTAACAAGCGTTTCGCAATACGAGCTATTTTTTTTTTTTACATCCTGTGTAGCGGCCTCACCCCATCTCCTTTGTCTAGGGGTATGTCATACGACAGGGTGAGATGCGCTACGGCCCATGTCCTCCCCATAGCTGTGGGTGAGGTGAAGGCCAGCACCAGATATTTCCTCGGGCCTATGTGCTTTTGTCTAGAATCAAGTCCCGCCGTGCCAACACTTCCCTTTGCTCCCATTAACCAGAGTTCCACACATCGATCACAGTCCAACTCGTGTTATTGCATATCTCACAATAAAAAGTGCTTCAGTAGCCAACTGGTTGCGACTTGATAACATTTTGATACGGGGATGAGCAGGTCGAGGCACTATCCTGGTTGTCAGCTAAACCACTGCGATCTCGCCAGCGGTTACTATAGCCTTAGCTAGAAAGGACTTAGAACTTGAGAGTCTCTACCAGCGACTCAAGAGAACATAGACAGGAGTACCTTTGCTGCGCTGCGGCCCCTGTCAGGGGAAGATGTCCCTCCAAGGGAGTTACCAGAGGCCCATCCGTCACTAGGTTGATGCTGTTCCAGACTCTCCGAATGGGTAACCTCCTCACCTCAGACATGGGCCCCATCTACTTCAGGGACGCTCGGACTTCTCCACCCTCGCGGGACCCAGTCGAAGTCACTGGGCCCCAGGCCTCCTGGTTTAGTACCTCACCCCAGGCTGAAGGTGCCTGGGATGGAATCCAACTCCATTCCGGTCAGGCCTAGGGCGCCTGGGCCGGAATCCGGAACCGGACGCACCCAGGCCTAAGGTGCCTGGGCGCGTGAAGAAGATCCTCCTTAAGACCTTGTGATTAGGGCGTCTCCCCCTTTTATCTCCTCCCATCGACACCACGGCAGGTTCCCCGCCCTCGCCGTACCATCTCCGGAAAGGGACAAAAAGGGTAGCACTGTGACGGCCAATCTACCTCGAGCCTCCAGGTACCCCGCCACCCAGAGGCCAAGGAGATTATTACACCGTCCAATCCTCCACGAACACAAATGGTCCATTATTCCCATACTTACACACCTGAGTGTCCTACCTAAATTTAGAGACCCCGCTACACCTGACTCGGTTTGCGAGTGTTGTCTCGCAAAACGAGCAGGATTCAAGCCTCTGCGGTATGCAGTACCGCTTTTGGCCAGAGGTGCGGGGACGCCGGAGACACTCTGAGCCGTTTGGAGCTGTTCGGAAATACTCAGAATCACTCAGAAATACTCAGTTTCCGATATGCGAGTGCTTTGGATTACAAGCATTCTCCTGAAACGGATTATGCTCGTGATCCAAGGTTCCACTGTATTGTTTACTGAGATCAAAAAGCCTCAGCAGAGTTTCGATCAAAAAAGGGAGAAGTTAATGTATAGATTAAGTAAGAATGAAAACCTGAGTTCGAAAAAAGCCAATTATGACAATGTAGTATTGGTAGAGCCATCAAAAAACACCCACAATAAGAAGGTCCAGATTTCATTTTGTTGAAGTGAAAAAGAAATTGAAAGTTAGAAAAAAGTTAGGAGGAAGAAAAAAAAAAAAAAGCATAGAAGACAGATGACAATAAGAAAAGATAGAGGAAAAAAGGAAGGGGTAGGGTCAGAAGTGAATAGTCGAATCTCGACAAAGTAGTATACACCGCCCAAGGTTGCCAGAATCCTAAGAACTTATTGTGAGAATATGTTAATATAGCCATCAGTTTTTCATTAAATATTATATCAATATAGGTTTCCAGGCCCTAGCCATAATTAATTTAGTTGCAGTAAATATATGTGTGGCAAGGAGTGGCCCATTGTTTTCACATGTGCATAAACAAGTGCTGTGTATTGAACAGTAAAAAAATAAATGAATTGAAAAATCTGCACTGCTGGTCAGTATTTTGGTACCCATACGCACAAATACACACCAATACGCCCAACATAAAATGCCTGAAATTTTGTCTAGAAATGCTGATGTTCAAACATCAGTACTGTGTGCAAGTACCCTGAAGTGTATTTATGGTCAAAATGTAAAATTATATATTAATTTCTACATTGCATTCAATTTATTTCTAGTCTACTCTTTGTAATTAATCTGAATGGTCTTGAAGTTTGTAAACTTACTTAGTGAATTTCTCCACACATTTACTTCCTTGAATTCTATGGCGCATATTCACTATGCCCTGTGAACAGCCTCTGCTGTGTCACACATCTTACAGAACCTGCCTTCTGAAGAATAGAGGTACTGAGAGGAAGAGTTTCAGACACTTACCTGTCCAGGGCGCCCGCGATGTCAGCACCCCGAAGCCGATTTGTCCCTCGGCTCTCGGTTACTGCCACCATGCTGTGCTAGCTCACTGGTCCCTGCTGTCTTCTGGGACCTGTGTGTCTCCCAGAAAACAGCGGGGGGGCAGAGGAGGGGCCGGACATGGCATAGATCGCTGCGGATACTGCGGCGATCTATGGGCCTTCTGAAAAGGCAACAGCACATAGTGGGTATAGCCAATCAGGAGCCGTTGGTGAATAAGGGATCCCCCACCCTGCACAGCTAGGCACACAGAATTTTCCACAGCTCTCTGGAGTCAAGAAACAGTCATCGCAGCTTTGTTTTTTTGTATTTTATTAGGGGTATTGAACTTGGATGGGGTTAAGGGTGTTATGGGATGCCCACTTGACTTTAGCAGAACTTTTCCAGGGACAACTTCTTCTGTACAGACTATCTACACACTCCTCAGCTCCTCCAGCACAACACTTGCTTGAAGCACTACAATTCCCAGGACCAGCTGGCACACTGTTAGGTGATCTCACAATAGGGCTCAACAAGATCGGTAGCAAATGCCCTTTACAGGCAGGGACCATGGGCCCCTTGATTGTGTAGCAAAGTCCTAGTGCCCAGCTGTCCTCCTGTGGCTACTGATCCCAACACCACCTCTTCAGGCACTGCCAGCCCATCTGGCTACAGCTGCCTCTTTCTCTAGCCCTCTTGGCTAAGCTTCCACATTCCTCCCAGACTGACTCTGCATCCATCTCAGACTGCTCTCACCCAGTCCTCTCTGGCTGCCTCTCAGTCCTCCCCCACTGTAACACTCAGCCCATCTGGCTATCTTCTCCTTGGAGATCACCTGGACGTGCTCCCTGGCTCCTGCTGTCCTCACACCTGCTCCCGTGCCATTGGACAGGATTCCTCCTGCACCTGATCTCCCAGACCCGAGGTCACCCCCCCAGACTAGGGGGCTACCCTCAAGGGTCTCTGACAGCTTCCTAGCACTCCATCTCCAACTTCCACCTGGACTCTCCTGCCCAGCTTGGCTGACCCTGAGTATATGAGGGGGCCTGCCCCCTGCCAACCCATGTGTTTGGGATTAGTCAGAACCCATATGAATACTCCAGGCAGCTCCTCCTAACCTTCTTTACATTCTTCTGGAAGTTTCCAGCAAGTTCCAGAAGTAGGAGGAGGTACCAGAGGTGCTACCTGATAAGTCATACCAGCCATCCCTGGATCACTCATCCGACCCAGATTAAGTCTAGGTTTACACTATTGCGACCTGAAAGTCGTACGATTTTGCCACACGTTTTTGCCGTGATTTTGCCCAGATTTTGATGCAATTTGAAGCAATGTCTGTGAGGTCTATGGACCTCAAGTCGCATCAAAGTGTGACCAAAGTAGTGCAGGGACTACTTTGAAGTCGCACAGATATGAACGGTACTCATTGGAAAAAATGGGTTACGACATGTCATGCGACTTTGCAGTCCCAAGTCGCATGACAAGTTGCACTAGTGGAAAGCGAGCCTAAAACACAGCTGCCAGCCAAGCCTAAACGTTTTTCCTACTCTAACAAAAACCTTAACACTTTCCTATTCTAGTATAGGGATGAGCTTCGTGTTCGAGTCGAACATACGTTCAACTCGAACATCGGCTGTTCGATCGTTCGACGAAGATCGAACGATTTGGGCCGTTCGCGCCAAATTCGAGTGACGCGAACGGCCCACAATGCACTACGCCATCGCAGTGTCATCCAGGCGCTGTGATTGGCCAAGCATGCACTGTGACCCCGCATGCTTGGCCAATCACAGCGCCGGCAGCGAGGAGAGCAATGATTGGCCACAGGCAGGATGCCTGTGGCCAATTATTGCTGAGGGGGTTTAGTACACGCCCCACACTATAAAAGGCCGCCAGCGCGGCGGCCTTGTGTAGTGTGTTCCGGAGCAGGGAAAGAGAAGCATAGGCAGGGACAGTGTCATTTTTTTCCTTTACTAATCCTGGATTCCTTGTGTTTAGGGACAGATAAGGATAGGTAGGGAGAGTGTCAGTGTGTTATTCTGTGCTAAACCTTGTTTGTAGGGACAGAGAAGGACAGTGAGGGAAAGTGTCAGTGTGCTATTCTGTGCTAAATCTTGTTTGTAGGGACAGAGAAGGACAGTGAGGGAAACTATCAGTGTGCTATTCTGTGCTAAACCTTGTTTGTAGGGACAGAGAAGGACAGTGAGGGAAAGTGTCAGTGTGCTATTCTGTGCTAAACCAATCTTGCTGAACCATATTTGAAATCCTTGAGTTTAGGGACAGAGAAGGACACTCGGGGAAACTATCAGTGTGCTATTCTGTGCTAAACCTTGTTTGTAGGGACAGAGAAGGACAGTGAGGGAAACTGTCAGTGTGCTATTCTGTGCTAAACCAATCTTGCTGAACCATATTTGAAATCCTTGAGTTTAGGGACAGAGAAGGACAGTGAGGGAAACTATCAGTGTGCTATTCTGTGCTAAACCTTGTTTGTAGGGACAGAGAAGGACAGTGAGGGAAAGTGTCAGTGTGCTATTCTGTGCTAAACCAATCTTGCCGAACCATATTTGAAATCCTTGAGTTTAGGGACAGAGAAGGACACTCGGGGAAACTATCAGTGTGCTATTCTGTGCTAAACCTTGTTTGTAGGGACAGAGAAGGACAGTGAGGGAAACTGTCAGTGTGCTATTCTGTGCTAAACCAATCTTGCTGAACCATATTTTAAATCCTTGAGTTTAGGGACAGAGAAGGACACTCGGGGAAACTATCAGTGTGCTATTCTGTGCTAAACCTTGTTTGTAGGGACAGAGAAGGACAGTGAGGGAAAGTGTCAGTGTGCTATTCTGTGCTAAATCTTGTTTGTAGGGACAGAGAAGGACAGTGAGGGAAACGATCAGTGTGCTATTCTGTGCTAAACCTTGTTTGTAGGGACAGAGAAGGACAGTGAGGGAAAGTGTCAGTGTGCTATTCTGTGCTAAACCAATCTTGCTGAACCATATTTGAAATCCTTGAGTTTAGGGACAGAGAAGGACACTCGGGGAAACTATCAGTGTGCTATTCTGTGCTAAACCTTGTTTGTAGGGACAGAGAAGGACAGTGAGGGAAACTGTCAGTGTGCTATTCTGTGCTAAACCAATCTTGCTGAAGCATATTGCAAATCCTTGTGTTTAGGGACAGAGAAGGATAGGCAGGGGACAGTGTCAGTGTCATTGTTGCTAAGCCTCCTGCACAGTATACACCTGAAGGTAGCCCTTATTGCTGTTTTTCCCATCTCCCTGCAGGCCATCCATTAAAATGTCTGGAAGGCAAACAAGGAGAGGCAGACAGTCAGGAGGCAAAAAAAGAGGGCAAGCAGGCTCTGTGTCTGGGGGCAACAGTGCTGGTCGTGGACGCGGTGCATTGTCATCAGCACATGGCCATGGGACACGCTTGTCCTTTTCGGCAGCTGGACATGTTGAGCCACATCATGCCGAAGACTTGGTAGAGTGGATGACCAAGCCCACCTCATCTTCCTCATCCTCTCTCACCCAGGCTCAGGGTACTGGCAAAGCAGCTGCCAAAGCGTCCTCTTCTCTGGTATCAATGTCATCATTAGTCACTCCTTCCCTAGACCCACCATGTCCTCCTCCTGAGGAGTCCCCCGAACTGTTTGAGCACAGTGTTGGGTACATGCTCCAGGAGGATGCCCAGCGTTTCGAAGGATCTGATGATGATACCCAGCTAGAGGAAGGCAGTAGCGTGAGAGCAGAGAGAGGGGATGCTCAAGAAGGACACCAATCTGGCAGTCATGCTCCAGCAGCTGCAGCATACTGCCAGATTGGCTCCAGTGATGAGGAGGGAGGGGATGAGGAGGTCACTGACCCCACGTGGGTGCCTAATAGGAGAGAGGAGGAGGAGGAGGATGAGGAGGAGGCACATCTCCAACGAGGCAGGATGCCCTTGGGTGGCCAGCGTATGGGCAGCACACCGACGGAATCACACCGCAGAGCTCCGCCTGTGCAGGGCGCTGCCTCTGCCCGTCATTCAAAAAGTTCTTTGGTGTGGGCCTTTTTTGAGGCGAGTGCATCAGATCGCACAGCTGCTGTTTGCAACATATGTCTCAAGCGTATATCGCGTGGCCAAAACATCAGCCGCTTGGGCACCACATGCTTGATCAGACATATGTTGACCTGCCATGCAGCTCGTTGGCAAGCCTACCTTAAAGACCCACACCAAAGAACAAAGCGGACCTCTCCTTGCACCGTATCAGCTGGGATCTCCAACCCCACCATACCTTCAGTCCTCTCTGAAACCTGCACTGAGAGGAATGAAGGTGTAGAATTAGGTGTGTCACAGCCAAGTACTTGCGGCCACTCTGCTCTCTGCTAGCAGTACACGACGTCCGATTGTAGCAGGCAAATTTCCCTGCCCCAGCTGCTGGACCGTCGAAAGAAGTTCACTCCCAGCCATCCACATGCCCAGCGGTTGAATGCTAGCTTGGCTAAATTGCTAGCGCTTCAACTGCTGCCTTTTCAGTTGGTAGACTCGGCCCTCTTCCGTGAGTTTGTGCAATGTGCGGTTCCTCAGTGGCAGGTTCCCAAAAAGCCACTTTTTCTCACGGAAGGCGATTCCGGCTCTCTACAGGCATGTGGAAGGCAATGTCTTGGCCTCGCTGGACAGGGCGGTCAGCGGTAAGGTGCATATTACCGCTGACTCATGGTCCAACAGGCATGGACAGGGACGTTACCTTTCTTTCACGGCCCATTGGGTCACTCTTTTGGCAGCTGGGAAGGATGCAGGACAAGGTGCAGTAGTGTTGGAGGTTGTTCCACCGCCACGCCTCCAAAATGCTACTACTGGTTGTGACACACCTCTCTCCTCCACCCCCTCCTCTTCTTCTTCCTCCATGGCCTCTTCCTGTGCTTTGTCCTCGGAACCAGCGGTGCTCCGTAGGCGTTCAAGGGGCTACGCAAGTACGCAGGCAAAAAGATGCCATGCCGTGCTTGCGCTGGTGTGTTTTGGGGACAGGAGCCACACTGGGGCAGAGGTCCTGTCTGCTCTGCAGGGGCAGGCCGAGAGGTGGTTGACGCCACGCCAGCTTAAGCCAGGAATGGTGGTTTGCGACAATGGCACCAACCTCCTCTCCGCCCTCCGACAGGGACAACTGACCCATGTGCCCTGTGTGGCTCACGTCCTTAACCTGGTGGTGCAGTGGTTCTTGGGCAGGTACCCGGGCTTACAGGATGTCCTGAGGCAGGCCAGGAAAGTCTGTGTGCATTTCCGCAGATCTTATAATGCCAGTGCTCGCCTGGCTGAGCTGCAAAAGGAGTTGAACCTGCCCAAGAACCGCCTTATATGTGACATGCCCACCAGGTGGAACTCAACGTTGGCCATGCTGCAGCGGCTGCACACGCAGCAGAGGGCCATCAATGAGTACCTGTGCGACTACGGCACCAGGACAGGGTCAGGGGAGCTCGAGTTTTTTTCACCACGCCAGTGGGGCATGATCAGGGATGCATGCACTGTCCTGGCACCATTTGAGGAGGCCACGAGGATGGTGAGCAGTGATAGTGCATGCATCAGTGACACTGTACCTCTTGTCCACCTGTTGGAGCACACGCTGCGTGGAATAATGGACAGGGCACTTGAGGCAGAACAGAGGCAGGAAGAGGAGGACTTCCTTGCCTCTCAAGGCCCCCTTTACCCAGACAGTGTTCCTTCTGTCCCACCCATCGCACAGGAAGAGGAGGAGGAGGAGGATTGTGTCAGCATGGAGGTGGAGGCTGGCACTCAGCATCATCAGCAGCAGTCTTTTAGGGATGATTTACAGTCCCAAGAAACCAGTGGACTTGTACGTGGCTGGGAGGAGGTGGCTGCGGATCATGTCGTCCTTAGTGACCCAGAGGACTCCGGACTGAATGCCTCAGCTAACCTACGCTGCATGGCCTCCCTGATCGTGCAAAGTCTGCGGAAGGATCCTCGTATTCTTCGGATCAAGGAGAGGGACCATTACTGGCTGGCCACTCTCCTTGATCCACGGTACAAGGGTAAGGTTGCGGACCTTATGTTACCGTCGCAGAGGGAGCAGAGGATGAGACAACTCCGGGAGGCCTTGCAGAAAGGTCTGTGCAACGCGTTCCCAGAGACTGGGAGGTTACAAACTCCTGGTCATGGACAACGAGTTGCTGAGGCTTCGGCCAGTCAAAGAAGGAGCGGTGGGGAAGGTGGCCGTCTGACCGATGTGTTCAGACAATTCTTTAGTCCGCAGCCCCAAAGTATGATCGGTTCCAGCAACCATCGCCAGCGTCTGATATACATGGTGCAGGAATACCTAGGGGCAAGGTCAGACTTGGACACCTTCCCCACCGAAAATCCTCTGGCTTACTGGGTCTTGAGGATGGATCACTGGCCAGAGCTTGCACAGTATGCAATTGAGCTACTGGCCTGTCCTGCATCCAGCGTTCTTTCAGAACGCACATTCAGTGCTGCTGGAGGATTTGTCACGGATCACAGGGTGCGCCTGTCCACTGACTCGGTTGATCGACTGACTTTCATCAAGATGAACCAGTCTTGGATCACCACCAGCTACCACACACCTGATGCTGATATAACAGACTAATTGATTTTAAAATGTCACATCCCTTCAAGACTGATGCTGATGCTGAGTGCCTGTGCTGTTATGTTGACTGGCTATCCTCCTCCTCCTCCTCAATGATCCGATTAATGATGATAGCTTGGAAGATCATTTTGGTTTATGGGTGCCGCCACCAGTGGCTAAGGCCCAATTTTTCAGCCCCTGTTTAACAGGGGCGTGTAATTACAATTTTTGATGCAATACTTTGCAACAGGGCTCATTGCTGTGCTCCAAGTACAGTATCTGTGAGGGGTTGCAGTGTTGTGCCACCAGTGGCTAAGGCCCAATTTTTCAGCCCCTGTTTAACAGGGGCTTGTAATTACAATTTTTGATGCAATACTTTGCAACAGAGCACATTGCTGTGCTCCAAGTACAGTATCTGTGAGGGGTTGCAGTGTTGTGCCACCAGTGCCTAAGGCCCAATTTTTCAGCCCCTGTTCAACAGGGGCATGCAATTATAATTATTGATCTAATAATTCACAGCAGGGCCCATTGCTGCGCCCACCAAGAGTAACTGTCAGGCCTTACAGTGTTGTGTCAACACCACCACCACCACCAAAGGCCCAATTTTTCAGCCCCTGTTCAACAGGGGCATGCAATTATAATTATTGATCTAATAATTCACAGCAGGGCCCATTGCTGCGCCCACCAAGAGTAACTGTCAGGCCTTACAGTGTTGTGGCACCAGCACCACCATCAAAGGCCCAATTTTTACTACCACTGTTCAACAATTATATGTTATTACAATTCCTGATATAATAGTTGACAGCAGGGCGTTCCAGCACCCACCAAGAGTAACTGTGAGTGCTTACAGTGTTGTGCCAACACCAACACCTAAGGGGCCAATTTCTGCAGAGTATATACGGCAGGTCCCTACTTTCAAACATCCAACTTACAAACGACTCCTACTTGCAAACGGAAGAAGACAACAGGAAGTGAGAGGAAATCTACCCCTAGAAAGGAAAATTCTCTCCTGTAAGAATTAATATGGGAGAAAGGTGTCTCCTCTCTACTGATGCTTTATCACCAATCCTTGTTTCAATAAAAACACCACATTTCAAAAACAGTTGTCATTGGGACGCAAAGTGAGGTGAAATGTTCTGAACAGGGGCACAGACAGCAAAACAAATGTTACAGGGGTGATAACCCTTCCCTATGTTTTCCAAAAAGCTTAAAAATAGATTTTTTGGCTGGAGCTACACTTAAACAATGTACGTGTTCAAAATTACAAACAGATTCTACTTAAGAACAAACCTACAGTCCCTGTCTTGTTTACACCGGTCTTGTTTACACCGCCTGTATACTGCTGTTCAGAGTATATAGGGCCTTTTTTATTTTGTGTTGCGGGGTTCCCCTTAATATCCAAAGAAGACCCAAAGGGGCTGGTAATGGGCTGGGGTAGGGGGGGGGGGGGGGTGATGGGGTAGCTATGCCATTTTTCTTAAAGATTTTCATCCATATTACCGGGAGCAGACATTACATTAAAGCCGCAAGCAGTTTTAAATGGCTTTTTTTTCCTTTAGAAATGTCATTTTGTGCAGGGACAGTTCTAAACACGGGAAAACACGTGGCACTTCGCAGGCATACTTTAGACACCCCCCAGGTAGGATATTTAAAGGAATATTTGACTTTTTTTTTTTCACTTTATGCATCATTAAAATGACTGCTCCCGAAAAACGTCCGTTTTTAAAACTTCTTTTTGCATTGATACATGTCCCCTGGTGCAGAACCCGGGTTCCCAAACTCTGTTTAGGACAATAACATGGATAATAGTCGTTATAATTAGCACTTTAGAATCCGAACGTTCGCATCCATTGTATTTAATAGGGTTCTAATGTTCGTGCGAACTTTCGGTCCGTTCGCGGGTTCTGGTGCGAACCGAACCCGGGGGTGTTCGGCTCATCACTATTCTAGTATACTAGAGGGAGCTACATGGGGTATGCAGTCGTCCAACACCCCTAGAAGTGTGCTCCCATTGGAAATATTTCCCCACATTTCCTTCCTTAGTGACATTGAGGGGAAATCTTCCCAAGGCAAAAAATTTACTTCCCTATATTACCTAACCAAAAAAAAAAAAAACCTAAAGGAGAAGTATAGCTAAAGCTTTTTTGGCTATACTTCTGTGGATCACAAGAGTGCAGTTCATTCTGCCCCCTCACGCTCCCTCCACAGCTCAATGCTCCAGTGAGCCCTGGAGGGGCAGAGCAGAATCCAGTGACTGACAGTCACCAGTTCTCCACAGCCTAAAGACTGATTACTGAGCGATCAGCAGTGTTTGATTGCTCAGTTCTCAGTCTAATTCCGCGTACACACGACCATATTTCTCGTCGGGAAAAATTAAATTTTTTCTCTTTGACGAGAAAAACGACCGTGTGTGGGCTTTTGATAATTTTTCCAGACGAGAAAAACGGCATTAATCACGACGAGAAAAATTAGAACATGCTCTAATTTTTCTCGTCGTGATTCACAGCATTTTTTTCCGCGGCAGTTTTCCCATAGGGAAACACTGCCGGGGAGCCTACACACGGTCGTTTTTCTCGGCCAAGAGAAAAAATGTCGGGAAAAACGGCCGTGTGTAGGGGAACAAGCCGTTCCTCGTTTTTCCCGTCGATTTTCTCGATAGTGTTTTCACCGTCGAGAAAATCGATCGTGTGTACACGGCATTAGAGCTGGTGGGGGACAGATGTAGCATTGGACCGATGTTAAATCCCCCTATGTGATTATAAAAAAAAAAAATTCATTTGTGAAACCTATACTTCTCTTTTAACAGAGGTTCTAACCCTTACCCCATCTATAAACAAAAATGTGTTGGCTGAATTTTCACTTTAAAGTAAACCCGCAAATACTTAAATAGTTTTCTCGTAGCTTCATATTGTATCAATGTGTTAGTAATACCTAGTACAATAGGGATAGGTATGAAAAGGCTTAATAGTTGGCTGCTCTTACTCAGAGCAAGTTGTAAATTCAATCCCTTTTATGTAAGTGGCCTGACGTGACATTTTGTTGGCAAAGCAGCACAGACATCATTAAAATTTTACATGTGATTCAAACAGCTCCCTTCCCTGTAATGCTTGAATGAAAATGAAAAAGTGCCACGCAAAATAATGAACACTTGTGCTTTGTATATAGATGTTGGTGACCTTTGTGAAAATAAGCTGATGACCCAGAAATTGATGGGAATTAGCCGTGGTAGCTGAATCAGATGGGTTTACCCATAACAAGCACATTTACAGGCCAAGCAAATTCCTGTATAATTAAATGTGATATACTGGCCAACGGAGGAAAACTCTGATCTTTCTCAGTACTGTAAATAATGTATGATATGTAATTTTAATACAAGTGAATGCCTTGACATATTTATCTGTATTATTAACCTACTTCGGATTTCCATAGCAATGCTGGAAAGGGTTTAGGATTGACTGTTTACAGTGACTAAAGCTGGCCATACAATGTTAGAAATCTTTCATTTAGCCTGCAGGATTTACGGTATTCATCCACATTAAACAGGGCAAATGGACAAATCCTCCTGCTGGGCTATTGTATTCTGACCATTGGCAGCAGCTGCCAGAATACCTGTAAATTTTCAATAAACGTTGAACGAATTATCGTCTTTTGTGTTACCACTACAACCCCGAAAGGTTTACCCTCTTCATGACCAGGCTGTTTTTTGCGGTACGACACTGCGTTATTTTAACTGACAATTGCATGGGCTTGCAACGCTGTACCCAAAGAAAAAATGTATGTCCTTTTTCCCACACAATTAGTGGTATTTGATGATATTTGATCACCTTTGCAGTTTTTATTTTTTGCACTATATACAAAAAAAGACCGACAATTTTGAAAAAAAGCCAATATTTTTTTTCTGCTATAAAACACACCCAATAAAAAAAATGTAAAAAAACAAATTTCTTCATCAATTTAGGCCAAAATGTATTCTGCTACATATTTTTGGTAAAAAAAATCCTAATACGCTCTTACCTTAACGCCGTTGGCGGCCACCATGGCGGACTACGATCTCACCACCAGGATCGCTCACTTTCTGGACCGGCACCTGGTCTTCCCGCTGCTCGAGTTCCTCTCCGTATGTAGCGGCCTTACCCCATCTCCTTTGTCTAGGGGTATGTCACACGACAGGGTGAGATGCGCTATGGCCCATGTCCTCCCCATAGCTGTGGGTGAGGTGAAGGCCAGCACCAGATATTTCCTCGGGCCTATGTGTTCTGTTATAGAATACAGTCCTGCTGTGTCAACACTTCCCTCTGCTCCCATTAACCAGAGTTCCACACACCGATCACAGTCCAACTCTTGCTTTATTGTACATCTCACAATAAACAGTGCTTCAGTAGCCAACTGGTTGTGACTTGATAACATTTTGATACGGGGGTGAGCAGGTCAAGGCACTATCCTGGTTATTAACTAAACCACTGCGATCTCGCCAGCGGTTACTATAGCATTCAGCTAGAAAGGACTTAGAATCTGGGAGTCTCTACCAGCGACTCAAGAGAACGTATATAGGAGTACCTTCGCTGCGCTGCGGCCCCTGTCAGGGGAAGATGTCCCTCCAAGGGAGTTACCAGAGGCCCATCCGTCACTGGGTTGATGCTGCTCCAGACTCTCCGGACGGGTAACCTCCCCGGCCTCCTCACCTCAGACATGGGCCCCATCCACCTCAGGGACCCTCGGACATCTCCACCCTCGCGGGATCCAGTCAAAGTCACTGGACCCCAGGCCTCCTAGTTCAGTACCTCACCCCAGGCTGAAGGTGCCTGGGATGGACTCCGACTCCATTCCGGTCAGGCCTAGGGCGCCTGGGCCGGAATCCGGAACCGCCCGCACCCAGGCTTAAGGTGCCTGGGCGCGTGCAGAAGATCCTCCGGAAGAACCTCGTGGTTAGGGCGTCTCCCCCTTTTATCTCCTCCCATCGACACCACGGCGGGTTCCCCGTCCTCGCCGTACCATCTCCGGAAAGGGACAAAAAGGGTAGCACTGTAATGGCAAATCTACCTTGAGCCTCCAGGTACCCCGCCACCCAGAGGCCAAGGAGATTATTACACCATCCAATCCTCCACGAACACAAGTGGTCCACTATTCCTATACTTACACACCTGGGTGTCCCACATAAATTTAGAGACCCCGCTACACGTAAAAGAGATTTACAATGAAAAGGAACTCCTTCAGGGCAAGTTGGACTTGCTCAGTGACACCAACATGGTGGACTTTGCAACGGATGTGTATAAGAACTTGTATCCAGACAAGGAATTTCCTTTTGCTCTCAGAGAGAAGAGAACCACAGTTGTTTCACAGCTGAAACAGCTGCCGGCTGTAACAGAACCCATTGTAAAGATGTTTGAAGATCCTGAAACAACAAGGCATATGCAGTCTACTAGGGATGGAAGGATGCTGTTTGACCATCTTGCTGAACAACATGGGTTTAGGCAGGAGTACTTGGACACCTTGTACAGATTTGCAAAGTTCCAGTATGAGTGCGGAAACTACTCCGGGGCCGCAGAGTATGTGTACTTTTTCAGAGTGCTGGTTCCTTCAACAGATAGAAATGCTCTCAGTTCTCTCTGGGGAAAACTTGCTTCAAAAATTTTGATACAGAATTGGGATGCCGCTATGGAAGATCTCATAAGACTAAAGGAAACAATAGATAACAATTCTCTCCGCTTCAGTCTCTTCAGCACAGGACCTGGCTCATTCACTGGTCTCTCTTTGTGTTCTTCAACCATCCCAAGGGAAGTGACAACATCATTGACCTGTTCCTTTACCAGTTTCAATACCTAAATGCCATTCAGACTATGTGCCTCAGACTATGTGCCCACATAGCCTTCGGTACCTGACCACAGCTGTCATCACCAACAAAGATGTGAGGAAGAGACGTCAAGTTCTGAAAGATTTGGTGAAAGTTATACAGCAAGAATCCTACACCTACAAGGATCCAATAACTGAATTTGTTGAGTGTTTATATGTCAATTTTGACTTTGATGGGGCGCAAAAGACATTAAGAGAGTGCGAGTCGGTGCTGGTGAATGATTTCTTTCTTGTGGCCTGTTTGGAAGATTTTATTGAAAATGCCAGACTTTTTATATTTGAGACTTTCTGCCGTATCCACCAATGTATAAGTATAAGCATGTTGGCTGATAAATTGAATATGAGCCCTGAAGAAGCTGAAAGGTGGATAGTTAATTTAATACGCAATGCCAGACTAGATGCGAAGATAGACTCCAAGTTGGGTCATGTTGTAATGGGAAATAATGCCGTATCACCTTATCAACAAGTCAAAGAGAAGACAAAGAGTCTTGCTTTCCGCAGTCAGATGTTGGCAATGAATATTGAGAAGAAGATGAACCAGAACACCAGGGCTGAGGCTCCTAATTGGGTAGCCCAAGATAGCGGATTCTATTAATGAATGTATCAGAACATCGAAATATTCCTTTGCTAACTGCAGCAGTGTGCTTTCTCTTACATATCCTACTGTAAGACTGATGTACAGTGTTTTCAATAAAATTGTCCTCTTACCTTTTAAAAAAAAAAAAAAATCAAGAAAAAAATCCCAATACATGTATATTGATTGGCTTGCGCAAAAGTTACAGCGTCTACAAACTATGGATTAGATTTATTTATTTATTTATTAGTTTTTACTAGTAACGGTGGCGATCAGCGACTTATAGCGGGACTGCGTTATTGCGGCGGACAAATCCGACACCTAACTGGCACTTTTTGGGGCCCAGTGACACTAATACAGTGATCAGTGCTAAAAAATATGCACTGTTACTGTACTAATGACACTGGCAGGGAAGGGGTAACATGAGGGACGATCAAAGGGTTAAATGTGTTCCCTGGGAGTGATTTCTAATCGTGGGGGGGGGTGCTTTGACTGGGGGAATGTAAAGATCTGTGTTCCTGCTTAGCAGGAACACAAGTTTAGCACATTCCCCTCCACGGAACAGCGATCTGCCTTCTTCCGCTGGACCCGCTGATTGGCTCCTGCTGTGTCCAATCACAGTATCAGATCACATACCACGTGATCTGGCGCAGTAAATCTAAAGTGGGCGGTCGCAAAGTGGTTAATAAAGCAGGGTCAGCAGGGCCATACACTGAATACATTTTGGCTGGTTTATTAGGAACTAGCTGAAATTCTCTCATTGTATGATCAGGCTGCCCATGGACATAAGATCACAGTTAAGTTGACAATCTATTTTTTTTGGTGGCAGATAGGCAACCTTTGACCAGAAATTTCATCTGCTGGGAGTAAAGCAACTTGAAGCTTACGCAGGGCTAAACACTCTCTCACTCGCTGCCCAGGTGTCCAGGAAGACCTTCTCTGTATCAGTCTGCAAAATCCTCTTAAAGGGGATCCATGGAGTCTACCCTTTGTGCAAATCCCTGCTGCCTCTAATTATAACTGGATACTAATATTTATGGGTAAAGTTGATCCAGGGAATATCTGATTGCCTTTTGGGGTATCAGGAAGGTTTTTTCCCCCACTGGAGCAAAGTGGATCATGCTTTATTGTCAGCCTTGATTTTATGTGTAAATGTTTTTTTATTTTTGTACAATAAAAATTGAAGTTTTATTTCAATATAATATACAATTAGTGTCAGAATTGTTGGCATACATTGGTGCCTAAAAAGTCCCACCACAAAAATGTAGTTCCTAAAAAAAAAAAAGAAACGTCTGAGCCTTACAGAGCCTTACAAATTGTGATCTGGCAGATTCTATTTGCCCTGTTCACATCGTACACATGTAGTGGTGTGCAGAAACTTTCAGCTCAACTGTCTGGCATGGCGTGAACAAGCCCTTAGAAGCCACTAGATGTCTTCAGTGCACCTCTCCTACTGTGTTTTACAAGTTAAATACAGACAGTGTTCCAAGCAGTAGTGTATTAAGGTTTTGTGCTGCCCTAGGCCTGACTAAAATCGTGCACCCCTAATTTAAATATGACCCACCCCTTCCTGTCAGGGCCACACCCCTTTCTGTTTAAGACCCGCCCTGAAATTTTCCAGTAGGGACACTAGTTTTGAGGGCCTGGGGGAGGGGGGAATGGATTCCCTTAATTTGCATAGATTTCCTCTCACTTCCTGTTTGGCTATGGGGCAGGAAGTGAGGGGAAATCTCTGCAATGGGACAGGGATGGTAAAAAATAAACTGATAGGGGCTATAACCCTCCCTTACTCTATCCAAAAAAAGTGTTGCGTATAGTTCTGTTTTTAAGCACAAATTTCTGATAAATTTATGGAGAGAACTGAGAAGATATAACCATGCCAATGGTGCAGCAGAAAATATATAGCACAGTGAGAAAGTTTTGTGATCCAGGATGATAGGACAGTCGAAATTATAAGCAAAACACTGTTGCGGAATGCTGGCCGTCCGCATACTAGAAGCAGTGCGGCCGCTTTATGGGGGAGCTAGACTAATTCGCCTCTCAGCCCAGTCCGCCCCATATGACTGGCGCTACACTAACAGTGTAGCGCAAGCAGGTGGGGATTCTTTCTGTGCTGCTCCCCTGCAAAGTGCTGCCCTAGGCCTGGGCCTTGTTGGCCTAGGCCAGGATACAGCGTTGGTTCCAAGGCAACTGAAAGCTCCTCTGTATAACTAAACACATGTGTAACTTTTCAGTTCATACTGCATGATGAAAACTTTGGCAATGAATATCTTTCTCTTAGACCCCTTTCACACTGAGGAGTTTTTCAGGCGGTGTAGCGCTAAAAATAGCGCCTAAATACCGCCTGAAAACTCCTGCCCCTGCAGTCTCAATGTGAAAGACCGAAGGCTTTCACACTGAGGCGGTGCACTAGCAGGACCGCTCCAAAAGTCCTGCTAGCAACATCTTTGGAGCGGTGAGAGGAGCGGTGTGTTTACCGCTCCTTCCCATTAAAAGTAATGGGAAACTGCGGTAATACCGCCGGCAATGCGCCTCTGCAGAGGCCCATTGCCGGCGGTATTAACCCTTTTTCGGCCACTAGCGGGGGTTAATACCGCACCGCTAGCGGCTGAATACCGCCGCAATTCTGCGGCAATTCCGACGGTATAGCGCCACCACCGCACCCACCGCCCCAGTGTGAAAGGGGCCTAAGGGTGATATTTGCAATTGCTCAAGTTCCTCAAGCTGCCCAATTTGAATGGATTGTTTAGATATTCCTAAAGCTGTCTATACAAGTAAATTGTGGCTTGTTCCTGGACTGGACAAAATTTACCTCATGGGTGGACCTGTCACTGTCTTCTCATCCAACATTCTTCGATTGATAAATCAATCGAAGGAGCCAAACAGAATTTTTTTGGCTAAACAGTGGCTGCATCTACTCAGATAAAGCCGCAGTTTTGGTTTTCTGACAGCCGCGGGTACTGTCAGAATACAGTACACTTGATGTAAGCTTGGTTTGTTGGCTGGTAGGCCGTCTATCAGGTCTGACAGATGCGTAGCCCCAGGGCCAACTTAAGGAACTCATGCGGCAGGGTGACAATGAAGCTGCTAGTTGTAAAACAGTGGCTGCAAAAGGAAGGTTCTCCATGTAAGAAGCTTTGCACCAGATTCACAAAAAAAAATGTGCTTACAATAACTGTATACAGTCAGGTATGATCAGTGGCGTAGCGTGGGTTGTCAGCGCCCGGGGCAAGGCAAGAAATTTGTGCCCCCCCCCCCCCCAGCCTGCGGACTTTCCACTACACTACACACGACCACTAACCCGCACACCACTACCTTGCACACCTGACCTACGTGACCATTACACTGACCCACCTACTGACACCTACACTGACCCACCCACTGACACCTACACTGACCCACCCACTGACACCTACACTGACCCACCCACTGACACCTACACTGACCCACCCACTGACACCTACACTGACCCACCCACTGACACTTACACTGACCCACACACTGACCCACCTATTGACACCTACACTGACCCACCTACTGACACCTACACTGACTGACCCACCTACTGACACCTACACTGACCCACCTACTGACACCTACACTGACCCACCTACTGACCCCTACACTCACTGACACACACACACACACACACACACACACACACACTGACACACACACCTACACTGAAATATGTAAAATGAGGTGCAGCGCTAAATGAATAAATGTCAATAGGTGTAATGTGAAAAATTGGTGAAAAGGAAAACTAATGCAGAGTCTCCCATTTCTTAAATTCATATGAGTCTAAGGCCCCTTTTACTCTGGGGCGGGCAGGTGCGGTGGCGGTATAGCAGCGCGATTTTCAGCGCTGCTATACCGTCGTTCTTACCGCGGTATGCGGCCGCTAGGGGGGTGAATTTAACTCCCGCTAGCGGCCGAAAAAGGGTTAATACCGCCCGCAAACCGCAGCTATTGCCGCGGTTTGCGGGCGGTATTACCGCGCTGTCCCATTGATTTCAAAGTGGATGACGGGTGGAGCCCTGGTGACGTCATCACGTTTTTCCTTTCCAGACAGCGGATTGACGATAGGGAGTAGAGAGAGGTTAATGGAGACGCCGCAGCTCCTTACATGACCGCATATGTGATTGCTGTTTCGCTGATATACCAACATCACGCTTGTAAGTGCAATAATTCTTATAATACATTTATTTGAGTTAACATACTGCACAATGAGAATATTTTTTACCTTCCATGTCTGCGAGTAACACCTCAATTACATGCCAAAAGCCCCCTCCAAGCCCCTCCCTCAGGAATCGGATTAATGATTTACTGAGCTTCATGACAATATCCCTCAGAGCTTTCAGCATGTAAGGGGTTAAATGATCAATTCTGCTATATAATGCATTCCTCAGGTCATTCAACATGCCAAATACCTAGCAGGATTGATCATTCAACCCCTTACATGATGCTGAAAGCTCTGAGAGATACTGTCATGAAGCTCAGTAAATAATTAATCCGATTCCTGAAGGGGGGGGGCTTGGAGGGGGCTTTTGGCATGTAACTGTCTCTGTCTGTCTGTACTTAGGCCCGCAGGCATGCATGCATTAACATATGGTGGTGGCGTGACTCAACTCTCCTCTCCCTAACTGCTGCTGACCGGGCCCGGCGTCTTCTCCATCCATCTGAGATGGCTCCCTGCCTCACTCACCTCCATTTTTTGTTGTCCATCAATCGAGACACTGCCGCGTTACTTCCACTTCCTGGGTCCCAGATGAAGGCACTACACCACTTCCAGATCCGGTCAGGGAGGAAGGGTGGAGGAGAAGACGGCGGCTTACAGTAGCGCGGGCGGGCCTTCGCGCATGCGCCGCCCGCGTTCAAGGACTGGCCAGCCCTGCCGGAGCACATGACCACATTCGCCCAATCACAGGGCGCCAGCTGCCGCAAGATGGCGGCCGGGCCTGGCCGTGACACAGTAAATAGAATTTAACGGGCCTTGAGAAAAGTGACACAAACGGTGCAGGAATTCGCCCCCCCAAATATTGCGCCCGGTGCGACGGCCCCCCTGCCCCCCCCACGCTACGCCTCTGGGTATGATGCCAAAAAAAGAAAACAGCTAAGTTACATTTAGGGGGTGTTATTTTGGTATTACATATACATTTTTTCTGTTAGGTTTAGAACAGGTCTTTTGTTTCTTGCTAACTGTATCTCTGATAGTATCTATCTTACATATCCCCTGAGACAGCTTGTCGCAACCACAGCTGTCTTTGTTCTGGCTGTCTTTTTATTAATGAATTGTTTTACTTTAATGTAATAGATTGTAGAGATGTATGCTTTATTATACTGTGCTTACAAACTCAATCAAAAGCAAACACAAAAAAAACCAAAAATTACCACATAGGGCCTGCGTAGCCCAAGTCAAACAGTTCCCAGGTCTTCACACTAAACACAGCAATAACAGAGGTCCCACTTCCCCTGTTTTTCAGATTGATGCAATAAGATAATGCAGGAACACACAGAAAAAAGAGACAGGAATAGCTACGTGCTAAAGCGATAGGAGACACAGGTGACTTGCCCCCATCAGACTTCAGTGCAAATATTGTTTTCTGATGGAGTGACCCTTGAATATTAGCTTTTAAAAAAGCACCTCAGCTTTGAAGAAAGCCAATTCTTATTTTACTTTTTTACATGTGTTTCTCATGTATATTCAATGTAAATTTGAGCTGCTGATTTAGGTGAGTGGTCGTCATACTAACCTGCGGGATTAAACTCTCATAGATAACATAATACAGTATGTGCTGCAGAATGTCCATGTACTGCTGATCTCACGATTAGGCTTGCAGAACAGTATATAATTACATTAAGTGTTGCATTAGAGAAGGAAGATTGTCAATAAATAATGAAGTAAGAACTAGTGCCAAGTAGGGATGAGCCAAACACCCCCCTGTTCGGTTCGCACCAGAACATGCGAACAGGCAAAAAATTTGTTCGAACACGTGAACACCATTAAAGTCTATGGGACACGAACATGAAAAATCAAAAGTGCTAATTTTAAAGGCTAATATGCAAGTTATTGTCATAAAAAGTGTTTGGGGACCCGGGTCCTGCCCCAGGGGACATGTATCAATGCAAAAAAAAGTTTTAAAAACTACAGTTTTTTCAGGAGCAGTGATTTTAATAATGCTTAACCACTTAACGACCGCTCTCGGCAGAATGGCACCGACAGGCACAATCACGTAGAGCATACGTGATTGCCTTTGTATAGTTGGGGGGTCCAATCGGACCCCCCTCCTATACAGTGAGCAGTGGCTAAGTGTCCGGGAGCGTTCCGGGATGAGGGGGCAGCCATTCGTTTCTGGCCACCCCCTCGCGATCGCTCCCGGCGAATGGAAATGCCCCCTCTGTCTGTGTCAGACAGAGGAAGCAGGAGGAAGTGATGTCATCTCTGGGGCAGCGCTCACATATACCGAGTGCCGTACAAGAGAAGACATCAGGTCAGTGCACACAACACTACACTGACACCAGGACACATAGGGACATAAATCGCCCCCCCCAGACACCCCAGATCACCCCCCAGATCACCCCCCAGCCCCCAGTCACAGTGTCACTGATTGCAGTGACCATTTATTTAGTGATCACTGCAATCAGTGACATTTGTGACTGTAAAAGTGTCACCAAAGTTTAGTCTTAGGTCCAGTGTAGCCCCCTAACCCCCCCTAATAAAGGTTTAACCCCCTGATCACCCCCCAGATAACCCTTTCACCCCTATCACCACTGTCGCTAAGCGATCATTTTTCTGATCGCTGTCTTAGCGTCAGTGATGCCGATCGGCAGCCAGTAATTTTTTTTAGGTTTGCCGCATGTTTTTATAGCGTCAGGTACCCCAATATATTATCTAATAAAGGTTTAACCCCCTTGCTTGCCCCCCAGGTAACCCTTTCACCCCCTATCACCACTGTCGCTAAGCGATCGTTTTTCTAAACGCTGTCTTAGTGTCGGTGATGCAGATCGGTAGCCGGTAATTTTTTTTAGGTTCGCCGCAGGTTTTTATAGCGTCAGGTACCCCAATATATTATCTAATAAAGGTTTAACCCCCTTGATCGCCCCCCAGGTAACCCTTTCACCCCCTATCACCACTGTCGCTAAGCGATCGTTTTTCTAAACGCTGTCTTAGTGTCGGTGATGCAGATCGGTAGCCAGTAATTTTTTTTAGGTTCGCCGCATGTTTTTATAGCATCAGGTACCCCAATATATTATCTAATAAAGGTTTAACCCCCTTGATCGCCCCCCAGGTAACCCTTTCACCCCCATCACCACTGTCGCTAAGTGATCGTTTTTCTAAACGCTGTCTTAGTGTCGGTGATGCAGATCGGTAGCTGGTAATTTTTTTTAGGTTCGCCGCAGGTTTTTATAGCGTCAGGTACCCCAATATATTATCTAATAAAGGTTTAACCCCCTTGATCGCCCCCCAGGTAACCCTTTCACTCCCTATCACCACTGTCGCTAAGCGATCGTTTTTCTAAACGCTGTCTAAGTGTCAGTGATGCAGATCGGTAGCCAGTAATTTTTTTTAGCTTCGCCGCAGGTTTTTATAGCGTCAGGTACCCCAATATATTATCTAATAAAGGTTTTAACCCCCTGATTGCCCCTAGTTAACCCTTTCACCAGTGATCACCATATAAGTGTTACAGGTGACGCTGGTTAGTTAGTTTGCTTTTTATAGTGTCAGGGCACCCGCCGTATATAACCCAATAAAGGTTTAACCCCCTGATCGCCCGGCGGGTGATATCAATTTGGTTTTAGCGTCAGAGAGGGTCTGCGTCACACCCCAGGCAGCGTCAGGTTAGTGCCAGTAACGCTAACACCCACGCGTGAAGCATACACCCCCCTTAGTAGTATAGTATCTGAACAGATCAATATCTGATCTGATCAGATCTATACTAGCGTCCCCAGCAGTTTAGGGTTCCCAAAAACGCAGTGTTAGGGGGATCAGCCCAGATACCTGCTGGCACCTGCGTTTTGCCCCTCCGTCCAGCCCAGGCCACCCAAGTGCAGTATCGATCGATCACTGTCACTTACAAAACAAAAAAACACATAACTGCTGCGTTCACAGAGACAGGCCTGATCCCTGCGACTCCAGTGCTGTAGGAGGTGATTTCACCACAACAGTTAAAAAAAACAAACAAATAGGCCGAAGAATTGGGGCAGCAGGGGCGGAGGAGCGATTTTGCTCCTAATGCCGCGTACATACGGTCGAAATTCCGACGGAGGCTTGCCCGTGGAAAAGTCCGACCATGTGTGTGCGGCATAACTTTTTTGCGGGAGGATGCCCCCATGCTTCGGCATATATAAATGGTGCGTGTATGCCCATCATTGGAAGTGGGTGGATGAAGGGCGGTATTCTAATGGTGGGCATACCCACCGATCAATCTCTTTTTTCGTTCAGCCAACTGGCTGCATGAAAAAAAAAGATTACAATACATGTCCAACAAGGACCAGCAACGTACTGGTATGTTGCTGGACTTTGAATGTTTATACCAGAATGATCCCTGCGGGTTTAGGTATCATCTTGGTATCATTCTTTTCAGCCTGCGGCCGGCTTTCATGTAAAAGCAATCCTAGCGGCTAATTAGCCTCTGGACTGCTTTTACAAGCAGTGGGAGGGAATGCCCCCCCCCGGATATAAAAAGCGCCATTGGGAAATTGGGAAAGCATTTTATCACACCGATCTTGGTGTGGTCAGATGCTTTGAGGGCAGAGGAAAAATCTAGGGTCTAGAAGACCCCAGTTTTTTCAAAAAAAGAGTACCTGTCACTACCTATTGCTATCATAGGGGATATTTACATTCCCTGAGATAACAATAAAAATGATAAAAAAAAAAATACTTGGAAGGAACAATTTAAAAATAAAATAAAAAAGCAAAATTAATAATAATAAAAAAAAAGAAAAAAAAAAGCACCCCTGTCCTGCCCTGCTCTTGCCCAATGGCGAACGCAAGCGTCGGTCTGGCGTCATATGTAAACAGCAATTGCACCATGCATGTGAGGTATCACCGCAAAGGTCAGATCGAGGGCAGTCATTTTAGCAGTAGACCTCCTCTGTAAATCTACTGGGGTAACCTGTAAAGGCTTTTAAAGGCTTTTAAAAATGTATGTAGTTTGTCGCCAATGCGCGTTTGTGCGAAATTTTAAAGCATGTCGTGTTTGGTATCTATGTACTCGGCCTAAGATCATCTTTTTTATTTCATCAAACATTTGGGCAATATAGTGTGTTTTAGTGCATTAAAATTAAAAAAAGTGTATTTTTTAACCCAAAAAATGTGTTTGAAAAATCGCTGCGCAAATACTGTGTAGAAAAAAAAATGCAACACCCACCATTTTATTCTGTAGGGCCTTTGCTTTAAAAATATATATAATGTTTGGGGGTTCAACATAATTTTCTTGCAAAAAAAAAAAAATGTTTTCATGTAAACAAAAAGTGTCAAAAAGGGCTTTGTCTTCAAGTGGTTAGAAGAGTGGATGTAAGCTTCCTAATGTTGTGTATAAAATGCCAGAACAGTTCAAAACCCCCCCAAATGACCCCATTTTGGAAAGTAGACACCCCAAGCTATATACTGAGAGGCATGTCGAGTCCATGGAATATTTTATATGTTGACATAAGTTGCGGAAAAAACGACAATTTTTTTTTTTTTTTTGCACAAAGTTGTCACTAAATGATATATTGCTCAAACATGCCATGGGCATATGTGGAATTACACCCCAAAATACATTCTGTTGCTTCTCCTGAGTACGGGGATACCACATGTGTGAGACTTTTTGGGAGCCTAGCCACGTACGGGACCCCAAAAACCAAGCACCGCCTTCAGGCTTTCTAAGGGTGTAAATTTTTGATTTCACTTCTCACTGCCTATCACAGTTTCGGAGGCCATGGAATGCCCAGATGGCACAAAACCCCCCCAAATGACCCCATTTTGGAAAGTAGACACCCCAAGCTATTTGCTGAGAGGTATTGTGAGTATTTAGCAGATCTCGCTTTTTGTCACAAAGTTTTGATAATTTAAAAAAAAAAATATATATATATATATTTTCCTTCTTCATTTTCAAAAACAAATGAGAGCTGTAAAATACTCGCCATGCCTCTCAGCAAATAGCTTGGGGTGTCTATATTCCAAAATTGGGTCATTTGGGGGGGTTTTGTGCTATTTTGGCATTTTATGGCCTTCGAAACTGTGATAGGTAGTGAGGAGTCAAATCAAAAATTTGTGCCTAGAAATCCTGAAGGCGGTGATTGGATTTCGGGGTCCCGTACGCGGCTAGGCTCCTAAAAAGTCCCACACATGTGGTATCCCCGTACTCAGGAGAAGCAGAAAAATTTATTTTGGGGTGTAATTCCACATATAACCATGGCATGTGTGAGCAATATATCATTTAGTGACAACTTTTTGTAATTTTTTATTTTTTTTTGTCATTATTCAATCACTTGGGACAAAAAAAATATATTCAATGGGCTCAACAGGCCTCTCAGCAATTTCCTTGGGGTGTCTACTTTCTAAAATTGGGTCATTTGGGGGGGTTTTGTGCTATTTTGGCATTTTATGGCCTTCGAAACTGTGATAGGTAGTAAGGAGTGAAATCAAAAATTTGCGCCCTTAGAAATCCTGAAGGCGGTGCTTGGTTTCCGGGGTCCCGTACGCGGCTAGGCTCCCAAAAAGTCCCACACATGTGGTATCCCCGTACTCAGGAGAAGCAGCAAAATGTATTTTGGGGTGCAATTCCACATATAACCATGGCATGTGTGAGCAATATATCATTTAGTGACAACTTTTTGTAATTTTTTTTTTTTTTTAGTCATTATTCAATGGGCTCAACATGCCTCTCAGCAATTTCCTTGGGGTGTCTACTTTCCAAAATGGGGTAATTTGGGGGGGTTTTGTACTGCCCTGTCATTTTAGCACCTCAAGAAATGAGATAGGCAGTCATAAATTTAAAGCTGTGTAAATTTCAGAAAATGTACCCTAGTTTGTAAACTCTATAACTTTTGCGCAAACCAATAAATATACGCTTATTGACATTTTTTTTACTAAAAACATGTGGCTGAATACATTTTGGCCTAAATGTATGACTAAAATTGAGTTTATTCGATTTTTCTTATAACAAAAAGTAGAAAATATCATTTTTTTTCAAAATTTTCGGTCTTTTTCCGTTTATATCGCAAAAAATAAAAATCGCAGAGGCAATCAAATACCATTAAAAGAAAGCTCTATTTGTGGGAAGAAAAGGACGCAAATTTCGTTTGGGTACAACATTGCATGTCTGCACAATTTACAGTTAAAGCAGCGCAGTGCAAAATTCTGAATTCACCTCTGGTCTTTTAGATACCAAATGGTCCGGGGCTTAAGTGGTTAAAGTGAAACAATAAAAGTGAAATATTCCTTTAAATTTCGTACCTGGGGGGTGTCTAAAGTGTGCCTGTAAAGTAGCGCATGCTTCCTGTGATTACAACTGTCTCTGCACAAAGGGTCATTTCTGAAGGAAAAAAAGTAATTTAGAACTACTCCGGCTATTCATGAAAAGTAATTGAAAAAACCGGCAGGGGTCCCCCCCACAGTCCATTACCAGGCCCTTTGGGTCTGGTATGAATATTAAGGGGAACCCCGAACCAAAAAAAAACAAAAAAGGGGTTGTCCCCCCAAATTCCATATCAGGCCTTTCAGGGTTGGTATGGATATTAAGGGGAACCCCGCACCAAGTAAAAAAAAATGCGTGGGGTCCCCCCAAAAATCCATACCAGACCCTTATCCGAGCACGCAACCCGGCAGGCCGCAGGAAAAGAGGTGGGGATGAGAGAGCGCCCCCCCTCCTGAACCATACCAGGCCACATGCCCTCAACATGGGGAGGCTGTCCCCATGTTGATGAGGACAAGGGCCTCATCCCCACAACCCTTGCCCGGTGGTTGTGGGGGTCTGTGGGCGGGGGGCTTATCGAAATCTGGAAGCCCGCTTTAACAAAGGGGAACTCCAGATCCCGTCCTCCCCTATGTGAATTAGTAACGGTGTACATTGTACCCCTACCATTTCACAAAGAAAGTGTAAAAAAAATTAAAAAACACACAGACACAGTTGGACAAGTCCTTTATTTAAAAATAAAAAAAACAATACATAAATTCCAGCGATGTAATCCCATCGATGTCCAACGATGATCCATTCTCCAGTGATGCTGCAGTCTCCTCTCTCCAGCAGGAACGAAACCCCCATGAAGTGTAAGAGGGGGCGGCGTCACCCCTTTCCTTATCATAGGGAACACTGTGTGTTTTTTACACATTTTTACACTTTCTTTGTGAAATGGTAGGGGTACAATGTACCCCATTACCAATTCAAATAGGGGTGGCCGGGATCTGGAGTTCCCCTTTGTTAAAGGGGGCTTCCAGATTTCGATAAGCCCACCGCCCGCAGACCCGGGCAAGGGTTGTGGGGATGAGGCCCTTGTCCTCATCAACATGGGTACAGCCTCCCCATGTTGAGGGCATGTGGCCTGGTACGGTTCAGGAGGAGGGGCGTTCTCTCGTACCCCCTCTTTTCCTGCGGCCTGCCAGGTTGCGTGCTCGGATAAGGGTCTGGTATGGATTTTTGGGGGGGACCCCACGCCATTTTTTTTTACATTTGGTGCGGGGTTGCCCTTAATATCCATACCAAACCTGAAGGGCCTGATATGGAATTTGGGGGGACCCCCACCTTTTTTTTTTTTTGGTTCGGGACCCGTTTCTTTCAATGACTTTTATCTGTATTGCTGGGATCCGACAATTCATGAATAGCCGCTAGTAGTTTTTAATGACTTTTTTTCCTTTAGAAATGACATTTTGTGCAGGGATATTTGTAAACACGGGAAACATGCGCTACTTTACAGGCCTACTATACACACCCCCCAGGTATGAAATTTAAAGGAATATTTCACTTTTATTGTTTCACTTTAAGCATTATTAAAATCACTGCTCTGGACGTTTCTAAAACTTTTTTTGCATTGATACATGTCCCCTGGGGCAGGACCCAGGTCCCCAAACACTTTTTATGACAATAACTTGCATATTAACCTTTAAAATTAGCACTTTTGATTTCTCCCATAGACTTTTAACGGTATTCCGCGGCTTTTCGAATTTGCCGCAAACACCCCAAATTGTTTGCTGTTCGCCGAATGGGCGAACAGCCAATGTTCGTGTCGAACTCATGTTTGACTCGAACATAAAGCTCATCCCTAGTGCCAAGGACGGAGAATCTGATCTATATTATGTTACAATGAATGGGCACACCATATTGTTTTGTGATGACCACAGATCACAAATACATTGGGCATGCAATATAGAAAGAACAAATATCTGATAATTGAATTTATGTTAAAATCTGCTGGGCATTGAATTTATCAGTTTAAAAAAGGTTCAGTTGGATGTTTAGACTGGACACAGTGAATAACTGCAGAAATAGACCTTTCTATACCTTGACGAAACCTTGTTGCCAACTTAAAGATACATTAAAAACACAAACACATCAAGTTTTTTTATTTCTTAGTTGCAGAATGTTTTATTTTAATTAACATGTAAAAAAAATAATTCACTTATGTACTTTTAAACTTGCTAGGGAATGTGATCACTCTGGGAAGAGTTGATTCACTAGAAAAGCCACAATTCCCCCTTCCCCCTGTCACACCATAGCTCTCTCCTCTTCTGGAAGTGTATTCTTACTGTCTGTGCTGGCTCAGTTCCTCCAATCCTCTCCTTACCTTCTATATAACATTTATGTAGATGCAGGGGGCATGAATGAACTCATGAGTTCATTCATGCCCAAAAACTACCAAAAAAAAAATGGCAACTTTCTCCTGGTTTGCACCTAGTGTGTCTAGACGAGGTTGATGACATAATCCTTCTGGCGAAATCTCGAGAAATGCAGGCCAGTGAGTTTATCAATTGTAGTCAAGTTAATGAAATCACTTCTGCTGGACCCAAAGCAGCATGGCTTTACTGAGGGCAGATCATGTCAGACTAATCAGATGTAAAAAGCATTTTTATTTCTTACAAAGACCCCCAGACACGTTTCCCTGCAGAAATTGTGTAAATGACTGCGAAAAATACTAGAAGCAGGGTGGTATATGTACAGTAAATCCAATTTAAGTATAGTCATTTGAGCTAAGGGAAAAAATCAAACAAGGAAAGGTTGATAACCAAGCAGCACACATAATAGATCCTATACCTGTAAAATTATTTTCTGCACATCCATATTGTATTAACCGCTTCAGCCCCAGAAGATTTTACGCCCTTCCTGACCAGAGCACTTTTTTACAATTTGGCACTGCGTCACTTTAATTGACAATTGTGCGGTTGTGCGACGCTGTACCCAAGCAAAATTTGCGTCCTTTTTTTCCAGAAATAGAGCTTTATTTTGGTGGTATTTGATCACCTCTGCGGTTTTTATTTTTTGCGCTATAAACAAAAAAACAGCGGATAATTTTGAAAAAAACACAATGGGGGTTATTTACGAAAGGCAAATTCACTTTGCACTACAAGTGCAAACTATAAGTGCAAAGTGCACTTGAAATTGCACTGAAAGTGCACTTGGAAGTGCAGTCGCTGTAGATCTGAGGGGTAGATCTGAAATGAGGGGAAGCTCTGCTGATTTTATCTTCCAATCATGTGCAAGCTAAAATTCTGTTTTTTCATTTTCCTTGCATGTCCCCCTCGGATCTACAGCGGCTGCACTTCCAAGTGCACTTTCAGTGCAATTTCAAGTGCACTTTGCACTTGTAGTTTGCACTTGCAGTGTAAAGTGGATTTGCCTTTTGTAAATGACCCCCAATATCTTTTACTTTTTGCTATAATAAATATCCCACATTTTTTTTTAACGATTTTTTCCTCAGTTTAGGCCGATATTTATTCTTGTACATATTTTTGGTAAAATAAAATCGCAATAAGCGTATATTGATTGGTTTGCAAAAAAGTTTTGGCGTCTACAAAATAGGGGATAGATTTATGGAATTTTTATTATAAAATCGGACACTTTTGACACATTTTTGGGACCATTGGCATTTATACAGCGATCAGTGCTATAAAAATGCACTTATTACTGTGTAAATGTCACTGGCAAGGAAGGGGTTAACACTAGGGGGCGATCAAGGGGTTAATTGTGTTCCCCGACTTTTTTTGCTAGCAATGGCGGCGATCTGCGTTTTTTATCCGACTGCGATATTGCGGCAGACAAATTGTACACTTTTAACACATTTTTGGGACCATTGACATTTATACAGCGATCAGTGCTATAAAAATGCACTGATTACTGTAAAGATGTCACTGGCAGGGAAGGGGTTAACACTAGAGGGCGATCAAGGGGTTAACTGTGTTCCCTCTCTGTGTTCGAACTGTAGGGGGGATGGGACAAGAGAGATCGGTGTTCATACTTTGTGTGAACACAAGAACAGTCTCTTCTCCCCTCAGAGAACCGGGATCTGTGTGTTTACACACTCAGATCCTGGTTCTCGCTGTGTCACGAGCGATCGCGGGTGCCCGGCAATCATCGCGCCCGCCGGGCACTCGCATCGGCTCTGGGGAAGAGCAGCCATGCCATGCTGCTGCAGTAAAACAGCAGCTGGTCTGCAAGTGGTTAATATCACTTTATTCTATATAGGGTGAGGCTATTTAGTATATTTCACCTTCAGACAGTCTGGCAAGCAATCTGGGTCAGTTAACACCAGAGCATCTACTTGAGTGGGTCACAATTGTACAATATGAGTAATCATAAGATAATGAACCTACCTACAAGTGTAACCCCCATATTAAAGTGTTTCTAAAGTCTCCATTTTTTTTACCTTTGTGCATTCTTTACATCAAGGTAAAAAACTTTCTCTGTGTAGCAGACCCCCAGCCTCTCCTAATACTTACCTGAGCCCCATCAAGATCCAGCGATATGCACAAGAGCCTGGGCTCTCCCTCCTCATCGGCTGAGACAGCAGTGGGAGCCAATCACAGCCAGTGAGCCAATGAGGAGAGAAAGGGGGCGGGGCCAAGCCACAGCTCTGTGTGTGAATGGACACACAGAGCAATGGCTCGAGTGAGCTTGCTTGGGTGCTCCCATTGCAAGCTGCTTGCTCTGGGGGCAGGGGGGAGGGGCCAGGAGAGCCGACAGGGTACCAAAGAAGAGGATTGGTGCTGCCCTGTGCAAAACCACTGCACAAAGCAGGTAAGGATCACATGTTTTTTTTTTTTTTTAATTGCCTTTATTATCACTTTAAGATGATTAGTATTCTTTGGTACTTATAGAACCTTTTTTGTTTGCTAGACAGTGTTTTCAGTGAACTTGTATTATATTCAGTTAAAGGGGTGTTCCGGGAAAAAAAAAATTAAAACCCAGCAGCTACACGTACTGCATCTGCTGGCTTTTAATAAATGGAGACTTACCTGTCCTGCAGTCCCTTGATGTCGGCACCGCAGCTGATGTTTCCCATCAGCTGTCGGGTGCTGCCGTCGCCATTGCGGGTAAGGGACCCCAGAAGTGTAGCCACTCCTCTCTCCTATTAGCCCGGCGGCCAGGGGAGGAGGAGGAGGGAGTCCCGTGATGACGTCACGGCTGCAGCCGGACTCCCGGAAGTGGGAAAGGTTAGCTGTCTTTGACAGCTATCCTGTCCCCCCCGAAAATTGCCAATTGTGGCACCGGAGGGGGGGGAGGAATCCGATGAGCGGAAGTTCCACTTTAGGGTGGAGCTCTGCTTTAAGTAATTTTTTTATTTTTTTTGTAAATTACTTTTTATTTAGTTTCATGATATACAAACAACTATAGCCTGCACAGCGCGGAAAAAAACACTGGTCACAGTAAAAACAAAAAACATACCAGTGTAAACAATAAAGGGCATAAAAAAAACAGTGAGAAAAAACAAAACAAAAAATTAAAAACAAAAACAAAACCCAGAAAGGGTAATAACCCAGCCCTAGTATAGTTTTGCCTAGACAGATGTGCATACTACATTGCCCTCCAGGCGGAGGTGTGTTTCATAGCGATTCCACGTGGTGACTCCCTGCTCAAAGGTACAGGAGAATGTCTGCTAAAAGCGGTCCTTCCCTCCCCGACCCCCACCAGGAGAAACAGCAACCTCCAGGCACATGAAGGAGATCCCCACATTAGCCCAGAGTTAGCCGGTACTCCGCTAACACTCCAGAAACATTTGCTTCCTGACTCTGTAGTAGATACCAGGGTCAGTGACTGTACCTGATAATGCAGTTAGTCTAAACCTGTGTCCACAGAAGCCATCCACCCCTCCCCCCCCCCCCAGACCTTATCAAACTTGTTCAGAGCCCCCCTGCTCAGATAGGCAGCTTTATAAAATGGTACTGCTTTGTTGACCAGAGATTTGCAGGCCTCCAAGGTTGGGGTAGACAAACTCTTCCACGAAAGGACAATTCGTTTTTTAGCATAAAACAGTAACAGGGTGAGAAGCGTTCATATAGCCCTGGTAGTGGCTAAAGGTTCAACTAAATGCAACAAGCATACTTCAATGGACAGGGGGATTGAAATAGAGGTGACTGACCTAATACATTGCGCTCCAGCTTACCAGTACTTTTTAATATGGGGGCAATCCCGAAATATGTGCATAAAGTTTGCCATAGGCGTTGAGCATCTCCAGCATAGAGACTGTTGGTTCCCAAACATTTTCGCTAATCTAGCCGGGGTAAGGTATATTCTATGTAGGAATTTCTAATGTATTAAACGATCTCTGGTAGAGACTAAGTATTGAAACGCAGTCCCCCACATATCGTCCCAGTCATCTCTGTCTAGCCCTGGGGCCGCCGCCTCCCAGGCAAGTCTGCAGGGTTCCATCAATATGGAAGTTTCTTGGAAGAGGTCTTTATTTAAACTAGAGACTGGTTTACTAAGGAGTCATTGCGCGTCAGTAGTTCTAAGTCACTAGGGTCAAGGTCCAGCGGTTCCTTGCCAAATTGAGAGTAAAAAGCATGTCTCGATTGGATGTATTGGAAGAAGTGTGAGTTGGGTAGGGTGAAACGCTCCTTGAGTTCATTGAATGACATTAGGATACTGTTTAGTACAAAATGCTTTAAAATTTTGACCTCATATTTAGTCCAGACAACAGGGTCCGGGTAGTCATAGAAGTGTACCAAATTGGGATTTCTCCACAATGGTAAATTAGGGGAGAACCTGCGCACACCAGACGGCCACAATCCCTGATTCACATTCCATGCCCTGAGCGCATGGAGGGAGTCAGGGAGTATGGAGACTTCAGACCCCTGTAGAGCCAGTGTGAGAGCGCCTCATATGAGACCACACAGGCTGCCTCCAGGGACACCGAAGCATCATCGGGGGAGAAGTCAACCAATGGTGGGCTACTGTCAGTTGGCCAGCTAGAAAGAATTTATAGAAGCTAGGTACCGCAAGACCCCCTTCCCCCCATGGCTGCTGACGTATGGTCAGTTTCAGGCGGGAAGTTTCCCCCTGACACAAAAAGGAGAGCATACCATCTATCGATTTGAAAAGAGTCTTTGGGATCCACACTGGAGAATTTCTGTGGACTAGGGATGAGCTTCGAGTTCGAGTCGAACTCATGTTCGACTCGAACATTGCCTGTTCGCCCGTTCGCCGAACAGCGAACAAATTGGGGTGTTCGCGGCAAATTCGAAAAATCGATGGGAGAAATCTAAAGTGCTAATTATAAAGGCTTATATGCAAGTTATTGTCCTAAAAAGTGTTTGGGGACCGGGGTCCTGCCCCAGGGGACGTGTATCAATGCAAAAAGAAGTTTTAAAAACGGCCGTTTTTTCGGGAGCAGTGATTTTAATAATGCTTAAAATGAAAAAATAAAAGTGAAATATTCCTTTAAATTTCATACCTGGGGGGTGTGTATGATATGCATGTGAAGTGGCGCATGTTTCTCGTGCTTAGAACTGTCCCTGCAAAAAATTTCATTTTTGAAAGAAAAAAATGCATTTAAAACTGACTCGCGGCTATTAATGAATTGTCGGCTCCCGGCAATACATACAAAAGTCATTGATAAAAAAAAAGAAAAAGCGTGGGGGTTCCCCAGAATTCAATTACCAGGCCCTTCAGGTCTGGAATGGATATTAAGGGGAACCCCGCCGCAAATTAAAAAAAAATTGACGTGGGGTTCCCCCAAATATCCATTCCAGGCCCTTCAGATCTGGCATGGATTTTAAGGGGAACTCCACCCCAAATTTAAAAAAAAAATGGCGTGGAGTCCCCCTAAAAATCCATACCAGACCCCTTATCCGAGCACGCAACCTGGCCGGCCGCAGGGGAAAAGGGGGGGACGAGAGAGCGGCCCCCCCTCCCTCCTGAACCGTACCAAGCCACATGCCCTCAACATGGGGAGGATGTCCCCATGTTGATGGGGACAAGGGCCTCATCCCCACAACCCTTGCCCGGTGGTTGTGGGGGTCTGCGGGCGGGGGGCTTATCGGAATCTGGAAGACCCCTTTAACAAAGGGGACCCCCAGATCCCGCCCCCCCCCCTATGTGAATTGGTAAGGGGTACATTGTACCCCTACCATTTCACGAAGAAAGCGTAAAAAAATGTTTAAAAAAACACACAAACACCTTGAAAAAGTCCTTTATTTAAAAAAAAAAAAAAAAAAAACATTCCAGCGGTGAAATCCAGTGTCCCGCGGCGATCCCGATGTCCAGCGCTGTCCTTCATTGGTTGTGCCTGAGCGGACCTGATGGGGAACTCCCTCTCAGTATTTTAAATGTATAGACCCACCCCTTCTAAAGTTCCCCATCAGGTCCGCTCAGCGGACCAGATGCGGAACATGAGAAGGGGCGGGTCTATACATGTATTACCAAAGTGAGAGCAGTTCCCCATCAGGTCCGCCCCCTCGGTATGTCGGACCCGCCTACGTCATTGGCTTGAGCGGGGAACTTCCTTCACTGTGTAATTTAAATTTACATAGTGAAGGAAGTTCCCCGCTCAAGCCAATGACGTAGGCGGGTCCGACATACCGAGGGGGCGGACCTGATTTATGGCTGTTTTTAAAACTTCTTTTTGCATTGATACATGTCCCCTGGGGCAGGACCCAGGTCCCCAAACACTTTTTAGGACAATAACTTGCATATTAGCCTTTATAATTAACACTTTAGATTTCGAACGTTCGAGTCCATTGTATTTAATAGGGTTCTAAAGTTTACACAAACATTTTGTCTGTTCGCAGGTTCTGGTGCGAACCGAACAGGGGGGTGTTCGGCTCATCCCTGCTGAGGACATGCACTAGCAAGGGCAGAATTTTCATCTTGACCAGGTTTATCTTCCCAATGAGGGACAGGGGAAGGTTTTCCAGGCGTGTAATTTTTTAGATAGAATACCAAGTAAAGGTCAGACATTAAGATTAATGAAATCAGTCACCAAATTTGTGATTAAAAGCCCCAGATATTTAATCTGCGTCACCCATTGTGGGGGATTATCGGGATTGGCTTGTCTGGGTACTAGATGGGATCGTAAGGGGAGTATTTTGGACTTGGTCCAATTAACTTTAAGGCCAGAGACCACTGAAAATTCACCTAAGAGTGACAGCGCTGCCTGCAGAGATGGTCCAGTATCCTTAATAAACAAGACTAGATCGTCTGCGTAAAGGGCTGTAGTTTCAGTCAGGATACCCACAGTAATACCCTGTATCTGGGGGGAGGAACGCAGTGCTATCTCAAGAGGTTCTATAACCAATTCAAAAAGTCCCGTTGAGTGCAGGCACCCCTGTCTGGTGCCTCTGAACACCGGAAAGGCATCTGACACCCCGCCATTGAGACGGAGGGCCGCAACCGTATGGTCGTACAGCAGCGATATCACCTAAGGAAGGTGGGGCCAAACCCCATGCGAAGCAACACCAGAGTCATGTACCCCCAATCAATGGAGTTAAATGCCTTTTCCAGGTCAAAAAACAGGGCCCCCCTAGATGATCCCCCAGCCTCTAACTGAGTATGTGTATACACCCTTCGGATATTAATATCTGTGGCCTTTTTAGGCATAAACCCAGTCTGGTCAGGCGATATTAAGTGGTGTATTATTTTCATTAACCTATTGGCAAGCATTTTAGTAAGAATTTTGAAGTCCATATTGAGCAATGCTATAGGCCTATACGATGAGCAAGAGAGAGGGTCTTTGTCGGGTTTAGGTAGTAAGACTACATGGGCCTCGAAAAAGGAAGTAGGTAGCTTACCTGTTTCTAAGCAGTCCCTGGCAACTCAGCCAGGGAGGAAGGGGAGGGTATGTCAGCATGAGTCTTTGCACATTGTATTTCATAAGCTTGAAGCTCTTCAGAGGTGGAGTTTTTCTCAGCCCTGGCAGCCTTGATGGCCGACACATACATCCCAGGTGGACGCCTTGAATGCATCCCATACTACAGGCCTGTCCGCCGTGCCCTAATTATGATCCCAGTAGTCTTTTAAATGTGGTGAGACCAAGGCCTCCACTGAAGCCTCCGCCACCCATCCAGGATGTAGCCTCCACACCCCACTACGCCTACCTGAGGTAAGAGTCAATACAATCTGTAGAGGGGTATGATCCGAGATCCCCCGGCCAGGTAGGAGACCTCTGTGACCTGGGGCAGTAGAGCTGGGTTGGCAAATGCCAAGTCTATGTGTGAGCAGGAAGTGCTGACGTGCGAAAGATAGGAGTAACCTCTCTCTCCAGGATGTTTCCACCGCCATACCTCCTCCAAAGTCGCCAGGGCATAGTCAAGAATGTTGTTGAAGTCACCAGCCACAAACCATTTCACTGGGTCAAAAGTGGCAACCTTCTCGAGGACCGTATACAAGACCTTACTTTTGAAAGGGGGTAGGACATATATGTTAGCTATCACCAGTAGCTGGCATTCAACATCAAGTACCACTGTGGCATAGCGCCCCTGGGGGTCTGTAACCACATTATCCATTGAACAGGTCAACTTTTTGTGAATTAGAAAAGCTACCACTCTAGCATACAAAGTATGTGTGGAGTGTATAGCTCTCTTAATCCAACTCCTGTTTAGGGAGAGTACCCTGCTCCCAGTTAAATGGGTCTCCTGCAAGAGGACTATGTGTGGATTCTGAGCTTTAAGGTACTGGAGGACCAATGATCTCTTAAACTTAGAGTTTAACTCACAGATGTTCCAAGAGAGAATTTTGAGATTACTCATAAATGGATGGTTTATAGAACATGGGGCCTGGATAAATGCAATAGTGAAGGGGGGCCAGAGAGGTAGGACCTGGATGCAGAGAGCCGCAATGCACCACAAAACAACAAAACAGCAGCATCAACTGTACTAGGCAAAGAACAAGCCCATTAGTAGAGTCCCTCAGGGCAAAACACAAAAAGAAAAGAAAATTGCAGAAAAAAGGTGAAAAAATTTAAAACAAAAAAGTCAGAAAAATTAACAGTGTAGGTACCCAACGCCCTGTTTGCTCCAGGCGAACAGAAAAAACCACCGGAGAACTTCATTCCCAAAAACCTAGAAAACATTAGTGGATCGTTCCAAGAGTCCGTCCACTCCGGAAGGGGTCTTGAAGACTAATGCCGCGTACACACGATCAATTTTTTCGACGGTGAAAACACCGTCGAGAAAATCAACGTTAAAAACGAGGAACAGCTTGTTCCCCCCACACACGGCCGTTTTAAATGTCATTTTTTTTTTGGTCGAAAAAAACGACCGTGTGTGGGCTCCGCGGCAGTGTTTCCCTATGGGAAACACTGCCGCGGAAAACATGTCGAAAAAAACGACGAGAAAAATTAGAACATGTTCTAATTTTTCTCGTCGTTTTTAATGCCGTTTTTCTCGTCGAAAAAAAAAAACGACAGAAAGCCCACAGACTATCGTTTTTCTCGTTGAATGGGAACAATTTAGTTTTTCTCTACGAGAAAAACGGCCGTGTGTACGCGGCATTACAGGTATGTTTCAACATCCAGCGAAAGTACCTTAGGTTCCTGCAATTAACGGATAGGCTGTCCCAAACACTTCAATGCTATCCACTTGTTAGAGAAAGCATCTGCCATAGAGGAACAGGTTACAGCCAAACAATTGTAGCAGCATGGACAACAACTCCCAGCATACTGCTTCAGGCAATGGACCAGTCAACCGCATATGCAGGGGATTCAAAGAATTTTGCGGGTCCATTGTGAATAACTTTTAGACGGCTGGGATATAGCATGTTGTAGACTAGGCCCTTCTCCCTCAGGCGCCTGCGGACATCCGTAAAGGAGCGCCGTTTTTTGGGGATATCCGGAGAGAAGACAGGGTAGAGACATATAACAGCATTCTCATATTTCAGCTCAGGATGTTTATGGGCCTCTGCTAGGAATAGATCCCTGTCCCCGAACCAGGAAAACCATGCGCCTGTAAGAGAAACCCGGGTAACAAGCACGCACTGGTGCGCAGGCGTGGACATTCTAAGAGATGCACAAGAAAAGACAGGTACTGGCGCTTGCGTGGGTGCGTACACGTGCACACGTGCGTGCATTGGCGCCAGTCCGCCTATTTAATCTTGCTAGTGACATGCACACTTTGCTGAGTGTTTTTTTCAGCTAGTGCCTGTTTACCCGATCTGTACCAGTTTCCTGTATCCTGACTCGGCTTGCCTGAACCTTCCTGTTGACCTCCGCCTGCCTACTTGTGACCCCGGCTTGTGCTTGACTCCGTTTCTGCCTGATGTTCCTGTGCCTCATTGCCCGACTGTGTACCGAACCTGGCCTGTGTCCCATCTTTGCCTCTGCCTCACGTCTCGGTACCTGCTCTGTCCGGCTGTTGATGACCCCCTGGCTCACATCCCGGTTACGCTTCCATCTGCTGATTCAGCGATGTGGAGCTCCTGTTCTCAGTTCCGGCCCAGCGCTCTCCAGTCACCTGGTTCCTGCCAAGACCCAGCCAGAGCCATCTGCTACAGCAGCCCTCGTGCCACTCTGTGTCCTCCACTCCCTGTCACCACTACCAGGGGTGTTGAACAGGAGGTGCAAGAGAAGCCCCCTCTACAGCTTGATCTCCACCAGGTACGTGACAGCGCCAGCAGGCCTCCGGCCGGAGGGCACCCTGTGTGCATGTTCCACAACGTAGACTGGAGACAGGTGTTGCAGGCCCAAAAGCTGTTTAAAAAAGGTCTCGGCAAACACCACAGGATTGGGGCTATCCGCTCCTTCTGGGAGCCCGACTAACCAGACGTTGTTGCATCCAAGTCTGTTCTCAACGTCTTCCGCATGCGCCATAAGGATCTTTACTTGTTGCTGAAGCTCAGCCACAGACTGCATAGTGGAGGCAGAGTTGTCCTCCACCTCAGAGATGCGTTGTTCAGCTTCATAGAGGCGGCCTCTGAACTTGTCCATGTCCTGCCTAATTAACCCACATTCTATGGACAGGGTGTCTATCTTCCCCTCCACAGGGGACTTACTGTCCGTGATAGCTGCCAGGATCACAGCGGTGGATTGCTCTTCCTGGAGTTCAGCATCCACCCGGTGGCTAGTAGAGGAGCCCGCAGGGTCCGGTGTGATGAGCGCCGCCATGGAGGGTTCAGTCTGTGTCTCCACTGTGAGTGCAGGAGCTGACAGGCAAGATGGCTGCCGCACGAGTGTTCGGCGGGACGTTCCGGGGTCTCTGTACGGCTGATTTCTTGACCGTTTGCGTTTCCCTGGCTTGCGGAGAACCAGGGCAGCTTCCCAGACCCCCGGGCAGTACCTTTGTGTCAGGATGGGCAGTGGAAGCCAGGATATATCGGCGGATTAGAGAGATGGATGGCAGGAGCCAGGGCTGGACACTGCTTCTTCCTCTCACATCTCGGCCACGCCCCCAAGTTAATTTTTCTTAAAATGATAACCAAGTACAATTTATTTTCTGTGCATTTTATAATAGGGTCTTCAAATCGTATATCTTAAACCCAGTGGGGGCCCGTCCATAAGGGGTGCAGGGGCACCGCCCCCTTAATACATGCGCCCGGCCCCTAATCTACATGCAGGGCGCCGGACACTTCGATTTAAATGTTTTTTTTTGGAAAGACATGATTAGAGCCTGAGGCTCTAATTGGATTCAGAAAAGGGTGGGCTCAGGATGCAGAGCACTGCGCCCTGAGCTCACCCAATTGTGTGGCAATAGCAAATTATTATTCACTATTGTCTTTCTGATTCTCCTCCTGGCCAAGACCCGGTTTGCTGTGAGGAGAAGCAATTTTATTGGTTGCCGAGGAGGAAGCTGCTGAGGAGGAGGAGATGCAGGGGAAGCTGCTATGAAGTCACCAAAGGAGGGGATGCAGGAAGGAGCCGAAGCTTCCTGTGACCTAGATGGGGTAAGTGCGGGGCTGGCGGGCGGACGAGAGAGCGAGCAAGTGACGGGGGTGGGTGTTTTGACTGACCGAACTGGTGGGTGGCGAGATGTTTTGTTTGCCCCCCCCAAAAACAAAATGGAGCACCATCTGCCACTGCTTAAACTATAATTTTAAGCTAAATTTATTTTCGAAATTGGTAAGGTTTTGACTATCATTGGAGTGGAAACTTCCACAGTTGGGATGCAGACAGCAGTAAAAACCTGCCAAAGGTTCTAACCTTCCCATGCTTCACTAAAATATTTGCATCATCCTGCATTCCTGTTGAGGGGATTAATCATCACTTTATGTGCTGTCTGTCAAAAAGATAGGAAATGAGGGCTGAACTCTCCAATGGGAACACATGCATTACATGAGAAGTTCTAACTCATCCCCCCAAATTATTTTTAAGTTTGGCTTAAAATTTTTCAAAATAAAATATAATACAGGTTGATCAATTCCTCATGTTGTGGCATTCACTAATGACTTGCATATTAGAATTGATTCATTCTAGGACATTTGGGAATAAGGTCTCATGCACACAGGATGTTTATTTAACTTTCCTGAAAGCCAGCAGCGTTGGGGAAGGGATCACCGCTCCAGGTGGATGTGTGGAAATGGCACTCTTTTCAAAGGTGGAAGCATCAGGTGCAGGCTAAGCATATAGCAATTAGAAGACGTATAGTATAGTATAGATATGACTAAGCACTGTTGAGAGTGTGAAACGCGTCAGTTTTTTAACCTGTACCCTGCTGTGGTTTGTACTTTTGTTATTTTGCACAATAAAGGCGTTTTTATTGGAGTGCGGCTGTCCAGACTTTCCCTCTTCTAAAAGCCAGCAGCGTTCTTGCAGAAAAAATGCCTGACGCTTGTACAAGCTTTTTAGGGGCTTTTACATGCTTCAAGCTCTTGGGTACTAATTCATTTCATTGGCTAGAATAAATAATTTATTCTGACCATTGAAATTAATTAATGCTTATGCACTAAATGCACCTAGTGTTTAGGCACATTTAGCAGCTTTTAAAAGCATCATGCAATTTTTTTTGCCCAAACTCTGTTACTCCTGGACGCACTGGCAGTGTTTTTTTTCCTGCCTCTAAACTTCCCTGCCAATAAACGCTGCTTAAAGTGGTGTTCCGGCCTGTGACGGGAAAAAAATAAATAAATCAAAAGCCAGCAGCTACACATACTGCAGCTGCTGGCTTTTAATAAATGGAGACTTACCTGTCCTGCAGTCCCTCGATGTCGGCACCGCAGCTGATGTTTCCCATCAGCTGTCGGGTGCTTCCATCGCCATTGTGGGTAAGGGAACCCGGCAGTGTAGCCTTTCGGCTTCACGCCGGGAACCCTACTGCGCATGCGCGAGGCCCGCTCCTCTCTCCTATTAGCCCGGCGGCCAGGGGAGGAGGAGGGATCTCCGTGGTGACATCACGGCCGCGGCCGGACTCCAGGAAGTGGGAAAGCATACCTGTCTTTGACAGGTATCCTGTCCCCCCTCCCCCCCCCCCCGGAAGGTGCCAATTGTGGCACCGGAGGGGGGGAGGAATCCGATGAGCGGAAGTTCCACTTTTGGGTGGAAATCTGCTTTAAAGCCTATGTGTTTGCTTATTGAAGGTGATCAATTTCACTGAGACTATTAATAACTTGTTTGCAGTATTGTCATATTGGGCTTTCTATGAAGATAAAAAACAAAACTAAATGATGTTCGTAGTTTTTGTAATCACGGGCAGAGACAAAACTTTATCTTTTAAACATAAAACCTTAATTAACTTGTCTCATCTTACGTTCAAATATTACCTTTAAATCTTGTATTTTATTATATTCACATGATACACAGGCTAAATTTCTGTAATCAAAAACTGTTGATGTAATGGGTGTTTTAGCAAGGTAAGATAAACTGAAGTATGCTATGAAACGTATGCTCATACATAATGCATTTATTGGACATGATAGCAGTCGGTGCACAATGTTCTAGGTAGTAAACTGATCTGTTGCTTATGTGTTTCAGTAAATTAACCACTTCAGCCCCGGACCATTTGGGTGGTCAAAGACCAGGCCACTTTTTGCGATTCGGCACTGCGTCGCTTTAACTGATAATTGCGCGGTCGTGCGACCTGGCTCCCAAACAAAATTGACCACATTTGTTTGCAGAGCACTTGCCATGCTCTTAACAACATTTTGCTGCCATTTGCAGCCCTCTAGCCCTTTCCATTACTTTTTTAGAGCCTTTTTAATCCTTAGAAGTCCGGGTCCCCATTGACTTCAATGGGGTTCGGGTTCGGGTCCGGGTTCGGGTTAAAGTTCGGTCCTGAACCCGAACTTTTTTCCGAAGTTCGGCCGAACCCGTCGAACCCGAACATCCAGGTGTCCGCTCAACTCTACTTAAAACATTAAAGCGGTTGTATACCACTGGACTTTTTTTTTTCTTCCTGCAAGGTAAAGTCATAATGTGCTAGTAGAGCTGCACGATTCTAGCTAAAATTCACGGCGTAACATCATCTTTCACAATAAACAAAAAAATTGGGCTAACTTTACTGTTTTTTTTTTATTCATTGAAGTGTATTTTTCACAAAAAATTGCATTTGAAAGACCACTGTGCAAGTACAGTGTGACATAAAATATTGCAACAATCACCATTTTAATCCCTAGGGTCTCTGCTAAAAAATATATATATAATGTTTGGGGGTTCCAAGTAATTTTCTAGCAAAAAAAATCTGATTTTAACTTTGTAAGAAACAAGTGTCAGAAAAAGGTTTAGACTTTAAGTGGTTAAACTAACAGCATTTACACACAGAAGTTTTATCCCTTTGATCTAAGAAGGAAGAGTTACAATGTTTCTAGTTATCTATTAGCACAGACAATGTTGTTAAAAACTTGGCAGACTGCCAGAGTGAGCAGAGAAGTCTCTACACTTGTTATATGAAAGAATCGGGAAACTCTGCAAAAGAGATTGTGAGGGGGCTTGAATCAAGATCGCGATTTTTTAACGATTAATTGTGCAGCTCTATGTGCTAGTATGCATCGCATACTAGCACATCATGTGAAACTTACCTGAAAACGAAGCTGGTCCAGCGCCGCAATGTCAGCACTGTAGCAGCTTCCATTTTCACCCGTCTTGCTTCAAGGTTCGCGGGCTCCTGCTCTGTGATTGGCCAGAGCCGCGATGACGTCACTTACACGCATCCGCGTAGGAGCCGCAGCTCACAGCACAGGGCTCGGAAGTGGGTTTCTTTGCTAAATCCCACCTTGCAGGGCAGTTTTAGGGTAGCAGTAAATTGAAAAAGATGTTTAGGAAATTACTACTCAAGGCAGTACTACATAAGGTTGTCCCTTCTTTGTATTCCAAGTGGTAAATTTAAACTATATAGCGTATACACTGTATTACCAAAAGTATTGGGACGCCTGCTATTGCACACACATGAACTTTAATGGCATCCCAGTCTTAGTCCGTAGGGTTCAATATTGAGTTTGCACACCCTTTTCAGCTATAACACCTTCAACTCTTCTGGGAAGGCTGTCCACAAGGTTTAGGAGTGTGTCTATGGGAATGTTTGATCGTTGTTCCAGAGGCCCATTTAAGAGGTCAGGCACTGATGTGGACAAGAAGGCCTGGCTCGCAGTATCTGCTCTAATTTATGGACCTTACTTTGTGCACTGGTGCGCAGTCATGTTGGAACAGGAAGGGCCAACCTCAAACTGTTCCCACAAAGTTGGGAGCATGAAATTGTCCAAAATGTCTTGGTATGCTGACGCCTTAAGCGTTCCCTTCACTGGAACTAAGGGGCCAAGCCCGACCCCTGAAAAACAACCACACGCCATAACCCCCTCTCCACCAAATGATTTGGACCAGTGTACAAAGCAAGGTCCATAAAGACATGGATGAGTGATTTTTGGGTGCAGAAACTTGACTGGCCTGCCCTCAACCCGACAGAACACCTTTGGGATGAATTAGAGCAGAGGACTGCGAGCCAGGCCTTCTCGTCAGTGCCTGACCTTTACAAATGAGCTTCTGGAAGAATGGTCAAACATTCCCATAGACACACTCCTAAACCTTGTTGACAGCCTTTCCAGAAGAGTTGAAGCTGTTATAGCTGCAAAGGGTGGGCCAACTCAATATTGAACCCTACGGACTAAAGCCTCGTACACACGATCAGATTTTCCGCCAGGAATTGTGTGTTGTCAGCCTGTTGGCGGAAAATCCGACCGTTTGTATGCTCCATCGGACAATTGTTGTCGGATTTTCCGCGGACAAATGTTGGATGGCAGGCTTTAAAATTTTCCGCGGACAACGGTCTGTTGTCAGATTTTCTGATCGTGTGTACACAAGTCCGTCGGACAAAAGTCCAAAGTACAAACACGCATGCTCAGAAGCAATGCTCACCAAACGCAACATTAGCAGAAGGTGCCCAAAGAGTGGTGCTAGAGAGCTGCAAAACCACGTAGTACGTAACTATGTTCGTGATTGTTGCCCAACAATTGTATGCCGTTTGTATGCAAGACAAGTTCCTGGCCAACGCTCTTCGGACAAAAGTCTGAGACTTTGTCTGCGGAAAATCCGATTGTGTGTAGAAGGCTTTAGACTAAGTTCATGTGCGTGTTAAGGCAGGTGTCCCAATACTTTTGGTATTATAGTGTATCTTTTTATGTGAAATGTCTATATAATTTCAGTCCAGATCAATGTCATAATGATCATTGGTACGACATATTGTTGATGCCTCTCTTCCCTCCAGTCCAATTATGTGTAGTGTTTATTCTAGACAATTATATACCCTATGCTTTATGAAAATAAAATATAATTACTGTATTTATTGGCGTATAACACTCACTTTTTTACCCTGAAAATAGAGGGTAAACTGTGCCTGCGTGTTATACGCAGGGGGCCGTGGAACATTTGAAACTTTCCTCTTAAAGTTAAAGTGCGTGTTATACGCCTGTGCATGTTATACGCCGATAAATACGGGTACATTAAAAATTAGCCAGGGTTCACAATAGGTGTACAGTCTTATTTTACACAAGCGTGAAGAATTGGCTCCTGTCTAAATTGGCCCCAGTATATGAATGTGAGTTAGGGACCTTAGATTGTAAGCTCCTTGAGGGTAGGAACCGATGTGAATGTACAATGTATATGTAAAGTGCTGCATAAATTGATGGCGCTATATAAGTACCTTAAATAATAATAATAATAATATAAACATGAAGAATGTACATGAGTTCAAAATAAAATGTTGGTGCATATTTCTGCATTTGGTTTGTTTTTTACCGACTGTGCCTATCACATACATGGTCCAATCCTTGCATAATATGAAAATAATTGATAATCAATGGCTCATAATTTTCCAGTAAATAATTTCAATATTTATACTTTGGACTTATTTCCCTCAAAGCCTTAACTCAGTTGCTAAGGGCTTTTACAGTTCAAACAAATAGAATAATTTAGGCATTAGAATACCGTATTTATCTGCGTATAACACGCACCCTAACTTTAAGATGGAAGTTTCAGGAAAAAAACTTCCCACGGCCCCCTGCGTATAACACGCAGGCACAGTTTACCCTCTATTTTCAGGGTAAAAAAGTGAGTGTTATACGCCAATAAATACAGTAATTGTGAAAAACAAGCTTTCGGTTCTGGATGTTCAGTGATGTACCATGGAAAATATAAACTCATAATGAAAACATTCATTTACTTACATGAAAATTCAGTAGGTCTTCCTCCGAGCCCACAGTGCTTCACCCTCTGCCCATAGAAAAGACCATACTGGATCTCTCCAATAAATTTCTGCAGCTCATCTCCTGTAGCATTAACTAGTAGGGCTCCAGTCTTGCACAGGACTGTTCCTTGGACCCACAGCTGAATGCCTAAAGCTGCAGCAATTGCCAGAGCACAGGAGAAGCTCAATACTCCAGCTAGGCAAAACAGAACTTTTTGTTGCAATTTAGGCATGACAGATCCTTTAGACCTTGAACAGAGGAAGACTGACTATAGTATCCCCACTGTTATATCATACAGAAGATCCCAAGCTGAATCTTGCAGGAGCATTACGCTTGCCATTTGCTTTATCTTGCATACAAAAATCCCAGTTGATAATTTTAGCAGTTGGCATACTCAAGCTGTACAAACAAGAGTATATCAGCAGAAAAGAGACGGATGAGATGCTTCTATTCCTTGTTCCTTTGTGAGGAGTGAGGACTTGAGACAAAACCTCAGGACAGCAGATGGGAGCTTTCTGTAACCTAATAGATGCTTCCTCTAGAACACCAACTACATTCTGTCTGATTGGCTGAGATGAAATTCCAGAAATGGGCAATGTTCCCAATTTAATTGGATGTTTATTGGAAAATGCACAAACCGTTCTTGGGATTTCTCAGGGGATCCATAAATCCTAATGTGCATTGCTCCGTGTCCACTCATTTTCGGTTCACAGCAGGTTATATTGATCCTTTATTTAAGCATGTACAGAGTACGCTACACCCTGTTATTTGCGATTCAACGCTAACCTCCATTATATATTATTTACATTCATAGGCGTGTGCACAGGGTGTGCCAGGTGTGCCCGGGCACACCCTAATAACCCTGTGCTGGGGGGATTCCCCCTGCTGCTTGACTGCAGAGAAAGGGACTGGGGAATCTCTGTCCCTTTCTCTGTCTCAAAAGTGACACATCAGGGGTCTGTTTAGAGTCATTTCACCAAAGCCCTCCAATGGGGCTCCTAAAAATAATTGTAAAAAACAATAATAAAAAATAATTGTAATCAATGATAAAAAAATATTAAAAAAAATAAACTATTGACACCAATCTGTGCCCTTCTGACATCGTCCACTGCTCTACTGACACCAACCTCTGCTCTACCGACACCGTCCATTGCCTATATATATATATATATATATACACACGCGCGCGCACACATACACACACGCATGTGTGTTTGAGCTTTGGGGTGCACACCCTAATGCAACAGGCTGCGCACACCTATGTTTATATTGTGTATATAATTTAGAACGTCAGGTGGTTATAATACAAACTTTCGCGAAATTTGCACAATTTAAAAATTTCAGTTCAATAAGTACTCCTAACGATCGGCAAATATTTAGTCGCCTTTTGCTGTAAATAAGATTTTGTGTAAGATTTGCCATCCAGCCCAAGAGTGAGGATAGGTGCTAATAAGGTTAATTACCATGTGTAGAATTTGTACATTTTAAATGACAGTGATTCACAAATATTTTACTGAAAAGTATGTTATTTAGAAATGTTTTTTATGAAGTGGAGTTGTAATAAACAACCGTTAAGGTACATTATTAACCATGTCAATACAGGGCACTTTCACCCCCTTCCTGCCCAGGCCATTTTTCAGCTTTCAGCGCTGTTGCACTTTGAATGACAATTGCGCGGTTATGCTACACTGTACCCAAATGAAATATTTTTTCCCCCACAAATAGAGCTTTCCTTTGGTGGTATTTGATCACCTCTGTGGTTTTTATTTATTGTGCTATAAACAAAAGAAAAGTGACAAGTTTGAAAAAAACACAATATTTTTTACTTTTTGCTATAATAAATATCCAATTTTGTTTTTTTTAAACCAATTTTTTCCTCAGTTTAGGCCGATATGTATTCTTCTACAAATTTTTGGCAAAAAAAAAAAATCGCAATAAGCGTATATTGATTGGTTTACGCAAAATTTATAGCGTCTACAAAATAGGGGATAGATTTATAGCATTTTATTATTATTATTTTTTTTACTAGTAATGGCGGGGATCTGCGATTTTTATGCAATAATTTGACTGCGATATTGCGGCGGACACATCGGACACTTTTGACACACTTTTGACACATTTTTGGGACCATTCACATTTATACAGCGATCCCTGCTATAAAAATGCACTGATTACTGTATAAATATGACTGGCAGGGAAGGGGTTAACACTAGGGGCGATCAAGGGGTTAAATATGTTACCTAGGGATTGATTCTAACTGTAGGGGGTAGGGACTCACAAGGGAAGGAGACCGATCGGTGTTCCTCTGTACAAGGAACACACCATGGGTCTCCTCTCACCTGACAGGACGTGGATCTGTGTGTTTTTTACACACACAGATCTACGGTCCTGCTGTGTTACTGGGCAATTGCGGGTGCCCGGCGGACATCGCGGCCACCAGGCACGCGCATCGGGTCCCCAGTGATGCTGCGGGGGCACGCGTGTGCCCCCTAGTGGGCCAGAAAGGCAAGGACATCATATGATGCCCGCCCAGAACAAGAGCCGCACCGCCCAGCCGTCATTTGACAGCTGGCGGCAAGTGGTTAAAGTGATTGTAAAGTCTAGTTTAAATAAAAAACAAACATGTTATACTTACCTGCTCTGTGCAGTGGATTTGCACAGAGCAGCCTGGATCCTACTCTTCTCGGATCCCTCTTCTCTGCTCCTGGCCCCTCCCACCTGTCAAGTGCCCCCACTGTAAGCTATGGGGTCACCTGAGCTAAGCTGCAGCTTTGTGTGTCCATTCAGACTTGGAGCTGTGGTTCAGCCCCGCCCAGATCTCTCCTGATTGGCTAACTGACTTATTGACAGCAGCAGGAGCCAATGGCACAGCTTGTGTGTCTTAGCCAATCAGGAGGGAGAGTCCCTGATGGCCGGGGGACTTGTGGACATCGTTGGATAGGGATGGGCTCAGGTAAGTATGAGGGGGGCTGAGGGGGGGCTGCTGTGCACAGAAGGCTTTTTATCTTAATGCATAGAATGCATTAAGATAAAAAAACTTCTGCCTTTACAATCCCTTTAAAGCTCAACCCTTGCCAAAAAGGCTAAATACACACATAAAATACATACATGAAATATATTTAATCTGACAAAGGACTTGTCTCTTTGTGCATCTAGTCCTGAGAGTTGCACAGCACTGCTATACTGCTCAGGCAGGCAAGGTGATCTGATTTTTTTTTTAAACCTTTTGATTTATTAGACATGTGCAGTTCATTTAGTTATGCCTGTTATAACCTAGGACCCTTCCATTTTATTTAGTTTCAATCCTTTTACTAAAGGTTTAAGCTGGCCATAGATTGCCTGCCACGGATTGCAGGAAAGAAAGTCGCTCGATTCAGTCAGTGTTGATGGATGAATCCCTCCCGCAAAGCTATTGTGTTCTCCCAAGGGGTGGGGGGGGGGGGGGGCAATGCATACCAAGAAAACTCACAGTGATTATTGCTAGCAGCTATTAGCGCTGACAATAATCTCATGAAAAATCTGTCATGCCGGTTGTACCCAAGTCGAAGGATGGATCAACTTGGGTGCAATCATCCGGTCCATAGGCGTGCGCAGGGGGTGTGCCGGGTGTGCTTGGGCACACCCTAATCACCGATTGAGGTGCAGATTCCCCCTGCTGATATTGCACCAATGCCCCTGAATGGGGCTCCTAATTTTTTTAATAAAAAGATTAAAATAATAAAAATAAAAAGCTACTGATACTGTCCACATCCCTGACACCAACCTCTGCTTTACTGACAAGTCCACTGCTGTACTGACACCATCCATGTTTTAATACATTTGGGGTGCACACCCTAATGCAATAGGCTGCGCACACCTATGATCCTGTCCATAGATGGTTTGAATCTCGGCCGGTCCCGGCTGAACCGGCCAAGATTCAAACATTATGCTTGTAATGACTATAATTAACTTAATTGTTTTGCATGTGGGTCTTGAGGTATACAAAAACATCTTCGATCATGTGAGTTTCATGTTATAGTAATTAGAATTTCATGTTACATATTCTGTTGGGCCCATAAATGGAGGCTTTCATGTTGTGAAAACGTATCTTTATCTGATAAAATCGCAAATATTTAAACAGTCTAAAAACAAGTAGTACCTAACTAATTTTTGGATATTCGATTCAAACCGATTTCAATTCGAATTCAATTTGAAAAAAAAGATGAAAAAAATCGAATCGAAAATGAAAGGAAAAAAAAAATCATTCTAACATAACAAATGTTACTAAACAAATTTTTGAACTGAATAAATTCATTCTGAATGAAACCAAACATTTTTTTCTGTTGTGCACATGTCTACTTATTGTTGTAATGCAGACAGGTTGCATATAAGGTAGTACATTTGCTCTTCTTTTACTTTTCTTACATTGATAAACACTGCAGCAAGGGTTAATTAAACTCATTGAAATGCTGATTTTACAGACAACAGAAACACATTCAAACGCTCTAATCAACAGTGCTCTCACTCCTTGAACAGAGCTGTTGACTGGAGCAGTGTTCAGAAGGATAGATTGGGCCACTGGAAAGTCTGGTGTTGCTTTGTGTGGAAGAGTCATGGTCCAGCTCTCCAATGTGCTGCCAGCTACTGTACTCCTCTGTGCAAAAGTTAAAGGCAGGTGTGAAAAAATGCTGTAAATTAAGAAAGCTTTCAGAAATAGAAATGTTATTAGTTTATTTTTATCAATTAACAAAATGGAAAGTAAATGAACAGAAGAGAAATCCAAATCAAATCAATATTTGGCGTGACCACCTTCAAAACAGTATCAATTCTTCTAGGTACACTTGCACACATCTTGGACAATTAACGTCAGATTTTCTATGGATGTAGGCTGCCTCAAATCCTTTTGTCTCTTCATGTAATCCCAGACAGACCCGTTGATGTTGAGATCAGGGCTCTGTGGGGGCCAAACTATCACTTCTAGGACTCCTTGTTCTTCTTTATGCTGGAGATAGTTCTTAAAGGGGTGTTCCAGCCGAAATGACACTTTTTAAATAAAAATTCCCCTAGAATACACAAGCTTAATGTATTCTAGTAAAGTTAGTCTGTAAACTGAGGTCCGTTTTGTTAGGTTATTACAGCATTTAGAACATTTATAAACTAGAAATAGGCTGTGGCCATCTTAAGTGTGGGCATCTGAAGCCAGACTGCATGTCTTCCTGGATTTCAGACTTGCAAATCTCGCACATGCTCAGTGCTGCACAAGCTGTTTAAAACCTTTTCAAGTCAGGTTTCCATAGCAACGGCAGTGTCAGCGGAAGTTGTCCTTATCTATGCAAACCTCTCCTCCCCTCCCCCCTCCAGGAACCAGTAAATATACTGCATGTAGAAGAAATATTATTCAAGAAATATATATATCTTTTGTTATATATTTATCTTGTTCTGTGTGTCTGTGTCCCCTCCGCAGACTATCTCACCTCTGCTCTGCACATCCCCTCCGCAGACTCTCACCTCTGCTCTGCACATCCCATCCGCAGACTATCTCACCTCTGCTCTGCACATCCCATCCGCAGACTATCTCACCTCTGCACATCCCATCCACAGACTATCTCACCTCTGCACATCCCATCCACAGACTATCTCACCTCTGCACATCCCATCCGCAGACTATCTCACCTCTGCACATCCCATCCGCAGACTATCTCACCTCTGCACATCCCATCCGCAGACTATCTCACCTCTGCTCTGCACATCCCATCCACAGACTATCTCACCTCTGCACATCCCATCCACAGACTATCTCACCTCTGCACATCCCATCCACAGACTATCTCACCTCTGCACATCCCATCCACAGACTATCTCACCTCTGCACATCCCATCCACAGACTATCTCACCTCTGCACATCCCATCCACAGACTATCTCACCTCTGCCCATCCCATCCACAGACTATCTCACCTCTGCACATCCCATCCACAGACTATCTCACCTCTGCACATCCCATCCACAGACTATCTCACCTCTGCACATCCCATCCGCAGACTATCTCACCTCTGCACATCCCATCCGCAGACTATCTCACCTCTGCACATCCCATCCGCAGACTCTCACCTCTGCACATCCCATCCACAGACTATCTCACCTCTGCACATCCCATCCACAGACTATCTCACCTCTGCACATCCCATCCACAGACTATCTCACCTCTGCACATCCCATCCACAGACTATCTCACCTCTGCACATCCCATCCACAGACTATCTCACCTCTGCACATCCCATCCGCAGACTCTCACCTCTGCACATCCCATCCACAGACTATCTCACCTCTGCACATCCCATCCACAGACTATCTCACCTCTGCACATCCCATCCGCAGACTCTCACCTCTGCACATCCCATCCACCGACTATCTCACCTCTGCACATCCCATCCGCAGACTATCTCACCTCTGCTCTGCACATCCCATCCGCAGACTATCTCACCTCTGCACATCCCATCCGCAGACTATCTCACCTCTGCTCTGCACATCCCATCCACAGACTATCTCACCTCTGCACATCACATCCACAGACTATCTCACCTCTGCACATCCCGACCACAGACTATCTCACCTCTGCACATCACATCCGCAGACTATCTCACCTCTGCTCAACCCGTCCGCAGACTATCGCTCTGCCCCTCCACATGTCACCTCTGCACCCTTATCTACAGCTCAGCTTAATCCATATCTCCCCCCACAGCTCTCACTGTACCCAATCTAAATACACAACCCCCCCCAGCTCTGACCACTGCAGAACAACCTCAGTGTCTCAACAGCTGTTTCAGGTTTAGTTCTGGCTGAAAAAAAACCCTGCTTATATTATTACTGTGTGCAGCGGAGAGAGAGAGAGAGGAGCTTTCAGAAGTTATATTATAAGACTGAGCATGCTGGAAGCTGGTGTTTTGTGTGACACTGTCTTGTATTATAACTGTGTGCAGCGAGAGAGAGAGGAGGAGCTTTCAGAAGTCATCAGCTATCGCACACCAGCCAATTATTTGGCTTCTTTAGAAAAGGGGCGGAGCCGCATACACGTAGCGGCCCGCCCTGACCCCATCCTATTGGCTGGTGTTCGATAGCTGCTCTGTCCCGCCCACCCACACATCTCTGATGACTTCTGAAACCTCCTCTCTCTCTCTGCACACAGTTATAATATAAGACAGTGTCACACAAAACACGCGAGATTTTGGTAGGAGGCGATTCACAAGGAGTCATGGGATACATGACGGTGATATCCCAGGAACCCTTGCGAATTGCCTTGTGACATAATAGCCTAGGCTATTAAGACCAGGAAGTTAGGCTGAAAAACTGAAAAAAAGGTATTTACAATCCCAAAAAAATAATAATATTGCCCATTGTGAAAACTATGTGCTAAGGGCATGCAGCACAGACAAACATAAAAAAATGGGTGGAACTCCACTTTAATGACATTGCCTGCATTTCTCAGCATTGAGGATACCATTGATCCTGACCAAATCTTCAACTCAATTTGCAGAAATTAAACACAGGACTTTTTACAGCTGCTGTTAGGTGTATCTGACGTTTTTTTTTGTAACTGCCTCTAAACGCCCTTCCATGTTAGCCTATGTGTCCATGCACACATAAACTGTCAGAGGAATTTAGAGGCATAAGCGTTTAGAGACAGTAGAAGAAAACGACAGCCTGTGCTTCCAGTAGCAGTAAAAATGAGCTGTAAAAATGAAAAATGCCCAAAAACACTCATAAACGCTGTAAAACTGTTAGCCGCGTTTGGCGTTTTTAGGCATTTTGTCATTATAGGGAGTGTTTTTAATGAAAAAAAGCCAAAAATCGCGTAAGCAAAAAAAGCCCATAAACGTTATTTAAAAACGCAGCTAGCAACGCGTTTTTAATGCTGATTTTCCTGGCAGCAGTGCCGGCGTTTGCATGAGCCCTTACAAGGAACCTCCACCAAGCTTCACTGTTGCCTGCAGACACTCATTATTGTAACGCTCTCTAGTCCTTCAGCAAACAAACTGCCTCCTACTACAGCCAATAGTTCAAATATTGACTCATCAGTCCAGAGCACCTGCTGCCATTTTTCTGGGCCCCAGATCCTATGTTTCGTGCATAATTGAGTCGCTTAGCCTTGTTTTCACTTCAGAGGTATAGCTTTTTCTTCTATTCTTCCATAAAGACCACTTCTGGCCAGACTTTTTCAGACAATAGATGGGTATACGTGGGTTCCACTGGTTTCTGATAATTCTGTGCTGATGGCACTGCTGGACATCTTCCGATGTTGAAGGGAAGTAAGTATGATGTGTCTTTCATCTGCTGCATTGTTTTCTTGGCTGACCATTGTGTCTACGGTCCTCAGCTATTTTTTGTGTGTGTTTAAAAGAGCTTGAACAGCACATCTTAAAACTCCAGTCTGATTTGAAATTTCTGTCTGTGAGAGACCCTACTTATGCAGTATAACTTTTTTTTTGTTACTGTGCTCAGTCTTGTCATGGTGTATGCCAGTGGCGGCTGGTGATAAAAAATTTTGGGGGGGCGCAAACCCCTCCAGGTCCTTACCTGCCCACCCTCTGCTGTCACGGCTCCCAATACCCGAACACACTATACACAGAGCACACATACAATACATACAGAGCACACCGTGCATACACAAAACATACACAAAACATACACAAAACATACACAGAACACACCGTGCATACACAGAACACACCGTGCATACGCAGAACATACACAGAACACACCGTGCATACACAGAACATACACAGAACACTCCGTGCATACACAGAACACACCATACATAGAACACACCATACACACACAGAACACACAATACATACACAGAACACACCGTACACACACAGAACACACCGTGCATACACAGAACACACAGAGAACATACAATACATACAGAGAACACGCATTACATACAATACATACAGAGAACACACATTACATACAGAGAACGCACATTACATACAATACATACAGAGAACACACATTACATACAGAGAACACACATTACATACAATACATACAGAGAACACACATTACATACAATACATACAGAGAACACACATTACATCCAGAGAACACACATTACATACAATACATACAAAGAACACACATTACATACAATACATACAGAGAACACACATTACATACAGAGAACACAGCACACTATATACAGAGGTGGAGGGGATCCAGCAGCACATTAGTTATATTGGCACCTGAGTCAGTAAGGATGAATTCTCCTGTAATGTGATGGAGTTGGCATGTTCTCACCTTCCCCCACAGACCATGTTCTCTCTCTCTCCTTCCATACATTAATGTTTTGTAACTTCTTCCCTGCCTGAATGTCCGTTTTTGACATATTTTAAAACAACCTGTTGCTGTGAAACACGCACATCTTCTTATCACAGAGTCCCACACAATAGCTGCAATGCCATGAGTTACTGCATGTGCATAAGAGACAGCCGAAGCAGTCTGCCTAAATGGGAGAGGGGGAGGGGGAAGAGCAGCGTGAGATACAGACTATAATACTCTGACTGTCCTTACTGGAGAGATTGTTCCTGTAAATGGGAAATAACGGCACTTACTGTAAGCCTTGGTATGTGGAGGAAAGACACATTCAGATCACAGTACATCCCATCAGATCCTCATAGAGCCGACATCCCACTAGAACAGAAAGTGAAAGTGACACGGCTGCCCGGGAAAGCACCTCATAAGTCCTACGGCGGCTGCTAATGGTCAGATAGATAGACAGACAGAAGACTGACCCAATGAGAGTGCTGGGGCTATTAGCTGTACGCTCCAAAGCAACACAAAACCCCGCAAATGTAGCGTCTCGCCTGCAATCACGGGATTGCATTGGGATGACGCTCCCATAGTGCACTGGGGCCGGCGCCCGAGCCAATTGAATTTAAAGAACTTTTAAAAAAAAAAATGTTTTTTTATTTTTTTTGACAATAGCTTTGGGGGGGGGAGGGGGGCCGCGCCCGTGCGCCCCCTATGGAAGGGCCACCACTGGTATGCCTTTTCACATGAAATTTGTGACTGTGACATGTCTTCCACAACTTCACCTTAGTAGCAGAGTTTGGCTGTTCCTCGCCAAGTTTTAAGCCTCCTAGAAAGCTGTTTCTGTTTTAGTTAATGACTGTGCTTCAACCTACATATGAAATTGATGATCATTAGCTCTGCTTGGTATACTTGGTTATTCATACACCTGACTCTAATTCCACAAAATCCCTGACTTTGTGCAAATATGCAAAGTGTGCAAGTGTAAAGCCCTGTACACACGACTTTTTTCATCGGACAAACCGATCGTGTATGGGCCCCATCGGTCTTTTTTCCATCGGTGTTAAAAAATAGAACATGTTTTAAATTTATCCGATGGAAAAAAAACGATAGCAAATTACTATCGTCTGTGGGGAACTCCATCAGATAAAAAACCCACGCATGCTCAGAATCAAGTCGACGCATGCTCAGAAGCATAGAACTTAATTTTTCTTGGCTCGTCGAAGTGTTTTACGTCACGGCATTTGGGACGATCGTTTTTTTGACTGATGGTGTGTAGGCAAGACTGATGGAAGTCAGCATCATCGGATTTCCGATGGAAAAATCCATTGGTTTAAAATCCATAGGAAATCCGATCGTGTGTACAGGGCTTAAGACTTGATGCTGGTTTGTAGTCACATCAGATATTGATTTGATTTCGATTTTGCTTCTGTTCACTCCCTTTGCATTTTGTAAATTGATAAAAATAAACAACTACAATATATATTTTTGAAAGAAATTCTTACTTTACAGCAATTCTTTACACTTGCCTAAAACTTTTGCACAGTACTGTACATCAGGCGCTCTGTGAGAGCAGTGGTAGGACTCTTTTTTTCACCTACTTCACTGTTCCTCTCCCACTGCTAGTATTTCACAGTTTCGGTTGTGTGAATGACTGCTCCTCCTGCCACACACAGTAGTTCCTCCCTCTGCCTGGTATGTCACTTCAGGACATATGAACCAGTCAATGGAACCACTGCAAGCAGAGGGGGAAAAGGTATTTGACCCATCCACAATTGGCAAATATCTGTAATGGCCAGGGAGCAGGGAATGAATGGTGTTTCAACACACAGGCAGCTGCAAAGATAAGTATAGCCTGGCTTTCTTTTGTAAGTTACCCTGTGGTCAGGCCCGGACTGGCCATAGGGCATACCGGGCAAATGCCTGGTGGGCCGCCAGCGAAGCTCGCGATGGGCCGCCGGACAGCATGTCACGTCTCCCTCATCATCTCTAATGTCTCCGGAGGCAGCCAGAGTTGGTGGGTGGAGCTGGGGGTGTGGCTGCCCCTCCACTCCTCCCACAGACTCGTTCACTCTGGCTGATCCCACAGATGGAGGAGAAAGGAATGAGGACACAGCAGCCAGAAGAGTGTCTTCATCTCCAGGCATGCTGTAAATGACTGCACTGCTGCACATGTCACTACATAGAGTCCTAACCTGGCACCATACCACCCCAGCCTGCCCTATGCCACTGCATCCTGCCCTATGCGTGCCACCCCAACCTGCCTTATGCCACCCCAACCTGCCTTATGCCACTGCACCCTGCCCTATGCCACCGCAACCTGCCCTATGCCACCGCAAAATGCTCCATACCACCCCAACCTGCCCTATGCCACCACAACCTGCCCTATGCCACTGCAACCTGCCCTATGCCACCGCAACCTGCCCTATGCCACCCAGCCTGCCATATACCACCACAAACTGCTCTATACCACCCCAGCCTGCCCTATACAACCCCAACCTTCCCTATGCCACCCCAGCATGCCCTATATCACCGCAACCTGCCCTATATTACCCCAACCTGCCCTATATTGCCCCAGCCGGCCCAATACCACCCTCTACATTTAATTTACAGGGGTCATTTGGGGGTGCGCCTTGTGACCATGCGCTGCCTGCAGGGCGCTGGGCAGGATAGACAGGAGGGGGTGACACTATGTTTTGCCGCACCAGGTCCAGGAACCCTAGTGACGCCACTGCCCCAGTGCACTCTCAGCTGCGAGTCGGAGCGGCACTCGAGTGACAGTGACACCCGTCGGCACATATCAGGGGGCCGGGACCCGCAACGATCCCCTTCTCTCTGGCAAGGTGGCCGCGGCACTGATCAGTCTCGGCTCGGCTGTCTCACACAGCCGAGCAGAGTGAAGCCGCCTCCCCCTCCTCCTTTATGTTCACACAGGGGGAGAGGACCCAACATGCAGTCCTGCGCTGATCTGAGGTACATTATGGTTCTGAAGGGGGGGGTCTGTATTGTAGGGGGGTGGTCTGAAATGTAGGGGGGTTCTGTATTGTAGGGGGCTCTGTAATGTAGGGGGTTCTGTATTGTAGGGGGGTTCTGTATTGTAGGGGGGTTCTGTATTGTAGGGGGGGTCTGAAATGTAGGGGGGGTTCTGTATTGTAGGGGGTTCTGTATTTCAGGGGGGTCTGTATTGTAGGAGGGCTCTGAAATGTAGGGGGGTTCTGTATTTTAGGGGGGTCTGTATTGTAGGGGGGGTCTGTATTGTAGGGGGGGGTCTGTAATGTAGAGGGGGTCTGTATTGTAGAGGGGGTCTGTATTGTAGAGGGGGTCTGTACTGTAGGGAGGTCTGTGTAACATGCAGGTAGTCCAGAACTGTTAGGGGGTGTCCGTGTAACAAACTGTGGGGGGCTGTGTAATGTAAAAGGGTCCAGAGGTGCAGGGTGCTGTGTAATGTAAAGGGGTGCAGGGTGCTGTGTAATGTAAAGGGGTCCAGAGGTGCAGGGTGCTGTGTAACGTAAAGGGGTCCAGGGTGCTGTGTAATGTAAAGGGGCCCAGAGGTGCAGGGTGCTGTGTAATGTAAAAGGGTCCAGAGGTGCGGTGCTATGTAATGTAAAGTTGTCCAGGGTGCTGTGTAATGTAAAGGGGTCCAGAGGTGCAGAGTACTGTGTAATGTAAAGGGGTCCAGAGGTAAAAGGTGCTGGAACCCCACATCCCATCATTAACTGCCGCCGCGAATTGCCGCCGCCGCGCCCCCCCGGGCTGTTCAGTCTAAAATGCCCGGGCCTATTTTTTGTCCCAGTCCGGGCCTGCCTGTGTTTAACGGGTCAGTTTAATAAGCATTAAACATTACATCAATTTGTTGTTTCCCCATTTTCCCATTTCATATCGAGCAAGCTTTGCATTGGCTGAGTTGGCCAATTAAAGTTCAGCATTACCAAAGCAAGTGAGGAATATGTAAGAGGATGTTACAAGGGGGTGGTTGGAAATATTAATTTTATCAAAAATTTTTTTTTGCTCTGACCTTCTAATTATGTTTATCACCCTGTATATGTGTGACTAGAATGGAAGCAACTTCTTCACTGCAAAGTGCAGATGATAGGCTATACGAAATTTGCTCCAGTTAGTTTGTTGGAGGTACTACTAGCTATTATAAAGATGGAATGTCTCCATTTGGGCTAGAAAACCATTTTGAGTGGTGTCAGATTGGGACAGGGCCCCATACTTTTTTGCTGTGAACAGGGTTTGGGGTGATAATATTCCTCATGACCATAGGCGTGCGCAAGGGGTGTGCCAAGTGTGCCTGGGCACACCCTAATCCTGAGGTTGGCAACCCATCAATCGCGATCTACCTGCCGAACCTGGACAGGTGACAGATAAACTGCGATCTTTCCATGCCGACCCCTAGAATCTGGACAGGATTGTCAGCAGGGGTGGAATTTAGTGGAACCGATCTGTATTTTCCTCCTGCAGCAGCTGAAAGTTGGGTTCTCCTCCGTTCCCTGCCATTCAGCTGCCACAGGAGCAAAATACAGGGGATCAGTACCAATATATGCCACCGCCACAGTGTATTTAGGTTTAGTGCTGCCCTAGGCCTGACTAAACTTGTGCACCCCCTAATTTATATATGACCCACCCCTTCCTGTCAAGGCAAACACACTCCTTTCTGTTTTAAGACCCACCCTGAAATTTTCGAGTGGGGCAGAAAGTGAAGGGAAATCTCTGCAATGGACAGGAATGGTAAAAAATAAACTGACAGGGGCTATAACCCTCCCTTGCTCTATCCAAAATGAAAAAAAAAGTGTTGCCTATAGTTCTACTTTAAGCACAAATTTCTGAGAATTTTATGGAGAGGACTAAGAAGATATAATCATGCCAATGGTGCCGCAGAGAACATATAGTACAGTGAGGAAGGTTTGTGGTCCAGGATGATAGGACAGTCAAAATTAGAAGCAGCGCCCCCCCCCCCCCCACAGTTGTGGAATGCTGGCCGCCCGCATACCGGAAGCAGTGCGGCCGCTTTATGGGAGCGCTGGACTAATTTGTCTCTCAGCCCAGTCTGCCCCATAAGACTGGCGCTACACTAACAGTGTAGTGCAAGCCGGTGGGGACTCTTTCCGTGCTGCCCCCTGCAAAGTGCTGCCCTAGGCCTGGGCCTTGTTGGCCTAGGCCAGGATACAGCGTTACCGCCACCACCCCTCCTGTCCCTTTTCATCTTCTTTCTGCTGCCCGGGTCCCCCTTGCTGCCCCCTCCCCCCATTGTTTCAGGATGGATAGTGGGGAAGAGCCTGGAAAAATATGTCACACACGCATATGTGTTGGAGCTTTGAGGTGCACACCCTAATGCAATAGGCTGCGCACGCCTATGCTCATGACAGATGAGTTGCAATTGGTGAATTCCTAATACTCCAGCCTTGTGAAGAAAATTGAGAGCACCGTGTCCAAATAATGGCTCTTCGATTAACTCGTTGATGCATTTTGCTGCATGGCACAGTTGTTGATCTGATCAGAAATGTTTGGCAGATACACTTGGGGAGATTTACTAAGCCTAGAGCATTCTGAATCTGGTGCAGCTGTGCATGGTAGCAATTAAAGCTTCTAACTTCAGCTTGTTCAGTTAAGTTTTGACAATAAAACCTGGAAGCTGATTTGTTTTTATGCATAGCTGCATTCGATTTTGCATTCTCCAGTTTTAGTAAATCCCCCCATCTGGTCTCTAATATTGTTTTGAGAACTTCCCTAATAAACTTTACAGATGACTAGGATGTCTGCAATGGCTATTCCCTGTCAGCATGCTTAAAGTAGAACACTGGAAAAAAATTTTTTTTGAAAGACTACAAGTGAAATAAGATGCCTCTGATGAGAGTATGCGAGGTCCAGAGCTTTTCTGGTTACTATACAAATCACAGCTCTCTGGTTCTAGCATACTTTTCCTTGGAGGTAACTTGAAACTAGTAGAGCTTTCTGGAACATGGGTGGAAGTTAGGCAAATAGGCAGCATGAAGTATGTAGCAGTCTCAGCCAATTACAGGGGAGGTGCCCAAAACATGCTGGGATTGGCCTATATATTCAGAGAACATATAAGCTCTGGGTCCTTCTCAGATGGTGGAGTGCACCAGCTGGGGTAAGGCAGGCTTGCCACCCCTGGCACTTGCTGCCATGCGGCCTTAGGTAGTCGACCTCAGGGCTGAACTAAAGCAAAGGAGTGACCCTGGTGCTTCTGAAGAGCTGACTGAGTGGAAGCCGTGCATGAGGATCTGTTTGCTACTCCAGTGAGTACAGACCAATGATCAAGGGGCCTGTTCCTTTTGGCTACCCCTGTGTGCTAGTACAGTCAGCCAAGGGTCCAACTAAAGGGATCCCTAGTTATTGAGCTGAAGAGTTTGTTCAACGGTTGCTACTGCATGGGACTTTGCTCTGTTCTTCTACTTTTGGACTGTCTGCCATAACTGTCTTGTACCCGAAGAGCTCTATCTACCTGTCCTACACACCAAGAGATTTTGCTCATACTATTTATTTCTACACTGCTATACAGGAGAAGTCTGCAATCTTCTCAAAGCAAGGGACCTCACCTACTACTCGATTCTAGATCAGCTACTAGAGTCCTCAAGTTGTGCATAGTTTTATTCTGGAGTATTCTACTAAAATCCCCTACCCTATCCAAGTTCCTACAAAATAAAACTACAAAAACAACACCCCTGTCCCTGGCTGCTAGTTAAGAAGTAAGGACTATCTGTGTAATATTCAAGTGGCTCCTACGGGGGTAGCACTACATGAATATGTAAAAACACTGATGCAAAACCGTTTAAAGCATAATCCTAAACTAAGACCATTCTAGTAGTTTCTCGATACAATAGTGCAGTAGATCTTTTCCACGTAACTAGACTGAGTTTGATGTTCTTTTCAAATCCTTTATTTATATAAGGAAGTGGTCAGTGAATACATTGCCACATCGCATTACATCTTATTCCTCATTTTGGGCACAATTAAAGGAGAAGTCCAGCCTGAGCTTTTTCGGCTGGGCTTCTCCTAAGGGTCACAGGAGTGCAATTAGTTTTGCACTCATGTGACCCGTTTTCAGTGGAGAGCGGTCTGAAATCCGCTCTCTGCTGACGTCACTACCATCAGTCGGGGCCTGCCAGCTGCCCTGATTGATGGCAGTCTCAGCGTATCAGCGAGCCGCTGAGACAGCCTCTCCCCGCCCCTCTACTGCTTAGCTCTCCAATGAGCTTGGAGAAGCAGAGACGAAAGACGCTGACTGACAGTCAGCCTCTTTCCTCTCGGGGATCTGTCAGAACCGAGCCAACGGCGATGTTCGGTGGCTCGGTTCTCAGTGCACAGATGGCGGGTGACAGATGGAGCATCGGTCTGATGCTCCATCCACTGAGGTAAGTATAAATAGCCCCAAAAAAAAACATACTTCTCTTTTAACAAACTTAATATATCATCATATTATTTATACATCTTAATATATAGCATTTCCCAACAAAATATCTCCATATACCCCCCTTCTTTTTTCCACTAAAGCTCTCCTTAACTTCATGGTCCAAGAGGAAGGGAAAGGGGAATATCACCCTAACTTTTCTCCATGTATTCTCTATTCCTCCCTTCTATTTTATCTTTTACAAAAAAAAACCTAAACCCAACTCAACCCCAAAAAAACAAAAACAAAAACCCCCCTCTCCCCTTTCCAAGAGGGGACACACTATCTCCATACTCTTATAGCATTTATAAAAAAACCCTAGGGTTCATGTTATTCATACCTATTATTCCTAGGCAGTAGGGATGGGCCCGGTGCTCGATTCGAACCCATGTTCGAATCGAGCATCGGGCGTTCGCTCGCTCGTCGAGCCCAGAACTATTTGGGCCGTTCGCATCACATTCGTGTGATGCGAGCGGCCCCGCAATGCATTGCGGCCGGCGCGGCCGGCGCAGTGCATTGCTGGCTGATGATTGGCCAAGCATGCACTGTGACCCCGCATGCTTGGCCAATCACAGCGCCCGAAACTCGGAGAGCAATAATTGGCTACAGGCAGGACGGCTGTAGCCAATTACAGCTCAGGGGCTTTAGTACACGCCCCACCATTTAAAAGGCCGCCACGCCATCGGCCCCGGTCACATGAGTTCCGGCTTTAGGAGAGATTAGTCTGCTGATTCTGTCTTTGCTTGATACTGAAAGATTTGCTCTTCTTTGCTAAACCATTGGCTATTTCTTTGCTAAACCATTGCTACCTAAGTCATTGATCGTTCATTGCTGCTGATTGCACAGTTAGTGTGTTATTAGCTGCTGCTGGGGATTAGTCTGGTGCGTGCTTACTGTTAGTACAGTATTGCAGTAGTACCAACCGCAGTGCTGTTAGCACAGCATTGCACCCCAACAGCACCCATAGGACTTCTAGTGTGTTAGTGGCAGCAAACAGAGCTCCTATATTTTCTTCTCAGCAGCACCCATAGGACTTCTAGTGTGTTAGTGGCATCACACAGAGCTCCTATATTTTCTTCTCAGCAGCACCCATAGGACTTCTAGTGTGTTAGTGGCAGCAAACAGAGCTCCTATATTTTCTTCTCAGCAGCACCCATAGGACTTCTAGTGTGTTAGTGGCAGCAAACAGAGCTCCTATATTTTCTTCTCAGCAGCACCCATAGGACTTCTAGTGTGTTAGTGGCAGCAAACAGAGCTCCTATATTTTCTTCTCAGCAGCACCCATAGGACTTCTAGTGTGTTAGTGGCAGCAAACAGAGCTCCTATATTTTCTTCTCAGCAGCACCCATAGGACTTCTAGTGTGTTAGTGGCAGCAAACAGAGCTCCTATATTTTCTTCTCAGCAGCACCCATAGGACTTCTAGTGTGTTAGTGGCATCACACAGAGCTCCTATATTTTCTTCTCAGCAGCACCCATAGGACTTCTAGTGTGTTAGTGGCAGCAAACAGAGCTCCTATATTTTCTTCTCAGCAGCACCCATAGGACTTCTAATGTGTTAGTGGCATCACACAGAGTTCCTATATTTTCATCTCAGCAGCACCCATAGGACTTCTAGTGTGTTAGTGGCATCACACAGAGCTCCTATATTTTCTTCTCAGCAGCACCCATAGGACTTCTAGTGTGTTAGTGGCAGCAAACAGAGCTCCTATATTTTCTTCTCAGCAGCACCCATAGGACTTCTAGTGTGTTAGTGGCAGCAAACAGAGCTCCTATATTTTCTTCTCAGCAGCACCCATAGGACTTCTAGTGTGTTAGTGGCAGCAAACAGAGCTCCTATATTTTCTTCTCAGCAGCACCCATAGGACTTCTAGTGTGTTAGTGGCAGCAAACAGAGCTCCTATATTTTCTTCTCAGCAGCACCCATAGGACTTCTAGTGTGTTAGTGGCATCACACAGAGCTCCTATATTTTCTTCTCAGCAGCACCCATAGGACTTCTAGTGTGTTAGTGGCAGCAAACAGAGCTCCTATATTTTCTTCTCAGCAGCACCCATAGGACTTCTAGTGTGTTAGTGGCAGCAAACAGAGCTCCTATATTTTCTTCTCAGCAGCACCCATAGGACTTCTAGTGTGTTAGTGGCAGCAAACAGAGCTCCTATATTTTCTTCTCAGCAGCACCCATAGGACTTCTAGTGTGTTAGTGGCAGCAAACAGAGCTCCTATATTTTCTTCTCAGCAGCACCCATAGGACTTCTAGTGTGTTAGTGGCAGCAAACAGAGCTCCTATATTTTCTTCTCAGCAGCACCCATAGGACTTCTAGTGTGTTAGTGGCATCACACAGAGCTCCTATATTTTCTTCTCAGCAGCACCCATAGGACTTCTAGTGTGTTAGTGGCAGCAAACAGAGCTCCTATATTTTCTTCTCAGCAGCACCCATAGGACTTCTAATGTGTTAGTGGCATCACACAGAGTTCCTATATTTTCATCTCAGCAGCACCCATAGGACTTCTAGTGTGTTAGTGGCATCACACAGAGCTCCTATATTTTCTTCTCAGCAGCACCCATAGGACTTCTAGTGTGTTAGTGGCAGCAAACAGAGCTCCTATATTTTCTTCTCAGCAGCACCCATAGGACTTCTAGTGTGTTAGTGGCAGCAAACAGAGCTCCTATATTTTCTTCTCAGCAGCACCCATAGGACTTCTAGTGTGTTAGTGGCATCACACAGAGCTCCTATATTTTCTTCTCAGCAGCACCCATAGGACTTCTAGTGTGTTAGTGGCAGCAAACAGAGCTCCTATATTTTCTTCTCAGCAGCACCCATAGGACTTCTAGTGTGTTAGTGGCAGCAAACAGAGCTCCTATATTTTCTTCTCAGCAGCACCCATAGGACTTCTAGTGTGTTAGTGGCAGCAAACAGAGCTCCTATATTTTCTTCTCAGCAGCACCCATAGGACTTCTAGTGTGTTAGTGGCAGCAAACAGAGCTCCTATATTTTCTTCTCAGCAGCACCCATAGGACTTCTAGTGTGTTAGTGGCAGCAAACAGAGCTCCTATATTTTCTTCTCAGCAGCACCCATAGGACTTCTAGTGTGTTAGTGGCAGCAAACAGAGCTCCTATATTTTCTTCTCAGCAGCACCCATAGGACTTCTAGTGTGTTAGTGGCAGCAAACAGAGCTCCTATATTTTCTTCTCAGCAGCACCCATAGGACTTCTAGTGTGTTAGTGGCATCACACAGAGCTCCTATATTTTCTTCTCAGCAGCACCCATAGGACTTCTAGTGTGTTAGTGGCAGCAAACAGAGCTCCTATATTTTCTTCTCAGCAGCACCCATAGGACTTCTAGTGTGTTAGTGGCAGCAAACAGAGCTCCTATATTTTCTTCTCAGCAGCACCCATAGGACTTCTAGTGTGTTAGTGGCAGCAAACAGAGCTCCTATATTTTCTTCTCAGCAGCACCCATAGGACTTCTAGTGTGTTAGTGGCAGCAAACAGAGCTCCTATATTTTCTTCTCAGCAGCACCCATAGGACTTCTAGTGTGTTAGTGGCAGCAAACAGAGCTCCTATATTTTCTTCTCAGCAGCACCCATAGGACTTCTAGTGTGTTAGTGGCATCACACAGAGCTCCTATATTTTCTTCTCAGCAGCACCCATAGGACTTCTAGTGTGTTAGTGGCAGCAAACAGAGCTCCTATATTTTCTTCTCAGCAGCACCCATAGGACTTCTAGTGTGTTAGTGGCAGCAAACAGAGCTCCTATATTTTCTTCTCAGCAGCACCCATAGGACTTCTAGTGTGTTAGTGGCAGCAAACAGAGCTCCTATATTTTCTTCTCAGCAGCACCCATAGGACTTCTAGTGTGTTAGTGGCAGCAAACAGAGCTCCTATATTTTCTTCTCAGCAGCACCCATAGGACTTCTAGTGTGTTAGTGGCAGCAAACAGAGCTCCTATATTTTCTTCTCAGCAGCACCCATAGGACTTCTAGTGTGTTAGTGGCATCACACAGAGCTCCTATATTTTCTTCTCAGCAGCACCCATAGGACTTCTAGTGTGTTAGTGGCAGCAAACAGAGCTCCTATATTTTCTTCTCAGCAGCACCCATAGGACTTCTAATGTGTTAGTGGCATCACACAGAGTTCCTATATTTTCATCTCAGCAGCACCCATAGGACTTCTAGTGTGTTAGTGGCATCACACAGAGCTCCTATATTTTCTTCTCAGCAGCACCCATAGGACTTCTAGTGTGTTAGTGGCAGCAAACAGAGCTCCTATATTTTCTTCTCAGCAGCACCCATAGGACTTCTAGTGTGTTAGTGGCAGCAAACAGAGCTCCTATATTTTCTTCTCAGCAGCACCCATAGGACTTCTAGTGTGTTAGTGGCATCACACAGAGCTCCTATATTTTCTTCTCAGCAGCACCCATAGGACTTCTAGTGTGTTAGTGGCAGCAAACAGAGCTCCTATATTTTCTTCTCAGCAGCACCCATAGGACTTCTAGTGTGTTAGTGGCAGCAAACAGAGCTCCTATATTTTCTTCTCAGCAGCACCCATAGGACTTCTAGTGTGTTAGTGGCAGCAAACAGAGCTCCTATATTTTCTTCTCAGCAGCACCCATAGGACTTCTAGTGTGTTAGTGGCAGCAAACAGAGCTCCTATATTTTCTTCTCAGCAGCACCCATAGGACTTCTAGTGTGTTAGTGGCATCACACAGAGCTCCTATATTTTCTTCTCAGCAGCACCCATAGGACTTCTAGTGTGTTAGTGGCAGCAAACAGAGCTCCTATATTTTCTTCTCAGCAGCACCCATAGGACTTCTAGTGTGTTAGTGGCAGCAAACAGAGCTCCTATATTTTCTTCTCAGCAGCACCCATAGGACTTCTAGTGTGTTAGTGGCATCACACAGAGCTCCTATATTTTCTTCTCAGCAGCACCCATAGGACTTCTAGTGTGTTAGTGGCAGCAAACAGAGCTCCTATATTTTCTTCTCAGCAGCACCCATAGGACTTCTAGTGTGTTAGTGGCATCACACAGAGCTCCTATATTTTCTTCTCAGCAGCACCCATAGGACTTCTAGTGTGTTAGTGGCAGCAAACAGAGCTCCTATATTTTCTTCTCAGCAGCACCCATAGGACTTCTAGTGTGTTAGTGGCAGCAAACAGAGCTCCTATATTTTCTTCTCAGCAGCACCCATAGGACTTCTAGTGTGTTAGTGGCAGCAAACAGAGCTCCTATATTTTCTTGTCAGCAGCACACATAGTACCTATAGTGTGTTAGTGTCAGCACCCATAGGACCTACAGTGTGTTGTGAGCACACATAGGAGTTCTATTTTTTATACTATATACACTACCGACTACAATGGCTGGAAGACCGCCAAGGAGAGGCAGAGCGTGCCGAGGCAAGAACACAGGGCAGGCAGGCTCTGTTTCTAGAGACAACAGTGCTGGCCGTGGACGTGGTCGTGCATCGTCATCAGCACGTGGCCATGGGACACGCTTGTCTTTGTTTTCGGCAGCTGGACATGTGGAGCCGCATCATGCCGAAGGCTTGGTAGAATGGATGACCAAGCCCTCCTCATCCTCCTCATCCTCTCTCACCCAGGCTCAGGGTACTGGCAGAGCAGCTGCCAACGCGTACTCAATGGCATCATCAGCCACCCCTTCCCTAGACCCACCATGTCCTCCTGAGGAGTCCCCCGAACTGTTTGAGCACAGTGTTGGGTACATGCTCCAGGAGGATGCCCAACGATTCGAAGGCTCGGATGATGATACCCAGCTTGAGGAAGTCAGTAGTGTGCGCGCAGAGAGAGGGGATGCTGAAGGACAGCAATCTGGCAGTAGTGTTCCACCAGCTGCAGCTTACTGCCAGGTTTGCTCTAGTGGTGAAGAGGGAGGGGATGATGAGGTCACTGACTCCACGTGGGTGCCTGAAGGGAGAGAGGAGGAGGAGGAGGAGGATGCAGCGTCACATGTCCAACGAGGCAGGATGCCCCCTGGAGGCCAGCTAGAGGCCAGCACAGCAACTGTACCACACCGCAGAGCTCCGCCTGTGCAGGGCGCTGCCTCTGCACGTTATCACAAAAGTTCTTTGGTGTGGGCCTTTTTTGAGACGAGTGCATCAGATCGCACCACTGCTATTTGCAATATTTGTCTCAAGCGTATCTCGCGTGGCCAAAACATCAGCCGCTTGGGCACCACAAGCATGAGCAGACATATGTCGACCTGCCATGCAGCTCGTTGGCAAGCACACATAAAAGACCCACACCAAAGAACAAAGCGGACCTCTCCTTGCTCCTCATCAGCTGGGATCTCCATCCCCACTATATCTTCAGTCCTCTCTGAAAGCTGCTCTGAGAGGACTGAAGGTGTAGAATTAGGTGTGTCACAACCAAGTACTTGCAGTACACCGACGTCCGATTGTAGCAGGCAAATTTCCCTGCCCCAGCTGCTGGACCGTTGAAAGAAGTATACTCCCAGCCATCCACATGCCCAGCGGTTGAATGCTAGCTTGGCTAAATTGCTAGCACTTCAACTGCTGCCTTTTCAGTTGATAGACTCGGCCCCCTTCCGTGAGTTTGTTCAATGTGCGGTTCCTCAGTGGCAGGTTCCCAAACGCCACTTTTTCTCACGGAAGGCGATTCCGTCTCTCTACTGGCATGTGGAAGGCAATGTCCATGCCTCGCTGGACAGGGCGATCAGCGGTAAGGTGCATATTACCGCTGACTCATGGTCCAGCAGGCATGGACAGGGACGTTATCTTTCTTTCACGGCCCATTGGGTCACTCTATTGGTAGCTGGGAGGGATGCAGGACAAGGTGCAGTAGTGTTGGAGGTTGTTCCGCCACCACGCCTCCAAAATGCTACTACTGGTTGTGACACACCTCTCTCCTCCACCCCCTCCTCTTCTTCTTCCTCCATGTCCTCTTCGAGTGCTCTGTCCTCGGAACCAGCGGTGCTCCGTAGGCGTACAAGGGGCTACGCGAGTACGCAGGCAAAAAGATGCCATGCCGTGCTTGCGCTGGTGTGTTTGGGGGACAGGAGCCACACTGGGCCAGAGGTTCTGGCAGCTCTGCAGGGGCAGGCCGAGAGGTGGTTGACGCCACGCCAGCTTAAGCCAGGAATGGTCGTTTCTGATAATGGCACCAACCTCCTCTCCGCCCTGCGACAGGGGCAGCTCACCCATGTGCCCTGTATGGCTCACGTCCTCAACCTGGTGGTGCAGCGGTTCTTGGGCAGGTTCCCAGGCTTACAGGATGTCCTGAGGCAGGCCAGGAAAGTCTGTGTGCATTTCCGCCGATCTTATAATGCCAGTGCTCGGCTGACTGAGCTGCAAAAGGAGCTGAACCTGCCCAAGAACCGCCTAATATGTGATATGCCCACCAGGTGGAACTCAACGTTGGCCATGCTGCAGCGACTGCACACGCAGCAGAGGGCCATCAATGAGTACCTTTGCGACTACGGCACCAGGACAGGGTCAGGGGAGCTTGGCTTTTTTTCCCCACGCCAGTGGAGCATGATCAGGGATGCATGCACTGTCCTCTCACCATTTGAGGAGGCCACGAGGATGGTGAGCAGTGACAGTGCATGCATCAGTGACACTGTACCTCTTGTCCACCTGTTGGAGCATACGCTGCGTGGGATAATGGACAGGGCACTTGAGGCAGAACAGAGGCAGGAAGAGGAGGACTTCCTTGTCTCTCAAGGCCCCCTTTATCCAGACAATGTTCCTTCTGTCCCACCCATCACACAGGAAGAGGAGGAGGAGGAGGAGGAGGATTGTGTGAGCATGGAGGTGGAGCCTGGCACTCAGCATCAGCAGCAGCAGTCTTTTAGGGATGATGTACAGTCCCAACAAACCAGTGGACTTGTACGTGGCTGGGAGGAGGTGGCTGGCGATCATGTCATCCTCAGTGACCCAGAAGACTCCGGACCGAATGCCTCAGCTAACCTACGCTGCATGGCCTCCCTGATCCTGCAAAGCCTGCGGAAGGATCCTCGTGTTCTTCGGATCAAGGAGAGTGACCATTACTGGCTGGCCACTCTCCTTGATCCACGGTACAAGGGTAAGGTTGCGGACCTTATCTTGCCGTCGCAGAGGGAGCAGAGGATGAGACATCTCAGGGAGGCCTTGCAGAAAGGTCTGTGCAACGCGTTCCCAGAAACTGGGAGGTTACAAACTCCTGGTCCTGGACGACAAGTTGCTGAGGCTTCGGTCAGTAGCAGAAGGAGCGGTGGGGAAGGTGGACGTCTGACCGATGCGTTCAGACAATTTTTTAGTCCGCAGCCCCAAGGTATGATCGGTTCCAGCAACCATCGCCAGCGTCTGATATACATGGTGCAGGAATACCTAGGGGCAAGGTCAGACTTGGACACCTTTCCCACCGAAAATCCTCTGGCTTACTGGGTCCTGAGGATGGATCACTGGCCAGAGCTTGCACAGTATGCAATTGAGCTACTGGCCTGTCCTGCATCCAGCGTTCTTTCCGAACGCACATTCAGTGCTGCTGGAGGATTTGTCACCGATCATAGGGTGCGCCTGTCCACCGACTCGGTTGATCGACTGACCTTCATAAAAATGAATCAGTCTTGGATCACCACCAGCTACCAGACACCTGAAGCGGATATAACGGAATAATTTATAATGTCACATCCCTTCAAGACTGCCTATGCTGATGCTGAGTGACTGTCCTGTTATGTTCACTGACTATCCTCTTCCTCCTCCTCAATGATCCATGCCACCACACCAGTGCCTAAGGCACAATTTTTCAGCCCCTGTATAACAGGGGCGTGTAATTACAATTTTTTAAAAAGATGCTTCGCAACAGGTGTGACTGCTGTGCTCAGAGTACAGTATCTGTGAGGGGTTGCAGTGTTGTGGCACCAGCACCAGTGCCTAAGGCACAATTTTTCAGCCCCTGTTGGGGCGTGTAATTACAATTTTTAGGCAATGCTTTGCAACAGGTCTCATTGCTGTGCTCAGAGTACAGTATCTGTGAGGGGTTGCAGTGTTGTGGCACCAGCACCAGTGCCTAAGGCACAATTTTTCAGCCCCTGTATAACAGGGGCGTGTAATTAATTTTTTTTAAAAAGATGCTTCGCAACAGGTGTGACTGCTGTGCTCAGAGTACAGTATCTGTGAGGGGTTGCAGTGTTGTGGCACCAGCACCAGTGCCTAAGGCACAATTTTTCAGCCCCCTGTTTAACAGGGGCGTGTAATTACAAATCTTGATCTAATAGTTCACAGCAGGGCCCATTCCTGCGCCCACCAAGAGTAACTATGAGGGCCTACAGTCTTGTGGCAACACCGTCCACCACCACCACCACCACCAAAGGCCCAATTTTTCTGCCCTGTTCAACAGGTGCATGCAATTACAAATCTTGATCTAATAACTCACAGCAGGGCCCATTCCTGCACCCACCAAGAGTAACTGTGAGGGCTTACAGTCTTGTGGCAACACCGTCCACCACCACCACCACCACCACCAAAGGCCCAATTTTTCTGCCCGGTTCAACAGGTGCATGCAAGTACAAATCTTGATCTATTAACTCACAGCAGGGCCCATTCCTGTGCCCACCAGTCTTGTGGCTACACCAACATCTAATAGGGCAAATTTCTGCAGAGTATATACGGCAGGCCCCTACTTTCAAACATCCAACTTACAAACGACTCCTACTTGCAAACGGCAAGAGAAAACAGGAAGTGAGAGGAAATCTACCCCTAGGAAGGAAAATTCTATCCTGTTAGATTTAATTTGGGAAAAAGGTATCTCCTCTCTACTGATGCTTTATCACCAATCCTTGTTTCAATTAAAACCCCACTTTTCCAAAAACATTTGTCATTGGGACGGAAAGTGAGGTGACATGTTCTGAACAGATGTGCAAAGACAGCAAATGTTACAGGGGTGATAACCCCTCCCTATGTTCTCCAAAAAGCTTAAAAATTGATTTTTTTGGGATGTAGCTACACTTCATAATGTACCTGTTCAGATTCTACTTAAGAACAAACCTACAGTCCATGTCTTGTTTGCACCACCTATATACTGCTGTTCAGAGTATATAGGGTTGTAGGTATAGGGTTTTATTTTGGGTGCGGGGTCCCCCTTAGTATCCATACAAGACCCAAAGGGGCTGGGGTGGGGGGGGGGGGGTGGGTGATGGGGTAGCCATGCCATTTTTCTCAAGGATTTTCAGCCATATGGCGGCCAGGACAAGACATGACATTAAAGCCGCAAGTGGTTTTAAATGGCTTCTTTTTTTCCTTTACAAATGTCATTTTGTGCAAGGACAGTTCTAAACACGGGAAACACATGCCACTTCACAGGCATACTTTAGACACCCCCCAGGTACCATATTTAAAGGAAAATTTCACTTTTTTTTTTTCACTTTATGCATCATTAAAATGACTGCTCCCGAAAAAACTTTAGTTTTTAAAATTTCTTTTTGCATTGATATATGTCCCCTGGGGCAGGACCCGGGTCCCCAAACCTGTTTTATAACATTAACATGCATATTGGCCGTTGTAATTAGCAATTTTGATTTCGAACGTTCGCGTCCATTATAACGAATAGGGTTCGAAAATTCGCGCAAACTTTCGGTCCGTTCGAAGGTTCTGGTGCGAACCGAACCCGGGGGTGTTTGGCTCATCCCTACTAGGCAGGCGGGTCTCACCCCTCGGGGGTGTTCCCCAACATTCTCCTCCCCTCTTCTGAGTATACAAATAAATCCCAGGCTGCCCATATTTTAATTTACTGCTTTTTTCTATTTTGAGCCACGAGTACTAAGTCCTCCATGGCCCCAACTTTTCTGACCCTGTTGAGCCATAATTCAATCGAAGGCGGCTTCACATTTTTTAAGCAAAAGGTGATACAAGCCTTGGCAGCCTTGACTAAATGGCACAGCGCCGAGTTTTTATATATTGCACGGGGATTTCTGAATAATGGAGCAAGAAAAAAGCAGGGTCGTCTGGAATTAAAAATAGAGTTCGACCAGTATATCGGCCGATATTTGGCTTTTTTTAATTAATCGGCATCGGTCGATTGTGCTGATAAAAAAGGCTTGATTTAAAACTTCAGCGCGACTTGCAAATGACTTCTGTAATAGAAGTCAATGCAAGTTGCCTGAAGTCTTCCCATGGAGCGACTTCTCTCTTATCTGGGCAGCCTGCCAAGTCTGAGAAAAGAAGCAAAGAGATACAATGTTTATACTTTATCAATGGACTGAACTCTGTGTGTAGAAGTTCTCAGTTTAACCATTTAAAGACTAAGGGTCCTTTCACACGGGGCGGATCCGTGCAGATCCGCCCCGTGAAGCTCCGCTTGCTCAGCGGGGATCGCTCCGTTGATCCCCGCTGAGCCGACGGATGACTGGGCGGTCCCCGCACACTGTGCAGGGACCGCCCTGTCAGAGCGCCGCTCTCCCCTATGGGGAATCGGATGACGACGGACCGTAGAGTCCGTTGTCATCCGATCCGCTCCGCCGACGGAAGGAAAAATAGGGTTTTCCTCCGTCACACTTTGGCGGAGCGGATGTCAGCGGACATGTCTCCGCTGACATCCGTGCCTCCATAGGGGTACATGGAGGATCCGTTTCAAGTCCGCCTAAAAAACTGACAGGCGGACCTGAACGGACCTCCGTGTGAAAGGGGCCTAAATCTTTTCTGACACTTATTGCTTACAAGTAAAAATTCTGTATTTTCTGCTAGAAAATCACTTAGAACCCCCAAACATTATATATATATTGTGACAGCAGGAAGGTAAAGTCACCTGGTTGCATCCAGGGGGGTAGATATATTTCGCCCAGATTCAGGCTTTACGCCGACTTATACAACTAGGTGGAGAGTTGTATAAGGCTAGTGGGCTCATGGATGACTCATACCTCTAGGGAGAGGGCTGGGCGTCGTACAGACAGGGAGTTGATGAGGCCAGCTGAAGCTTGTCAGCTCATTTAGGCCTCTATAAGAACTCCCAGCTTCATTAGATGTTAGCTCATGCCTGGAACCAGACCTGTGTGGACTGTCTAGGGAGAGTGAACCCCTGTGCGGTGAGGCAAAGCCTGTGTGGCTATTTGTTTGGACTTTTACTAAACCAGGGACTTAGGGACTAGGACAGCACTAGGCTGATCCCAGTTGTTAGTTAGGAAACCTGTATGTTTAGTCAGAGGTCAACTTGACCAGGATTTATTTTGGTTATGTTTCTTTTGCTTTGCTGTGTTTTGTCACTGTAAATAGAAAATAAACCGCACCTTTTTTGATTTTGAAAACCACAACCTCCGTTTGCTGGGCCTGTTTTGTGTGGGGAGCCCATCCCGGGGGTCACACACACCCGCTGCCGAGCTAACCCCCTCACAGTTGGTGGAGAACCAGTGGCAGTTTTTTTTAAGCCAGCATGGAGGAGATACTGAAGCAGCTGGCTCTAGCAAATGCCAATCAACAGCAGACAAATGCAGGTTTGCAAAGGAGCCTTGCAGCCCAGCAGCAGACAAACGCAACTTTGCAACAGAGTCTGGAGGCTCAGCAACGAGCCCAGCAGCAATCTGAGGCCCGCTTCATAGACCTGTTGCAGAAGCAAGAGCAGAGACTACAACAACAGATGGAAGCAGTAATGCAGCAACGTCCGCAGACCAGTGAGGAAAGCCGTCCCACTAATACCGCGTCCTTTGGGGTGAGTCGTTTATTGACAAAAATGACTGGAGAGGATGATCCAGAGGTATTTTTGACCACATTTGAAAGGACCGCTGAAAGAGAAAAGTGGCCTGAGGAGCAGTGGGCTGGACTGGTGGCTCCTCTGTTAACTGGTGAATCGCAGAAAGCTTACTATGACCTAGAGCCTAACCAAGCAAAAGACTATGTGATGCTAAAAGCTGAAATATTGGCAAGGCTGGGTGTCACCCAGGCTGTCCGGGCTCAGCGTGTGCATAACTGGACTTTCCAGCTTGGAAAACCCCCCAGGTCTCAAATGTATGATCTCATTCACCTGAGCAGAAAGTGGCTACAGCCAGAGACTTTGTCCGCACCAAAGATTGTGGAACGTGTTGTAATGGATCGGTTTTTGAGAGCTCTTCCTACTGCCATCCAAAAGTGGGTAAGCCATGGAGACCCAGAGACGGCCGATGGTCTTGTGGATCGTGTGGAGAAATACTTGGCTACAGAGAACCTGACGGCCTCTTCCAGAGACACTCGGACTTTCCACCCTAAGACCAGACCATCCCCAGGGGCGGATAAGAGGATTCCAAGGGGTGAGGGTGGAGAGAGTGAGAGGGTGGGAGCTCTACCCCAAGTTTGGCGAGAACAGCCTGGGAAATCAGCGGCTCAAGAGGCGGCAAGAAGGATCGTTTGCTACCGCTGCCGGCAAGCGGGACATATTGCAGCCAATTGCCCGGTTGTGGAGGAACCCATGCAGTGTGACTTTCTGACGGGCAGACGTCAGTCGCTGTGTGCGACAGTCGCATGCACTGCCATTCGAGGAACTGAGAAACATTTATGCAAAATGTGTGTTAATGGTAGAAATGTTGTGGTATTGCTGGATTCAGGTAGCCTTGTGACCCTGATAAAGGCTGAGTTAGTTAAAACAGAGGTCTCTGGGAATAGCAAGGTAGCTGTTATTTGTGTGCATGGGGACACCCGAGAGTATCCAGTAACTACAGTGTGTTTCGAGACCCCCAAAGGTACCCTCTCTCATCCAGTGGGCTTAGTATCTCAGTTACCGCATGACGCCATTGTGGGAAGGGATTTTCCGAAGTTCTGGGAACTGTGGGATGATCCTGAGCCCCTCACTGGTGCCCCTATGTACCAGGAATGTGATAGCCAGAACTCCCCTGAGAGTGGTGAGGACTCTCCGGAATTTCCCTTATCAGTATTGGCAGGGGAGACTCAAGAAACTGGAGAGGAGCCCACCTCCTCAGACGAAAACCTACCGTCTGTGGAGTTTTCTGATCTTGAGGTTCACAGGGAAAACTTTGCCACAGAACAGTTGAAAGACCCCGCCCTAATAAAGGCACGGGAAAACGTAGTGAAAATAGATGGCGAGTTAGTGAACCCAGATAATACCTGCACTTTCCCATACTTCAGCGTAGAGAAGGACCTACTGTATCGGGTGGCAAAAAGGGCAGAAGAAACCGTTGAGCAGCTTGTGGTGCCCAAACCTTACAGGAAGTTGGTGTTGGAGTTGGCCCATGGGCACATTCTTGGAGGTCATCTGGGGACAGAGAAAACCCGAGAGAGGGTATTACAGAGATTCTATTGGCCGGGGGTGATGAAGGACGTAGAAAATTATTGTTCCTCCTGCCCTGTGTGTCAGAGGTTGGCCCCGATGCCACATTTCCGTAGCCCGCTGGTCCCTCTACCCATCATTGAGGTCCCGTTTGAGAGGATCGCCATGGATTTGGTAGGTCCTATAATCAAGTCCGCTAGGGGGCACCAGTACATATTAGTTATAATGGACTATGCCACCCGTTATCCAGAAGCGATCCCTCTCCGAAATACCTCGGCCAAAACCATAGCCAAAGAGCTATCTCTTGTTTTTAGCCGGGTGGGTATTTGTAAAGAACTGCTTACGGACCAAGGTACACCCTTTATGTCCCGGGTTATGAAAGAGCTGTGTAAATTGTTCAAAGTGACGCAATTGCGTACGTCTGTGTATCACCCCCAAACCGATGGGCTGGTTGAAAGATTCAACAAAACCCTAAAACAAATGTTGAAGAAAGTGGTGGATAGAGATGGAAAGGATTGGGACTGTTTACTTCCTTATTTGATGTTTGCTATTAGGGAGGTGCCCCAATCCTCTACGGGATTCTCCCCCTTTGAGTTACTGTATGGGAGACACCCAAGAGGGCTGTTGGATATTGCCAAGGAAACTTGGGAAAGTGAGAGTTCTCCCCACAGGAGTGTGATTGAGCATGTCGCCCTGATGCAAGATCGAATTGCACAGGTAATGCCCATCGTGAAGGAACATTTGGCCCAAGCGCAGTTGGCACAGCAGAGAGTGTACAACCGTGGAGCCAAGACCCGTACCTTTTCCCCGGGGGATAGGATATTGGTACTTGTCCCTACGGTTGAAAGTAAATTCCTTGCCAAATGGCAAGGCCCCTACGAGATAATGGAAAAAGTGAGCGAAGTGAATTACAAGGTCAGACAACCAGGAAGGCGAAAGCCCGAACAGATATATCACGTTAATCTGTTGAAAGCCTGGAGGGATAGAGGAGTCCCAAAGTGATTGGTCTAGTCCCATCGTGTTGGTGCCTAAACCGGATGGGAGCTGGCGATTTTGTAACGATTTTCGTCAGTTGAACAAAGTTACAAAATTTGACACCTACCCCATGCCACGTATAGATGAGTTGATCGACCGGCTGGGAACAGCCCGATACATGACGACTCTTGACCTCACAAAAGGGTATTGGCAAATCCCCCTGGCCAAGTCGGCCAAAGAGAAAACCGCATTTGTAACCCCAGACGGGGCGTTCCAATATAAAAGAATGCCGTTTGGGTTACAGAATGCGCCGGCCACATTCCAGCGGAAAATGGACCAGATGCTGAGGCCCCATCGGAAGTATGCTGCGGCTTACCTGGATGACGTAATTGTCCATAGCACAGATTGGGCCTCACATCTGCCAAAAGTGCAAGCAGTCCTGGACTCTGTTCGGGAAGCGGGGTTTACGGCTAACCCCAAGAAGTGTACCATTGGGCAGGAGGAGGCCAAATATCTTGGGTACACCATTGGGAGGGGAGTAATAAAACCCCAACTCAACAAAGTCGAGGCCATCCAGAGTTGGCCACGTCCCAACAGCAAGAAGCAGGTACGAGCCTTTCTGGGAATCGCTGGGTATTATCGGCGATTCATTCCCCACTTTGCTTCTAAGGCTGTGCCCCTAACCAACCTGACGAAGGGGAAAGGGTCGGTCATGATTAAATGGACCCCCGAGGCTGAGGCAGCATTCCAGTTCTTGAAACAAGCCTTATGTAGCCAGCCAGTGTTGTACTCACCCGACTTCTCTAAAGACTTTGTCGTACAAAGTGATGCGTCAGATGTGGGGTTAGGAGCAGTATTGTCCCAGGTCTGGAACGGGGAAGAGCACCCAGTCATTTACCTCAGCAGGAAGTTGAAGTCCCATGAGGTAAATTACGCCACCGTTGAAAAGGAGTGTTTAGCGGTGAAGTGGGCTCTAGATTCCCTTCGGTACTACCTGCTAGGTAGGCACTTTGACATGGTTACGGATCACGCTCCGTTAAAGTGGATGGCTCAAAACAAGGAAACAAATAGAAGAGTGAATAGGTGGTTCCTGGCCCTCCAGGAATTCAACTTCACAGTAAAGCATCGCCCTGGCGTTCAAATGGGGAATGTGGATGCTTTGTCTCGAGTACATGAATGCCTGATTGCTGGTGTTCCAACCCCGAGGTTAAAACAAGAGGGGGGGGTATGTGACAGCAGGAAGGTAAAGTCACCTGGTTGCATCCAGGGGGGTAGATATATTTCGCCCAGATTCAGGCTTTACGCCGACTTATACAACTAGGTGGAGAGTTGTATAAGGCTAGTGGGCTCATGGATGACTCATACCTCTAGGGAGAGGGCTGGGCGTCGTACAGACAGGGAGTTGATGAGGCCAGCTGAAGCTTGTCAGCTCATTTAGGCCTCTATAAGAACTCCCAGCTTCATTAGATGTTAGCTCATGCCTGGAACCAGACCTGTGTGGACTGTCTAGGGAGAGTGAACCCCTGTGCGGTGAGGCAAAGCCTGTGTGGCTATTTGTTTGGACTTTTACTAAACCAGGGACTTAGGGACTAGGACAGCACTAGGCTGATCCCAGTTGTTAGTTAGGAAACCTGTATGTTTAGTCAGAGGTCAACTTGACCAGGATTTATTTTGGTTATGTTTCTTTTGCTTTGCTGTGTTTTGTCACTGTAAATAGAAAATAAACCGCACCTTTTTTGATTTTGAAAACCACAACCTCCGTTTGCTGGGCCTGTTTTGTGTGGGGAGCCCATCCCGGGGGTCACACACACCCGCTGCCGAGCTAACCCCCTCACAATATATATATATATATATATATATATATATATATATATATATATATATATATATATTTTAGCAGAGACCCTAGGGAATAAAATAGCGGTTGTTGCAATGTTTTAGGTCACACAGCATTTGTGCAGCGGTCTTTCAAACGCAATTTTTTGGGAAAAAATACACTTTAATGAATTAAAAAAAAAACTAAACAGTAAAGTTAGCCCATTTTTTGTCATCCAAAAGTTTTGATTACCTGTTTTTTTGTGTATTTAATATATAAGATATATTTTTTTTTTAATCTAAATTATACATACAAGTGAACTGATTGGAGGTTTGTTTTGTTTAATAAATGTTTAAATGTAAGACATTTTCTTTATCACTTATTACTTAAGGCTGCTTTCACACTGGAGTGGGCAGGCGTTGACGGTAAAACAATAAAAAAAAACAAAAGAGGAAACACTGTGCTAGATAATAAGTGGAAAAAGGGAAAATGATAATGAAAAACCTACACAGTGATAGTGAATAAAATAGCTGCCAGTACCAAAATTTGTGGGTCTATAGGGAGACCTTAAACCCCTGTGCCTGGAGTGAGCGCCGTAATAGCAGTCATATTGTTAGGGTAAGGAGACTACATTACTATCTCTCCTGTGCCTTATTGGTGGATGAAGGTTTTCTTATCACAAGCTTCCTTTCCTTGCACCATTATGGATTAATCCTTTTATGGACTGACCGATTTTAAGATTAACCATTTACATCCAGGATTCATCCGTCAGCACATCTGCTATATTGGGACTATCTCTATTCATTTATACTTCTTTTCTGCACAGTTTGGAATCACTTTATATGAATATTATTGTTTTTGTATATATGCCAGCCGCATTTTGAGATATATATGTGATGTTGGTTCCTATATTCACAATTTGCAGTTACTGAGTTTTTTGTGCACTTTTGGTTTATTTCAATGGTATTTTTCACAGATTCTTTTGATTCACACTCATACTTAATTGTATCAATATACACTATATTAGGTTTATTAATGTATGATTTTCTTTAATTAGGATTTTGTTTAATACTTAGTGTTGGCGGTAAAATGCTGCTAGTTTTAGCTGCGCTTTACTGTCATTTTAGCGGCGCTATTCGGCTGCTAGCGGGGCGCTTATAACCCAGCTAACCCAGCCGATGAAGGGGTTAAATGCGCCCATGTAGTGCCGCTGCCGAAGCCGCTTCGGCAGCGGTGCCCATTCATTTCAATGGGCAGGAGTGGTGGAGGAGCGGTGTACACCTCTCCAAAGATGCTGCTTGCAGGACTTTTTTTTAACATCCTGCCAGCGCATCGCCTCAGTCTGAAAGCACTCAGGCTTTCACACTGAGACTGCAGGGGAGCCGTTTTGCAGGCACATTACAGGTGCTATTTTTAGCCCAAAGGCGCACGAAAAACACCCCAGTGTGAAAGGGGTCTAATGCCGCGTACACACGATCATTATTCACGGCGGTTAAAAAACCGCCGTGAATAATGGCATTAAAAACGAGGGAACGGCTTGTTCCCCACACACGGTCGTTTTTCACGACATTTTTTTCTCTTGTCGAGAAAAACGACCGTCTGTGGGCTCCGCGGCAGTGTTTCCCTATGGGAAAACTGCCGCAGAAAAAATGTCGGGAAAAACGACGAGAAAAATTAGAACATGTTCTAATTTTTCTCGTCGTTTTTAATGCTGTTTTTCTCGTCGAGAAAAACGACAAAATGCCCACAGACGATCGTTTTTCTAGTCAAAAAGAAAAAATGACGTTTTTCTCGACGAGAAAAACGGTCGTGTGTACACGGCATTACAGTTAGATTTTTTGAGATAAAGGGGGAAAAAAAAAATTAAATAAAAAAATCGGCCTAACATATTGGCCCAAAAAATCGGCATCATATATCAGCCATCGGCCGCCGCGATTTCTAAATATCGGCACTGGCCAGAGAAAAACCCATATCAGTCGACCTCTAATTAAAAAAGCAGTAAATCTTTGAGAGATCCTTTGTACCTCCAGTCAGTACGCTCTGATTTTTGAACACAACCAGAATATATGAAGTAAAGTCCCCTGCTCCTCATTACATTGCCAACAGCCAGGGCCGATCCTAGGGTCACATGCGCCTGGGTGCAGAAATATTTCTGGCGCCCCTACAAGGGCGTGGTCACCTTACTAACTGCTCCCCCTTTACAAATGTTTCTATGGCAAGGACTCAAACACAGAGATGCTCCCCTCAGGAGTCATCATTACCCTGGGATCCTCCCAATAAACAAAATACAGGAAGAGAAGCAGAGTAGGGTCTCTCTAATGGACACAGAGAGGGCCTCTGTTAGAGAATTTGTTTAGAAATAGCCCCCAGACATAATACAGGAGATGGTCAGAGACTGCAGATATAATACAGGAGACGGTCAGAGACTGCAAACATAATACAGGAGACGGTCAGAGACTGCAGTCTCTGACCATCTCTTGTATTATGTTTGCAGTCTCTGACCGTCTCCTGTATTATGTTTGCAGTCTCTGACCGTCTCCTGTATTATATCTGCAGTCTCTGACCATCTCTTGTATTATGTTTGCAGACATAATACAGGAGATCGTCAGAGACTGCAGACATACTACAGGAGATAAGAGACTGCAGACATACTACAGGAGATGGTCAGAGACTGCAGACATAGTACAGGAGATTGTCAGAGACTGCAGACATGGTAAAAGAGATCAATGCAGCCTCACCAGTGCCCATCAAATGCAGCTCATCAGTGCCCACCAATTGCAGCCTACCAGTGCCCACCAAATGCAGCCTACCAGTGCCCACCAAATACAGCCTTATTAGTGCCCACCAAAAACAGCCTTATTAGTGCCCACAAAATGCAGCCTACTAGTGCCCACAAAATGCAGCCTACGAGTGCCCACAAAATGCAGCCTACTAGTGCCCACAAAATGCAGCCTACTAGTGCCCACCAAATGCAGACTCATCAGTGCCCACCAAATGCAGACTCATCAGTGCCCACCAAATGCAGCCTCCTCAGTGCCCACCAAATGCAGCCTCATCAGTGCCCACCAAATGCAGCCTCATCAGTGCCCATCAAATGCAGCCTCATCAGTGCCCATCAAAACGCAGCCTCACTGTGCCCATCAAAACGCAGCCTCACTGTGCCCATCAAAACGCAGCCTCACTGTGCCCATCAAAACGCAGCCTCACTGTGCCCATTAATTAGTGTCACTGTGCCCATCATAAAGAAGCCTCACTGTGCCCATCATAAAGAAGCCACTGTGCCTATTAATCAGCATCACTGTGCCCCTCCGAAAGTGTCAGTGTGCTCATAAAAATGCAGCCACTGTGCCCATTAATCAGTGTCACTGTGCCCATTGGAGGAGAAGAGAGGGGGGATGAGGGGAAGAGAGGGGGGGAGGAGAAGAGAGGGGGAGGAGAAGAGAGGGGGGAGGAGAAGAGAGGGGGAGATGGGGGAAGAAGAGAAGAGAGGGGGAGGGAGGAGAAGAGAAGAGAGGGGGAGGGAGGAGAAGAGAAGAGAGGGCGAGGAGGAGAAGAGATAAGAGGGGGGGAGGAGAAGAGAAGAGAGGGGGAGGAGGAGAAGAGAAGAGAGGGGGAGGAAGAGAAGAGAAGAGAGGGGGAGGAAGAGAAGAGAAGAGAGGGGGAGGAAGAGAAGAGAGGGGGAGGAAGAGAAGAGAAGAGAGGGGGAGGAAGAGAAGAGAGGGGGAGGAAGAGAAGAGAGGGAGAGGAGGTGAAGAGAAGAGAGGGAGAGGAGGTGAAGAGAAGAGAAGAGGGGGAGGAGGTGAAGAGAAGAGAGGAGAGCGGGAGGAGGTGAAGAGAAGAGAGGAGAGGGGGAGGAGGTGAAGAGAAGAGAGGGGGAGGAGGTGAAGAGAAGAGAAGAGAGGGGGAGGAGGTGAAGAGAAGAGAAGAGAGGGGGAGGAGGTGAAGAGAAGAGAAAAGAGGGGGAGAAGGTGAAGAGAAGAGAGGGGGAGGAGGTGAAGAGAAGAGAGGGGGAGGAGGTGAAGAGAAGAGAGGGGGAGGAGGAGAAGAGAAGAGAGGGGGAGGAGGAGAAGAGAAGAGAGGGGGAGGAGGAGAAGAGAAGAGAGGGGGAGGAGGAGAAGAGAGGGGGAGGAGGAGAAGAGAAGAGAGGGGGAGGAGGAGAAGAGAAGAGAGGGGGAGGAGGAGAAGAGAGGGGGAAGAGGAGGAGGAGGGGGAGAAGAGGAGGAGGGGGGGGAGAGGAGGAGGAGGAGGAGGGGGGGAGAGGAGGAGGAGTGAAAAATGGATCACTAACCCTGTCCCTTCCCCTCCTATGTCCCAGTCTGTGTAGTTTACAGTGCAGAATCTGAAGTAAAAGGAAGCTCCAGTCGTTCTGGTGAAGTTACTCACTCATGTCCTGTAGCAGTGCGCTCGGTCCCCGAGTCCCTGCTCATCCATGTGTGAAGGGCTAAGGCTGCGGGCGGGGGAAACATGCGGAGTATGTCTTCCTGAGCCACCTCCATGTCAGTGGACACTGACAGATCTTGGAAGGCAGGGGGAAGTTCGCTGATAGGAGAGTAGTGCAGCGGTAATGCCAGCATGGTTTAATCATCCCCAGGAGCGGCTGTCTCTCTCTCTTTGTGTTGACAGCCGCCTCTGGCTGGAGGAGACGGTGTCCAGCGCAGCGCAGTGCGGTGTCACTGGCATCTGGCTGCTTTGAAATCTCCCGCCCACACCCCTTTCCAGGCACAGATTGGCCGCACAAGGGGTTGTGGGCGGGCACAGGGGGGACATGGGGAGGAGGTGGGGCGGACCTAGCTTACCTCCTCTTCCCTCCTTAGTACAGATACAGCGGGCGCTGGGCGAGGGATGTGGACACTGCTGCCGGCGGGTGGGTCAGTGGGCGGCGGAGGTAGGGGGCAATGAACAAGGAGGTCACGGCGCCCTCACTGACATGCGCTCGTGACTCGTCTAGGACGAAACACCGGCGCCAGACTCGTTGGAAACACACTCGGGACCAAGGATGCTCCTGAAACTTTGGCGCCCCCTCCCCTAGGGCGCCTCGGTGCATTGCACCCCCTGCACCCCGTCTCGGATCGGCCCTGCCAACAGCGGTCTGAGGCCTCTGCAAAAAATTTACAGAGCCTTGACGGGGTATAATACCATCTCGTCAGTAATTTATAATTAGATTCTTGAATCCAAATGCAGAACGATGAATTCAACGAGAAGTAAATGATCTTCTGATGCTGGGCTAGAGTAAAAGCCTTATTAAGGTCTCTTTCCCACTTTCTAATCCCGGGTATCTCAAAGTCCTCTGAGGGAGCAATTAACAATGCGTACATCTTAGATATCGTCTGAGTTAAGGGTTCTTCAGCCTCGTACACACGACCGAGTTTCTCATTGAAAAACGACAAGAAACTTGCTGGCAGAGCTTTCTTGCCGAGTAAATCGGTCATGTGTACGCGGCTATCAGGTTTCTTTTCAAGAAAACAGACAAGAATCTCGACGAGAAAAATAGAGAACCTGCTCTCTATTTTCTCGTCGAGATTCTTGTCAGCATGTTTCTCGACAAGAAAAGTGTGTATGTGTACACTTACCTGTCCTCCCGGAAGCCCGTGCATGCTCGAAATGACTTTGACGCATGCGCGGTAGCTTCCTAGGCATAGGTAGGGTGTAGCAAGATGGCGGCGACGGCATCGAATGTGACGAGCACACGCTCGTCGTAGTCGATTACGTCACCGCGTTTGCTCCATTCAAAGAACCGCGGGTTCTTTGAAAGGAGCATCTGTACACTCGGCCGGGACAAGTTTCTTGTCAAAGAATCTCGTCAAGAAAAACGACGTGTTTTTTCTTGACGAGATTCTCGGTCGTGTGTACAAGGCTTTCCTCTTCGCAATATAGTTCAAACATCGTTAGTTGACGTTGATAAATTGTCGCTGGTCCCAGTGTCTCAAAAAAAATGGCATAGCTGTAGTGCCTGCCAAAATTTTTATTCAAATCGAACCCCCAGTTGTGTCAATGAGGCAACTGTGGTCCAAGTCTGTAGAAAGAATGTAGAAAATATGATGCCTGGGTGCAACCCTTCTCCAATAGCTTGTTGCATGCCCCTGATCCCACCCCTGGACTAAAACTTGGGTTTCCCAAAATGGGAAACAGTGGTGATTGTGTCGATGAGTATCTGGGATTCCGACAAATTCTTGAGCCTATACGCAAGGTAGGGCCTATAATAGGATGCGTTTTAAGAGAGTTTGGTAATGTTGCGTAGCACCAAAGTGCTCTACGCAGGGGTACCGGGCTAAACTGTTGTTCCATGTCTGTCCATAGTTTAAACTCTGTATGTCTACACCAGTCAATTACTCTACCACGATGAGCTGCTTGATAGTATTTGAATGTGTCTGGGACAGATACTCCACCAAAACGCTTAGGTATCGTCATAAGACTTCTACTAATCCTTGGTCTTTTATTTGCCCATATAAATTTTGTAAATAAAGTACAGACTTGGCAGAAAAAGACTGCCAGAATACAGATAGGTAGAGTCTGGAATGAGTACAAAAACTTTGGCAAAATACTAATTTTAATAATAATTTTAATGAGTTTGATCTTCTTACGTTCAATATTATTATTATTATTATTATTATTATTATTATTATGTGCTATTTGTCTCATTCCTTAGCTGTGAATGCATATTTGAATATGATTAAGCATGCTTAGAAATTAAACTAATAAAACATTAATAAATCATCTGAAGTTTCCATAGCAACTCGAACTGTTTTATAACATCTATTTCACATCAACCCTATTTAGTGGGCATAGGGGAAAGGCTTCAGACACATGTAGGCATTCTGTTGACTTGATATATGTACATGTGTTTAGGGTTTCCTCTCTTTTTTATTTTTATTTTACATGAATGCACTATGAATGTAAAATGCTATTGTTGAAATTAAACTCTCAGAACATGCCTACTGAAGTGGAGTATAAAACCGGTCATGATAGTATACCTCCTTGCATAGACTACAGAATAGAACAGAGTTATTTTTATTTTGGCTTGACTTGCCTAAAAGCCTTTTAACCACTTGCAGATTGACCCAGAGCAGATTAATTGCTACAGGACGGCTGTTCTATATGCGTGATTCTGCACTTCTGCACAGGGGGCGCACTCACACCGTTTCTGCTGAGATTAGTCACAGCAGAAGCTGATCAGCGGGTGCTGGCGAATGGATGTCCGCTGGAACCTACCAATCGTTGAGGAGAGAGGCTGGATGGAGCTCTGCATATGTAAACAATGCAGAGCTCCGTCCTGACAGCAGTGATGCGCTGGATTTTGTTTCCCTGCAAAGCAGGGAATAAAATCCAGCACATCCCTTAGTGAAAGTAGCACACAGTGTACACAAAAACATTGGTTAGGGACACATTTAACCCTTTGATCACCCTAGATGTTTAACCCCTTCCCAGCCAGTGTCATTAGTACAGTGACAGTGCATATTTTTAGCACTGATCACTGTATTGGCGTCACTGGTTCTCACAAATGTCAAGTGTCAGTTAGTGTCAGATTTTCTGCTGCAATATCACAGTCCCTCTAGAAGTCGCTAATCACCGCCATTAATAACATAAAAAAAAAAAGTTCCAGTATATATACCATAGTTTGTAGACGCTATAACTTTTGCACAAACCAATCAATTTACGCTTATTGGGATTTTTTTTTTACCAAAAATATGTAAAAATTAAGAATACATAAATTTATGAAGACATTTTTGATTCTTTTTTTTAAATGTTAATTTGGTATGTTTTATTGCAGAAAGTAAAAAATATTGTTGTTTTTTTTTTATTATAGCGCAAAAAAATAAAAAATCCAGTGGTGATCAAATGCAACCAAAAGAAAGATCTATTTGTGGGATCTATTTTTTTTTTTTTACTACCCGTGTTTTCCCGAAAATAATACAAAAAATACACTAGGTTTTATTTTCAGGGGATGTCTTATTTATTTACGGTATGTACAATAATATACATTTATTCAAATACAGTCATGTCATTATGACGACCTTAACCACTTCAGCCTCGGAAGATTTAGCTGCTCAATGACCAGGCCATTTTTTGCGATACGGCACTGCATCGATTTACCTGACAATTGCGCGGTTGTGCGACATTGTACCCAAACAAAATTTACGTCCTTTTTTTCCCACAAATAGAGATTTCTTTTGGTGGTATTTTGTACTTTTGTACTTTTTGCTATAATAAATATCCCCATTTTTTTTTTAAAAAAAAAGCAAATTTTTTCCTCAGTTTAGGCTGATATGTATTTTTCTAAATATTTTTGATAATAAAAATCGTAATAAGCGTATATTGATTGGTTTTCACAAAAGTTATAGCGTCTACAAAATAGGGGAAAGATTTATGGCATTTTTATTATAAAATCGGACACTTTTGACACATTTTTGGGACCATTGGCATTTATACAGCGATCAGTGCTATAAAAATGCACTTATTACTGTGTAAATGTTACTGGCAAGGAAGGGGTTAACACTAGGGGGCGATCAAGGGGTTAATTGTGTTCCCTGACTGTGTATTCTAATTGTAGGGGGAGGGGACTGACTTTAGGAGATGAGAGATCGCTGTCCCTAGCTAGTAGGAACTCACGATCTCTCCCTCCTCACAGAACAGGGATTTGTGTGTTTACACACACACGTCCCTGTTCTGCCTCTCGTGCCCATGATCGCTCGTGGCCGGCGGTCATCACGACGAGCATCCCACTTAAAGGGACCGATGTACAGCTACGAATATATATATATATATATATATATATATATATATATATATATATATATATTGTGACAGCAGGAAGGTAAAGTCACCTGGTTGCATCCAGGGGGGTAGATATATTTCGCCCAGATTCAGGCTTTACGCCGACTTATACAACTAGGTGGGGAGTTGTATAAGCCCAGCTGAGGATAGTGGGCTCATGGATGACTCATACCTCTAGGGAGAGTGTGGGGCGTCGTGCAGACAGGGAGTTGATGAGACCAGCTGAAGCTTGTCAGCTCATTTAGGCCTCTATAAGAACTCCCAGCTTCATTAGATGTTAGCTCATGCCTGGAAGCAGACCTGTGTGGACTTCCTGGAGAGAGTGAACCCTTGTGCGGTGAGACAAAGCCTGTGTGGCTATTTGCTTGGACATTCAAAACCAGGGACTTAGGGACTAGGACAGCACTAGGCTGATCCCAGTTGTTAGTTAGGAAACCTGTATGTTTAGTCAGAGGTCAAGTTGACCAGGATTTATTTTGTTTATGTTTCTTTTGGCTTTGCTGTGTTTTGTCACTGTAAATAGAAAATAAACCGCACTTTTTTTTTGATTTTGAAAACCACAACCTCCGTTTGCTGGGCCTGTTTTTGTGTGGGGAGCCCATCCCGGGGGTCACACACACCCGCTGCCGAGCTAACCCCCTCACAGTTGGTGGAGAATGCGGGCAGTTTTTTTTTAAGCCAGCATGGAGGAGATACTGAAGCAGCTGGCTCTAGCAAATGCCAATCAACAGCAGACAAATGCAGGTTTGCAAAAGAGCCTTGCAGCTCATCAACAGAGCCTTGCAGCTCAACAACAGAACTTCGCAGCCCAGCAGCAAGCTCATCAACAGAGCCTTGCAGCCCAGCAGCAAGCTCACCAACAGAGTCTGGAAGCTCAGCAACAAGCCCAGCAGCAATCTGAGGCCCGCTTCATAGACCTGTTACAGAAGCAAGAGCAGAGACTACAACAAATGGAAGCAGTAATGCAGCAACGTCCGCAGACCAGTGAGGGAAGCCGTCCCACTAATACCGCGTCCTTTGGGGTGAGTCGTTTATTGACAAAAATGACTGGAGAGGATGATCCAGAGGTATTTTTGACCACATTTGAAAGGACTGCTGAAAGAGAAAAGTGGCCTGAGGAGCAGTGGGCTGGACTGGTGGCTCCTCTGTTAACTCGTGAATCGCAGAAGGCTTACTATGACCTAGAGCCTGACCAAGCAAAAGACTATGTGATGCTAAAAGCTGAAATATTGGCAAGGCTGGGTGTCACCCAGGCTGTCCGGGCTCAGCGTGTGCATAACTGGACTTTCCAGCTTGGAAAACCCCCCAGGTCTCAAATGTATGATCTCATTCACCTGAGCAGAAAGTGGCTACAGCCAGAGACTTTGTCCGCACCAAAGATTGTGGAACGTGTTGTAATGGATCGGTTTTTGAGAGCTCTTCCTACTGCCATCCAAAAGTGGGTAAGCCATGGAGACCCAGAGACGGCCGATGGTCTTGTGGATCGTGTGGAGAAATACTTGGCTACAGAGAACCTGACGGCCTCTTCCAGAGACACTCGGACTTTCCACCCTAAGACCAGACCATCCCCAGGGGCGGATAAGAGGATTCCAAGGGGTGAGGGTGGAGAGAGTGAGAGGGTGGGAGCTCTACCCCAAGTTTGGCGAGAACAGCCTGGGAAATCAGCGGCTCAAGAGGCGGCAAGAAGGATCGTTTGCTACCGCTGCCGGCAAGCGGGACATATTGCAGCCAATTGCCCGGTTGTGGAGGAACCCATGCAGTGTGACTTTCTGACGGGCAGACGTCAGTCGCTGTGTGCGACAGTCGCATGTACTGCCATTCGAGGAACTGAGAAACATTTATGCAAAATGTGTGTTAATGGTAGAAATGTTGTGGTATTGCTGGATTCAGGTAGCCTTGTGACCCTGATAAAGGCTGAGTTAGTTAAAACAGAGGTCTCTGGGAATAGCAAGGTAGCTGTTATTTGTGTGCATGGGGACACCCGAGAGTATCCAGTGACTACAGTGTGTTTCGAGACCCCCAAAGGTACCCTCTCTCATCCAGTGGGCTTAGTATCTCAGTTACCGCATGACGCCATTGTGGGAAGGGATTTTCCGAAGTTCTGGGAACTGTGGGATGATCCTGAGCCCCCCACTGGTGCCCCTATGTACCAGGAATGTGATAGCCAGAACTCCCCTGAGAGTGGTGAGGACTCTCCGGAATTTCCCTTATCAGTATTGGCAGGGGAGACTCAAGAAACTGGAGAGGAGCCCACCTCCTCAGACGAAAACCTACCGTCTGTGGAGTTTTCTGATCTTGAGGTTCACAGGGAAAACTTTGCCACAGAACAGTTGAAAGACCCCGCCCTAATAAAGGCACGGGAAAACGTAGTGAAAATAGATGGCGAGTTAGTGAACCCAGATAATACCTGCACTTACCCATACTTCAGCGTAGAGAAGGACCTACTGTATCGGGTGGCAAAAAGGGCAGAAGAAACCGTTGAGCAGCTTGTGGTGCCCAAACCTTACAGGAAGTTGGTGTTGGAGTTGGCCCATGGGCACATTCTTGGAGGTCATCTGGGGACAGAGAAAACCCGAGAGAGGGTATTACAGAGATTCTATTGGCCGGGGGTGATGAAGGACATAGAAAATTATTGTTCCTCCTGCCCTGTGTGTCAGAGGTCGGCCCCGATGCCACATTTCCGTAGCCCGCTGGTCCCTCTACCCATCATTGAGGTCCCGTTTGAGAGGATCGCCATGGATTTGGTAGGTCCTATAATCAAGTCCGCTAGGGGGCACCAGTACATATTAGTTACAATGGACTATGCCACCCGTTATCCAGAAGCGATCCCTCTCCGAAATACCTCGGCCAAAACCATAGCCAAAGAGCTATCTCTTGTGTTTAGCCGGGTGGGTATTTGTAAAGAACTGCTTACGGACCAAGGTACACCCTTTATGTCCCGGGTTATGAAGGAGCTGTGTAAATTGTTCAAAGTGACGCAATTACGTACATCTGTGTATCACCCCCAAACCGATGGGCTGGTTGAAAGATTCAACAAAAGCCTAAAACAAATGTTGAAGAAAGTGGTGGATAGAGATGGAAAGGATTGGGACTGTCTACTTCCTTATCTGATGTTTGCTATTAGGGAGGTGCCCCAATCCTCTACGGGATTCTCCCCCTTTGAGTTACTGTATGGGAGACACCCAAGAGGGCTGTTGGATATTGCCAAGGAAACTTGGGAAAGTGAGAGTTCTCCCCACAGGAGTGTGATTGAGCATGTCGCCCTGATGCAAGACCGAATTGCACAGGTAATGCCCATCGTGAAGGAACATTTGGCCCAAGCGCAGTTAGCACAGCAGAGAGTGTACAACCGTGGAGCCAAGACCCGTACCTTTTCCCCGGGGGATAGGATACTGGTACTTGTCCCTACGGTTGAAAGTAAATTCCTTGCCAAATGGCAAGGCCCCTACGAGATAATGGAAAAAGTGAGCGAAGTGAATTACAAGGTCAGACAACCAGGAAGGCGAAAGCCCGAACAGATCTATCACGTTAATCTGTTGAAAGCCTGGAGGGATAGAGAGTCCCTAGTCGCAGACACTTGGTCACCAGCTCAAACTGGTTGCGTGATTCCTGAGGTTGGAATAGCAGCCACCTTGTCACAACCCCAACAACAGGAGGTTAAGGAGTTTGTGCTTCGCAACAAGGAGGTATTCTCTGAGCTGCCGGGACAAACATCTGGGGTAGAGCATGACATCATTACCCCGCCCGGTGAAAGGGTGAAGTTAAAACCCTATCGGATCCCAGAGGCCCGAAGGGAGGCAATACGGGAGGAAGTACAGAAAATGCTGAACTTAGGGGTGATAGAGGAGTCCCAAAGTGATTGGTCTAGTCCCATTGTGTTGGTGCCTAAACCGGATGGGAGCTGGCGATTTTGTAACGATTTTCGTCAGTTGAACAAAGTTACAAAATTTGACACCTACCCCATGCCACGTATAGATGAGTTGATCGACCGGCTGGGAACAGCCCGATACATGACGACTCTTGACCTCACAAAAGGGTATTGGCAAATCCCCCTGGCCAAATTGGCCAAAGAGAAAACCGCATTTGTAACCCCAGACGGGGCGTTCCAATATAAAAGAATGCCGTTCGGGTTACAGAATGCGCCGGCCACATTCCAGCGGAAAATGGACCAGATGCTGAGGCCCCATCGGAAGTATGCTGCGGCTTACCTGGATGACGTAATTGTCCATAGCACAGATTGGGCCTCACATCTGCCAAAAGTGCAAGCAGTCCTGGACTCTGTTCGGGAAGCGGGGTTTACGGCTAACCCCAAGAAGTGTACCATTGGGCAGGAGGAGGCCAAATATCTTGGGTACACCATTGGGAGGGGAGTAATAAAACCCCAACTCAACAAAGTCGAGGCCATCCAGAGTTGGCCACGTCCCAACAGCAAGAAGCAGGTACGAGCCTTTCTGGGAATCGCTGGGTATTATCGGCGATTCATTCCCCACTTTGCTTCTAAGGCTGTGCCCCTAACCAACCTAACGAAGGGGAAAGGGTCGGTCATGATTAAATGGACCCCCGAGGCTGAGGCAGCATTCCAATTCTTGAAACAAGCCTTATGTAGCCAGCCAGTGTTGTACTCACCCGACTTCTCTAAAGACTTTGTCGTACAAAGTGATGCGTCAGATGTGGGGTTAGGAGCAGTATTGTCCCAGGTCTGGAACGGGGAAGAGCACCCAGTCATTTACCTCAGCAGGAAGTTGAAGTCCCATGAGGTAAATTACGCCACCGTTGAAAAGGAGTGTTTAGCGGTGAAGTGGGCTCTAGATTCCCTTCGGTACTACCTGCTAGGTAGGCACTTTGACATGGTTACGGATCACGCTCCGTTAAAGTGGATGGCTCAAAACAAGGAAACAAATAGAAGAGTGAATAGGTGGTTCCTGGCCCTCCAGGAATTCAACTTCACAGTAAAGCATCGCCCTGGCGTTCAAATGGGGAATGTGGATGCTTTGTCTCGAGTACATGAATGCCTGATTGCTGGTGTTCCAACCCCGAGGTTAAAACAAGAGGGGGGGGGGGTATGTGACAGCAGGAAGGTAAAGTCACCTGGTTGCATCCAGGGGGGTAGATATATTTCGCCCAGATTCAGGCTTTACGCCGACTTATACAACTAGGTGGAGAGTTGTATAAGCCCAGCTGAGGATAGTGGGCTCATGGATGACTCATACCTCTAGGGAGAGTGTGGGGCGTCGTGCAGACAGGGAGTTGATGAGACCAGCTGAAGCTTGTCAGCTCATTTAGGCCTCTATAAGAACTCCCAGCTTCATTAGATGTTAGCTCATGCCTGGAAGCAGACCTGTGTGGACTTCCTGGAGAGAGTGAACCCTTGTGCGGTGAGACAAAGCCTGTGTGGCTATTTGCTTGGACATTCAAAACCAGGGACTTAGGGACTAGGACAGCACTAGGCTGATCCCAGTTGTTAGTTAGGAAACCTGTATGTTTAGTCAGAGGTCAAGTTGACCAGGATTTATTTTGTTTATGTTTCTTTTGGCTTTGCTGTGTTTTGTCACTGTAAATAAAAAATAAACCGCACTTTTTTTTTGATTTTGAAAACCACAACCTCCGTTTGCTGGGCCTGTTTTTGTGTGGGGAGCCCATCCCGGGGGTCACACACACCCGCTGCCGAGCTAACCCCCTCACAATATATATATATATATATATATATATATATATATAAAATGAATCCTTTAAGCATGATAGACAGCACAGTGCTTGTGCTGTGTCATTTACCTTGTTCTATGTTCTAAAAAAACTGGAATAGAACAATAAAATGTTTTTAAAAAAGTTACTGTGTCCCCTGTCTTCTTTCCCCTGTCAACTCAGGAGTCAGCATTATGACATTCTGTAATCCCAAAAATAAATCTTGGTTAAAGGCATTGTATAATTTTGTAATTTGTTTTGTAAAAAGATTATATAATGTGCAGTGTCTCCTTTTGTAACTTTATTGTGGAAAATACCTTATATACAGCGCTGGGCGCTCACGTGACCCATCACAGATCTTCTTCCCTGCTCTGAGCACTGCAGAGGGAGGGGCCGCTGACGTTAGCCGGGAGGTGAGGAGAAGATCTCCGGCGGGTCACGTGAGCTGCCAGCGGCACTGTAAATAAGAAGTTACAAAAGGAGACACCCTGCACATCATATAATATTTTTACAAAATGGATTACATGTTTTTACAACAACTTATATTTGGGGTAGGGCTTATATTGCAGCCATCTCTGAAAATAATGCTAGGTCTTTTTTATTTTAGGGTAGAGCTTATTTTCGGGGAAACAGGGTAGTATTGGCGGCGATCAGCGACTAATAGCGGGACTGCAATATTATGGCAAATCAGACATTGACACTTTTGACACTTTTATGGGAACCAGTGACATAGATACAGTGATCAGTGCTAAAAATATGCACTGTCACTATACTAATGACGCTGACAGGGAAGAGGTTAACATCTAGGGCGATCAAGGGGTTAAATGTGTGCCCAACATGTTTTACTGTGTACTGTGTGAGGTGTTTTTACTAAGAAATATGCTGTTTTTTACTTCCTGCAAAGAATAAAACAGCACATTGCTGCTGTCAGAAGAGAGCCCACAAAGGGCTCTCTTCGGTAATCTCCGGAGCTGATTGTCGGGTGCCGGTAACCAATCAGTGGCCGGCACCTGCTGATTGGTTCGTACTGAAGTCAATGGCAGCTGTAAGAGAACTGATAGGAACTCTCCTGCGCAGGCGTGCGTTCGCCAGCAGTCTCGGAATACTGGCGCGCGCACCCCCGGGCTGCAGCAGCCTTTCCAGAGTGCTAGTACACATGCGCGTGCGCGGGGACGACATGCACGCGCGGGCGCGCGCCCCTAATCTCCTTTGGCGCCAGTCTGCGAGGATCTCACCTGCTGGTGGTAATGCATGTTCCACGGACTGTAGTACCGGTGTCCACCAGCGGATGTATTCCGGCAGTATGGGACAGGCAGCACTTCCTGCCCTCAGCTGTGACCTGAAGCCTGATTACAAGACTTCCTATCTATTTAAGGAAGTCCTGACTCTCAAGCAAGTGCTGACTGGTCTTCAGCTGAGTCCTGAAAACTTCCTGGTTCCTGTTATGCTGCTTGATAACCGTTGCTGACTGTGGCTTTCCCTGACTCTGTCTTTGGACTCTGAAACACTTCCTGATTACTGGCTTCTGATCTCGGCTTCCACTGACCCTGCTTCTGATTGATCCTTTGCACCGTGCCGCCTGTCTGTTGCTGAACCCTGGCTATCCTCCTGACCTCTGTTCCTGTGAGCTTCGTTCCCAGAACCTGCAAGTGGGTTGGAGTTCCCCTCAAACCTCTACCCATCCTCCAAGTGTTCCTGTGTCTGGTGCCTGTTCGGCTGTCTGGGTCTCCAAGCCACATCTGTTCCAGCAAGTCCTGCAAGCAACTTCCTCAGGCACTCGTGTTCCTCCTGGCCCTAGCCACCATCTGTTCCACCCTCAGTGGGGCTTGGACTGGAGATACAAGAGAGGCCGACCTCATCATATCAGACTCCTACCAGGTACGTGACAGTACCAGTCAGCCAGGGATGGAGTCTGAAAGGGAGGTCTCTCCACCAGAGGACTTGTTTGAGACAATCTCTACACTCACACATGTCGTGCAAAGTTTACAGAGCGATCTCAGTCACATGGAGGAGCGACTCTCTGACAAGATAGGAGTCGCATCAGCTTACGTTTCTCCCTCTGTCGCAGATCCCTCTGCTCAAACCGATTCAAGTTCCTTCCATGGAATTATTCCTCTCCCGGAACCCAGAGTGCCTATTCCCGAACGATTTTCCGGAGATCGTAAGATGTTCAGAACCTTCCGGAACTCCTGCGAGCTCTACTTCTCCCTGCTGCCCCGGACCTTTAGATCTGAAGACATTAAAGTGGGATTTGTGATCACCCTTCTCGTGAACGAACCACTCTCCTGGGCTCATCACCTCCGGGAGCAGCATGACCCAGTTCTGGCAACCACAGTTTCGTTCTTCTCGGCTATGGCTCAGCTATATGCTGACCCCTTCCGCCAGCAGTCTGCAGAATCCAAGCCTGGCAGGTTACAACAGGGGTCAAGGCCTGTTGAGGAGTATATCACTGACTTCCGTGTCCTGAGTGCTGACACTCGATGGAACGATCCTGCTCTTCGCCATCAGTTTCGGCTTGGTCTTTCCGACACTCTCAAAGATGAAATGGCCAGAATTGAAGTTCCTACATCCTTGGAAAGACTGATTAGCTCAGCCATCCAGATCGACCGGCGACTACGTGAGAGGCAATACGAAAAGACTCAAGGAATCCTTTCTGTGACTTCTACACCCAGCATATCTGCTGCCCCCTTGAGCACATCTTTTGGAAAGAAGGCTCAGCATAAGACATGCCACAGGAGTTTCCCCAGATCGCCTCTTTCCCCGGCAGAACGTCTCCGACGATTACGTGCCAATCTATGCCTCTATTGTGGAGAAGCAGGTCACTTCATACAGACTTGCCCGGCAAAAACCAGTAGAACCTGCCTCTGTCAGCTTCCTGTGGAGCATCCTTCTGGAGAGGTTCGGTCTCACATCTCTCTCCCAGTTAATCTTTTTGTTGCCGGAAGGACACTCTTAGTATCCGCCATAATAGACTCAGGGGCCTGCAGCTGTTTTGTGGATTCCTCATTTGTTTCTTTACACCAGCTTCCCGTGTGCCCCAAGAAACAGGGATTCCGGGTTCACCTGGCCGATGGCTCTGGTATTAAATCAGGCCCGGTCACACAAGAGACTGCACCTATTTCCTGTCAAGCCTCCTCTGGTCACCATGAATTCCTTCGGTTGGATGATTTTTAAAGGGCAGGAATGAGCAAAACAAGATGGACACCAAATCCCAGTGATTAGTTAATTTAAAAAGATGGGCTTGAGGTCACATACCTCGGGATTTTTTAAAGGTGTCAAATAATGGCATATAGATTGAAAAACCAAAAGTAATCCAATGACAATAGATAAAAGTAAAAGTCAATATTTATTATATTAATAAAAAGGAAAATACAATTTTCCTAAAAGTTCATCATATATAACATTTAGAACTGAGTACATTTAACAACCGTTGAACTCGACATGTCCGCACAATTTACAGTTAAAGCAGCGCAGTGCAAAATTCTGAATTCACCTCTGGTCCTCTAGCTACCAAATGGTCCGGGGCTTAAGTGGTTAATGAATAGAATTAGACTGACTAAAGTATAACAGTCAATGAAAATACAGACATATAAGAATATAACACATGAATATATATATAGAACATCAATCTCAATTTGTTTGGAGGTTTTTTGGTTGTTCAACAAGGTAGTAGAATATGTATTAAATGAACTCCTTTTCATCGGAGTTATTAATATATCTATATTTGCTCATGCCAAAGAATGTGATGGGTGGGTAACACCCGATTGGAAGATTTTTAAAGGGCAGGAATGAGCAAAACAAGATGGACACCAAATCCCAGTGATTAGTTAATTTAAAAAGATGGGCTTGAGGTCACATACCTCGGGATTTTTTAAAGGTGTCAAATAATGGCATATAGATTGAAAAACCAAAAGTAATCCAATGACAATAGATAAAAGTAAAAGTCAATATTTATTATATTAATAAAAAGGAAAATACAATTTTCCTAAAAGTTCATCATATATAACATTTAGAACTGAGTACATTTAACAACCGTTGAACTCGACATGTTTCGCTCGAAGTTGGAGCTTCTTCAGGAGTAAGCCACGGTATAGTAGTACACTATAATGAAATGCATAAAGTGAACAAAGGAACATCCATAAACTGCATTATACAATACATATATTGGAATATCCCCAAACGAATATAGAGTGACAACAAAATGTAAATTTTAATTGTCACTATTTCAAAGTAGTTATTGATATATACGTCCAATATCGTTAGATCAAATAGAATCAAGAAAAAACATAAATCTAATGAAAATAATTACATAGTATACTGAAATAACAAAATAACAATAAGCGATGTGGTCAACTAAAGCACCTACCAATGAAATGTTGGAAATGAGGGAGGTATTTTGGCAATCTAGGACCGAAATCTCAGACTGCCCTAAAGCTCCACCTGCGGAGAGGGATGGTCACAGAGGTATTCCATCTAATTAAAGATACAGCCTCACAAATAGAGAGGCGATGAAATCAATATTGATAATGATCCTACCAGAAAATCATAAGGAGAAATTACTAAATTGGGACCTGTAGATGAGTAGAAATTGATTGAAAATAATATACAGATAATATGCAATGGGTGAATTCCAAATTGGATTCACAAAAAGTAAATAAAATATATAAGTAAAAATACCTGATTGGTTGAATCATTGATTTTAGTAGAATATAAATAACAATGCTGGATCTTGCTGTTGGAAACCGCAGCAATGTCATGCAAATTTGTAGAAAGATCCTGTGCATTGAAATAGAATGATAATAGTGATGGATATCATAGTGTCAAAAAGGACCAAAGTTCATATCCATCTAACAGCCAGAAAGAGTATAAGGAGAAACATACCTTCTAAGAGTAGTGGAGTACTTGATTCAAGCCGCTGAAGTAGCGGCATCCATACCAAATAAGAACCGACGGGTTGCCAAACAGTCTCACAGTCCCTCCGCACAAGGGAAATGACAGATTGGTATGGCAAAATCCCGCCAATTTATACTCATCCCAGCGCGGGAAACGTCTGATGTCATTGCCGTGCGGTGGACGCATAAAGTGGGGGCAGTGTCTGGCAGCTGGACGCTGAAGGCTTGATTGTATTGGGCCGGATGAAGCTAAAACGGCCATTTTGGATATTCCCGGATCCCTCAATATGTAATAAACATGGAGGGGAAAGACGTGGTTGGAATACGTGATTGCCATGGAATTCAAAGAAAATGCAATGGAGTCAAAATGATGGTGGTTAAGACTGCCCAAAGCGTGACAGGTGCCAATTTGGTTAACCCCTACTGGGCTGACAAAACCTAAACCAATGATAAAAGATAGAGAAATGCCTGCCCCTCGCGTCCATACAGACCCAAATAGGAATATCTCGGAATCTAAAGGCTGGAAAACAATTATTTTGAAACATAAAGAAATATAAAACTAAATTTTGAATACCTTAATTAACACCATCAATAAAGACCAAAATTGGAACCGCAGAGTTGATTAGAATCAAACCTAAATTGGTATCATAACAAGAAAATATTTTCAAGTGAAAATTGGTCTCGGTGCAATTTCAGATGACCACATCAATTAGAACCTCCTAAACACATTGAGAATGTATACCAAGTGAATTAAATAAATAAATAGAAAGGTGGTGGTGTAGGCTCCAAAGCCTACTGGAACCAACCTCCTCTCCACATATAATACATATATTTAAAAAATATATATATAGTGAATCAGCAAAAAAAAAAAAAAAAAAAAAAGGGAAGGGTGACGATTATAAAAAAGGTTTGAAGCTTATAGCATCATTCAAGCCTGGATGTTGAAGAGCATCCAGGTTTGAAATCCATTTTGTTTCGCGTTGTAAAATAATTTTATCGTAGTCACCACCCCGAGGATTGGGTGGAACATGTTCAAGTGCAAAAAAATGCATAGCAGAATCATCAAAATCATGGAACAATCCCATATGTCTACTTATTGGTGTTTCCATTCTCTTTTTGAGAACTAAGGAGACGTGGTCCCTTATACGGTGGAAAAAGGGACGTTTGGTTTTGCCTATGTAGTAGGCTTTGCAAGTACATGTCATGATATATACTATACCAATACTCTGACAATTGACCAAAAATTTGGGTTTGTACATAATGCCATTTGGTAGCAAAATGCTCCGAGAAGCATATAAATATCGACAGTACCCACATTTATGACAAGGTTTTGTTCCTGTGTTTTGAAGTAAAGATTTGGCATTGGGATTATAATGACTGTGGACCAATAGGTCTTTTAATGATTTTGATCGTCTAAAAGTAATTTCGGGGTGATCCCTTAGATGTTTAGAGACCGAAGGATCCCCAGCCAAAAGATACCAATGCTTTTGAAGAATATTCCTCATTTGTTGATGCTGACCAGAGTATCTGGTTATGAGACGCACCCCTTGATTGGATCTAATTTTCGGGGGGTGATGAATTAAGGACAGTCGTTTCTGACCTTTTGCCCTATGGTAGGCCTTTCTAAGGCATTTACCACTATAACCTCGTCTTGAAAGGCGAGTACGCAAGGCGTCGGCTTCTACCTCAAAGGTAGATTCCTCGCTACAATTCCTACGTAGGCGAAGATATTGCCCATAAGGTATGCTGGTGACCAATGGGACTGGGTGAGAACTGCTGGCATGCAAAAGCGCATTACCAGACGAGGGTTTGCGGTATAAGGTTGTGCCTAGTAGGCCATCTGAATCAACAGTAATTTTAATATCAAGGAATGTTAAACTTTCTTGGCTACTCTCCATGGTGAAATTAAGATTGTAATTATTAGGTGTCAATTTTTCAAAGAACAGGGAGAGGTCCTCCTTGTTTCCCGTCCATATGAAAAAGACATCGTCTATAAAACGTCGCCATAACGGTATGTAGTCAGCAAATTGTTGCATGTAATCCTGAAAAAATAAATTATGCTCCCACCCCCCCAGGTACAGGTTAGCGTAGCTTGGGGCACACTTGGTCCCCATAGCCACTCCCTGCACCTGGAGGTAGTGGGATCCCAAAAAAAGAAAAATATTGTTGGCCAAAATGAAATGCAACAAATCCAAGGCAAACTGGTCATGAGCAGTCAAGACTGTGGTGCCACCCGACAGGAATCCCCCCACAACCTCCACACCCAACTGGTGGGGGATGGAATTGTAGAGGGCCTCCACATCCAGGGCCACAAGCCACGCCCCCTTGGGGACCATAAGGCCATCCAATGCTCTTAAAAGGTCGCTTGTATCCTGTAGATAGGATTCCAAGCCCTCTACAATGGGTCTTAAGAGATCATCCACAAATTGACTGGCTGTTTCGGTGAGACAGCCATTTCCAGATACAATGGGTCGACCTGGTGGATTGTGGATGCTTTTGTGGATTTTGGGGAGGGCATATAGAGTGGGAGTACGTGGAAAAGTAACATTCAGAAACTCCCAAGTGGATTTCTGAATGGTTCCCAATTGATAAGCTTTACCTATTACCTGTCGAAATTTTACGGTGGTATAATTTACATGACTCTCTGGAATTTTTCGATACCAGTCGTGATTGCTTAGGAGTCTAAAGACCATACTTTCGTATTGATCCTTATCTATGACTACTAAGTTCCCCCCTTTATCGGAGGGTTTAATTACCACATCCTGATTGGATTGTAGAGATGTTATAGCTAGAATTTGTGCAGGTGTTAAATTCGATTTTTTATCTTGCTTCCACTTAGTTTTTCTTATCTCCGCCGTTACTTGATTAGTAAATGCCCAGATACTGGGATTACCTTGTAGGGCGGGGAAGTTTTTAGATTTAGGCTTATAGTTACCAAAAACGGGAATGGGACCCGTGGACACTTCAGTTGTTGCCACACCCAAGGTAGAAGGGGGAGTGGAAACATGAACAATTCCCTCTAAATTTTCTGCTTCCCTAATTTCATCCTCATCAATGTGTCCCTCATCCCACAACTCCATGAGTTCTTCAAGGGCTCTTATGTCATTAAGAGTCATATTTGTGGGAGGAGGGAGAGGAGGAGTGGATTCACATGAAGGTACAGGAGCTGGTGTTGCGGATTTGGACTTGTCAAAGATGGTACGATACATCAATTTTCGGGCAAATAAATTAACATCCTTGATCATTTCAAAGGAATAAATTTTTTGTATGGGGCAAAAGGTCAAACCCAGTTGTAGAACCGAAGTCTGATCCTCAGAAAGGACTACAGATGATAAGTTAATTATTTCAAAGCTAGCTTCATTGCTTTGGGCAATACTGGCTCTGCATTTGGCATCTTTCGCGATTCAGCTGGTACCTGGGTAAAGATAGGAGCCGGGCGAAAATCCACCTGTGAATTGACAACTGATGTAGAAGGTGTGTTGGGTGTATCGCTGCCTGATTCTACATGTACAGATGTATTGGAGGATAGATTCTTGGCTGTTCTGGCTCTAGTGTGGACCTGAGTTCGACTTCCATATCTAGATTGCTTCCCAGTAGGGCATGGATTGGTATTTCCAGTTTGCTGTGAAAAGGAAGCTGACTGGGCAGAGACTAAATTTGAGTCTACTGCTTGTGAGGAAACTGAAGAGGAGGAATTGTCTGAATCAGTGGGTTCTGGGCCAGATTCCCTAGGTTTGCGTAATTTCTGAGTACGTCTTTTGTTGGAGTTTTTTGGAGCCCAATTGTAAGCTATGTTGTTGTCATAAGATAGCTTGTCCCTCATGTACTTTTTTTCTTTTGTTTTAAGGATTTCTTGTACATATAGTTCAAGATTGGTTTTGAGAGTTTCCTCTCGTGTAGAGTAAAGCTCTTCCAGGAAAATAGAACTATTCTCCTGGTACAAGCTAGCTATCTCAAGATCAAGGATCTCTAATTCTGAGTTAAAATGACTGCATAGAAGCTCCATCATCTTGATGGAGCATTCCTGCAGATTTTGTTCCCATTTTTGTTTAAATGGTATTTCTAGTTTATTGATAGTTGGAAATATTTGGATTCTAAGACCCCAAGGGGCAATCTTATCCTCCAAATATTTGGTAAAGTACCATTTATTCCAGTAGGTACGTGTTTTCTTTTCCAACATTCTTTGAAGTCTAAGAAAAAAACGGTCCATAGTGAGTCCCCCTCCTGCCGAACTTTGTGATTGATGGATTTTATCCATCAGGCCAATAAAGGCACTGCCACAATAATCACTCATGATAGAAAAAATGCCTCCAAAACGTCAAGTTGAAAAGTAAAAATATGAAAATGATGGTAATGATATCCGTAAAGGACTATTGTATACTATTTACCGACAGGATAATGTCCAAATTCAATAGACCAACCCTGTAGATATATAAAGCATAACCAAAAGAAAGAAAGAAAAAAAGGAGAGAAATGATAAATGATGAATGATAAACCTCAATTCATAATTCATACTACGCCACACAAGAAAAAAAAAAAAAAAAAAAATTATATATATTAACCACTTAACGACCGCTCACTGTATATATACGTCGGCAGAATGGCACCGACAGGCACAATCACGTAGAGTGTACATGATTGCCTTTGTACAGTTGGGGGGTCCAATCGGACCCCCCTCCTATACAGTGAGCGGTGGCTAAGTGTCCGGGAGCGTTCCGGGATGAGGGGGCAGCCATTCGTTTCTGGCCACCCCCTCGCGATCGCTCCCGGCGAATGGAAATGCCCCCTCTGTCTGTGTCAGACAGAGGGAGCAGGAGGAAGTGATGTCATCTCTGGTGCGGCGCTCACATATACCGAGCGCCGTACAAGAGAAGATATCAGGTCAGTGCACACAACACTACACTGACACCAGGACACATAGGGACATAAATCGCCCCCCCAGGCCCCCCCAGACACCCCAGATCACCCCCCAGATCACCCCCCCAGCCCCCAGTCACAGTGTCACTGATTGCAGTGACCATTTATTTAGTGATCACTGCAATCAGTGACATTTGTGACTGTAAAAGTGTCACCAAAGTTTAGTCTTAGGTCCAGTGTAGCCCCCTAACCCCCCCTAATAAAGGTTTAACCCCCTGATCACCCCCCAGATAACCCTTTCACCGCCTATCACCACTGTCGCTTAGCGATCATTTTTCTGATCGCTGTCTTAGCGTCAGTGATGCCGATCGGCAGCCAGTAATTTTTTTTAGGTTCGCCGCAGGTTTTTATAGCGTCAGGTACCCCAATATATTATCTAATAAAGGTTTAACACCCTTGATCGCCCCCCAGGTAACCCTTTCACCCCCTATCACCACTGTCACTAAGCGATCGTTTTTCTAAACGCTGTCTTAGTGTCTGTGATGCAGATCGGTAGCCGGTAATTTTTTTTAGGTTCGCCGCAGGTTTTTATAGCGTCAGGTACCCCAATATATTATCTAATAAAGGTTTAACCCCCTTGATCGCCCCCCAGGTAACCCTTTCACCCCCTATCACCACTGTCACTAAGCGATCGTTTTTCTAAACGCTGTCTTAGTGTCTGTGATGCAGATCGGTAGCCGGTAATTTTTTTTAGGTTCGCCGCAGGTTTTTATAGCGTCAGGTACCCCAATATATTATCTAATAAAGGTTTAACCCCCTTGATCGCCCCCCAGGTAACCCTTTCACCCCCTATCACCACTGTCGCTAAGCAATTGTTTTTCTAAACGCTGTCTTAGTGTCGGTGATGCAGATCGTAGCCAGTAATTTTTTTTAGGTTCGCCGCAGGTTTTTATAGCGTCAGGTACCCCCATATATTATCTAATAAAGGTTTTAACCCCCTGATTGCCCCTAGTTAACCCTTTCACCAGTGATCACCATATAAGTGTTACGGGTGACGCTGGTTAGTTAGTTTGCTTTTTATAGTGTCAGGGCACCCGCCGTGTATATAACCCAATAAAGGTTTAACCCCCTGATCGCCCGGCGGGTGATATCAATTAGGTTTTAGCGTCAGAGAGGGTCTGCGTCACACCCCAGGCAGCGTCAGGTTAGTGCCAGTAACGCTAACACCCACGCGCGAAGCATACACCCCCCTTAGTGGTATAGTATCTGAACAGATCAATATCTGATCTGATCTATACTAGCGTCCCCAGCAGTTTAGGGTTCCCAAAAACGCAGTGTTAGCGGGATCAGCCCAGATACCTGCTGGCACCTGCGTTTTGCCCCTCCGTCCAGCCCAGGCCACCCAAGTGCAGTATCGATCGATCACTGTCACTTACAAAACACAACACACATAACTGCAGCGTTCGCAGAGACAGGCCTGATCCCTGCGACTCCAGTGCTGTAGGAGGTGATTTCACCACCACAGTTAAAAAAAAAAAGCAAATATGCCGAAGCATTGGGGCAGCAGGGGCGGAGGAGCGATTTTGCTCCTAATGCCGCGTACATACGGTCGAAATTCCGACGGAGGCTTGCCCATGGAAAAGTCCGACCATGTGTGTGCGGCATAACTTTTTTGCGGGAGGATGCCCCCATGCTTCGGCATATATAAATGGTGCGTGTATGCCCATCATTGGAAGTGGGTGGATGAAGGGCGGTATTCTAATGGTGGACATATCCACCGATCAATCTCTTTTTTCGTTCAGCCAACTGGCTGCATGAAATAAAAAGATTACAATACATGTCCAACAAGGACCAGCAACGTACTGGTATGTTGCTGGACTTTGAATGTTTATACCAGAATGATGCCTGCGGGTTTAGGTATCATCTTGGTATCATTCTTTTCAGCCTGCGGCCGGCTTTCATGTAAAAGCAATCCTAGCGGCTAATTAGCCTCTGGACTGCTTTTACAAGCAGTGGGAGGGAATGCCCCCCCCGGATATAAAAAGCGCCATTGGGAAATTGGGAAAGCATTTTATCACACCGATCTTGGTGTGGTCAGATGCTTTGAGGGCAGAGGAAAAATCTAGGGTCTAGAAGACCCCAGTTTTTTCAAAAAAAGAGTACCTGTCACTACCTATTGCTATCATAGGGGATATTTACATTCCCTGAGATAACAATAAAAATGATAAAAAAAAAATACTTGGAAGGAACAATTTAAAAAGAAAATAAAAAAGCAAAATTAATAATAAAAAAAAAAGAAAAAGAAAAAAAGCACCCCTGTCCTGCCCTGCTCTTGCCCAATGGCGAACGCAAGCGTCGGTCTGGCGTCATATGTAAACAGCAATTGCACCATGCATGTGAGGTATCACCGCGAAGGTCAGATCGAGGGCAATCATTTTAGCAGTAGACCTCCTCTGTAAATCTACTGGGGTAACCTGTAAAGGCTTTTAAAGGCTTTTAAAAATGTATGTAGTTTGTCGCAAATGCGCGTTTGTGCGAAATTTTAAAGCATGTCGTGTTTGGTATCTATGTACTCGGCCTAAGATCATCTTTTTTATTTCATCAAACATTTGGGCAATATAGTGTGTTTTAGTGCATTAAAATTAAAAAAAGTGTATTTTTTAACCCAAAAAATGCGTTTGAAAAATCGCTGCGCAAATACTGTGTAGAAAAAAAAAATGCAACACCCACCATTTTAATCTGTAGGGCCTTTGCTTTAAAAATATATATAATGTTTGGGGGTTCAACATAATTTTCTTGCAAAAAAAAAATGTTTTCATGTAAACAAAAAGTGTCAAAAAGGGCTTTGTCTTCAAGTGGTTAGAAGAGTGGATGTAAGCTTCCTAATGTTGTGTATAAAATGCCAGAACAGTTCAAACCCCCCCCAAATGACCCCATTTTGGAAAGTAGACACCCCAAGCTATATACTGAGAGGCATGTCGAGTCCATGGAATATTTTATATGTTGACACAAGTTGCGGAAAAACGACAATTATTTTTTTTTTTTTGCACAAAGTTGTCACTAAATGATATATTGCTCAAACATGCCATGGGCATATGTGGAATTACACCCCAAAATACATTCTGTTGCTTCTCCTGAGCACGGGGATACCACATGTGTGAGACTTTTTGGGAGCCTAGCCATGTACGGGACCCCAAAAACCAAGCACCGCCTTCAGGCTTTCTAAGGGTGTAAATTTTTGATTTCACTTCTCACTGCCTATCACAGTTTCGGAGGCCATGGAATGCCCAGATAGCACAAACCCCCCCCAAATGACCCCATTTTGGAAAGTAGACACCCCAAGCTATTTGCTGAGAGGTATTGTGAGTATTTTGCAGATCTCGCTTTTTTTCTTTCTTCATTTTCAAAAACAAATGAGAGCTGTAAAATACTCGCCATTCCTCTCAGCAAATAGCTTGGGGTGTCTATATTCCAAAATGGGGTCATTTGGGGGGGTTTTGTGCGATTTTGGCATTTTATGGCCTTCGAAACTGTGATAGGTAGTGAGGAGTGAAATCAAAAATTTGTGCCTAGAAATCCTGAAGGCGGTGCTTGGTTTTCGGGGTCCCGTACGCGGCTAGGCTCCTAAAAAGTCCCACACATATGGTATCCCCGTACTCAGGAGAAGCAGAAAAATGTATTTTGGGGTGTAATTCCACATATAACCATGGCATGTGTGAGCAATATATCATTTAGTGACAACTTTTTGTAATTTTTTATTTATTTTTTTGTCATTATTCAATCACTTGGGACAAAAAAAAATATATTCAATGGGCTCAACAGGCCTCTCAGCAATTTCCTTGGGGTGTCTACTTTCTAAAATGGGGTCATTTGGGGGGGGTTTTGTGCTATTTTGGCATTTTATGGCCTTCGAAACTGTGATAGGTAGTGAGGAGTGAAATCAAAAATTTGCGCCCTTAGAAATCCTGAAGGCGGTGCTTGGTTTCCGGGGTCCCGTACGCGGCTAGGCTCCCAAAAAGTCCCACACATGTGGTATCCCCGTACTCAGGAGAAGCAGCAAAATGTATTTTGGGGTGAAATTCCACATATAACCATGGCATGTGTGAGCAATATATCATTTAGTGACAACTTTTTGTAATTTTTTTTTTTTTTTAGTCATTATTCAATCACTTGGGACAAAAAAATAAAAAATTCAATGGGCTCAACATGCCTCTCAGCAATTTCCTTGGGGTGTCTACTTTCCAAAATGGGGTCATTTGGGGGGGTTTTGTACTGCCCTGTCATTTTAGCACCTCAAGAAATGAGATAGGCAGTCATAAATTTAAAGCTGTGTAAATTTCAGAAAATGTACCCTAGTTTGTAAACTCTATAACTTTTGCGCAAACCAATAAATATACGCTTATTGACATTTTTTTTACTAAAAACATGTGGCTGAATACATTTTGGCCTAAATGTATGACTACAATTGAGTTTATTCGATTTTTCTTATAACAAAAAGTAGAAAATATCATTTTTTTTCAAAATTTTCGGTCTTTTTCCGTTTATATCGCAAAAAATAAAAATCGCAGAGGCAATCAAATACCATTAAAAGAAAGCTCTATTTGTGGGAAGAAAAGGACGCAAATTTCGTTTGGGTACAACATTGCATGTCCGCACAATTTACAGTTAAAGCAGCGCAGTGCAAAATTCTGAATTCACCTCTGGTCCTCTAGCTACCAAATGGTCCGGGGCTTAAGTGGTTAATGAATAGAATTAGACTGACTAAAGTATAACAGTCAATGAAAATACAGACATATAAGAATATAACACATGAATATATATATAGAACATCAATCTCAATTTGTTTGGAGGTTTTTTGGTTGTTCAACAAGGTAGTAGAATATGTATTAAATGAACTCCTTTTCATCGGAGTTATTAATATATCTATATTTGCTCATGCCAAAGAATGTGATGGGTGGGTAACACCCGATTGGAAGATTTTTAAAGGGCAGGAATGAGCAAAACAAGATGGACACCAAATCCCAGTGATTAGTTAATTTAAAAAGATGGGCTTGAGGTCACATACCTCGGGATTTTTTAAAGGTGTCAAATAATGGCATATAGATTGAAAAACCAAAAGTAATCCAATGACAATAGATAAAAGTAAAAGTCAATATTTATTATATTAATAAAAAGGAAAATACAATTTTCCTAAAAGTTCATCATATATAACATTTAGAACTGAGTACATTTAACAACCGTTGAACTCGACATGTTTCGCTCGAAGTTGGAGCTTCTTCAGGAGTAAGCCACGGTATAGTAGTACACTATAATGAAATGCATAAAGTGAACAAAGGAACATCCATAAACTGCATTATACAATACATATATTGGAATATCCCCAAACGAATATAGAGTGACAACAAAATGTAAATTTTAATTGTCACTATTTCAAAGTAGTTATTGATATATACGTCCAATATCGTTAGATCAAATAGAATCAAGAAAAAACATAAATCTAATGAAAATAATTACATAGTATACTGAAATAACAAAATAACAATAAGCGATGTGGTCAACTAAAGCACCTACCAATGAAATGTTGGAAATGAGGGAGGTATTTTGGCAATCTAGGACCGAAATCTCAGACTGCCCTAAAGCTCCACCTGCGGAGAGGGATGGTCACAGAGGTATTCCATCTAATTAAAGATACAGCCTCACAAATGTTGTTTGTAGAGAGGCGATGAAATCAATATTGATAATGATCCTACCAGAAAATCATAAGGAGAAATTACTAAATTGGGACCTGTAGATGAGTAGAAATTGATTGAAAATAATATACAGATAATATGCAATGGGTGAATTCCAAATTGGATTCACAAAAAGTAAATAAAATATATAAGTAAAAATACCTGATTGGTTGAATCATTGATTTTAGTAGAATATAAATAACAATGCTGGATCTTGCTGTTGGAAACTGCAGCAATGTCATGCAAATTTGTAGAAAGATCCTGTGCATTGAAATAGAATGATAATAGTGATGGATATCATAGTGTCAAAAAGAACCAAAGTTCATATCCATCTAACAGCCAGAAAGAGTATAAGGAGAAACATACCTTCTAAGAGTAGTGGAGTACTTGATTCAAGCCGCTGAAGTAGCGGCATCCATACCAAATAAGAACCGACGGGTTGCCAAACAGTCTCACAGTCCCTCCGCACAAGGGAAATGACAGATTGGTATGGCAAAATCCCGCCAATTTATACTCATCCCAGCGCGGCAAACGTCTGATGTCATTGCCGTGCGGCGGACGCATAAAGTGGGGGCAGTGTCAGGCAGCTGGACGCTGAAGGCTTGATTGTATTGGGCCGGATGAAGCTAAAACGGCCATTTTGGATATTCCCGGATCCCTCAATATGTAATAAACATGGAGGGGAAAGACGTGGTTGGAATACGTGATTGCCATGGAATTCAAAGAAAATGCAATGGAGTCAAAATGATGGTGGTTAAGACTGCCCAAAGCGTGACAGGTGCCAATTTGGTTAACCCCTACTGGGCTGACAAAACCTAAACCAATGATAAAAGATAGAGAAATGCCTGCCCCTCGCGTCCATACAGACCCAAATAGGAATATCTCGGAATCTAAAGGCTGGAAAACAATTATTTTGAAACATAAATAAATATAAAACTAAATTTTGAATACCTTAATTAACACCATCAATAAAGACCAAAATTGGAACCGCAGAGTTGATTAGAATCAAACCTAAATTGGTATCATAAGAAGAAAATATTTTCAAGTGAAAATTGGTCTCGGTGCAATTTCAGATGACCACATCAATTAGAACCTCCTAAACACATTGAGAATGTATACCAAGTGAATTAAATAAATAAATAGAAAGGTGGTGGTGTAGGCTCCAAAGCCTACTGGAACCAACCTCCTCTCCACATATAATACATATATTTAAAAAAAATATATATAGTGAATCAGCAAAAAAAAAAAAAAAGGGAAGGGTGACGATTATAAAAAAGGTTTGAAGCTTATAGCATCATTCAAGCCTGGATGTTGAAGAGCATCCAGGTTTGAAATCCATTTTGTTTCGCGTTGTAAAATAATTTTATCGTAGTCACCACCCCGAGGATTGGGTGGAACATGTTCAAGTGCAAAAAAATGCATAGCAGAATCATCAAAATCATGGAACAATCCCATATGTCTACTTATTGGTGTTTCCAATCCTTCGGTTGGATGTCATAACCTCACCTATGTTCCCCATCATTCTTGGCATTCCCTGGCTAAAGGCACATAATCCGCACATTGATTGGCTTACAGGAGACGTCACCTTTTCCTCCAGCTATTGCCAGATGCACTGTTTCCCTGAAAGGACTGCTAGTACCACTCCTCTCCTGAGTCTACAGCCTGACCCAGAAACCATTAATCTGGTTCTTGCTGCTTACCACGAATACCTGGACGTATTTAACAAGAAGGGTGCGGACACCATTCTTCCCCATAGGACTTATGATTGCCCTATTGATCTCTTACCTGGGGCGGAGATTCCTTTTGTTCGGATCTATCCCCTCTCCGAACCTGAACTGGAAGCCTTACGTGTCTATATCGAAGAGAGTTTGAAAAAGAAGTTCATTCGGCCCTCCACGTCCCCAGCAGGTGCCGGTATCTTCTTTGTAGAGAAAAAGGACCACTCCTTAAGACCTTGCATTGACTACTGGGACCTTAACAAAGTTACAGTCAAGAACCGGTACCCCCTTCCGTTAATTCCTGAACTTTTCCAGAGGCTGCGGGGGGCACGGATATTCTCCAAGCTAGACTTAAGGGGTGCGTATAATCTCGTCAGAATCAGGGAAGGGGACGAGTGGAAGACGGCTTTTCGAACTCGCTTCGGCCACTTCGAGTACTTGGTCATGCCATTCGGGCTCTGCAACGCCCCAGCTACGTTTCAACACCTAGTGAATGACGTTTTTCGGGATTATCTTGATCTATTCGTCATAATCTACTTGGATGACATCTTGATATTCTCTGAATCCATGGTATCTCATCAAGCTCATGTTAAGAAAGTGCTGGCCCGACTCCGAAAACACTGTCTTTATGCCAAAGCCGAAAAGTGTGACTTTGAGAAACAAACTGTTAATTTCTTGGGACTTGTCATCTCTGCCGACGGTATCTCCATGGATCCGCAGAAAGTTACTTCCGTTCTGGAATGGCCTGCCCCTACAGACAGAAAAGCTGTTCAGAGGTTTGTGGGGTTTGCTAATTTTTACAGAAAATTCATCAAGAACTTCTCTGGTATCATCGCTCCCATCACACAACTAACTAAGCAACACATCCCTTTCTGTTGGACACCAAAAGCTCAAGAGGCCTTTGAACAGTTAAAACTTTTATTTACTTCAGCTCCCATCCTGAAGCACCCTGATCCATCCTTGGCCTATGTATTGGAGGTTGATGCTTCTGAAAGTGCAGTCGGGGCTATATTGTCCCAACGTCAGGGCCCGAAATCCTTACTCTACCCTGTGGCTTTTTTCTCCAAGAAATTAAATCCTTCTGAGAGGAACTATGATGTGGGAGACCGGGAACTGCTGGCCATCAAGGCCGCACTTGAAGAGTGGCGGTACCTCTTGGAGGGTGCTGCCCACCCAATCCTCATATTCACGGATCACAAGAACCTAGAGTACTTGAGAACAGCTAAGCGATTAAGACCTCGACAAGCAAGATGGGCGCTGTTCTTCTCCCGTTTCTCATTTCATATTACTTTTCGTCCTGGTTCTAAGAATGGCAAACCAGATGCCCTGTCCCATATGTTTAATGATCCTGTGAGTCCCTTGGAGCCTGATACCATTCTCCCGGCCAAGAATTTTTTGTTTCTTTAAGCTGATCTGTTATCTCAAATTAAGACCAGTGTGGTTAACCAACCACCCTCCCAGGACTTGGCTCTTCAATCAAGGAATGGCCTTTTCTTCCATAAGGAACAAATCTTTGTCCCGGAGCAGTTTCGAGTGTCCATTCTGAGTCGCTGTCATGACCACCCTCTAGCAGGACATTACGGGATCCGCAAGACTGCCGATCTGGTCTCCCGTACCTTCTGGTGGCCCGATTTAATGCAGGACTGTAAAAATTACGTTAGATCATGTATTACATGCCTTCAAAACAAAACCGACAGAACTAAAACTTGGGGTCTCTTGGAGCCTCTTCCCATACCTCAGAAACCATGGAGCAGGGATGAGCCGAACACCCCCCTGTTCGGTTCGCACCAGAACCTGCGAACAGACAAAATGTTCGTGTAAACTTTAGAACCCTATTAAATACAATGGACTCCAACGTTCGAAATCTAAAGTGTTAATTATAAAGGCTAATATGCAAGTTATTGTCCTAAAAAGTGTTTGGGGACCTGGGTCCTGCCCCAGGGGACATGTATCAATGCAAAAAGAAGCGGGGAACTTCCTTCACTGTGTAATTTAAATTTACATAGTGAAGGAAGTTCCCCGCTCAAGCCAATGACATAGGCGGGTCCGACATACCGAGGGGGCGGACCTGATGGGGAACTGCTCTCACTTTGGTAATACATGTATAGACCCGCCCCTTCTCATGTTCCGCATCTGGTCCGCTGAGCGGACCTGATGGGGAACTTTAGAAGGGGCGGGTCTATACATTTAAAATACTGAGAGGGAGTTCCCCATCAGGTCCGCTCAGGCACAACCAATGAAGGACAGCGCTGGACATCGGGATCGCCGCGGGACACTGGATTTCACCGCTGGAATGTTTTTTTGTTTTTTTTTAAATAAAGGACTTTTTCAAGGTGTTTGTGTGTTTTTTTAAACATTTTTTTACGCTTTCTTTGTGAAATGGCAGGGGTACAATGTACCCCTTACCAATTCACATGGGGGGGGGGCCGGGATCTGGGGGTCCCCTTTGTTAAAGGGGTCTTCCAGATTCCGATAAGTCCCCCGCCCGCAGACCCCCACAACCACCGGGCAAGGGTTGTGGGGATGAGGCCCTTGTCCCCATCAACATGGGGACATCCTCCCCATGTTGAGGGCATCTGGCTTGGTACGGTTCAGGAGAGAGGGGGGGCCGCTCTCTCGTCCCCCCCTTTTCCCCTGCGGCCGGCCAGGTTGCGTGCTCGGATAAGGGGTCTGGTATGGATTTTTAGGGGGACTCCACGCCATTTTTTTTTTAAATTTGGGGTGGAGTTCCCCTTAAAATCCATGCCAGATCTGAAGGGCCTGGAATGGATATTTGGGGGAACCCCACGTCAATTTTTTTTTTAATTTGCGGCGGGGTTCCATTTAATATCCATTCCAGACCTGAAGGGCCTGGTAATTGAATTCTGGGGAACCCCCACGCTTTTTTTTTTTTATCAATGACTTTTGTATGTATTGCTGGGAGCCGACAATTCATTAATAGCCGCGAGTCAGTTTTAAATGCATTTTTTTCTTTCAAAAATGACATTTTTTGCAGGGACAGTTCTAAGCACGGGAAACATGCGCCACTTTACATGCATATCATACACACCCCCTAGGTACGAAATTTAAAGGAATATTTCACTTTTATGTTTTCATTTTAAGCATTATTAAAATCACTGCTCCCGAAAAAACGGCCGTTTTTAAAACTTCTTTTTGCATTGATACATGTCCCCTGGGGCAGGACCCCGGTCCCCAAACACTTTTTAGGACAATAACTTGCATATAAGCCTTTATAATTAGCACTTTAGATTTCTCCCATAGATTTTTCGAATTTGCCGCGAACACCCCAATTTGTTCGCTGTTCGGCGAACGGGCGAACAGGCAATGTTCGAGTCGAACATGAGTTCGACTCGAACTCGAAGCTCATCCCTACCATGGAGTATGATCTCAATGGACTTTATTGTAGAACTCCCTCCGTCTGAAGACTTCACTACCATCTTTGTCGTGGTAGACTGCCTGACCAAGATGGCGCACTTTGTACCCTTACAAGGAACTCCTTCCGCTACTGAGACTGCCTCAGCCTTCATCAAAGAGGTCGTTAGATTGCACGGTATTCCTGATAGCATTATCTCTGACCGTGGGGTGCAGTTCACCTCTAGATTCTGGAGGGCCCTATGCGAAGCACTTAATATTGAACTCTGCCTCTCTACAGCTTACCACCCACAAACCAATGGACAGACTGAGAGGACGAATCAAACCCTTGAACAGTATCTACGGTGTTTTTCCTCTTTTGCTCAAGATGATTGGTTATCCCTTCTTCCACTTGCGGAGTTCTCATATAATAATACCATCCACTCAGCAACCAAACAGTCCCCATTTTTTGCCAATTTTGGGTACCATCCCTCTTTTCTGCCGGAAATACCTGTTGAGTCTTCTTTACCTGCTGTGCAAGACCGATTAGACTTCTTCAGTACTAACAATCAGGTTTTACAGGAGACGATCTCCAAGACCCAGGCTAGCAACAAGAAGTTTTTCGACAGAAAGAAGAGGGGTAACCTGGATTTAAAACCTGGGGACAAAGTCTGGCTGTCCACGGCAAATCTAAAGTTAAGCAGTCCTTCTAAGAAACTCGGTCCAAAATTTTTGTGCCCTTTTCCTGTCAAGCGGAGGATCAATGCAGTAGCTTTTGAATTGGTGCTACCCAAAAGCATGAAGATACATCCAGTATTCCACGTTTCTTTGTTGAAACCCACCACGCCTAATCCCTTCCCTGATGGGGTGTCTGGAACCCCACCTCCGATTCTCATCGAAGGTAATGAGGAATTTGAAGTGGAGGCCGTGCTGGACTGTAGACGTAGGAGTAACCAGATGCAGTTCCTTGTTAAATGGAAGGGCTACGGCCCTGAGGAAAATTCTTGGGAACCAGTTTCTGATGTTCATGCCCCAAGACTGGTACAAGCCTTCTTTCAACGCCACCCGGAAAAGAAAGACCTGAGGGGCAGCCGGAGGCTGCCCCTAAGGGGGGGGCAATGTAAGAGAACTGATAGGAACTCTCCTGCGCAGGCGCGCGTTCGCCAGCAGTCTCGGAATACTGGGGCGCGCACCCCCGGGCTGCAGCAGCCCTTCCAGAGTGCTAGTACACATGCGCGTGCGCGGGGACAACATGCACGCGCGGGTGCGCGCCCCTAATCTTCTTTGGCGCCAGTCTGCGAGGATCTCACCTGCTGGTGGTAATGCATGTTCCACGGACTGTAGTACCGGTGTCCACCAGCGGGTGTATTCCGGCAGTGTGGGACAGGCAGCACTTCCTGCCCTCAGCTGTGACCTGAAGCCTGATTACAAGACTTCCTATCTATTTAAGGAAGTCCTGACTCTCAAGCAGGTGCTGACTGGTCTTCAGCTCTGTCCTGAAAACTTCCTGGTTCCTGCTATGCTGCTTGATAACCGTTGCTGACTGTGGCTTTCCCTGACTCTGTCTTTGGACTCTGAAACACTTCCTGATTACTGGCTTCTGATCTCGGCTTCCACTGACCCTGCTTCTGATTGATCCTTTGCACCATGCCGGCTGTCTGTTGCTGAACCCTGGCTATCCTCCTGACCTCTGTTCCTGTGAGCTTCGTTCCCAGAACCTGCAAGTGGGTTGGAGTTCCCCTCAAACATCTACCCATCCTCCAAGTGTTCCTGTGTCCGGTGCCTGTCCGGCTTTCTGTCAAGGTCATAAATATATTAACTGATTAATTAATATTTTTTAATTTAATTTGTAAACTTTTTTTTACATTTTTTAAATTGTATTTATTTAAAACATTTTCTACATCAATGTCACAATAGTGACATAGACTCTGGGGGGGGGGGGGGGTTGATCAGGGATTTTTTGTTTTTGTTTTTGTTTTACGCTGTTATTGCTTATACAGTGAGGATCACTGTATAAGCAAGAGTGCTTATCAATAGTTTTAGCTGTCATGAATGGGTTAACATTTGTAGCGCCCCCATGTCCTCCAGAGGCGTGGTGGCGAACACCAGAGACAGGGTGGGCTGACATTTTACCTCAGGGTGCAGGTTGTTAGGCATGGCGGGCAGGGTCTGATTAACATAAGGCTATTTCCCTTTAAGAACAAGGCTAGGACTCAGGATTTGGAACAGGGACCTCCCCCAGAGGTCAAAGGTCATAAGGAGGGTTCCCAGAGGTCAAAATTCACTGGGCGTGGCTGACCCACCCCCACCAAAGTGTACCGCCTACCCCAACTAAGTCGGGGAATGAACGAGTCGGGGAAAGGCTAGGACTCAGGATTTGGAACAGGGACCTCCCCCAGAGGGTTAGGGGTTAGGGTTTAGGGTTAAGGGTTAGGGTTTTACCTTTAAGAACAAGGCTAGGACTCAGGATTTGGAACAGGGACCTCCCCCAGAGGTCAAAGGTCAGAAGGCGGGTTCCCAGAGGTCAATGGTCACTGGGCGTGGCTGACCCAACCCCACAAAGTGTACCGCCTACCCCAACTAAGTCGGGGAATGAACAAGTCAGGGTATGAACAAGTCTGGGAAAGTGGCTTATCAATATCTATGTGTGCCACGCTGAAGGAAGAGGAGCCCTCTGTGCACTGCACACATGGAGGAGACAAGTGTCAGCCGCTGCAGCCTAGTCCTGTTTCTGCTGAAGCCTGGCTCCTATCACGAGATCTGTTACTCACACAGATCCTCAGTGTCCAGGAGCTGCAGGAGCCCGGGGGGAAGGACATCTTCCATGCTGTTGAGATTAGGTCAGTTAACTTATTAGGAAGGGAGGATTGTGCAGCAACTGTGCTAGGGAATAGGCTGTTGCTCCCCCCCATGTAATGTGCTCTCTTGTGCCCAGTGCCCACTATGTCATGTGCTGTGTCATGCAGTGCCCACCATATCATGTGATGTGCCATGCAGTGCCCCCATGTAATGAGCAGTGCCCACCATGTCATGTGCTGTCATGCAGTGCCCACCATGTTATGTGCTGTGCCACCATGTAATGTGCTGTGCCATGCAGTGCCCACCATGTAATGTGCAGTGTCCACCATGTAATGTGCAGTGCCCACCCTGTTATGTACAGTGCCCACCATGTCATGCGCAGTGGCCACCATTTAATGTGCTGTGCCATGCAGTGCCCACCATGTAATGTGCAGTGCCCACCATGTCATGTGCTGTGCCATGCAGTGCCCGTCATGTAATGTGCTGTGCAGTGCCCACCATGTCATGTGCTGTGCTGTGCCCACCATGTCATGTGCTGTGCCTAGCATTTAATGTGTTGTGAGAAATAATATATATATCCGCGCTTGGAACTAAAAAAATTTAAGCAGCTATGCACTATAACCTTAGATACCAGGCACATAAGAATATATATTCATATAAACATCTGAAAACTATTGAACAATAAGGCTTCATGCCCACGGACGTTTTTACAGCCGTGTTTTTTACAGCTTAAAAACGCCTGTCCATGTTATTGTATAATTATTTATTTTTTTTCGAAAAAAAAAACGTCGGAGCTAAAAAACGCGATCGCTGCGTTTTTTGCGCGTTTTTTGACGCTTCGCGTTTTTTTTATGCCTAACGCCGACGCTGAGGAACGCACTGGTCCTGGGGTTTTTTTTACAGCTTAAAAGCGTCTATGCTATTTGCAGCTCAAAAACGTCTATGTGTGCATGAAGCTATAGACTAACATGGACAGGCGTTTTTAAGCTGTAAAAAACGCTCAAAAAGGCGGCTGTAAAAACGTCCGTGAGCATGAGGCCTTAAAGTGCAAATGCTAAACAATAAAGTGCATAAATAAATATAATCAATTGATAGTGATGAAATTAAAATCCATAAATATAACGAAGAAATTACCATAAACGAGTGTAATTAGAGTGCAAATATTACAAAATAAAGTGCAAATGCTGATGTGATCAATAAAGCCCTGTACACACGATCAGATATCCTATGGATTTTCGTCTGATGGATTTGTCCATCAGAAATCTGATGAAACTGTTTTTTTTATCTGATGGATTTCCCCACAGACGATCGGAAATTGCCATCAGTTTTTTATCCATCAGATAATTTTAAAACATGTTCTATTTTTTAAAACCGATGGAAAAAAGACTGATGGGTCCCATACACCATCGGTTTGTCTGATGAAAACAATCCATCGGACGGTTTTCATCAGTCAAACTGATCGTGTGTACAGGGCTTTAGAGATGATCAGACTCCATAGAAGGAAATTCGATAGGAAAGTCTATAAATCCATGCTGAAGTTATAAATTCAACTTGCTCAGGGGTATCAAAAAGTGCTCAATCTGATAACTGATCCGCTCAGTATGGAGCCCAGTTAGCCTTTCAGAAGACCCGCAGATGATGTGTGACAGAGGACTTACAAGCAAGCCAGGATGCAACGTCAGAAAGCCATCAGTAGTATCAATAATCGTGGCATATAAAAGATACAACAATTCACATGCTCAGCGCAATACTGTAGGAATCTCACAATTTATTAAAAAACTTAATACCCTTACATGGTTACTATGAAAACAAAAGTGTAAGTATATAAAAAACAAGGGCTGGTCACTTTCCCTCATGTAAAATGGGCAAACTCGTCGAGCATGCGCAGTAGCGTGTGTATGTAGCTCCTTCCGATGCGTTTCGTCATACGTGATGTCATCAGGGATGTAATGTGTTGTGCCCACAGTGTAATGTGCTGTGCCATGAAGCAGTGCCAACCATGCCATATGCAGTTCCTACCATGTAATGTGCAGTGCCCACCATGTAATATGCTATGCCATGCAGTGCCCACCATGTAATGTGTTGTGCCCACCATGTAATGTGCTGTGCACACCATGTCATGTGCTGTGGCATGCAGTGCTCACCATGTAATGTGCTGTACCCACCATGTAATGTGCTGTGCCATGCAGTGCCCACCATGTCACGTGCAGTGTCCACCATGTAAATTGCTGTGCAGTGCCCACCATGTCATGTGCTGTGTTGTGCCCACCATGCCATGTACTGTGCCATGCAGTGCCTACCATGTAATGTGCTGTACCCACCATGTAATGTGCTGTGCAATGCTCACCATGTCATGTGCTATGTCCACCATTTAATGTGCTGTTCTGTGCCATGCAGTGCCCACCATGTCATGTGCAGTGCCCACCATGTCATGTGCTGTGCCAAGCAGTACCCACTATGTCATGTGGTGTCGTGCAGTGCCCACCATGTCATGTGCAGTACCCATAATATAAAATGCTGTGCCCACCATACAATGTGCTGTGCAGTGCCCACTTGTAATGTGCAGTTCCCACCATGTAATGTGCTCAGCTGTGCCCGCCATGTCATGTGCTGTGCCAACCATATAAGGTGCTGTGCCCACCATGTAATATCCTGTGTTGTGCAGTACCAACAATGTCATATGCTGTGCCCACCATGTAATGTGGTGTATTGTGCACTGCCAACCGTGTAATGTGCTATGCCATGCTCACCATTGAATGTGCTGTGCAGTGCCCACCATGTCATGTGTTGTGCCCGCCATGTAATGTTCTGTGCTTTGTCCACCATGTAATGTACTGTATCCATGTATCCACCATGTAATATACTTTGCTTTGCCCCCCATGTAACATACTCTGCTGTGCCACCCATGTAATGTACTGTACTATTACCCCCCCCCCCACATTTAATGTACTATGCTGTGAACCCCACAGACTCACCCCTCACTATCTCTCATCCCCCTATTTCAACCCCATACACCTCTCTCTCTTTCTCTCTCTTTCACACTTTTCTCTCTCTTACCCACTTCATCCCCCTTTCTCTCTCACCCCCTTCACCCCTTCTCTCGCCCTTTCTCTTTTTTACCCTCTCTCTATTCTCCTTTTTCTCACCCCTCTTTCATCCCCTCTCTCGTTCACCCCTTTCTCTCTCTCTTTCCCCCCTCCCTCTCATGCCCTCTTTCAGCCCCCTCTTTTTCTATCACTCCCCCCCTCTCTCTCAACCCCTCTCTCACCCCCCTCTCTCTCTTTAACCACTTGCCGACTGCTGCACACCGATATACGTAGGCACAATGGCAGCGGTGGGCAAATGGGCGTACAGGTACGTCCCCTTTAATTTAACCCCTTCCCTGCCAGTGTCATTCACACAGTAATCAGTGCATTTTTATAGCACTGATCGCTGTATAAATGACAATGGTCCCAAAATAGCATCAAAAGTGTCCGATGTGTCTGCCATAATCTTGCAGACCCGATAAAAATCGCTGATCGCTGCCATTACTAGTAAAAAAAAAATCATAATAAAAATGCCATAACTCCTTCCCATAGTTTCTTGACACTATAACTTTTGCGCAAACCAATCAATATACGCTTATTGCGATTTTTTTTTTACCAAAAATATGTAGAAGAATACATATCGGCCTAAACTGAGGAAAAAATAAATATTATATATTTTTGGGGGATATTTATTCTAGCAACAAGTAAAAAATATATATTTTTTTCAAAATTGTCGCTCTTTTTTATTTATAGGGCAAAAAATTAAATAAGCAGAGGTGATCACATACCACCAAAAGGAAGCTCTATTTGTGGGGAAAAAAGGACGTCAATTTTGTTTGGGTACAGCATCGCACGACCGCGCAATTGTCAGTTAAAGCGACACAGTGCCGTATCGCAAAAAGTGCTCTGGTCAGGAAGGGGATAAATTCTTCCAGGGCTGAAGTGGTTAATTTAATTTGTTTTAACAAGAAATTGTTTGCGTTTTCATTTTATTTATTTTCATGAAAAGGCCCATCAAAATCTTCAGCACCAGGCCCATGATGCTCTTAATCCGGTGATGTAAAAAAAGTCTCGACCTATGCAGGGTCTTGACCGCGTCACTTCCGGTGCAGCTACGTCAAAAACACAGCTGATGGCGGCCTCGACTGCGCGTGCGCGGCTTCACCGCACCTATACCGCGCAGACGCTCGGTTTAGTCCGTGAAAATTCTAGGCTCGAGCGGGCGGGCGGAGGCGGTGCTGGCGACGATGTTAAGCAATTCGCAACGCCTCCGCCCGCCCGCTCGAGCCTAGAATTTTCACGGACTAAACCGAGCGTCTCCAGACCCGCCCCCAACACGCCCCTAGCTTGTATATTATTGGGACCGAGGTCGAGAGAAAATATAAAACTGCACCGCCTCCAGCCCCGCCCCCGCCCCTAGCCTTCTCTACTGAAGGGGGGCGGGCCCTCGTACATAGCACTGAGTCCAAGTACAGTACTGTGCATTGTTCTGCCATCAAATATGCTGCCTCACTGCACCCAGCAAACGCAGCCACTGTGCCCGTCATACGCAGCCACTGTGCCCGTCAAACGCAACCACTGTGCCCGTCATACGCAGCCACTGCACCCAGCAAACGCAACCACTGTGCCCGTCATACGCAACCACTGTGCCCAGCAAACGCAACCACTGTGCCCGTCATACGCAACCACTGTGCCCGTCATACGCAGCCACTGTGCCCGTCATACGCAGCCACTGTGCCCGTCATACGCAACCACTGTGCCCGTCATACGCAACCACTGTGCCCGTCATACGCAGCCACTGTGCCCAGCAAACGCAACCACTGCGCCCGTCATACGCAGCCACTGCACCCAGCAAACGCAACCACTGTGCCCGTCATACGCAACCACTGTGCCCAGCAAACGCAACCACTGTGCCCGTCATACGCAACCACTGTGCCCGTCAAACGCAACCACTGTGCCAGTCATACGCAGCCACTGTGCCCGGGGGGGGGGGGTCACTGCGTTTGCTGGGTGCAGTGGCTGCGTATGATGGGCACAGTGGTTGCGTTTGCTGGGCACAGTGGTTGCGTTTGCTGGGTGCAGTGGCTGCGTATGACGGGCACAGTGGTTGCGTTTGCTGGGTGCAGTGGCTGCGTATGACGGGCACAGTGGTTGCGTTTGCTGGGTGCAGTGGTTGCGTTTGCTGGGTGCAGTGGTTGCGTTTGCTGGGTGCAGTGGTTGCGTTTGCTGGGCACAGTGGTTGCATTTGACGGGCACAGTGGTTGCATTTGCTGGGCACAGTGGTTGCGTTTGACGGGCACAGTGGTTGCGTTTGACGGGCACAGTGGTTGCGTTTGCTGGGCACAGTGGCTGCGTATGACGGGCACAGTGGTTGCGTTTGCTGGGTGCAGTGGTTGCATTTGCTGGGTGCAGTGGCTGCGTATGACGGGCACAGTGGTTGCGTTTGCTGGGTGCAGTGGTTGCGTTTGCTGGATGCAGTGGTTGCATTTGCTGGGTGCAGTGGTTGCGTTTGCTGGGCGCAGTGGCTGCGTATGACGGGCGCAGTGGTTGCGTTTGACGGGCACAGTGGTTGCGTTTGCTAGGCACAGTGGCTGCGTATGACGGGCACAGTGGTTGCGTTTGATGGGCACAGTGGTTGCGTTTGCTGGGCACAGTGGCTGCGTATGACGGGCACAGTGGTTGCATTTGCTGGGCACAGTGGTTGCATATGACGGGCACAGTGTTTGCGTTTGCTGGGCACAGTGGCTGCGTATGACGGGCACAGTGGTTGCGTTTGACGGGCACAGTGGTTGCGTATGACGGGCACAGTGTTTGCGTTTGCTGGGCACAGTGGCTGCGTATGACGGGCACAGTGGTTGCGTATGACGGGCACAGTGGTTGCGTTTGCTGGGCACAGTGGTTGCGTATGACGGGCACAGTGGTTGCGTTTGCTGGGTGCAGTGGCTGCGTATGACAGGCACAGTGGTTGCGTTTGCTGGGCACAGTGGCTGCGTATGACGGGCACAGTGGTTGCGTTTGACGGGCACAGTGGTTGCGTATGACGGGCACAGTGTTTGCGTTTGCTGGGCACAGTGGCTGCGTATGACAGGCACAGTGGTTGCGTTTGACGGGCACAGTGGCTGCGTTTGACGGGCACAGTGGTTGCGTTTGACGGGCACAGTGGTTGCGTATGACGGGCACAGTGTTTGCGTTTCCTGGGCACAGTGGCTGCGTATGACAGGCACAGTGGTTGCATTTGACGGGCACAGTGGTTGCGTATGACGGGCACAGTGGTTGCGTTTACTGGGCACAGTGGTTGCGTTTGCTGGGTGCAGTGGCTGCGTATGACGGGCACAGTGGTTGCGTTTGCTGGGTGCAGTGGCTGCGTATGATGGGCACAGTGGTTGCGTTTGCTGGGTGCAGTGGCTGCGTATGACGGGCACAGTGGCTGCGTATGACGGGCACAGTGGTTGCGTTTGCTGGGCACAGTGGTTGCGTATGACGGGCACAGTGTTTGCGTTTGCTGGGCACAGTGGCTGCGTATGACGGGCACAGTGGTTGCGTTTGCTGGGCACAGTGGTTGCGTATGACGGGCACAGTGGTTGCGTTTGCTGGGCACAGTGGTTGCATATGACGGGCACAGTGGTTGCGTTTGCTGGGTGCAGTGGCTGCGTATGACGGGCACAGTGGTTGCGTTTGCTGGGTGCAGTGGCTGCGTATGACGGGCACAGTGGTTGCGTTTGCTGGGTGCAGTGAGGCAGCATATTTGATGGCAGAACAATGCACAGTACTGTACTTGGACTCAGTGCTATGTACGAGGGCCCGCCCCCCTTCAGTAGAGCAGGCTAGGGGCGGGGGCGGGGCTGGAGGCGGTGCAGCTTTATATTTTCTCTCGACCTCGGTCCCAATAATATACAAGCTAGGGGCGTGTTGGGGGCGGGTCTGGAGGCGGTGCTGGCGACGATGTTAAGCAATTCGCAATGCCTACGCCCGCCCGCTCGAGCCTAGAATTTTCACGGACTAAACCGAGCGTCTGCGCATGCGCGGTATAGGTGCGGTGAAGCCGCGCACGCGCAGTCGAGGCCGCCATCAGCTGTGTTTTTGACGTAGCTGCACCGGAAGTGACGCGGTCGAGACCCTGCATAGGTCGAGACTTTTTTTACATCACCGGATTAAGAGCATCATGGGCCTGGTGCTGAAGATTTTGATGGGCCTTTTCATGAAAATAAATAAAATGAAAACGCAAACAATTTCTTGTTAAAACAAATTAAATTAACCACTTCAGCCCTGGAAGAATTTATCCCCTTCCTGACCAGAGCACTTTTTGCGATACGGCACTGTGTCGCTTTAACTGACAATTGCGCGGTCGTGCGATGCTGTACCCAAACAAAATTGACGTCCTTTTTTCCCCACAAATAGAGCTTCCTTTTGGTGGTATGTGATCACCTCTGCTTATTTAATTTTTTGCCCTATAAATAAAAAAGAGCGACAATTTTTTAAAAAAAAATATATTTTTTACTTGTTGCTAGAATAAATATCCCCCAAAAATATATAATATTTATTTTTTCCTCAGTTTAGGCCGATATGTATTCTTCTACATATTTTTGGTAAAAAAAAATCGCTGGAGGCGGTGCAGCTCTATATTTTCTCTCGACCTCGGTCCCAATAATATACAAGCTAGGGGCGTGTTGGGGGCGGGTCTGGAGGCGGTGCTGGCGACGATGTTAAGCAATTCGCAACGCCTACGCCCGCCCGCTCGAGCCTAGAATTTTCACGGACTAAACCGAGCGTCTGCGCATGCGCGGTATAGGTGCGGTGAAGCCGCGCACGCGCAGTCGAGGCCGCCATCAGCTGTGTTTTTGACGTAGCTGCACCGGAAGTGACGCGGTCGAGACCCTGCATAGGTCGAGACTTTTTTTACATCACCGGCCCTGACTTTATATTTACATTTATTTTAAGGGATAGCGCAACAATGTTTGGTTTTTAATTTATGGTGCATTTGTATCTTGATGTTTTTAAGGGGCACACTATTTGGTGAACAATTTTATTTTGCACTAATTGCAGTGTCTGAGGGGAAAAAGAGGAGAGAGCACGGGGGTTCCCTGGCCTGGGTGTCACATAGTTTCAGCTGTCCAGGTAGTTTCCATTTTCTCCAGATTTACATACATAGAAGTAATGGAGCCATCATGACCCCGCCTCTCCGGCAGTAGTGTATTTAGGTTTTGTGCTGCTCTAGCATAGTTGCCAATAGTCTCGGATTTCCCGGGACATTCACGGATTTGTGTGTCTTGTCCCGTACATATTGTTTCCCGTTTTTTTCCCCGAATTTTTAGGTTAGTCCCGGCCATCTGAAATTTGTCCCGGCCATCTAAAATACAATGTCCCGCCCATCGCTAAGCGCTGCGGTTAGTCATTCCCCTATCCTCTCAGAATATCCTCCCCCGCCTCATTTTTGTCCTCCTGTTGTCTTCTATTGGACAAGGAGGACACATGCTCTCGCTCTGTATTCTTATTTGCATAGTACTATTGCAAGGGGGCGTGGCTAGGTAACTTACCACGCAGCCCGCGCAAATCAGAGCCCAGTCCGTTGGATAGAGAGAGAGGAGGAGGACGTGTGTTCAGGACGTGCGTACTGCAGCTGCGTAGGAGGACTTTTAGGAGGAGGACTTTTAGGAGGAGGACTGGAGGACTGTTCCGGACTGCCTAGGAGGAACCGAGCCTCGGAAGCCAAGTAAGTACTCGGAACTGAGTCCCCCTTTTTTTTTTTTTCTGGGGGGGCAGGTTATCCTGGGGTGTGTTTTTTTTTTTTTTTTTGGGGGGGCAGTTCGAGATTGGAAGTGGGTGACGACCCCCTGGGGACAACTTAGGCCGCGGACACTCTGCAGCCGAGCCGGCGCCACGTGGAGGGTTGACTGGACTGAGTCACTGACTAGTAGGCCGCGAATAGTAAAGTGCTCCTTTTTCGTTTTTTGCTGTGGGGGTTTTTTTTTTTCTGTTGTTTTTTTGGGTGGGGCGGTTATTTTTATCGTGTGTGTGTGTGTGTGGGTTTTTTTTTTTTTTTTTCGTTTATTTTTCGTTTAATTTTTTTTTTTTGGGGGGGGGGTTGGGGTTGGAGATGGCCATAGGAAGTGGCAGTGGGTGACCCCCTTATGGTGACAAATAGCTTATGGTGGCCCTGTTATTTTTTTTTTAAATGCACAAAAATCTAACGGGGGGCCACCATCAGCTATTTGTCTCCATAAGGGGTTCACCCACTGCCACTTTTTATCCCTCCCCCCAAAAAAAGGGGGAAAAAAACCCCATCAAGGCCGTGTTCACTGTTGCTTCCTATTACTGCCCCACCCCTAATTTTTATTTTTTAAATGCTCACTTTCACTTCCTATCACACCCCCCAAAATGGGGAAAGAGGGGGTCCACCTTCAGGCATCCGTCCCCATAAAGGTCACCCACTTCCGCTTACTATTATTACCGCCCCCACCCTCTTTTTTTTTTTTTTACAATGGGACACACTACCCTATATGCTAGGGGCCTCGTGTACACTGCCCTACAGCTTAGACTTGCTGTACATACTTGCCAACTGTCCTGAATTTCCCGGGATTTAGACCTTTGTACCGATTATATTGTTTCCTGGGAAATTCGGTTTTATGATTTTTGTCCGCCATTTTCAAGAAGACCAGAAGAAATAGGGTGGCTAGATATTGAGCTGCGGCGCCACCCATCCTCCGCCCCGCTGCCAGTCTCTGTGACCTGTTATAGAAAAGGGCGGGGGATGGGTGGCACCTCAGCTCAATATCTATTGTAACCACATGGCCGGTGTTCTGCCGAGCTGGTTCCTCATATCGATATGGTTCCGAGCTCGACTGCGCAGGCGCAATCCAAGGCGACGGAAATCTCCGAGCTTTAACAGCTGTTTGGCAGCGCCTGCGCAGTCAAGGGGGGGAACCATATCGATAGGACGCGCTCGCTCCCGTTTCTTAGATACACACGCCGCTTTCTTCTTCTTTATACAGCAAGGGGTGGATAAAATGTGATATTGAGCAGTGCGATTTGCTTGTTTATACACGGCGCTCTATCCAGCAAGGGACTGTATAGAGCGTCGTGTATAAAACAAATTGCACTGCTCAATATCACATCTGAGCCACCCCTTGCTGTATGAAGAGGAAAGCGGCGTGTGTAATGAAGCATTGGGGGTGAGCGCGTCCATAACTGCCGAGCCTATGGTTCCTCCTATCAATCTGGTTCCCTCTTGACTGCGCAAGCCAAGCCAACGGAAATCTCAGAGCTTCAACAGCTGTTCAGCAGCGCCTGCGCAGTCTAGCCCAGAACCATATCGATAGGGGAACCAGCTCGACAAGACACCGGCTCTATTTTGTTCCCCCTCGGCTTCTCTTCTGTAATGGCGGCGGAGACACTGCTAGAATTCATGACAGATGTAAGGAGGGACTACGCTGGGGGCACTGATGTAAGGACGGATTGCGCTGGGGACACCTGATTGCATCTGGTGGCAGGTGACACACTCAGAGCTTCCACTGATTCTGCATTATGGTGAGTTGAATAATTTCATTCTATATTACAATGTAATAGAAATAATGCGCTTCAATCATCCTGACACCATAAAGATAGTGCCAGGATGATTGAAGCGCTAACACCAGGTGTTTGGAGTATCTTTATCTGCTGATTTTGTTAAACTTTCTGGAATACACAGATTCTATTGTGGTGTAGGATCCTCTCTCTCTCTCTCTCTCTGGGTGTCTGTCTGTGTCTCTCTCTCTCTGGGTCTCTCTGGGTCTCTCTCTCTCTCTGGGTCTCTCTCTCTCTGGGTCTCTCTCTCTCTCGCTGGGTCTCTCTCTCGCTGGCTCTCTCTCGCTGGGTCTCTCTCTCTCTCGCTGGGTCTCTCTCTCTCTCGCTGGGTCTCTCTCTCTCTCGCTGGGTCTCTCTCTCTCTCTCTCGCTGGGTCTCTCTCTCTCTCTCTCGCTGGGTCTCTCTCTCTCTCTCTCGCTGGGTCTCTCTCTCTCTCTCTCGCTGGGTCTCTCTCTCTCTCTCTCGCTGGGTCTCTCTCTCTCTCTCTCGCTGGGTCTCTCTCTCTCTCGCTGGGTCTCTCTCGCTGGGTCTCTCTCGCTCTCTCTCGCTGGGTCTCTCTCGCTCTCTCTCGCTCGCTGGGTCTCTCTCGCTCTCTCTCGCTCGCTGGGTCTCTCTCTCTCTCGGTCTCTCTCTCTCGCGCTGGGTCTCTCTCTCTCGCGCTGGGTCTCTCTCTCTCTCTCACGCTGGGTCTCTCTCTCTCTCGCTGGGTCTCTGTGTGTGTGTGTGTCCTTAACCACGCCCCTTCTTAACCACGCCCATTTAAGCAACGCCCGCGATTCAACATAAACCACGCCCATTTTTCGCCCAGCCTCTCATCCACAAATGCATTCCCCGCCCCCTAATTAAATCAAGGCTCCGCCTACTTGCAGAAAAGTGTCCCCGATTTCTTTTTTCCAATGTTGGCAACTATGCTCTAGGCCTGACTAAACTTGTGCACCCCCTAATTTAAATATGACCCACCCCTCCCTGTCAAGGCCACACCCCTTTTTCGAGTGGGGACACTAGTTCTTAGGGCCTGGGGGGCAATGGATTCCCTTAATTTGCATAGATTTCCTCTCACGTCCTATTTGACAGGAAGTGAATGGAAATCTCTGCAATGGGACAGAGATGATAAAAAATAAACTGACATAACCCTGCCTTACTCTATCCAAAATGAAAAAAAAAAGTGTTGCCTATAGTTCTACTTTAAGCACAAATTTCTGATAATTTTATGAAGAGGACTAAGAAGATATAACCATGCCAATGGTGCAGCAGAAAACATATAGCACAGTGAGGAAGGTTTGTGGTCCAGGCTGATAGGACAGTCAAAATTAGAAGCAGCTTACGTTACACTAACAGTGTAGCACAAGCCGGCAGGGACTCTTTCCGTGCTGCCCCCCTGCAAAGTGCTGTCCTAGGCCTGGGCCTTGTTGGCCTAGGCCAGGATACAGCGTTGCTCTCCGGTACACCCTGCGGAACTGATATCCCTTATGGCTTTGTATAATGAGGATGCTTTCTACTTGGCCATCCACAAGCAGAGGCCCGACCTTACGGCATTGTGACACTAATATCATAGCTCCCAACTGTCCCTGATTTTGAGGGACTGTCCCTGATTTGGAGCAATGTCCCTCTGTCCCTCATTCCTCCTCATTTGTCCCCCTCATTTTGGTCTCATCTATAGTGTTGTATATAAAATGCACTTTTTATCTTTCAAAAAGTGTTTCCCAGTGCTAAACCTTTCATCCAATTTCTAAATTGCTGCATTTGTAAATTTTAAAAGCCAATATAAAGGAATAGTAGTTTTAAAAAAAGCCCTTGTGGATTTAATAAACCTTTTTTTTTTGTTAATTCTTTAAGGGGGTGTGACAGTGGGCGTGTTCTATGCCTACATACATTAGGTGTCCCTCATTCCCATCATAAAATGTTGGGAGGTATGCTAATATGCATGCGTGGGGTTTTCTGAAAGGAAGGAGAGCAGCAGTGATTCTGGGATCTTCTCTCCCTTAAAGGGGAAAAAGTGTTTCTTGACCAACATATGGCAAAAGGGTCATGGTTATCTGCTGAGTTTTCCTATGTGAGGGTGATGACACAAGGGTGACCTTTTTCACATAGAAGTGTACAGTGTTGGAGAACAGCACTATAAAGACAATGGGCACTTTTAAGGTGGACATTTTTAGATAAGCGCAGGACACTTTATTTGTATATATTTGTACTACTTAATTGTTGATGCACTCTACTGTATGTAGTTTTTTGCACTTTTTAACCACTTTCGGACCACCCATCGTACATATACTGCGGCAGGGCAGCCCGGCTGCGCAAAATCATGTACCTGTACATGATTTTGTGCACGCGGTGTAGGAGGCGCATGCATTTTTTAGCACTGATCACTTTATTGGCGTCACTGGTCCCCAAAAAGTGTCACTTAAGTCTCGTACACACAATCCGATTTTTAGCCAACTGAGCGATACGGGGAAACGCAGCAAATCTTGGGCGTTTCCCTCATCAGATCAGTGTGAACCAGGGCTTAAGCCCCATACACACGGTCTGACTTTTTGCCAACAAACTTCATTTTGAGCAAGTTTGACAAAAAATCCGACCGTGTGTACGCTCCATCGGACAAACTTTTTTGGTTTTCATCGGACAAATGTTCGGTCTGCAAACGGACAAACTTTTCGCCAAAAAAAGTCCGATGGAGCAATGTCAGACCGTGTGTACAGAAAACCATCACACTTTTGTCCGATGGACAAAACAAATAATGTTAAAATCAACCAACAATAGCAGAAGTTGACCAAAGGGTGGCGGTAAAGAGCAGAAAAGAGCAGAAAAACCACGTGATGTTGGAAAGGGTTTTTGGGAAAGTTTGCAGAAAAGTCCTGTGGTGTGTATGCTATGGGTGTGCCCGGCCAACTCCGTTCGGACAAAAATCCACGGAAAAGTCAGATGGAATTCCGACCGTGTGTACGAGGCTTTAGACTATATTTGTTGGCAACAAACAAACTGAGTTGGATGCAGCAGCTTTGCACTTTATTATTTAGAGTTTATATAATTTGTGGCGTGGGTTTTTGTTTATTATTACGGTATATAAAAAAAATATATTTAGCACACACATTCTCTAAGATTTTATTTAAACACTATGTACTTTAAAAAGGCCTCATGCTTTTTTTAGGCTTTTAGCATTTTTTTTCCTAAGCCCCTAAATGCACCACAGTAAAAAGCTATGTGTCCATGTACACATGGCTAGGTTCACACTAGTGCAGGCCGTGCATCCTGCGTTTGCTCTGGCACAGCAGCCCATTCATTTGCCACGTGAACTGCACAAAAAAGGTGCATGCATCTTTTTAAAAACGCAGCCACAGAGAAATCGCGTGGTCTTTTATCAAAAGATCAGTTCACTCAGCTATGGGCAAAAGTTGCCATTATCCTTAGTATTTGTATCAACGCATCAAGATAATTCCTCTTACTAGGACTTTTACACGGCAACCAACATATACCACCAAATGGTTTATAAAAAAAAGTATACATTTTATTGTTCACGATATTAAAGGAAGACCTCCATGAGGTTAACATAATAAAAAACAATGATTAGGACCTTCTACATTATTGCACAGTTGATTTAACAGTGGTGATGCCCAATACTATATACCACTGTATATCATACAAAATTCAATAACAGCTTCAATATGGAGAGGGAAATCCAACGCTTTTCAAGAAATTCTTCATCAGGGTATATCGCAACCCTGCAATGTAAGAAAAGGCTATCAGTAAATTGTATTTCCATAAGTCATCGTCACACCCATGAAACATAATTGTGACTATTACTCACATACGAATACGATGTGCCAATGCTTAAAGAGTAACTCCACTTTCGTGGGGGAAAAAAATAGCAAATAAAGAAAAAATAATATAGCACATATAATTGTGATACTAATCATATTGTATTTGAATGTTATTAAAAATTATCTTTCCTTTTCAATCTGCAGCCACTGTAATTTTCAGAGAATGCATTCCAATATGGCTACCTGGAGTTGTTATGTACACAGAGTGTGTACTGACCACTCCCCAGAAACATAATTTTCTGCTTGTGTGATTGGCTCACTGATTTTGCCAGAAGTCTGCCTAAGATGAGTCAGATTTCGGGCATCCCCTGCAACAAAAATTTCACTTTTGGAGAGATACTTTCAATAGGAACACGTCTAAAGGGATGCAGGCCCATCAGATTTCCTCATTAGTGCCCTGCAGCTGCACACCTGACAGGTAATTATGAAACCACTCCCATTAGGCCCACTCAGTACAGGGGCACAGAGGAACATACATGGATTACTTCAGAATAACAAAAGGCAGGAATCTGCAACAAAAGTTGTTATAATCCTTGTATGTACATAGATCACCCAGAGGGGAATGTTTTTTTTTTGTTGGAGTTACGCTTTAAGAATCTGTCCAAAAGTCATAGGTGTGCGCACAGGGTGTGCCAGGTGTGCCTGGGCACACCCTAATCACCCTATGTGAATAAGCATTATCCAGGGGCGGCACCAGGTGGGTAGTTGGGGGATGCCAGTGTAAATGCCCCCATTATATTCAACCTTAGGAACACATTAAACTCGTATTTAATATGCTCCCAATCAACGGTCTCCCACCACTAGAGCCTCCTCCCTGTGCCAGCGGGTGGCATTCATGTGTGTTTGAGCTTTGGGGTGCACACCCTAATGCAATAGGCTGCGCACACCTATGCCAAAAGTATCCACCCTCGGTCGCGCTGCAGGCTTGGTTGTGTGGGGGTGCCATTCAAAATGAACAGCAGCTCTGTGCGTCTCTCGCAAGAGCTGTGCGATTTGGTAGCGGGTGATTGCGGGTGCGGGAATCAATGCGATTCCCGCATCCGCAACTGGAACGCACAGTGCAGGCTAGTGTGAACCTAGCCTCAGAAAGGGTTTAGGAGCAGCAAAGTTTAGAGGCAATCAAAGCTCCTTCTGCACGCAAGAAAATAATCACAGCTTTTGGGCAAAAAAACAGCAAATGCGGCTAAGCGTGCCCAAGCGCTAGGCGTGTTTAGCCATTTCAATGGCCAGAATAAATTAAAATCCTGGCCAATGAAATAAATAAATAAACGCCCAAACACAAATTGCTGCTAAACTCGTCTAAACTGGTTGGCAGCTTGGGTGAGTTTGTAATGCTGATTTTCTGTTGTCAGGAGAAGCAGCGTTTACAATAAACCAGTGTGTGTGAGGCCTTCAAAGAAAGGTAAGCACTGTGTTCCATCGAAGATTTGCTTCTTTTCTTTTTACTGTTCATTCAGGCATATGTTTATTTGCATGCTTTGAAATTGATATTCCCATCAGGCTTATTAAGAGAGAGAATGCGAGAGCGTGAGCGAGCGAGCATATTAGCTGACAAAAAAATAATAATTGTGCCTGTCCCCTTTAACCTCCCTGTGACGTGGCCAGCTGTGAAGTGGGTTGGAAGCCGGCAGCTTGACAGACGTCAGCCTGTGCAGCTGGAAGAGCAAGTGCATGGTGGTGCTTTGATTGTGAGAGCCACTGCAGCACTCAATGGATCCCTCCCAGAGCCTGCAGCACTAAACTGATCTGTTCATTGACCTGTTCTGAATATCAGCTGCAAGCCTTGTCATCACTTCCCCAGCCAACCTGTCTGTGCTGATGCACTAAATAAGGGATGAAAGCAATAGCAGCCCTGGAGTGCCAGCATCCTTGGAGTGTACCATTGCACTGGTGACACCAACAAGCAACCTGGCCAGATCTTCACATCTCCAAGCATCCAGGATAGGCCGGATCCCAGTTCTGCATAGCTTGAGGCCAAGGCAAGTGAAAGTTAATACCATATCCGACAGCCTTCTGATTAAATAGTTCACTGCTGTTGTGTAGGAGTTAAATTTCTGCCTAGCAACCAGAGACAGAAAACTACTATGGTGGAATCACTCAAGGGTAAAGTCATGCATGATCTCTATGGTATTAACCCGTCCACTGCTAGGGAAATATATGCAGCACAGCAAGGGTTAATAGATGAACGCTTCAGAAAGCAGAAGGCATTTAATTGCAGCACTTAACAGCGTATATAAATAGCAAGCAAGAATAAACCGCTTCACTCAGGCAGGATGGAGATTTGTTTGTTAAAATTCTGATTATTGCATTGAAAATGTAACTGTCTGTATCTGCATGGCTCAGCTGGAGTGTGTAATGTACTTAGTCTGCAAGTACCAAACATGTAATTGACCTCAGAAAACCTAAACAAATTTACACTGGCTTGTATCTTCTTACTGTACAATTTGAAAGTTTATTGGTGGTATACATAACTACCTGTATTTGTTGAAATGAAAAGGGACCGATTTATAGGGACTGGCAAAGGAATTGCTTTATATTTTGCCACACTTTATCAAAATACAATGCAATCTCTGCTTGATTTTTTATTTTATTTTTTAGCTTATAAAAATTGGATATGGGTCTGCTGCAGTATGGAAGTGTAAGGAAAACATGGTGAAAAGTGTTTTTAACATCATGTGTAAAGTGAGGACTGTTATTTCTGCAGATTGTGACAGCTGGCGGGGGGAAGAAGATCCCCCGCTAGCTGTCAGAATGGAGGATCAGGGGCCGGTGCATCTGTAACATGTTACACCCTGAAAATGGGTGTAACATGAGGCAAACTTATTCTTTAAAGCCTGTTGTTTATAGATCTCAGTGGCTCAAGCTGAGATTTACTTATACAAGTGAGTGGCTTATCCCTTATTGGATAAGGGATGTTTTTGCCAGATAATGCAGACAGTCTCTAAAACTGCTATGGTGATGCTGCACTGCTCTGGTGAGAACACGTAAAAAATTAATTAAAAAATGTATATACTGTCATCAGAGCAAGAGCAGTGTCAGTATGGTGACATTGTTCTGCTGTGGCAGTGACCATGTACAATAGTTGGGCTGCTCTGACATCACTGTAAGTGTTGCTAGCCATTGTCTCTGATCACTGCCACAGCAGTATAATTTCACCAGACCAATGTTACCATTCAGTGTCCCTAATCACTGCTGCCCACTCACAGTGTCCCAGATCACTGCCACACCTGCCACAGTGTCCCTGTTCACCAGTCACCGTGTCCCCGATCACCACCACACCAGTCTCAGTGTCCCTGATCACCGCCACACCAGTCCCAGTGTCCCTCATCACTGTCACACCAGGCAGTGTCACCATGAGGACTTGTTCACACGTGCAATGTTATTTGAAGGTTGACCTGTGTTGAAATAGCTTTTCAGAGAGCATTTGAGAGGCGGTGAGGAGGCGTTGTATTGCCTTTTCAAAAATGGGTCATTTGGGGGGCATTCGTACTGTCCTAGCATTTTAGCGCCTCGATAAAAGGCAATCAGTACATCAGGATTGATCAATTTTCAAATATATATACCATAGCTTGTAGACTCTATAACTGTCACTCCAGCTAAGTAATATACTCATTTGGTTAATTTTTGCCAGAGAAATTTAGCAGAATACATTTTGGCCTAAACTTACAAAGAAAGATTGTTTAGTTGGCTATGCAACACTGTTGGTAAAGGATCACAACTTTTCAGTGTGGTGGCTGGCTTAGGTATGTAGAAATACTGCTCACTGGTAGTTGTGATTCCAACAGCTCCCATATAGTTTGAAATAAACTGTATTTAAAAAAAAAAATTTTTTAAAAACAAGGTGACGGGTCCCTTTAAAGCCCCAACTCTAGACTAGGGATGAGCTTCGTGTTCGAGTCGAACATACGTTCGACTCGAACATCGGCTGTTCGATCGTTCGACGAAGATCGAACGATTTGGGCCGTTCGCGCCAAATTCGAGTGACGCGAACGGCCCACAATGCACTACGCCATCGCAGTGTCATCCAGGCGCTGTGATTGGCCAAGCATGCACTGTGACCCCGCATGCTTGGCCAATCACAGCGCCGGCAGCGAGGAGAGCAATGATTGGCCACAGGCAGGATGCCTGAGGCCAATTATTGCTGAGGGTGTTTAGTACACGCCCCACACTATAAAAGGCCGCCAGCACGGCGGCCTAGTGTAGTGTGTTCCGGAGCAGGGAAAGAGCAGCATAGGCAGGGACAGTGACTTTTATTTCTTTCTTGCTTAACCTGGATTCCTTTAGTTTAGGGAAAGAGAAGGATAGGTAGGGAGAGTGTCAGTGTGTTTTGTGCTTGTGCTATAGTGTGCTTAAAAAAAACATTTTTTCTAGGGACAGAAAACTGTAGGTAGGGAGAGTGTCAGTTTCTTTCACTGTGCAAGTCCTTGTTTCTAGGGACTGGGAAGGACAGTGAGTGAATTCTCCTTGTGCTATAGTGTGCTTAAAAAAAACATTTTTTCTAGGGACAGAAAACTGTAGGTAGGGAGAGTGTCAGTTTCTTTCACTGTGCAAGTCCTTGTTTCTAGGGACTGGGAAGGACAGTGAGTGAATTCTCCTTGTGCTATAGTGTGCTTAAAAAAAACATTTTTTCTAGGGACAGAAAACTCTAGGTAGGGAGAGTGTCAGTTTCTTTCACTGTGCAAGTCCTTGTTTCTAGGGACTGGGAAGGACAGTGAGTGAATTCTCCTTGTGCTATAGTGTGCTTAAAAAAAACATTTTTTCTAGGGACAGAAAACTGTAGGTAGGGAGAGTGTCAGTTTCTTTCACTGTGCAAGTCCTTGTTTCTAGGGACTGGGAAGGACAGTGAGCGAATTCTCCTTGTGCTATAGTGTGCTTAAAAAAAACATTTTTTCTAGGGACAGAAAACTGTAGGTAGGGAGAGTGTCAGTTTCTTTCACTGTGCAAGTCCTTGTTTCTAGGGACTGGGAAGGACAGTGAGTGAATTCTCCTTGTGCTATAGTGTGCTTAAAAAAAACATTTTTTCTAGGGACAGAAAACTGTAGGTAGGGAGAGTGTCAGTTTCTTTCACTGTGCAAGTCCTTGTTTCTAGGGACTGGGAAGGACAGTGAGTGAATTCTCCTTGTGCTATAGTGTGCTTAAAAAAAACATTTTTTCTAGGGACAGAAAACTGTAGGTAGGGAGAGTGTCAGTTTCTTTCACTGTGCAAGTCCTTGTTTCTAGGGACTGGGAAGGACAGTGAGTGAATTCTCCTTGTGCTATAGTGTGCTTAAAAAAAACATTTTTTCTAGGGACAGAAAACTGTAGGTAGGGAGAGTGTCAGTTTCTTTCACTGTGCAAGTCCTTGTTTCTAGGGACTGGGAAGGACAGTGAGTGAATTCTCCTTGTGCTATAGTGTGCTTAAAAAAACCATTTTTTCTAGGGACAGAAAACTGTAGGTAGGGAGAGTGTCAGTTTCTTTCACTGTGCAAGTCCTTGTTTCTAGGGACTGGGAAGGACAGTGAGTGAATTCTCCTTGTGCTATCGTGTGCTTAAAAAAAACATTTTTTCTAGGGACAGAAAACTGTAGGTAGGGAGAGTGTCAGTTTCTTTCACTGTGCAAGTCCTTGTTTCTAGGGACTGGGAAGGACAGTGAGTGAATTCTCCTTGTGCTATAGTGTGCTTAAAAAAAACATTTTTTCTAGGGACAGAAAACTGTAGGTAGGGAGAGTGTCAGTTTCTTTCACTGTGCAAGTCCTTGTTTCTAGGGACTGGGAAGGACAGTGAGTGAATTCTCCTTGTGCTATAGTGTGCTTAAAAAAAACATTTTTTTCTAGGGACAGAAAACTGTAGGTAGGGAGAGTGTCAGTTTCTTTCACTGTGCAAGTCCTTGTTTCTAGGGACTGGGAAGGACAGTGAGTGAATTCTCCTTGTGCTATAGTGTGCTTAAAAAAAACATTTTTTTCTAGGGACAGAAAACTGTAGGTAGGGAGAGTGTCAGTTTCTTTCACTGTGCAAGTCCTTGTTTCTAGGGACTGGGAAGGACAGTGAGTGAATTCTCCTTGTGCTATAGTGTGCTTAAAAAAAACATTTTTTCTAGGGACAGAAAACGGTAGGTAGGGAGAGTGTCAGTTTCTTTCACTGTGCAAGTCCTTGTTTCTAGGGACTGGGAAGGACAGTGAGTGAATTCTCCTTGTGCTATAGTGTGCTTAAAAAAAAACATTTTTTCTAGGGACAGAAAACTGTAGGTAGGGAGAGTGTCAGTGTCTTTCACTGTGCAAGTCCTTGTTTCTAGGGACTGGGAAGGACAGTGAGTGATTCTCCTTGTGCTATAGTGTGCTTAAAAAAAACATTTTTTCTAGGGACAGAAAACTCTAGGTAGGGAGAGTGTCAGTTTCTTTCACTGTGCAAGTCCTTGTTTCTAGGGACTGGGAAGGACAGTGAGTGAATTCTCCTTGTGCTATAGTGTGCTTAAAAAAAACATTTTTTCTAGGGACAGAAAACTGTAGGTAGGGAGAGTGTCAGTTTCTTTCACTGTGCAAGTCCTTGTTTCTAGGGACTGGGAAGGACAGTGAGTGAATTCTCCTTGTGCTATAGTGTGCTAAAGCATTCCTCATCAACCATCTTTGAAATCCTTGTTTTTTGGACAGTCAGGGAAATTGTCATTGTGCTATTCTGTGCGAAAGCAATCATCCTCAACCATATTTAGAAATCCTTAAGTAAAGGGACAGAGAAGGACACCTGAAGGTAGCCCTTATTGCTTTTTTCCCATCTCCCTGCAGGCCATCTATTAGAATGTCTGGAAGGCAAACAAGGAGAGGCAGACAGTCAGGAGGCAATAAAAGAGGACAAGCAGGCTCTGTGTCTGGGGGCAACAGTGCTGGTCGTGGACGCGGTGCATTGTCATCAGCACATGGCCATGGGACACGCTTGTCCTTCTTTTCGGCAGCTGGACATGTTGAGCCACATCATGCCGAAGACTTGGTAGAGTGGATGACCAAGCCCTCCTCCTCCTCCTCCTCATCCTCTCTCACCCAGGCTCAGGGTACTGGCAAAGCAGCTGCCAAAGCGTCCTCTTCCCTGGTATCAATGTCAGACTCATCATCAGTCACTCCTTCCCTAGACCCACCATGTCCTCCTCCTGAGGAGTCCCCCGAACTGTTTGAGCACAGTGTTGGGTACATGCTCCAGGAGGATGCCCAGCGTTTCGAAGGGTCTGATGATGAAACCCAGCTACAGGAAGGCAGTAGGGTGAGAGCAGACAGAGGGGATGCTCAAGAAGGACACCAATCTGGCAGTCATGTTCCAGCAGCTGCAGCATACTGCCAGATTGGCTCCAGTGATGAGGAGGGAGGGGATGATGAGGTCACTGACTCCACATGGGTGCCTAATAGGAGAGAGGAGGAGGAGGAGGATGAGGAGGAGGCACATCTCCAACGAGGCAGGATGCCCTTTGGTGGCCAGCGTAAGGGCAGTACACCGACGGAATCACACCGCAGAGCTCCGCCTGTGCAGGGCGCTGCCTCTGCCCGTCATTCAAAAAGTTCCTTGGTGTGGGCCTTTTTTGAGGCTAGTGCATCAGATCGCACAGCTGCTGTTTGCAACATATGTCTCAAGCGTATATCGCGTGGCCAAAACATCAGCCGCTTGGGTACCACATGCCTGACCAGACATATGTTGACCTGCCATGCAGCTCGTTGGCAAGCCTACCTCAAAGACCCACACCAAAGAACAAAGCGGACCTCTCCTTGCACCGCATCAGCTGGGATCTCCAACCCCACTATAACTTCAGTCCTCTCTGAAACATGCACTGAGAGGAATGAAGGTGTAGAATTAGGTGTGTCACAGCCAAGTACTTGCGGCCACTCTGCTAGCAGTACACCGACGTCCGATTCTAGCAGGCAAATTTCCCTGCCCCAGCTGCTGGACCGTCGAAAGAAGTTCACTCCCAGCCATCCACATGCCCAGCGGTTGAATGCTAGCTTGGCTAAATTGCTAGCGCTTCAACTGCTGCCTTTTCAGTTGGTAGACTCGGCCCCCTTCCGTGAGTTTGTGCAATGTGCGGTTCCTCAGTGGCAGGTTCCCAAACGCCACTTTTTCTCACGGAAGGCTATTCCGGCTCTCTACCGGCATGTGGAAGGCAATGTCTTGGCCTCGCTGGACAGGGCGGTCAGCGGTAAGGTGCATATTACCGCTGACTCATGGTCCAGCAGGCATGGACAGGGACGTTACCTTTCTTTCACGGCCCATTGGGTCACTCTTTTGGCAGCTGGGAAGGATGCAGGACAAGGTGCAGTAGTGTTGGAGGTTGTCCCACCGCCACGCCTCCAAAATGCTACTACTGGTTGTGACACACCTCTCTCCTCCACCCCCTCCTCTTCTTCTTCCTCCATGGCCTCTTCCTGTGGTTTGTCCTATGAACCAGCGGTGCTCCGTAGCCGTTCACGGGGCTACGCAAGTACGCAGGCAAAAAGATGCCATGCCGTGCTTGCGCTGGTGTGTTTGGGGGACAGAAGCCACACTGGGGCAGAGGTCCTGTCTGCTCTGCAGGGCCAGGCCGAGAGGTGGTTGACGCCACGCCAGCTTAAGCCAGGAATGGTGGTTTGCGACAATGGCACCAACCTCCTCTCCGCCCTTCGACAGGGACAACTGACCCATGTGCCCTGTGTGGCTCACGTCCTTAACCTGGTGGTGCAGCGTTTCTTGGGCAGGTACCCGGGCTTACAGGATGTCCTGAGGCAGGCCAGGAAAGTCTGTGTGCATTTCCGCAGATCTTATAATGCCAGTGCTCGCCTGGCTGAGCTGCAAAAGGAGTTGAACCTGCCCAAGAACCGCCTTATATGTGACATGCCCACCAGGTGGAACTCAACGTTGGCCATGCTGCAGCGGCTGCACACGCAGCAGAGGGCCATCAATGAGTACCTGTGCGACTACGGCACCAGGACAGGGTCAGGGGAGCTTGGTTTTTTTTCTCCACGCCAGTGGGGCATGATCAGGGATGCATGCACTGTCCTGGCACCATTTGAGGAGGCCACGAGGATGGTGAGCAGTGACAGTGCATGCATCAGTGACACTGTACCTCTTGTCCACCTGTTGGAGCACACGCTGCGTGGAATAATGGACAGGGCACTTGAGGCAGAACAGAGGCAGGAAGAGGAGGACTTCCTTGCCTCTCAAGGCCCCCTTTACCCAGACAGTGTTCCTTCTGTCCCACCCATCGCACAGGAAGAGGAGGAGGAGGAGGAGGAGGAGGATTGTGTCAGCATGGAGGTGGAGGCTGGCACTCAGCATCATGAGCAGCAGTCTTTTAGGGATGATTTACAGTCCCAAGAAACCAGTGGACTTGTACGTGGCTGGGAGGAGGTGACTGCGGATCATGTCGTCCTTAGTGACCCAGAGGACTCCGGAGCGAATGCCTCAGCAAACCTACGCTGCATGGCCTCCCTGATCCTGCAAAGTCTGCGGAAGGATCCTCGTATTCTTCGGATCAAGGAGAGGGACCATTACTGGCTGGCCACTCTCCTTGATCCACGGTACAAGGGTAAGGTTGCGGACCTTATGTTACCGTCGCAGAGGGAGCAGAGGATGAGACAACTCCGGGAGGCCTTGCAGAAAGGTCTGTGCAACGCGTTCCCAGAGACTGGGAGGTTACAAACTCCTGGTCCTGGACAACGAGTTGCTGAGGCTTCGGCCAGTCAAAGAAGGAGCGGTGGGGAAGGTGGCCGTCTGACCGATGCGTTCAGACAATTCTTTAGTCCGCAGCCCCAAAGTATGATCGGTTCCAGCAACCATCGCCAGCGTCTGATAAACATGGTGCAGGAATATCTAGGGGCAAGGTCAGACTTGGACACCTTCCCCAACCGAAAATCCTCTGGCTTACTGGGTCTTGAGGATGGATCACTGGCCAGAGCTTGCACAGTATGCAATTGAGCTACTGGCCTGTCCTGCATCCAGCGTTCTTTCGGAACGCACATTCAGTGCTGCTGGAGGATTTGTCACGGATCACAGGGTGCGCCTGTCCACCGACTCGGTTGATCGACTGACTTTCATCAAGATGAACCAGTCTTGGATCACCACCAGCTACCACACACCTGATGCTGATATAACAGACTAATTGATTTTAACATGTCACATCCCTTCAAGACTGATGCTGATGCTGAGTGCCTGTGCTGTTATGTTGACTGGCTATCCTCCTCCTCCGAGTCCTCAATGATACGATTGATGATGATAGCTTGGAAGATCATTTTTGTTTATGGGTGCCGCCACCAGTGGCTAAGGCCCAATTTTTCAGCCCCTGTTTAACAGGGGCGTGTAATTACAATTTTTGAAGCAATACTTTGCAACAGGGCTCATTGCTGTGCTCCAAGTACAGTATCTGTGAGGGGTTGCAGTGTTGTGCCACCAGTACCTAAGGCCCAATTTTTCAGCCCCTGTTCAACAGGGGCATGTAATTACAATTATTGATCTAATAATTCACAGCAGGGCCCATTCCTGCACCCACCAAGCAAGAGTAACTCTGAGGGCTTACAGTGTTGTGGCAACACCACCACCACCACGAAAGGCCCAATTTTTCAGCCCCTGTTCAACAGGGGCATGCAATTACAATTCTTGATCTAATAATTCACAGCAGGGCCCATTGCTGCACCCACCAAGAGTAACTGTCAGGGCTTACAGTGTTGTGGCACCAGCACCACCATCAAAGGCCCAATTTTTACTACCACTGTTCAACAATTATATGTAATTACAATTCCTGATATAATAGTTGACAGCAGGGCGTTCCAGCACCAACCAAGAGTAACTGTGAGTGCTTACAGTGTTGTGCCAACACCAACTAAGGGGCCTATTTCTGCAGATTATATACGGCAGGTCCCTACTTTCAAACATCCAACTTACAAACGACTCCTACTTGCAAACGCAAGAAGACAACAGGAAGTGAGAGGAAATCTACCCCTAGGAAGGAAAATTCTCTCCTGTAAGAATTAATATGGGAGAAAGGTGTCTCCTCTGTACTGATGCTTTATCAGCAATCCTTGTTTCAAGAAAAACACCACATTTCAAAAACAGTTGTCATTGGGACGGAAAGTGAGGTGAAATGTTCTGAACAGGGGCACAGACAGCAAAACAAATGTTACAGGGGTGATAACCCTTACCTATGTTTTCCAAAAAGTTTAAAAATAGATTTTTGGGCTGGAGCTACACTTAAACAATGTACCTGTTCAAAATTACAAACACATTCTACATAAGCACAAACATACAGTCCCTGTCTTGTATGCACCGCCTGTATACGGCTGTTCAGAGTATATAGGGCCTTTTTTATTTTATGTGCGGGGTTCCCCTTAATATCCATACAAGACCCAAAGGGGCTGGTAATGGGCTGGGGTAGGGGGGGGGGGTCATGGGGTAGCTATGCCATTTTTCTTAAAGATTTTCATCTATATTACCGGGACCAGACATTACATTAAAGCCGCAAGCAGTTTTAAATGGCTTTTTTTTCCTTTAGAAGTGTCATTTTGTGCAGGGACAGTTCTAAACACGGGAAACACGTGGCACTTCACAGGCATACTTTAGACACCCCCCAGGTACGATATTTAAAGGAATATTTGACTTTTTTTTTTTTCACTTTATGCATCATTAAAATGACTGCTCCCGAAAAACGACCGTTTTTAAAACTTCTTTTTGCATTGATACATGTCCCCTGGTGCAGAACCCGGGTTCCCAAACCCTTTTTAGGACAATAACATGCATAATAGTTGTTATAATTAGCACTTTAGAATTCGAACGTTCGCATCCATTGTATTTAATAGGGTTCTAATGTTCGTACGAACTTTCGGTCCGTTCGCGGGTTCTGGTGCGAACCGAACCCGGGGGTGTTCGGCTCATCACTACTCTAGACCACTTCACAGTATACGCAACTTCAAAATGTCCTCATGCCGCTCCTTCCTCCATTACATCTGTCCCAAAATATTGTGTTGGATTGTGTCAAAACTTATATAGATTTATGATCTCACAGCCTCCATCATCTGGAAATGTTCAAGCCTAGCGATTGGCCACAAGGCCCGGACAGTGCATCATAGGGGGAGGTTGTAAGCAGGTGCTTACAGGGGTGTTATGTAAAAATAAACATCACTTTATTTTTGTACTGTTGTTCACTGCTGATATGTGAATCCTGATAAAGTTCTATTTTTCTCTGCTTTGTAATGCAATGTTTGGTGAGTCAGCAGGCTGCCCAAGGGCTAAGTCTACCCACTCCCAGATGTTCATGCCTTTGCCCCCACTTGGTGAACCATAAATACAAGGGAAGGGCTCAGTGCCTCTCTTTCTTCCACATGGGATTACAGAGGAAGGACTGTGGCACCATGTAGTCCTGCTGAAGCACATGGACTCCCTGGTGGGCTACCCTGCTGGGATTCTCCCTGAAACCAGGATTCAACCAGTAATGGACTTTCTTTTAAGCAAAGTATGTATCTGGGCAGCCTGAGTTAGTTATTGTTAGGACTGTGCATGAAGCTCTGTGAGAGACTGTGCCTTATTGAACTGTACTTGTTCAAAGCATTCAGTAAGGTTTTATTAACTTCTAAATGCCTGGTCTGAAGTTTGTCCAAAGGTACATAGTGTATCAAAACAACAGGGCCTGTACTAAAAAGGGGGCTGAAGATGCCCACCATGAAAGGGTTACTCATGCTGTGCAGTTGGCGGTAGATGCAGCCAAGCGCCATTGCCATGGGTAACCAGTGAAGTGGTGTGGAATGTTATAGCATCCAGCCAGTGGGAAGTAGTTCCTTGGCATGGGAGATGGTAACCCTGGTAGCGAGGATGTTGGTGACCTTGACCTCCTTTCTAGAAATCAGTACCCTACATATTTCGGACTGAACTCGCAGCACAGGGAACCTATGGACCTAGCCTGGAATGTACAGGGAACAAAGAGGAAGTAAGAAGTGGATCCAAGTATTCAAGCTTGTTATCAACAGGGAACTGCGCTGTGTTCTTACATTTGTCACTGGGAGAGAGGTGGCAATAATAACACTGCTGGTAGAGGAGGACACAGACTTTGTGGTGTCCCCTTAGAGATGCTGCATTCCTTAGAAAAGAGAAGATGTACTGTGACACGGAAAGAGTGCTTACAGTGAAGTGCTTGATGTACAAAGAGTTGACTGTGCAAGGTGAATGGCTTGTGGCCCCCACGAGCCTCTGTTCCCGGGCATTAGCGAGAGTGTTCGGGAGGGTCTCCACGTTGGGTGCTAAGCCACGCCCACAAGGTCACATGCTCCCCCATACCTGTAAGCATAGTTTTTTTTGCAACAGCAACAGCAGCAGAAAAAGGATGGGCTAGGAAGCCCTGTGAAGGTGAATATAAATGGATCAGGAGATGATGGCATGGAGAGAGCGGAGACCCTTTCACTTTGTTTTGACAGTCTCCTTAAGAGTATGGAACATTGTAGAGCAAGAAAAATGTTAACCTTTGCTGATAGATATAATAGTTATTTGACATAATCAAACAGAAAGAAGTCCATGTTAAAAATGTAACAATAAAAATACCCTGCTAAAATAACACACACAGCTGGCTACTGCTAGGCTAGTCCTGGGAAGGGGCTTAGATGTCATATTTAGTCCAGCTATTGTTGTGCAGCTCATTTACTGCATGCCTAAAAACAGGCTGTTTTTCTGCATGTTTATGCCTAATTAGTCTCAGGATTTGTTAATCATTCATGTCTGTTGTTAACCACATTTATCCTTCTGTTTAGATTTGCTGAAACATATACCTCTGTAGTAAAAGTGACTCTGTGCCACATTCCATTCTAGAAGAAGGTATCATGAAAAATCATGGCTACTCTGGGAATTCTTAGTTATGAAGAAAGACCTCTCAAAAGACCCAGACTTGGACCACCCGATGTCTATCCACAAGACCCCAAGCAGAAAGAGGTTTGTTTATATCTGTTTATAACAATATCATTTTGAAGTGCATGGACATCTTCGCTCTTAGGCTGTGTTCACTCTGGTATGACAAACGCTCCGAAATTGGGAACTTACGTCGCATGACATGTGAAAATCAATGTTTCCCTATGAGAGCCGTCTTAACTGGTCCGACACAAGTCGGTTCGACTTTGAAAATGCTCCCTGTACTACTTTGGTCCGACTTTGATCCTATTTCAGCCCATTGAATATCATTGAAGTCGGATCAAAGTAGGAGCCTTGTCCTTACCATCTGACTTTTGACATCCGTCATGGTGATTTAGGCTGGGTTCACACTGGTCCGACAAACGCTCCGACATTGGGAGCTCATGTCGCATGACGTGTGAAAATCAATGTTTCCCTATGAGAGCTGTCTTAACTGGTCCGACACAAGTCGGTCCGACTTTGAAAATGCTCCCTGTACTACTTTGGTCCAACTTTGATTCTTCTTCAGCCCATTGAATATCATTGAAGTCGGATCAAAGTAGGATCCTTGTCCTAACCATCCGACTTTTGACATGCGACATGGTGATTACAGCAGCAGTAAAAGGAATTTATCTCACCCTGGGATTGTTTTGATTGGTCAAAGGACAAGTCAGACTATCACAAAGTCGGATCAAAGTAGTATCCTGTTCATGAAAGTCGGATGGATGTCGGACCAATGTAGGATCAATGTAGGACTGATGTCGCAGAGCAAAGTAGGATGAAAGTTGTATGACTGTCGTGTCGTACCAGTGTGAACCCAGCCTATAGCAGCAGTAAAAGGAATTTATCTCACTCTGGGATTGTTTTGATTGGTGAAAGAACAAGTCAGACTATCACAAAGTCGGATCAAAGTAGTATCCTGTTCATTCAAGTCGGATGGATGTCAGACCAATGTAGGATCAATGTAGGACTGATGTCGCAGAGCAAAGTAGGATGAAAGTTGTATGACTGTCGTGTCATACCAGTGTGAACCCAACCTGAGGCCGGGTTCATATTTGTCCGACAAACGCTCCAACATTGAGAGCTCATGTCGCATGACGTGTAAAAATCAATGTTTCCCTATGAGAGCCGTTGTAACGGCACCCCAAAAACGAAAGGGGGTAACGCCGTTTAGATATCTTCCCTCTCCTGGACACAAATTCACTGTCGATCCTCCACAGTCAGACGACCCCTTCCCATAGGAATTAATCCTTCTGGAAGAACGAGACGCACTCTGTATCTTCCTAGGATCGAATGACTTTATTGAGAAAAACATTGTAACTTTTATACCCATCCAATACTGCATTAACCTAAAATGAACAATGGTCCAGCTCCACCCACAACATAACAAGACCCAATACACATTATTTTGACGTCTGCTAGGAGACAACAGGTTCTAATCCCCTTTATGTTTAAATAACTATGCATGACCTTTATATTCACCAGACTGTCTGGTACTTTACAATACACACAAGGACAGACTTAATTTCCCCAATCCACATCACCACACACAATGAACAGGTCTTCTAGAAGCTGGAATTCATTAGCATTACACTAGGCAAACAGGTGATTGAGGCTGAACACCTCAGTATCTCTCAATTAACCTGTTAAGTTCAGAATAAGACAATATTGTGGACTAATATTACTATTTCAATTTCAAGCAATCCAAGCCATATTCTTAATGTCCATGGTTTCCTGGCTCACCCTGTGTCCAACGTGACCCTCCTGTCACAGCCGTCTTAACTGGTTCGACACAAGTCGGTCCAACTTTGAAAATGCTCCCTGTACTACTTTGGTCCGACTTTGATCCTACTTCAGCCCATTGAATATCACTGAAGTCGGATCAAAGTCGGATCCTTGTCCTTACCATCTGACTTTTGACATCCGACATGGTGATTACAGCAGCAGTAAAAGGAATTTATCTCACACTGGGATTGTTTTGATTGGTCAAAGAACAAGTCAGACTATCACAAAGTCGGATCAAAGTAGTATCCTGTTCATTCAAGTCGGATGGATGTAGGACCAATGTAGGATCGATGTAGGACTGATGTCACAGAGCAAAGTAGGATGAAAGTCCTATGACTGTCGTGTCGTATCAATGTGAACCCAGTCTAAACTGACACTTGTTTTGGATGGCCACCAATTATTTCAATCATCTGTTTCACTGTATTTGTGACCTATGTCATAGGGAAACTGCTACTCTGACAGCTAGATTGAATAGTATATGTTTACTCTACTTTAATAACAATCCATCATGTGAGGTGACACCATCTATTGGTTTTGTAATGGCCTGAGCAGTTGGTACAGACATGGATTTCTAGTTGAGGTGTCTTACCATTTGAGTCCCAGAAAGATATAGTAAGTAAGCAGCATGTGATTCAGTTTAGCAAAAGTATGGATAAAATCAGTTTTGGGTAATGATTGCAAAAAAGTGACTTTTACAATGGCTGCTTCCATTTTTCTAAATAAGGAGGACTGATATCAACCATTGGTGATACCTATACTTTCTGGTGCACCTTATTATTATTATTATTATTATTATTATTATACAGGATTTATATAGGGCCAACAGTTTGCACAGCACTTTACAATATAAAAGGAGAGAATACAGCTACAATACAATGAAATACAAAAGGGTTAAGAGGGCCCTGCGCATAAGAGCTTACAATCTAATATAGTGGGACAAGTGGTACAAATGGTTATACTGTGACGGTGAGTAATAAGTTGATGGAAGTGATAAAAGTTCAGTTAGTTGGAGGTGTGATAGGCTTCCCTGAAGAGATGCGTTTTCAGAGATTGCCTAAAGGCAGCCAGAGAGTTCCAGAGGATGGGAGAAGCTCCAGGGGAAGTCCTGGAGATGAGCATGGAGAATGCCTGCCACAAAATGGCAGAAGGTGACTGTTGTGATAAAGAGGCAACTCTGAGTATGTGCGTGCAAGACATTTTATGTTTAGAACAGTTACAATAATCATAAGGAATTGTTATATTGTAATGTTATATTAAAAAATGTTATATTGTAAAAAAAAAATCGAATGTATGCAGATTTGTGTTGGTACACTATAAAAGATATCTATTGGACATAGTCATAGAAATACACAGACTTTTTTTGGTGACATAGGTTGGACATGTGGGATGCCTACATGGACATCCATATTTCTGCAATAGATCAGTAGCATCCTCCTATGTATGTAAACTTTGGGTCATATAATGTGCAAATATATATCAGTGCATCTGAATAAAGTGGAAGAGACAGTGGTAGAGGAATTGAATGGGGGTAGGAATACAGGTAGAGAAAGGGCAAAGAAAAGGAAAATAGGAGAAAAGGAAAAAGGGGGGAGTTGTAGAAGGGAGACAGGAAAGATCCCTTGCATAGGGGAAGATGGGAGCAACTTGGCTCCCAACCTTCGTTCACACCTTCAAGGCTCATCTGTATGTCCAATTTCAGCATAGGTTGGTATACCTGCCTCAAGTAAATAATATTGTACCCTATGCCACTGAGCCTCTCCAGCAGGTAGCCAGAGTATAGAGTTTTTCATAAAGGATAGGAATAATTGAGCTATTGTAATTTGGTCATGTGTGATATTGCCTTTCAAATTGTTTAGCATAGGGATGATCACAACGCTGTTACTGGAGTGGAGACCCGTAGCTAGCAGTTTATTGCCAGTGTGTGTGGTCCCTGAACTATACATTTTTTTTTTTATTATTGACAACCTGAATGTAGCGACCTCACCTCTCACTCCCTCCTTCTCTTCTTGATCATTGGCTCTCGTCTAGGGGACCAGGGAGGAGAGTGTGGCACACCACCAGCTCGTATCCTCTTATGTGCAGAGGTGTGAGCTATAACCTTTTACCTTCGGGCCTGTGCCCCTGTCCAGAGCCAAAACTTCCCTTGAGAATGACCCTTTAACTCCCAGAAAGTCAAGTTTCACACCACTGAAAGTCCAACACTTATTTATTCTTCAGAGCAATAAATAGTCCTTTAAGAGCGACTGGTCAGACATAGAACAGAACAAAGTGTGGAGGAGGTCCAGGCACAAACTTGAACTTGGGTTTTCTCCTGTTCCGTTATAGTGCGAACAGGCTTGGTGCACAGTCGCTGCCACCGACCGTGAGGGGGTCTCTGCCACAGACCAGATGAATAAGGCCTCTGCCACAGACCTGGTTGTTGGGTCTCTGCCACCGACCTGATTCACGATGGGTCCCTGCCACAGACCATGAGAACGTGGACTGCCTTCTATAGGAAATGGCCCCGGTCAGAGAGAGGACATCCATCCGGACAGTTACCAGAGGCCCCGCCGTCACCAGCAAATGCTGCACTGGGTCTTCGGAAGGGTCACCTCCCTGGCCTCCTCGTCCCAGATTCGGGTGTCCAACACCGGAGGACACACTAGGAGCCCTCGATCCCTTGCAGGACCCAGTCGAACTTACTGGGCCCCAGGCCTCCAGAGAGTACCTCACCCCAGACTAAAGGTGTCTGGGGTGGAACCGCAACTCCGTCCCTGGGCCTAGGGCACCCGGAGACTCCACGCACATGCACCCAGGCCGAAGGTGCCTGGGCGCGGACCTCGTGCAGAAGATGTCTGCCCCCTTTATACCCTCTCCCAGCATGCACAGCGGGTTCCCCGCCCCGCTGTACTACTGCCGCGAGAGGACACAAAGGGCACAGCCCTCCAATGGTGGTTCAACCCCAGCCCATGGCAACAGTGCCACCCATAGGCCGCAGGGAACTAGACACCATTGATATCCTCCACTGACATAAATTGGTCCAGGAATCCTAACAATTGTTGCATCTGAGCCTGATACCACTCAGATGCCTCCCCTAAATATGACCACCCGCTACATGTAGAAAGGATTATCTAGCAATTGGACAGGTGTATTGGCTAGTAGGAAAAAATGTAATTCTATTATATGAATCACGTGCCAGATTAAAGGAATATTTCACTTTTATTGTTTCACTTTAACCACTTCTCCACCGGGCCTATTCTGGCACTTCTCTCCTTCATGTAAATATCATAATTTTTTTGCTAGAAAATTAATCAGAACCCCCAAACATTATATATATATATATATATATATATATATATATATATATATATATATTTTTTAGCAGACGCCCTAGGGAATAAAATGGTGGTCATTGCAACTTTTTATATCGCACGGTATTTGCGCAATCATTTTTCAAACTTTTTTGGGGAAAAAAACGTTTCATGAATTAAAAAATAACAAAACAGTAAAGTTAGCCCAATTTTTTTGTATAATGTGAAAGATGATGTTACGCCGAGTAAATAGATACCTAACATGTCACGTTTTAAAATTGCGCACACTCATGGAATGGCGCCAAACTTCAGTACTTAAAAATCTCCATAGGCGATGCTTTAATTTTTTTTACAGGTTACTATTTTCGAGTTACAGAGGAGGTCTGGTGCTAGAATTGTTGCACACGCTCTAACGCATGTGGCGATACCTCTCATGTGGGGTTTGAACGACGTTTACATATGTGGGCGGGACTTACATGCACGTTCGCTTCTGAGCGCGAGCTACCGGGGACAGGGGCGTTTTACTTTTTTTTTTTACTATTTCTTTTTTATTTCACTTAATTTTTTTTATTTTTATACATTTTTTTACATTTATTGTTTTTTTGATCACTTTTATTCCTATTACAAGGAATGTAAACATCCCTTGTAATAGGAATCATTGTGACAGGTCCTCTTTATGGAAAGATGTGGGGTCGATAAGACCCCACATCTCTCCTCCAGGCTTAAAAGCATGAGATCGTGAAAATAATTCACAGATCTCATGCCGACAGCACCGGATGGCGGCGGGGGGGGGGCGTCCCCTCCCGCCACCTATAAGAACGATCAAGCGGTGGAACTGCCACTATGATTGTTCTTATTGTGCACAGAATCGCCGGCAAAATACAGTGATATCTGAATGATGCCTGTAGCTGCAGGCATTATTCAGATATCACCGCACAAAGTCGAGGACGTCATATGACGTCCTCAGTGGAGAAGTGGTTAAAGCGGAGGTTCACCCACATTTTACAGATTGCTGTCAACAGTCCCTCTTAGCATGAATATAAACAAAAGACTAACCTTTTTTTTTTTTTTGCTGTGCAGTTTTCATTAATCTTCTTTCTTCATTCCTACTTCCGGGATTTCCTCCCGCGGGAGTAGGCGTGTCCTTTGCTGTGCTACGGGTCGCTGTGTATGCTGTGTAGAGAGTGCGCATCCCCGAGATAGAGCCGCAGTGATCTATGGGAGCTCCCGCGGCGTGTACTGGGGATGACGCCGCCCGTTACTATGACAACCATAATGCTTACGGCGCAGGTCGCCGTAGAGAGTGCGCATCCCCGAGATAGAGCGGTGAATGCCGGGAGCTGAGCATTCACCACATCCAGGAAGCAATTGCTTGTGGGCTTCACAATGCCCACAAGCAAAATGGCAAATGCATAGATAAAATAATATAAGTTTATCTTTGCTATGAAAATGGACGGGTGATGCTGCAAGACACCTAAAAAGTGAGTACTCAATTGCGATATATAAATCCACTGATTTAATACAAAAAAAAAAAAACGAATGGTCGCGGAACCTCCGCTTTAAGCATTATTAAAATCACTGCTCCTGAAAAAACTTCAGTTTTTAAAACTTTTTATTGCATTGATACATGTCACTTGTGGCATGACCCAGGTCCCCAAACACTTTTTATGACAATAACTTGCATATTAACCTTTAAAATTAGCACTTTAGATTTCTCTCATAGACTTTTAAAGGGTGTTCCACGGCTTTTCGAATTTGCCGCGAACACCCCAAATTCTTCGCTGTTCGTCGAACGGGCGAACAGCCAATGTTCGAGTCAAACTCATGTTCGACTCGAACATAAAGCTCATCCCTACTTGTAACACGAATGGGTCACATGACACCGGGGAGGGAAAATGGCTAATTGGGCCCAATTTGGACATTTTCACTTAGGGGTGTACTTACTTTTGTTGCCAGCGGTTTAGACATTAATGGCTGTGTGTTGAGTTATTTTGAGGGGCCAGCAAATTTACACGGTTATACAAGCTGCACACGCACTACTTTACATCGTAGCAAAGTGTAATTTATTCAGTGTTGTCACATGAAAAGCTATAATAAAATATTTTCAAAAATGTGAGATACTGTAGTTACATAGTTGGTAAGGTTGAATAAAGACACTAGTCCATCCAGTTCAGCCTGAGAGTGTGTGTATGCGTGCATGTCGCCACCACTTTCAATATCCCTGTACATTTTGGTTTACTAAGAAACGCATCTAGAAGTGTTTTTTTTTTTTTTTAAATCTATCTACATTCTCTGCAGACAGCACCAACTGTGGAAGGGATTTCCTCATCCTTACTGCTCTAACATTAAAGAACACCTTATGCAGTTTAGGATTGAACTTTTTGTCGTCCAACTTTGTTGTGCGATCACGTGTCTTCTTTACAAACCAAAGACTAAATAGTTTCCTCCCAACGCTAGAGCCAACATTTTAAAGATTTTTATATTGGGATTATATCCCTACTTGGCGTCTCTTCTCCGGAGAGAATAATTTTTATGTTTGTAGTTATTCCCCATAACTGAAGTCCTTTAGACCTTCTTTCGGCATTCTCCAGTTCAACATATCTTTCTAATCGGTGACCAGAACTGGACTGCATACACAACATATGGTTAAACCAGAGTTTTGTAAAGTGGTAGAGTGGTAGTTTTACCTCTTGAGTAAATACCATTTTTAATGTATGCTAGTAGTCTGCTGGTCTTGCTTGCTGCAGCTTGGCATTGCCCGCTATTGTTAAGTCTGTGATCTACAAGGACCCCTAGATCCTTTTCCATCCAAGAGGTTCTCCCCCTAGCATGTACCACGTATTCATATTTGTAACTTCTAAGTGCATTACTTTACATTTTTCTACATTGAACCTCATCTACTATTAAGCTGCCTAACCCGTACCCCCCAACTTTTGAACTTCAGAATGAGGGACACTTGAGGGAGGAAGCAACCTGCGGCGCATTACGTGCACTGCAGCAAAAGTGGGTGTGGCCAAAATTAACAGTGGGAGGGAAATAATGGATGTGGTTATACAAAACCCAGGTTTCCTTGTACCTATAAAATATGCTTTTATTGCTCACAGGTCACAGGGATACAGAGTCACAGGGATACATAAAAACCCCAGCAAAATCATTAAAAAAAAAGAATAAAAAGCTTCCATTACAAATGTTTTTTGCATGAACTATGGAAGTGTGCATTATACAAAGCGTAGAAGGATTCAGGAGTACAATACACACAGAGTTAAGGGTTCAGGAATGTGTTACATGCAGAGTGCAGGGCTCAGGAGTGCGCTATGTACAGAGTGCAGGGCTCAGGAGTGCGCTATGTACAGAGTGCAGGGCTCAGGAGTGCGCTATGTACAGAGTGCAGGGCTTAGGAGTGCGCTATGTACAGAGTGCAGGGTTCAGGAGTGCACTATGCACACAATGCAGAGATCATGAGTTGTGCGCTAGGTACACAATGCAGAAATTAGGAGTGCACTAGGTACACATTGCAGATATCAGGAGTGCACTATGTACCTAATGCAGAGACCAGGAGTGCACTATGTACCTAATGCAGAGACCAGGAGTGCACTACGTACACAGTGGAGAGACCAGGAGTGCACTACGTACACAGTGGAGGGATCAGGAGGGCACTACGTACACAGTGGAGGGATCGGGAGGGCACTACGTACACAGTGGAAGGATCAGGAGGGCACTATGTACACAGTGGAGGGATCAGGAGGGCACTACGTACACAGTGGAGGGATCAGGAGGGCACTACCTATACAGTGGAAGGATCAGGAGGGCACTACGTACACAGTGGAGGGATCACAAAGGCACTACATATACAGTGGAGGGATCAGGAGGGCACTACATTTACAGTGGAGGGATCAGGAGGGCACTACATTTACAGTGGAGGGATCAGGAGGGCACTACATTTACAGTGGAGGGATCAGGAGGGCACTACATTTACAGTGGAGGGATCAGGAGGGCACTACATATACAGTGGAGGGATCAGGAGGGCACTACGTATACAGTGGAGGGATCAGGAGGGCACTACGTACACAGTGGAGGGATCAGGAGGGCACTACATATACAGTGGAGGGATCAGGAGGGCACTACGTACACAGTGGAGGGATCAGGAGGGCACTACATATACAGTGGAGGGATCAGGAGGGCACTACATATACAGTGGAGGGATCAGGAGGGCACTACATATACAGTGGAGGGATCAGGAGGGCACTACGTACACAGTGGAGGGATCAGGAGGGCATTATGTACACAGTGGAGGGATCAGGATCAGGAGGGCACTACATATACAGTGGAGGGATCAGGAGGGCACTATGTACACAGTGGAGGGATCAGGAGGGCACTACATATACAGTGGAGGGATCAGGAGGGCTCTATGTACACCATGGAGGGATCAGGAGGGCACTACATATACAGTGGAGGGATCAGGAGGGCACTACACATACAGTGGAGGGATCAGGAGGGCACTACACATACAGTGGAGGGATCAGGAGGGCACTACATATACAGTGGAGGGATCAGGAGGGCACTATGTACACAGTGGAGGGATCAGGAGGGCACTATGTACACAGTGGAGGGATCAGGAGGGCACTATGTACACAGTGGAGGGATCAGGAGGGCACTATGTACACAGTGGAGGGATCAGGAGGGCACTACATATACAGTGGAGGGATCAGGAGGGCACTATGTACACCATGGAGGGATCAGGAGGGCACTACATATACAGTGGAGGGATCAGGAGGGCACTACACATACAGTGGAGGGATCAGGAGGGCACTACATATACAGTGGAGGGATCAGGAGGGCACTATGTACACAGTGGAGGGATCAGGAGGGCACTATGTACACAGTGGAGGGATCAGGAGGGCACTACATATACAGTGGAGGGATCAGGAGGGCACTATGTACACCATGGAGGGATCAGAAGGGCACTACATATACAGTGGAGGGATCAGGAGGGCACTACACATACAGTGGAGGGATCAGGAGGGCACTACACATACAGTGGAGGGATCAGGAGGGCACTATGTACACCATGGAGGGATCAGGAGGGCACTACATTTACAGTGGAGGGATCAGGAGGGCACTACATATACAGTGGAGGGATCAGGAGGGCACTACATATACAGTGGAGGGATCAGGAGGGCACTACACATACAGTGGAGGGATCAGGAGGGCACTACATATACAGTGGAGAGATCAGGAGGGCACTACACATACAGTGGAGGGATCAGGAGGGCACTATGTACACAGTGGAGGGATCAGGAGGGCACTATGTACACAGTGGAGGGATCAGGAGGGCACTACATATACAGTGGAGGGATCAGGAGGGCTCTATGTACACCGTGGAGGGATCAGGAGGGCACTACATATACAGTGGAGGGATCAGGAGGGCACTACACATACAGTGGAGGGATCAGGAGGGCACTACATATACAGTGGAGGGATCAGGAGGGCACTATGTACACAGTGGAGGGATCAGGAGGGCACTATGTACACAGTGGAGGGATCAGGAGGGCACTACATATACAGTGGAGGGATCAGGAGGGCACTATGTACACCATGGAGGGATCAGGAGGGCACTACATATACAGTGGAGGGATCAGGAGGGCACTATGTACACAGTGGAGGGATCAGGAGGGCACTACATATACAGTGGAGAGATCAGGAGGGCACTATGTACACCATGGAGGGATCAGGAGGGCACTACATATACAGTGGAGGGATCAGGAGGGCACTACACATACAGTGGAGGGATCAGGAGGGCACTACATATACAGTGGAAGGATCAGGAGGGCACTATGTACACCATGGAGGGATCAGAAGGGCACTACATTTACAGTGGAGGGATCAGGAGGGCACTACACATACAGTGGAGGGATCAGGAGGGCACTACATATACAGTGGAGGGATCAGGAGGGCACTACACATACAGTGGAGGGATCAGGTGGGCACTACATATACAGTGGAGGGATCAGGAGGGCACTACATATACAGTGGAGGGATCAGGAGGGCACTATGTACACAGTGGAGGGATCAGGAGGGCACTACATATACAGTGGAGGGATCAGGAGGGCTCTATGTACACCGTGGAGGGATCAGGAGGGCACTACATATACAGTGGAGGGATCAGGAGGGCACTACACATACAGTGGAGGGATCAGGAGGGCACTACATATACAGTGGAGGGATCAGGAGGGCACTATGTACACAGTGGAGGGATCAGGAGGGCACTATGTACACAGTGGAGGGATCAGGAGGGCACTACATATACAGTGGAGGGATCAGGAGGGCACTATGTACACCATGGAGGGATCAGGAGGGCACTACATATACAGTGGAGGGATCAGGAGGGCACTACACATACAGTGGAGGGATCAGGAGGGCACTACATATACAGTGGAGGGATCAGTAGGGCACTATGTACACAGTGGAGGGATCAGGAGGGCACTATGTACACAGTGGAGGGATCAGGAGGGCACTACATATACAGTGGAGGGATCAGGAGGGCACTATGTACACCATGGAGGGATCAGGAGGGCACTACATATACAGTGGAGGGATCAGGAGGGCACTACACATACAATGGAGGGATCAGGAAGGCACTACATATACAGTGGAAGGATCAGGAGGGCACTATGTACACCATGGAGGGATCAGGAGGGCACTACATTTACAGTGGAAGGATCAGGAGGGCACTACACATACAGTGGAGGGATCAGGAGGGCACTACATATACAGTGGAGGGATCAGGAGGGCACTACACATACAGTGGAGGGATCAGGAGGGCACTACATATACAGTGGAGAGATCAGGAGGGCACTACACATACAGTGGAGGGATCAGGAGGGCACTATGTACACAGTGGAGGGATCAGGAGGGCACTATGTACACAGTGGAGGGATCAGGAGGGCACTACATATACAGTGGAGGGATCAGGAGGGCTCTATGTACACCGTGGAGGGATCAGGAGGGCACTACATATACAGTGGAGGGATCAGGAGGGCACTACACATACAGTGGAGGGATCAGGAGGGCACTACATATACAGTGGAGGGATCAGGAGGGCACTACATATACAGTGGAGGGATCAGGAGGGCACTATGTACACAGTGGAGGGATCAGGAGGGCACTATGTACACAGTGGAGGGATCAGGAGGGCACTACATATACAGTGGAGGGATCAGGAGGGCACTATGTACACCATGGAGGGATCAGGAGGGCACTACATATACAGTGGAGGGATCAGGAGGGCACTACACATACAGTGGAGGGATCAGGAGGGCACTACATATACAGTGGAGGGATCAGGAGGGCACTATGTACACAGTGGAGGGATCAGGAGGGCACTATGTACACAGTGGAGGGATCAGGAGGGCACTACATATACAGTGGAGGGATCAGGAGGGCACTATGTACACCATGGAGGGATCAGGAGGGCACTACATATACAGTGGAGGGATCAGGAGGGCACTACACATACAGTGGAGGGATCAGGAGGGCACTACATATACAGTGGAAGGATCAGGAGGGCACTATGTACACCATGGAGGGATCAGGAGGGCACTACATTTACAGCATAGTTGCCAACATTGGAAAAAAGAAATCGGGGACACTTTTCTGCAAGTAGGCGGAGCCTTGATTTAATTAGGGGGCGGGGCATGCATTTGTGTATGAGAGGCTGGGAGAAAAATGGGCGTGGTTTACGGTGAATCGCGGGCGTGGCTTAAATGGGCGTGGTTAAGGGGCGTGGTTAATGACACACACACACACAGAGAGACCCAGCGAGAGAGAGAGAGACCCAGCGAGAGAGAGCGAGAGAGACCCAGCGAGAGAGAGCGAGAGAGACCCAGCGAGAGAGAGCGAGAGAGAGCGACCCAGTGAGAGAGAGAGACCCAGCGAGAGAGAGCGAGAAAGAGACCCAGCGAGAGAGAGCGAGAGAGAGACCCAGCGAGAGAGAGCGAGAGAGAGACCCAGCGAGAGAGAGCGAGAGAGAGACCCAGCGAGAGAGAGCGAGAGAGAGACCCAGCGAGAGAGACCCAGCGAGAGAGACCCAGCGAGAGAGACCCAGCGAGAGAGAGACCCAGCGAGAGAGACCCAGCGAGAGAGACCCAGCGAGAGAGAGAGACCCAGCGAGAGAGAGCGAGAGAGAGAGACCCAGCGAGAGAGAGAGACCCAGCGAGAGAGAGCGAGAGAGAGACCCAGCGAGAGAGAGCGAGAGAGAGACCCAGCGAGAGAGACCCAGCGAGAGAGACCCAGCGAGAGAGAGCGAGAGAGAGACCCAGCGAGAGAGAACGAGAGAGACCCAGCGAGAGAGAGCGAGAGAGACCCAGCGAGAGAGACCCAGCGAGAGAGACCCAGCGAGAGACACACACACACACACACACACACACACACGATAAAAATAACCGCCCCACCCAAAAAAACAACAGAAAAAAAAAAAAAACCCACAGCAAAAAACGAAAAAGGAGCACTTTACTATTTGCGGCCTACTAGTCAGTGACTCAGTCCAGTCAACCCTCCACGTGGCGCCGGCTCGGCTGCAGTGTCCGCGGCCTAATTTGTCCCCAGGGGGTCGTCACCCACTTGACTTCCAATCTCGAACTGCCCCCCAAAAAAAACAAAAAAACCCCAGGATAACCCCCCCCCGGCCCCCCCCCCCAGAAAAGAAAAAAAAAAAAGGGGGACTCAGTTCCGAGTACTTACTTGGCTTCCGAGGCTCGGTTCCTCCTAGGCAGTCCGGAACAGTCCTCCTCCTAAAAGTCCTCCTCCTAAAAGTCCTCCTACGCAGCTGCAGTACGCACGTCCTCCTCCTCTCTCTCTATCCAACGGACTGGGCTCTGATTTGCGTGGGCTGCGTGGTAAGTTAACTAGCCACGCCCCCTTGCAATAGTACTGCAAATAAGAATACAGAGCGAGAGCATGTGTCCTCCTTGTCCAGTAGAAGACAACAGGAGGACAAAAATGAGGCGGGGGAGGATATTCTGAGAGGATAGGGAATGACTAACCGCAGCGCTTAGCGATGGGCGGGACATTGTATTTTAGATGGCCGGGACAAATTTCAGATGGCCGGGACTACTCTTAAAATTCGGGAAAAAAAACGGGAAACAATATGTACGGGACAAGACTCACAAATCCGTGAATGTCCCGGGAAATCCGGGACTATTGGCAACTATGTTACAGTGGAGGGATCAGGAGGGCACTACACATACAGTGGAGGGATCAGGAGGGCACTACATATACAGTGGAGGGATCAGGAGGGCACTACACATACAGTGGAGGGATCAGGAGGGCACTACATATACAGTGGAGAGATCAGGAGGGCACTACACATACAGTGGAGGGATCAGGAGGGCACTATGTACACAGTGGAGGGATCAGGAGGGCACTATGTACACAGTGGAGGGATCAGGAGGGCACTACATATACAGTGGAGGGATCAGGAGGGCTCTATGTACACAGTGGAGGGATCAGGAGGGCACTACATATACAGTGGAGGGATCAGGAGGGCACTACACATACAGTGGAGGGATCAGGAGGGCACTACATATACAGTGGAGGGATCAGGAGGGCACTACATATACAGTGGAGGGATCAGGAGGGCACTATGTACACAGTGGAGGGATCAGGAGGGCACTATGTACAGAGTGGAGGGATCAGGAGGGCACTACATATACAGTGGAGGGATCAGGAGGGCACTACATATACAGTGGAGGGATCAGGAGGGCACTACATATACAGTGGAGGGATCAGGAGGGCACAACACATACAGTGGAGGGATCAGGAGGGCACTACATATACAGTGGAGGGATCAGGAGGGCACTACATATACAGTGGAGGGATCAGGAGGGCACTATGTACACAGTGGAGGGATCAGGAGGGCACTATGTACAGAGTGGAGGGATCAGGAGGGCACTACATATACAGTGGAGGGATCAGGAGGGCACTACATATACAGTGGAGGGATCAGGAGGGCACTATGTACACAGTGGAGGGATCAGGAGGGCACTATGTACAGAGTGGAGGGATCAGGAGGGCACTACATATACAGTGGAGGGATCAGGAGGGCACTACATATACAGTGGAGGGATCAGGAGGGCACTACATATACAGTGGAGGGATCAGGAGGGCACAACACATACAGTGGAGGGATCAGGAGGGCACTACATATACAGTGGAGGGATCAGGAGGGCACTACATATAAAGTGGAGGGATCAGGAGGGCACTATGTACACAGTGGAGGGATCAGGAGGGCACTATGTACAGAGTGGAGGGATCAGGAGGGCACTACATATACAGTGGAGGGATCAGGAGGGCACTACATATACAGTGGAGGGATCAGGAGGGCACTACATATACAGTGGAGGCAGGGCCGGCCCTACCATGGGACCAGATGGTACCATTGTACCAGGCGGCACTTTTAGGGGGGCGGCAAAGCTGTGAGCAGAAAAATCTATCCACAAAATGTAGCTGTAAAACTTGTATGCCCCTGTTGCCTGCCTAATTTAAGGATTATGCGCTCCTACTCACTGCTCTGCGGCAGCAGATGCACCCCTTTCTAGGCTCCCTTCTTGAGTTCCTATGTTTGCCCCCCCCCCTGGATCGGAGGTGGTACAGTCCCAGCGAAAGTGCATGTGGGCGGAGCAGAAAGAGAACCTCACACTGCAGCATCGATCTTTGGTTCCCGCCCAGCACACAGCAAAGCGCTCCTCCTCCAGAGCAGAGTGAAGGTGTGTAAATCATGGATGACAGGCTGGATCCTCTTCCACTGTGAGTCCCGACTGCTCTGCATTCCATATACTGTGATTATAAACGTGCCCTGCACTTTTCACTGCAGGTTTATTGAAAGTAAAATTCTTAAACAGGTTAGGAATTAGTGTGATATTTCAGGTGCTACATTATATGTAATCCACATACACATTATATCTTCTAAAAAGAATGATTTTTTAATAAGATATAATGTGTATGTGGATTACATCTACAGTATGTAGCACCTGAAATATCATACTAATCCCTAACCTGTTCAAGAATATAACATTACACAGCAAAGGAGGTGATTTCTTATCCCAGCCCAACTTCAAGAAAGTCCACTCTTGCAGCGTGGGGGAGGGGGGAGAAGGGGGATACTGTATAGTCTTTTTTTACTTGATTCTATGCTTCAGCCAGCTCCAGTGCTCTCCTCCTCCTCCCTATCACATATAGAGGAAGATTAACCCTGTATGGTCTAAATTGGAGGCTGGAGTGTGACCACTGTCACTCCTAACTGACACAGGAGCTGCAGGGGACCAGTAACAGAACTGCAGAGAGCCCGCTGAAGCAAAGTACAAGGTAAAACTGAATACACAGCAAAGAATTCATTGGGTTCAGCAGGGGCTGAATTTTTGATCGGTGTATAACCCTCTCTGTTAGACAGAAACCGATTGTTATATCCACTTCTGCTGGAAATCCTTGTTCAATTAGCTGTTTGCAGCCAAACGGAAGCAGTGCTGATCAGTGTATTTTGATAGGGGAGAGTCCCTGCTGTCAGAATACAATTCCCACATCCATCCAACTTGTGTGGATGGAGGAATCTGTCAGCCACTTGCTTGAGCCCCATCTCGATCCAGCAATGTGCACAAGAGCACTTGCTCTCTAGTGCAGGGGTCTCCAAACTCTCTAAAGGGCCAGTTTACTGTCTTTCAGACTTCAGGGGGGCCGAACTGTGCCCAGTGGGAGTTAACAATGTGCGATCTGGTGTCGTTGGGAGGAATAGTGCCCCTTTTTTTGTCAGTAGAAGGAATTATGCCCCATCATTGGTGTCATTGGCAGGAATAATGCCTCAAGGGCCAGATAAAGGCAAGCAAAGGGCCACATCTGGCCCCAGGGCCGCAGTTTGGAGACCACTGCTCTAGTGGACTGTTTTTTTATAGTGCACTTTAATATTACTTTGCACTGTGTGTTTGATTTGCAGCACTGGGAGTTTGGTAGTAACTCCAAAACCAAATTGTGTACAAATGAACCATAAGAATTTGACTAGAGTTATTTGAATATTTGGGAGTTATTCATGTTATATGTTATAGTATTTTACATTTTTTATTTACAGTTCCCTCACAAAATGTTTTTGCAGCACAGGGATTTTGGTCCCACATACATGTGATATGTAATTGAATATTTATGAGTTGTTCGCATTATATGTTTTGGGATTCGCCCCTTCATAATTTTGTTTGCAGCACTGGTATTTTGGTTCCATATTCATGTGCTATATATTTCACTTGGTCAGATTTGATAATGACACATACACTAAATTTGATATAATTTATAGGGGTACTGTTATACACTAGGGTGTATATACTCCTGGTCTCTGTGCTCTGCAGTTTACTGCTCTTGACTTCTGCACATTGTATATTACTGTACATACTCTACCTCTGAACACTGTACACACTGCTCCTGATCCTTGTACTTTGTAATCTATCCAATTCTGACCTCTGCACTATATATATATATGTATTTGTGTGTGTGTGTGTGTGTGTGTGTGTAAGATAATTGGTCATGGGGGGGCGCAGCTTGGCATGTTCGCCCTGGGTGCTGGTTGACTTTGTCCCGGCACTGCCCCCTGCACTGTGAGGCAAATTGCCCGCTCCACTCCCCGCTGCACTTCAAGCATTTTTATTATTAACTTTTTTACTAGTAATGGCAGTGATCTACGACATTGCGGTGGACAGGTTCGGACACTTTTGACACATATTTGGGATCATTGACATCTATACAGCGATCTGTGCTATAAAACTGCACTGATTACTGTGTAAATGTCACTGTCTGGAAAGGGGTTAAATGGGGAGGTGTTTCTAACTGGGGGGGATGGGACTGACTAGAGGAGGAGAGAGATCTCTGTTCCTAATCACTAAGAACAGCAGATCTGTCTCTCCTCCCCTGTCAGAATGGGGATCTGTCTGTTTACATTGACAGATCCCCGTTCTGGCTCTCTCTGTGGAGCGATCGTGGCCGCCGGCCAAGCACAGGTCCTTTTATACTCCAATATACATGTATAGAGCCATGACAGGTCCTCTTTATACTTCTATATACCTGTATAGAGCCATGTAAGGTCCTTATTATACTTCTATATACATGTATAATGCCATGACTGGTCCTCTTTATACTCCTACATACATGTATAGAGCCATGACAGGTCCTCTTTATACTCCTACATACATGTATAGAGCCATGATAGGTCCTCTTTATACTCCTACATACATGTATAGAGCCATGACAGGTCCTCTTTATACTCCTACATACATGTATAGAGCCATGACAGGTCCTCTTTATACTCCTACATACATGTATAGAGCCATGTAAGGTCCTTATTATACTTCTATATACACGTATAATGCCATGACTGGTCCTCTTTACACTCCTATACATGTATAGAGCCATAACAGGTCCTCTTTATACTCTTATATACATGTATAGAGCCATGACAGGTCCACTTTATACTCTTATATACATGTATAGAGCCATAACAGGTCCTCTTTACACTCTTATATACATGTATAGAGCCATGACAGGTCCACTTTAGTTATCATAATATAAAATAATGGATGTGGGGGCATTTTGGTGGGTGTGATTTTTTTTGGGGGGGGGCAGCATTTCATTTTTGGTACCAGGCAGCACAATGTCTTGGGCCGACACTGAGTGGAGGGATCAGGAGGGCACTACATATACAGTGGAGGGATCAGGAGGGCACTACACATACAGTGGAGGGATCAGGAGGGCACTACATATACAGTGGAGGGATCAGGAGGGCACTACATATACAGTGGAGAGATCAGGAGGGCACTACATCCAAGAGCCCTTGTTACTAAAGTGTGGTAAACATAGGTTTAGTAGAACGCCACCAGACTACAATATCCTTTAATTTTTCAATACATTCTTCTTGTATTGTGACACCAGCAACATTTATGTTAAAGATAATGGATGGATGGATGGATGGACAGAACACTCAGACATTCCAGATTATTTTCTCCCTGTCAGAGTCTATGTAAGTACCATATGACTTGTGCTGACAGAGAGGAATACAGGCTGTCTTGTGTTCTGTCTGCCCCACAGAGAATCTTTATCACAAGTCTTGCTGGTGTCAGTATACAAGCCTGGAGGGATTGGGTGAACGATTTTGTTCTCTGGAACTCCATGCTGGCAGCATTGCAGGCAAACACAACTCACTGTGTATCAGCCTAGCAGCATGTCCCCATAGCAGGCTGTGTCCTCTCCTCCCTCCCTCGCTCTCCCCATCAATGCAACTTATGGCATCTCCTCTTCTTAGAAATCAAAGGAGGCGGGCCAAGAAATGGGGCGGGTAAAGTGTTTCCCATTGGCTGAGGAGACAGAAGAGAGATTGTATATCAATCCGCCTCTGAAATGTTCTTGCCGGGTCTAAGTAAAGATCATCGGCTTATGCGGCCAGCCTGCTGTATCCCTCCACAAAACAAAAAAGTCCCCAGTTTCCAGGCAGCAATAGAGGATATGCAGGCAATGACATAAAAAAAAACCCACAGTAACATCTACAAATACTAACATGTAAATTTTCGGGGTGCTTAAAGAATTTTGAGGGAGCTTGATGTACAAATGCCTCTTTCCCTATGCAGTTGTTGCTTGACAGAGGGGGCGGGTTTGGGTAGCAGTCCCGCCCACACCCGACATCACAGCTTGGATCTGACAGCTGCAGTCTCTCAGGGGGGCTGCACAGTGCACACCCAGCTGTCTTGCTCACCAATCACTGGCTGTGCTGATAGTGCACACTGCTGCAAGTCCAATTGAGCTAGAAGGCAACATTAATCAAACCAAATTATGCGGGAAAAGCCTCTGCACAGCGGGACAAACTTGTAAATGCGGGAAAGTCCCGCGGAATCCGGGACTGTTGGGAGGTATGCCTAACCCTCTATTTTCTTGAGGTCTTCTTGTAAAGTTGCTGCTCTTCCTAGCTTTGTATCTTTAGCATGCACTAAAAATAGAGCTATTTATTCCAACCTCTGTATCGTTTATGAACAAGTTCAACAGAATTGGTCCCAGGACAGAGCCCTGGGGCACCCTGCTGACAGCTCTAGACCTCTGAGAAAACTTATGCAGGAGGATTTGTTTAATCTCTGTGTATTACAGTCACTTCACTGGGTATATGTACGGGTTTACAACCACCTTAACCTAAAATACGCCAGTAGGTTGGCTTTCACTCTTAATTGGCCCTGCTGTGCCTGAATGTGTGTGAGCTTGTATGATTGTAGTAAACACATTGAAATATAAGCCCTATCAGTAGCATTCACTAATGTAAATGGTTCTATATACTTTCTAAAGCACTGCAAAATATGTAAGTGCTATATTAATAAGTGAAATAAAAATAAGGTTTCTGTGGATAACCACAACGCATATGTAATCTTAGTTTTGATTTTTTTTATATAAATAGAAATAAAGAAAAGTAGAGTTGCAGTCTGCAGCTACCAAATGGATCTCATGGGGCAGAAACACAATCGGGAAATAAGACTGGTGATGTTGTAAATAACAAATCCTTGTTTCTTTCAACTGAAAAGACAGAATCTAGTTGCTATGGCCATTTTCTTATCCCCAGTCCTAATGTTTGGTATGTTTTCTGGCATAAGCCTTTAGCCAGTGCAGGATACTTCTGGGGATTTCAGTGTTCAACCTGTAATGCCGCGTACACACGGCCGTTTTTCTCGTCGAGAAAAACGACATTTTTTTCTTTCGACGAGAAAAACGATCGTCTGTGGGCTTTATGTCGTTTTTCTCGACGAGAAAAACGGCATTAAAAACGACGAGAAAAATTAGAACATGTTCTAATTTTTCTCGTCGTTTTTGTCCGACATTTTTCCCGCGGCAGTTTTCCCATAGGGAAACACTGCCGCGGAGCCCACAGACGGTCGTTTTTCTCAACAAGAGAAAAAACGACGTGAAAAACGACCGTGTGTGGGGAACAAGCTGTTCCCCCGTTTTTAATGACATTATTCACGGCGGTTTTTTAACCGCCGTGAATAATGATCGTGTGTACGCGGCATCAGTCTCACACATTACAACAAACAGAGGATCTTTTTATATCGCCATCTGCTCCCAATGTTAGAACCCCTGTTAGTTTATTATAGCTTCTTTTGTAATATTACTCCAGCAAACGAGACAGGATAAGTAAGTGTAGTAGGCTAAAGCGTCTCCCTCAATGATGTCTCTATAATTATATTCACCTGGGGACTCTTAGATGCCTTAGGTAACAACATCATATACAGGTCCTTCTCAAAAAATTAGCATATTGTGATAAAGTTCATTATTTTCTGTAATGTACTGATAAACATTAGACTTTCATATATTTTAGATTCATTACACACAACTGAAGTAGTTCAAGCCTTTTCTTGTTTTAATATTGATGATTTTGGCATACAGCTCATGAAAACCCAAAAATCCTATCTCAAAAAATTAGCATATCATGAAAAGGTTCTCTAAACGAGCTATTAACCTAATCATCTGAATCAACTAATTAACTCTAAACACCTGCAAAAGATTCCTGAGGCTTTTAAAAACTCCCAGCCTGGTTCATTACTCAAAACCGCAATCATGGGTAAGACTGCCGACCTGACTTCTGTCTAGAAGGCCATCATTGACACCCTCAAGCAAGAGGGTAAGACACAGAAAGAAATTTCTGAACGAATAGGCTGTTCCCAGAGTGCTGTATCAAGGCACCTCAGTGGGAAGTCTGTGGGAAGGAAAAAGTGTGGCAGAAAACGCTGCACAACGAGAAGAGGTGACCGGACCCTGAAGAAGATTGTGGAGAAGGACCGATTCCAGACCTTGGAGGACCTGCGGAAGCAGTGGACTGAGTCTGGAGTAGAAACATCCAGAGCCACCGTGAACAGGCGTGTGCAGGAAATGGGCTACAGGTGCCGCATTCCCCAGGTCAAGCCACTTTTGAACCAGAAACAGCAGCAGAAGCGCCTGACCTGGGCTACAGAGAAGCAGCACTGGACTGTTGCTCAGTGGTCCAAAGTACATTCGGAAATCAAGGTGCCAGAGTCTGGAGGAAGACTGGGGAGAGGGAAATGCCAAAATGCCTGAAGTCCAGTGTCAAGTACCCACAGTCAGTGATGGTCTGGGGTGCCATGTCAGCTGCTGGTGTTGGTCCACTGTGTTTTATCAAGGGCAGGGTCAATGCAGCTAGCTATCAGGAGATTTTGGAGCACTTCATGCTTCCATCTGCTGAAAAGCTTTATGGAGATGAAGATTTCATTTTTCAGCACGACCTGGCACCTGCTCACAGTGCCAAAACCACTGGTAAATGGTTTACTGACCATGGTATTACTGTGCTCAATTGGCCTGCCAACTCTCCTGACCTGAACCCCATAGAGAATCTGTGGGATATTGGGAAGAGAAAGTTGAGAGACGCAAGACCCAACACTCTGGATGAGCTTAAGGCCGCTATCGAAGCATCCTGGGCCTCCATAACACCTCAGCAGTGCCACAGGCTGGTTGCCTCCATGCCACGCCGCATTGAAGCAGTCATTTCTGCAAAAGGATTCCCGACCAAGTATTGAGTGCATAACTGAACATAATTATTTGAAGGTTGACTTTTTTTGTATTAAAAACACTTTTCTTTTATTGGTCGGATGAAATATGCTAATTTTTTGAGATAGGATTTGGGGGTTTTCATGAGCTGTATGCCAAAATCATCAATATTAAAACAAGAAAAGGCTTGAACTACTTCAGTTGTGTGTAATGAATCTAAAATATATGAAAGTCTAATGTTTATCAGTACATTACAGAAAATAATGAACTTTATCACAATATGCTAATTTTTTGAGAAGGACCTGTATATCAGTTTTACCATCTATGCCAGATCCCATGTGGCCATATAAACAGCTGTGCGTTACCTTAGCTGTGTGAATTCCCTTCTGCATGGCGAGTCTCATCAGACATTCTCTCTAGGCTCACGCTTCACATAAACATTGTTTGTCTGTGGGAGACCTTTAAGTTTTGCTCTATACAACATAAATTGTCTTATGCCCTGTACACACGATCTGAGTATCCGATGGTCTAAAATCCGGTGGAATTTTTCATCGGAATTCCATTCAAGCTGTCTTGCATACACACTGTCAGACTAAATTCCGACCGTCCAAAACGCGGTGACGTAAAACACTCTGACGAGCTGAGAAAAATGAAGTTCAATGCTTCCACGCATGCGTCGACATGATTCTGAGCATGCGTGGGTTTTTTCTCCGTCGGAGTTCCACACAGACGATAGGAATTTCCTATAGTTTTTTTTTCCATCGGACAAATTTAAAACCTGTTCTGTTTCTAAACACTGATGGGGAAAAAAGTCAGATGGGGCCCACACACAACCGGAATTTCCGATGAAACAAGTCCATCGGACTTGTTTCATCGGAAATTACGATCGTGTGTACAAGGCATAACATATTAAAAATATTTCATGCACAGTTTGGCTGGGATGGAAGATATGCACTGAGACATGTCCTAAGAAATTGACAATGACTTATGCTGAAATATTGGGAGCAGAAGCCCAGGCTTTCTGGCAATGCTAGCATAATACAGATTATGAGAATAAAAGCTACTTTAAACCATTCGTAACTGTGTGCAGTGTTTAGCCTTAACCCCCTTTTTTAAATGCTAAGTTCGCCTTTTGCATAAGACTTTCACATGGCCGAACACCCCCCGGATGAGCCGAACACCCCCCCCCCCCGGTTCGGTTCGCACCAGAACCTGCGAACGGACCGAAAGTTCACGCAAACTTTAGAACCCTATTAAATACAATGGACTCGAATGTTCGAAAACAAAAGTGCTAATTATCAAGGCTAATATGCAAGCTATTGTCCTAAAAGGGGTTTGGGGACCCGGGTCCTGCCCCAGGAGACGTGTCAATGCAAAAAAAAAGTTTTAAAAACTGCAGTTTTTTCGGGAGCAGTGATTTTAATGATGCTTGAAGTGAGAGAAAAAAAGTGAAATATTCCTTTTAAATATCATACCTGGGGGGTGTCTAAAGTATGCCTGTGAAGTGGCACGTGTTTCCCGTGTTTAGAACTTTCCCTGCACAAAATGACATTTCTAAAGGAAAACAAGTCATTTAAAACTGCTTGCGGCTTTAATGTAATGGATGAAATATGGATTAAAATCATTGAGAAAAATGGCATGGGTACCCCCCCACCCCCCAGCTCACTACCAGCCCCTTTGGGTCTTGTATGGATATTAAGGGGAACCCCGCACCCAAATAAAAAAAAGGCCCTTTATACTCTGAACAGCAGTATACAGGCGGTACAAACAAGACAGGGACTGTAGGTTTGTTCTTAAGTAGAATCTGTTTGTAATTTGTAACAGGTACATTTTTTAAGTGTAGCTCCAGCCCAAAAATCTATTTTTAAGCTTTTTGGAAAACATAGGGAAGGGTTATCATCCCTGTAACATTTGTTTTGCTGTCTGTGCAGTGGGCACCTGTTCAGAACATTTCACCTCACTTTCCGTCCCAATGACAAATGTTTTTTGAAAATTTGTTTTTTTTATTGAAACAAGGATTGGTGATAAAGCATCACTGGAGAGGAGACACCATTTTCTCATATTAACTCTTACAGGAGAGAATTTCCCTTCCTAAGGGTAGATTTCCGCTCACTTCCTGTTGTCTCCTTCTGTTTGCAAGTAGGAGTCGTTTGTAAGTTGGATGTTTGAAAGTAGGGGCCTGCCATATTTTCTCTGCAGAAATTTGTCCCTTAGGTGTTGGTGTTGCCACAACACTGTAAGCCCTCACAGTTACTCTTGGTGGGCGCTGGAATGCCCTGCTGTGAACTATTATATCAAGAATTGTAATTACATGCCATTGTCGAACAGTAGTAGGAAAAATTGGGCCTTTGGGGGTGGTGCTGGTGCCACAACACTGTAAGTCCTCACAGTTACTCTTGGTGGGTGCAGGAATGGGCTCAGCTGTGAAATATTAGATCAAGAATTGGAATTACATGCCCCTGTTGAACAGGGGCAGAAAAATTGGGCCTTTGGTGGTGGTGATGGTGGTGTTGCCACAACACTGTAAGCCCTCAGTTACTCTTGGTGGGCGCAGGAATGGCCCCTGCTGTGAATTATTAGATCAAGAATTGTAATTACATGCCCCTGTTAAACAGGGGCATACAAATTGGGCACTGGTGCCACAACACTGCAGCCCCTCACAGATACTGTACTTGGAGCGCAGCAATGAGCCCTGCTGCAAAGCATTGCATCAAATTTGTAAATACACGCCCCTGTTAAACAGGGGCTGAAAAATTGGGCCTTAGCCACTGGTGGCAGTGCCCAGAACCAAAAATGTTCTTACAAGCTATCGGCATGATCATTGAGGAGGAAGAGGATAGTCACTCAGCATAACAGGATAGTCACTCAGCATCAGCATAGGCAGTCTTGAAGGGATCTGGCATTTAAAAAATAAATATTCGGTTACATCAGCATCAGGTGCTTGGTAGCTGGTGGTGATCCAAGACTGATTCATTTTTATGAAGGTCAGTCGATCGACCGAGTCGGTGGACAGGCGCACCCTGTGATCGGTTACCAAGCCTCCAGCAGCACTGAATGTTCCGAAAGAACGCTGGATGCAGGACAGGCCAGTAGATCAATTGCATACTGTGCAAGCTCTGGCCAGTGATCCATCCTCAAGACCCAGTAACCCAGAGGATTTTCGGTGGGAAAGGTGTCCAAGTCTGATCTTGCCCCTAGGTATTCCTGCACCATGTAAACCAGACGCTGGTGATGGTTGCTGGAACCGATCATACCTTGGGGCTGCTGCGTACTAAAAAATTGTCTGAATGCATCGGTCAGACGGCCACCTTCTCAACCGCTCCTTCTTTGACTAACCGAAGCCTCAGCAACACGTTGTCCAGGACCAGGAATATGTAATCTCCCAGTCTCTGGGAACGCGTTGCACAGACCTTTCTGCAAGACCTCCCAAAGATGCTTCATCCTCTGCTCCCTCTGCGACGGCAAGATAAGGTCCGCAACATTACCCTTGTAACGTGGACCAAGGAGGGTTGCCAGCCAGTAATGATCCCTCTCCTTGATCGCACGAATACGAGGATCCTTCCACAGGCTTTGCAGGATCAGATAGGCCATGCAGCGTAGGTTTGCTGAGGCATTCGGTGCAGAGTCCTCTGGGTCACTGACGACATGATCCGCAGCCACCTCCTCCCAGCCACGTACAAGTCCACGGGTGTCTTGGGACTGTAATTAATCCCTTGAAGACTGATGCTGAGTGCTAGTCTCCACCTCCATGCTGACACAATCCTCCTCCTCCTCCTCTTCCTGTGTGATAGCCAGGCCAGCAGGAACACTGTCTGGATAAAGGAGGCCTTGAGAGGTAAGGAAGTCCTCCTCTTCCTGCCTCTGTTCTGCCTCAAGTGCCTTGTCCATTATTCCACGCAGCATGTGCTCCAACAGGTGGACAAGAGGGACAGTGTCACTGATGCATGCACTGTCACTGCTCACCATCCTCGTGGCCTCCTCAAATGGTGCCAGGACAGTGCATGCATCCCTGATCATGGCCCACTGGCGTGGGGAAAAAAACCAGGCTCCCCTGACCCTGTCCTGGTGCCATATTGCAACAGATACTCGTTGATGGCCCTCTGCTGTGTGTGCAGCCGCTGCAGCATGGCCAACGTAGAATTCCACCTGGTGGGCATGTCACAGATTAGGCGGTTCTTGGGCAGGTTGTAATCCTTTTGCAGGTCAGCCAGCCAAGCACTGGCATTATATAACCGGCGGAAATGCCCACAGAGTTTCCTGGCCTGCTTCAGGACCTCCTGTAAGCCCGGGTACCTGCCCAAGAACCGCTGCACCACCAAGTTAAGGACGTGTGCCAAACAGGGCACATGGGTCAGTTGTCCCTGTCGGAGGGTGGAGAGGAGGTTGGTGCCATTGTCGGAAACTACCATTCCTGGGTTAAGCTGGCGTGGCGTCAACCACCTCTGAGCCTGCCCCTGCAGAGCTGACAGAATCTCTGCCCCAGTGTGGCTCCTGTCCCCCAAGCACACCAGCTCAAGCACCGTGAGGCATCTTTTTGCCTGCGTACTTGCGTAGCCCCTTGAACGCCTATGGAGCACCGCTGGTTCCAAGGACAAAGCACAGGTAGAGGCCATGGAGGAAGAAGAAGAGGAGGGTTGGAGGAGAGAGGTGTGTCAGAATCACCAGTAGTAACATTTTGGAGGCGTGGTGGCAGAACAACATCCAACACTACTGCACCTTGTCCTGCATCCTTCCCAGCTGCCAGCAGAGTCACCCAATGTGCCATGAAAGATAGGTAATATGCACCTTACCGCTGACCGCCCTGTCCAGCGAGGCCAAGACATTGCCTTCCACATGCCGGTAGAGAGCCGGAATCACCTTCCGTGAGAAAAAGTGGCGTTTGGGAACCTGCCACTGAGGAACCGCACATTCCACAAACTCATGGAACGGGGCAGAGTCTACCAACTGAAAAGGCAGCCGTTGAAGTGCTAGCAATTTAGCCAAGCTAGCATTCAACCGCTGGGCATGTGGATGGCTGGGAACGAACTTCTTTCGGCGGTGCATCAGCTGGGGCAGGGAAATTTGCCTGGTACAATCGGACGTCGGTGTACCGATAGCAGATTGCCTGCAAGTACTTGGCTGTGACACACCTAATTCTACACCTTCATTCCTCTTAGTGCAGGTTTCAGAGAGGACTGAAGGTATAGTGGGGTTGGAGATTCCAGCTGATGAGGAGCAAGGAAAGGTCCACTTTGTTCTTTGGTGTGGGTCTTTTAGCATGGCAGGTCGACATATGTCTGGTCAAGCACGTGGTGCCCAAGCGGCTGATGTTTTGGCCACGCGAGATACGCTTTAGACATATGTTAGAAATGGCAACGGTGCGATCCGCTGCACACGTCTGAAAAAAGGGCCACACCAAAGAACTTTTGGAATAACGCGCAGAGACAGCAGCGCCCTGTACATGCGGAGCTCTGCGGTGTGATGCAGTCGGTGTGCTGCCCTTCAGCTGGCCCCTGGAGGGCATCCTGCCTCGTTGGAGTTGTGCCTCCTCCTCCTCCTCCTCTCTTCTATCAGGCACCCACGTGGAGTCAGTGACCTCATCATCCCCTCCCTCATCATCACTGGAGCAAATCTGGCAGTATGCTGCAGCTGGGGAAACATGACTGCCAGATAGCTGTCCTTGTTGGGCATCCCCTCTCTCTGGGCTCACAATACTACCCCCTCTCTCTGGGCTCACGTTACTGCATTCCTCTAACTGGGTTCCATCATCGGAGCCTTCAAAACGCTGGGCATCCTCCTGGAGCATGTACCCAACACTGTGGTCAAACAGTTCGGGGGACTCCTCAGGAAGACATGGTGGGGCTAGGGAAGGAGTGACTGGTGCCATTGAGCCGAGGGAAGAGGCCGCTTTGGCAGCTGCTTTGCCAGACAAAGTACCCTGAGCCTGGGTGAGAGAGGAGGATGAGGACAGCTTGGTCATCCACTCTACCAAGTCTTGGGCATGTTGCGGCTCAACATGGCCAGCTGCCGAAAAGGACAAGCGTGTCCCATGGCCACGTGCTGATGAGGATGCACCGTGTCCACGACCAGCAGCACTGTTGCCTCTAGACAAAGAGCCTGCTTGCCCTCTTTCATTGCCTCGTGATTGTCTGCCTCTCCTTGTTTGCCTTCCAGACATACTAATGGCTTGCAGTGAGATGTAGCTGCACAAAGGTGGGATGTATATATATATATATATATATATATCTATCTCTGTACTGATAATGCAGCTATCAGAATCAACTGCCTGCTGTGGTATTAGTATGAGAAAAGCAGCAATTGTCTTCAGTTAGTTTTAGGTGAACACTGTGCAGAGGACACAGTACACTAACTGAAAATACTTGCAGCTCTCTGCCTGTGGTTTTATTATGAGAACACCACAATTTTTATTCAGATTCCTTTAAGTGAACGCTTTGCAAAGGACAGAAGTACACTACATGAAATTAATGCAGCTCCCTGCCTGTGGTTTTATTATGAGAACACCACTAATGGTATTTAGGTAAGCTTTAGGTGAACGCTATGCAAAGCACACAGTACACTAAGTGAAACAATCACCTGCCTGTCACAGTATAGAGAATAACAGTAACGGATCTAGCTAAACTGAATACAGTGTATAAATGTTGTGAGGGGGTTAACTCGGTAGCGGGTGTGTGTGACCCCCTGGTTGGGCTCCCCACACAAAAACAGGGCCAGCAGACGGAGGTTGTGGTTTTCAAAATCAAAAGGTGCGGTTTATTTCTCTATGTACAGTGACAAAAACACAGCAAAGCCAAAAAGAAACAAACAAAATAAATCCTGGTCAGTTTGACCTCTGACTAAACATGCAGGTTTCCTAAACTAACAACTGGGATCAGCCTGGTGCTGTCCTAGTCCCTAAGTCCCTGGTTTAGTAAAAGTCCAAACAAATAGCCACACAGGCTTTGCCTCACCGCACAGGGGTTCACTCTCCCTAGACAGTCCACACAGGTCTGGTTCCAGGCATGAGCTAACATCTAATGAAGCTGGGAGTTCCTTATAGAGGCCTAAATGAGCTGACAAGGTTCAGCTGGTCTCATCTCTGTCTGCACGACGCCCCACACTCTCCCTAGAGGTATGAGTCATCCATGAGCCTACTAGCCTCAGCTGGGCTTATACAACTCTCCACCCTAGTTGTATAAGTCAGCATAAAGCCTGAATCTGGGAGAAATATATCTACCCCCCTGGATGCAACCAGGTGACTTTACCTTCCTGCTGTCACATACCCCCCCCTCTTGTTTTAACCTTGGGGTTGGAACACCAGCAATCAGGCATTCATGTACTCGAGACAAAGCATCCACATTCCCCATTTGAACGCCAGGGCGATGCTTTACTGTGAAGTTGAATTCCTGTAGGGCCAGGAACCACCTATTCACTCTTCTATTTGTCTCCTTGTTTTGAGCCATCCACTTTAACGGAGCGTGATCCGTAACCATGTCAAAGTGCCTACCTAGCAGATAGTACCGAAGGGAATCTAGAGCCCACTTCACCGCTAAACACTCCTTTTCAACCGTGGCGTAATTTACCTCATGGGACTTCAACTTCCTGCTGAGGTAAATGACTGGGTGCTCTTCCCCGTTCCAGACCTGGGACAATACTGCTCCTAACCCCACATCTGACGCATCACTTTGTACGACAAAGTCTTTAGAGAAGTCGGGTGAGTACAACACTGGCTGGCTACATAAGGCTTGTTTCAAGAATTGGAATGCTGCCTCAGCCTCGGGGGTCCATTTAATCATGACCGACCCTTTCCCTTTCGTCAGGTTGGTTAGGGGCACAGCCTTAGAAGCAAAGTGGGGAATGAAGCGCCGATAATAACCCGCGATTCCCAGAAAGGCCCGTACCTGCTTCTTGCTGTTGGGACGTGGCCAACTCTGGATGGCCTCGACTTTGTTGAGTTGGGGTTTTATCACTCCCCTGCCAATGGTGTACCCAAGATATTTGGCCTCCTCCTGCCCAATGGTACACTTCTTGGGGTTAGCCGTAAACCCCGCTTCCCGGATAGAGTCTAGGACTGCTTGCACTTTTGGCAGATGTGAGGCCCAATCTGTGCTATGGACAATTACGTCATCCAGGTAAGCCGCAGCATACTTCCGATGGGGCCTCAGTATCTGGTCCATTTTCCGCTGGAATGTGGCCGGCGCATTCTGTAACCCGAACGGCATTCTCTTATATTGGAACGCCCCGTCTGGGGTTACAAATGCGGTTTTCTCTTTGGCCGACTTGGCCAGGGGAATTTGCCAATACCCTTTTGTGAGGTCAAGAGTCGTCATGTATCGGGCTGTTCCCAGCCGGTCGATCAACTCATCTATACGTGGCATGGGGTAGGTGTCAAATTTTGTAACTTTGTTCAACTGACGAAAATCGTTACAAAATCGCCAGCTCCCATCCGGTTTAGGCACCAACACAATGGGACTAGACCAATCACTTTGGGACTCCTCTATCACCCCTAAGTTCAGCATTTTCTGTACTTCCTCCCGTATTGCCTCCCGTCGGGCCTCTGGGATCCGATAGGGTTTTAACTTCACCCTTTCACCGGGCGGGGTAATAATATCATGCTCTACCCCAGATGTTTGTCCCGGCAGCTCAGAGAACACCTCCTTGTTGCGAAGCACAAACTCCTTAACCTCCTGTTGTTGGGGTTGTGACAAGGTGGCTGCTATTCCAACCTCCGGAATCACGCAACCAGTTTGAGCTGGTGACCAAGTTTCTGCGACTAGGGACTCTCTATCCCTCCAGGCTTTCAACAGATTAACGTGATATATCTGTTCGGGCTTTCGCCTTCCTGGTTGTCTGACCTTGTAATTCACTTCGCTCACTTTTTCCATTATCTCGTAGGGGCCTTGCCATTTGGCAAGGAATTTACTTTCAACCGTAGGGACAAGTACCAATATCCTATCCCCCGGGGAAAAGGTACGGGTCTTTGCTCCACGGTTGTACACTCTCTGCTGTGCCAACTGCGCTTGGGCCAAATGTTCCTTCACGATGGGCATTACCTGTGCAATTCGATCTTGCATCAGGGCGACATGCTCAATCACACTCCTGTGGGGAGAACTCTCACTTTCCCAAGTTTCCTTGGCAATATCCAACAGCCCTCTTGGGTGTCTCCCATACAGTAACTCAAAGGGGGAGAATCCCGTAGAGGATTGGGGCACCTCCCTAATAGCAAACATCAAATAAGGAAGTAGACAGTCCCAATCCTTTCCATCTCTATCCACCACTTTCTTCAACATTTGTTTTAGGGTTTTGTTGAATCTTTCAACCAGCCCATCGGTTTGGGGGTGATACACAGATGTACGCAATTGCGTCACTTTGAACAATTTACACAGCTCTTTCATAACCCGGGACATAAAGGGTGTACCTTGGTCCGTAAGCAGTTCTTTACAAATACCCACCCGGCTAAAAACAAGAGATAGCTCTTTGGCTATGGTTTTGGCCGAGGTATTTCTGAGAGGGATCGCTTCTGGATAACGGGTGGCATAGTCCATTATAACCAATATGTACTGGTGCCCCCTAGCGGACTTGATTATAGGACCTACCAAATCCATTGCGATTCTCTCAAACGGGACCTCAATGATGGGTAGAGGGACCAGCGGGCTACGGAAATGTGGCATCGGGGCCGACCTCTGACACACAGGGCAGGAGGAACAATAATTTTCTATGTCCTTCATCACCCCAGGCCAATAGAATCTCTGTAATACCCTCTCTCGGGTTTTCTCTGTCCCCAGATGACCTCCAAGAATGTGCCCATGGGCCAACTCCAACACCAACTTCCTGTAAGGTTTGGGCACCACCAGCTGCTCAACGGTTTCTTCTGCCCTTTTTGCCACCCGATACAGTAGGTCCTTCTCTACGCTGAAGTATGGGTAAGTGCAGGTATTATCTGGGTTCACTAACTCGCCATCTATTTCCACTACGTTTTCCCGTGCCTTTATTAGGGCGGGGTCTTTTAACTGTTCTGTGGCAAAATTTTCCCTGTGAACCTCCAGATCAGAAAACTCCACAGACGGTAGGTTTTCGTCTGAGGAGGTGGGCTCCTCTCCAGTTTCTTGAGTCTCCCCTGCCAATACTGACAAGGGAAATTCTGGAGAGTCCTCCCCACTCTCAGAGGAGTTCTGGCTATCACATTCCTGGTACATAGGGGCACCAGTGGGGGGCTCAGGATCATCCCACAGTTCCCAGAACTTCGGAAAATCCCTTCCCACAATGGCATCATGCGGTAATTGAGATACTAACCCCACTGGATGAGAGAGGGTACCTTTGGGGGTCTCGAAACACACTGTAGTCACTGGATACTCTCGGGTGTCCCCATGCACACAAATAACAGCTACCTTGCTATTCCCAGAGACCTCTGTTTTAACTAATTCAGCCTTTATCAGGGTCACAAGGCTACCTGAATCCAGCAATACCACAACATTTCTACCATTAATACACATTTTGCATAAATGTTTCTCAGTTCCCCGAATGGCAGTGCATGCGACTGTCGCACACAGCGACTGATGTCTGTCCGTCAGAAAGTCACACTGCATGGGTTCCTCCACAACCGGGCAATTGGCTGCAATATGTCCCGCTTGCCGGCAGCGGTAGCAAACGATCCTTCTTGCGGCCTCTTGAGCCGCTGATTTCCCAGGCTGTTCTCGCCAAACTTGGGGTAGAGCTCCCACCCTCTCACTCTCTCCACCCTCACCCCTTGGAATCCTCTTATCCGCCCCTGGGGATGGTCTGGTCTTAGGGTGGAAAGTCCGAGTGTCTCTGGAAGAGGCCGTCAGGTTCTCTGTAGCCAAGTATTTCTCTACACGATCCACAAGACCACCGGCCGTCTCTGGGTCTCCATGGCTTACCCACTTTTGGATGGCAGTAGGAAGAGCTCTCAAAAACCGATCCATTACAACACGTTCCACAATCTCTGGTGCGGACAAAGTCTCTGGCTGTAGCCACTTCCTGCTCAGGTGAATGAGATCATACATTTGAGACCTGGGGGGTTTTCCAAGCTGGAAAGTCCAGTTATGCACACGCTGAGCCCGGACAGCCAGGGTGACACCCAGCCTTGCCAATATTTCAGCTTTTAGCATCACATAGTCTTTTGCTTGGTCAGGCTCTAGGTCATAGTAAGCCTTCTGCGATTCACCAGTTAACAGAGGAGCCACCAGTCCAGCCCACTGCTCCTCAGGCCACTTTTCTCTTTCAGCAGTCCTTTCAAATGTGGTCAAAAATACCTCTGGATCATCCTCTCCAGTCATTTTTGTCAATAAACGACTCACCCCAAAGGACGCGGTATTAGTGGGACGGCTTTCCTCACTGGTCTGCGGACGTTGCTGCATTACTGCTTCCATTTGTTGTAGTCTCTGCTCTTGCTTCTGTAACAGGTCTATGAAGCGGGCCTCAGATTGCTGCTGGGCTTGTTGATGAGCTTGCTGCTGGGCTGCAAGGCTCCTTTGCAAACCTGCATTTGTCTGCTGTTGATTGGCATTTGCTAGAGCCAGCTGTTTCAGTATCTCCTCCATGCTGGCTTAAAAAAAACTGCCACTGGTTCTCCACCAACTGTGAGGGGGTTAACTCGGTAGCGGGTGTGTGTGACCCCCTGGTTGGGCTCCCCACACAAAAACAGGGCCAGCCGACGGAGGTTGTGGTTTTCAAAATCAAAAGGTGCGGTTTATTTCTCTATGTACAGTGACAAAAACACAGCAAAGCCAAAAAGAAACAAACAAAATAAATCCTGGTCAGTTTGACCTCTGACTAAACATGCAGGTTTCCTAAACTAACAACTGGGATCAGCCTGGTGCTGTCCTAGTCCCTAAGTCCCTGGTTTAGTAAAAGTCCAAACAAATAGCCACACAGGCTTTGCCTCACCGCACAGGGGTTCACTCTCCCTAGACAGTCCACACAGGTCTGGTTCCAGGCATGAGCTAACATCTAATGAAGCTGGGAGTTCCTTATAGAGGCCTAAATGAGCTGACAAGGTTCAGCTGGTCTCATCTCTGTCTGCACGACGCCCCACACTCTCCCTAGAGGTATGAGTCATCCATGAGCCTACTAGCCTCAGCTGGGCTTATACAACTCTCCACCCTAGTTGTATAAGTCAGCATAAAGCCTGAATCTGGGAGAAATATATCTACCCCCCTGGATGCAACCAGGTGACTTTACCTTCCTGCTGTCACAATGTATATACACAACACCTAGGATGCATATATATCCTCTACACACTGTAACTGCAGCTAACTGACTCGCCTGCCTGCTCTATCTAACTCAATATAAATGACACTGTGTGTGTCTCTCTCTCTCTCTCTGTAATCTCTCTCTTTAACCAACGCCAACACACTACACAAGGCCGCCAAGCCGGTGGCCTTATATAGTGTGGGGCGTATACCTACTCCTCTGAGCCATGATTGGCCAAAGCCATCCTGGCTTTGGCCAATTACGGCTCTCCGTTCTTACCGCGCTGTGATTGGCCAAAGTATGCGGGTCATAGTGCATGCTTGACCAATCATCAGCCAGCAATGCACTGCGATGCCGCAGTGAATTATGGGCCGTGACGCGCCACTCGAATTTGGCGCGAACGGCCCATAATGTTCGCAATTCGGCAAACAGACGATGTTCGAGACGAACATGGGTTTGACTCGAACACGAAGCTCATCCCTAGTCTTGAGGTATCAAATAAGTGAAGAGACCGCCACAGTCACCCAAACACACTGCCTCTTACCGATAGGTAGATGTTAACAAGCATGGATATAAATCACTGACAGCTCCTCAGCAGCATGGGGATGACTCTGTATCTCCTTCGCAGTTTTAATACCCAGTTAAGAGAAAAAAGAGACTCCTCATAGTGCAGACATCCAAATGTTAGTTTATTGATAAAAAGCTAAAAACTTTTGCACTCACATTCCAGCAGGTTAATATAGGCATTGTAGGAAACGTCCAACGTTTCCAACCCACAAAATGGCCGCCGCGTCCCAGCATGCAAGTCGTGTCACACGTCTCCAACGCCTCCTACGCGTTTTGTCATCTATGACGTTGTCAGGGGCGTGGGTCATGTAAGCCAAATAATGTGAGTAAAGTGCAGAGTTGAAGATATACCTTTTTTTTTAAAGGAAGATACACTTTAAAGTGTAAGTGCGAATCTGATTGGCATAGGAACAGGTGGCTTGGGCCCCCTGTGTCACATAGACCTCAAGTTTTCAGTTAGACCTATGGAGCCCTAAATTGTAGCCACAGTTAATTTGAAGGACCATGCGTTATAGTGTGCTCCAGGCATGCGGGGAGTTGACATGGACGTAGATCAGGGGTTGAAGTAAAGAGGACCTAGGACCCACCATCATGCTTGGGTGTGACAGACATGGGGGGGTCTACATTGAGCATCAGGATTTAGAACTGGTTCACAATTCAGTTCCAAGGTGACTCATTTACTGTAGGCTCCAGCTAGGGAGGTCAGCCAAGTGGAGCAGCTAGGGGGTGCCTGCATGCTTTTGCCTATATTCATTATTCTAATGGGTTTAGCAAAGTTATCACATGCACCAAATGGATGTTGTGTTTAAAGCTCATTAGATTTTTTATTTTTTTTTATAGTTTTAGATTCACTTATGCCTCGTACACACGACCGAGTTTCTCGGCAAGAACCAGCAAGAAACTTGCTGGCAGAGATTTCTTGCCGAGAAATTAGTTCGTGTGTATGGTTTCTCGTCAAGAAAACCGACTAGAATCTCGACGAGATAATAGAGAACCTGCTCTCTATTTTCTCGTTGAGATTCTCGTCAGCCTGTTTCTCGACGAGAAAATTGTGTGTGTGTACACTTACCTGTCCTCCGGGAAGCCCACGCATGCTCGAAATGACTTGGACGCATGCGCGGTAGCTTCCTAGGCATAGGACAGGGTGTACAAAGATGGCGGCGACGGCATCGAATGTGACGAGCGCATGCTCGTCGTATTCAATTACGTCACCGCGTTCGCTCCATTCAAAGAACCGCGGGTTCTTTGAAATGAGCGTGTGTACACTCGGCCGGGACAAGTTTCTTGTCCAAGGATCTCGTCGAAAAAAACGACGTGTTTTTTACGACGAGTTTCTCGGCCGTGTGTACGAAGCTTTAGAGTAAATACTTTTCTGAATTTTTTTATTTTATTGCTGGCATTGAACACGTTTGAGAGATTTTGCCTCACTTCCTGTCCCCGTGACAGCAGGACATGAATTGGCGAAGCCTTTGTCAATGGGGCAGGAAGAAACAGACAATAACCTCCTGCTGACTGCTCACAGTAAATATACTGCAAACGGGTGGCAGGTGCAGGCATGGCAATGTACATGTACGTTGCCGGCTTGATTCTGGGTTTGGGGCACACATGTACACCCCCTGCTGAACTGTGCTGTGGTTGGATACAAATTTGTCAGCAGGTTTCAGCCAATGATTTTGTCTGAAACCTGCTGATCGGCTGTGTTCAATCACACACAAAGTTCTGTGTTTACAAACACTGTGTGCAGTGAACAGCGATCTGACTTTTTCTTCTCCCTAACAGGCAGGGAGAAAAATCAGCCGGATAGTAAAGTAAAAGGAGCACATATTACAAACACTATAGCGTGTTGGACACAGTTAACCCCTCGATTGCCCCTAGATGTTACTCACTGATCACTGTATTAGTGTCACTAGGGACATTAGTGTCAGTGACCCTCCCAGCCAGTGTCTGTTAGCGCCAGATTGCCCACCACCCTATCACAGTCACACTAAAGCCTTGTACACATGATCGGATATCCTATGGATTCTAATCCGATGGTTTTGTCCATCGGAAATCCGATGAAGCTGACTTCCATCAGTCACCGACCGTTCCAAACGCGGTGACGTAAAACACTCAGATGAGCCGAGAAAAATGAAGTTCAATGCTTCTGAGCATGCGTCGACTTGATTCTGAGCATGCGTGGGTTTTTTATCCGATGGACTTGCCCATAGACGATCGGAGTTTTCGATCATTTTTTTATCCATCGGAAAAATTTAAAACATGTTCTATTTTTTAAAACCGATGGAAAAAAGACCGATGGGTCCCATACACGATCGGTGTGTCTGATGAAAACAATCCATCGGGCGGTTTTCATTGGTTAAACCGATCGTGTGTACAGGGCTTTAGTCACACACAGTCACACTGCCTTTGCAGTATAGCGTCTATAGCTGCGTAAATTCCAGTATATGTACCATCATTTGTAGATGCTATAACTTTCACAAAAACCAATTAATATACACTTATTGGAATTTTTTTGTTTTACCAAAAACATGTAGCAGAATACATTTTGGCTTAAATTTATGAAGAATTTTTTTATTTTTTATTATTGGATATGTTTTATAACAGAAGATGGAAAATTATAGATTTTTTTCTCTTTTTTTTCATCAATATAATAATAATAATAAAAAACAGTGGAGATTAAATACTACTAGCACCACAAGCTATATTTGTGTGAAAAAAAATATATAAATTTAATTTGTGTACAGTGTTGCATGACCACACAGTCATTACCAGCTAAAGTAGCACAGTGCTGAATTGCAACAAATGTTCTGGTCATGAAGGGGGTTTTGTTCCATGTCAGGGAGTGGATATAAATTTCTCCAGTAGCAATACCAACAGCAATAGAAACCCGACAGAGGTTGTAACCCTTTCTCACTCTGTTATGGGCTAAAAAATGTAATTGAGAGTTGTCATATTAAGAGCTTTAAAGTAGTAAAACAGATTGCATTTATCAGGTGAAAAGTAAAACCGGGGCTTCACTTTCAATAAATCCTGCTGTGTATGTGTGTGCTAGTAAAGTATTACTCATACAAATACAATATTATCCTGTATATTGTACATTCTAATATACATCAAAGTTAACCTCAGCAAAAAAATGATTTATTTAGTCTTTTGAAGTTTGGCCACAGATTTGCCTCTAGTAAACTCGGAACTGAAACCAAGGGAATTGTTCTGATTTCGTTTCTGTGCAGGCAGATGATGATGGGTTTATAGAAAAGCAATACAAGCTACCACAGAAGTCAGTTAGGTTTTGGGTGGGTGGCTAGATTCTTGTTTCATTATTAACAATTTTTCAGATTGTTTGTATGCTGTCACTATTAGGAAAATGTTATATTCCTTTCTCATTTTGTACACTGTACAGATGTCTGTGTTAAAGCAGGAGGAGGGTGACAGAGACGGTCATAGGGTAAGTGATAGAGCCTGTACTATGCACCACTAGACACAATGAACATTTAACCCTTTAAGTGACCCCCCTCCACCCTCGCACTTGCAAGGGTTAAATGTACATTGTGTCTAGTGGTGAATAGTACAGGCTCTATCACTTACCCTATGACCAGCTCTGTCACCATCCTCCTCTGCCCAAAGCCCGGTCTGTTTGTTGACAGGTGTGTGTTAAAATACGGTTTACCCGTTTAAGGTTTTTCTTATAACCTTCTTGATGTATTCATCTGAGACAAAATTTGTGAATCAGCTTGAAATCAAACCGTGTGTTTTATTATACACACTAAAAAGGAATTAATACAGTTACAGTATATTAATTCAATAGCTTCATAAAGGTTTCAAAATAATGTTCAAGTAGAAAACAAAGTTCAATATATCAGATGCCTCGTGCCTTTTCTCTAAAATCTTAAAATGGCCGATTAACCCTGTGTATGCTGAATAGTCTGTGGGCTGTAGAATAGATGTTTCAAGATGACCGGCTGGAGAAGAAGAGAGCTCTTTCCCGAGCACACAGCTTTTAAAAACAGTTCTTTCTTTGTTGAAATTCGCGCTGAAAAGTAACCACACCTACATCATTTACAATATTACCTCCCTTTCACTACCCACGATGGAGGGGGTCAAGTGTAGAAATATGAGGACACAATTTCTATAGGAAGTATCTGAGCTTGACATCTGTTTCGACTTATCAGATTGCATAGGAAATGCCTCGGTGTAAATTACAGGATGTGGGGGAGGATATTTAGTCTACCTTTATAATGCATCTTTTAAACCGACCATCACTTTATATGTTTTAAGACATAAGATATTTAGAATATTAATAAATATGTCTTGACATCTACTGGAATCTGAAACTCAAATTCAGACAACACATTTGGAATTTATTATCTCAGAAGCCCAACCATTCATCCAGTTTATTTAGAGGAATTCTTATTCTCAATACAATATTTTTCTGGCCAAATAAAATTTTAGATATTAAGAATATAACAGTGTGGTTCCAAGTCCATCCAGCAGGTGGCATCTTGCTTGCTGTGTTGATGGAGTGGAGACTCGGAGGAAGGTTTTCCCTCTGGGGGCCCCCATAGGTGTGACGGAGAGAACAGCTGTCTGATTGGACACTTAGATCCGAGGTGACCTTCCACAACCATCTTGGTTGGAGCAGCCCTTTAAAATAGGGGACCCTGCTGGGGTTTGGGGCACGTTTTGCTAGTGGTTAGTGTATGGACAAGAATCTGCTCTATCAGGGATAGGGATGAGCTCGGTGTTCGAGTCGAACATAGGTTCGACTCGAACATCGGCTGTTCGCGCGTTCGGCGAACAACGAACTATTTGGGCCGTTCGCGCCAAATTCGAGTGACGCGAACGGCCCACAATACACTGTGCCATCGCAGTGTAATCCCGGCTCTGTGATTGGCCAAGCATGCACTGTGACCCTGCATGCTTGGCCAATCACAGCGCCGGCAGCGAGGAGAGCAATGATTGGCCACAGGCAGGATGCCTGTGGCCAATTATAGCTGAGGGGGTTTAGTACACTCCCCACACTATAAAAGGCCGCCAGCGCAGCGGCCTCGTGTAGTGTGTTCCGGAGCAGGGAAAGTGAAGGATAGGCAGGGACAGTGTCAAATCTTGTCAAATCTATTCTTTGCTAAACCTTGTGTGTAGGGACAGAGAAGGATAGGCAGGGAGAGTGTCAGTGTCATATTCTTTGCTAAACCTTGTGTGTAGGGAGAGAGAAGGATAGGCAGGGAGAGTGTCAGTGTCATATTCTTTGCTAAACCTTGTGTGTAGGGAGAGAGAAGGATAGGCAGGGAGAGTGTAAGTGTCATATACTTTGATAAACCTTGTGTGCAGGGACAGAGAAGGATAGGCAGGGGAGAGTGTCAGTGTCATATTCTTTGCTAAACCTTGTGTGCAGGGAGAGAGAAGGATAGGCAGGGAGAGTGTCAGTGTCATATACTTTGATAAACCTTGTGTGCAGGGAGAGAGAAGGATAGGCAGGGGACAGTGTCAGTGTCATTGTTGCTAAGCCTCCTGCACATTATAGACCTGAAGTAGCCTGCATTGCTGCTTTTTCCTGGTGTGTTACATCAACAGGATTTTGCGGCACTTACAGCGGGCGGAGTGTGCCTCCTGACCATATTACACCTTAACTTAGCCTGTATTGCTGATTTTTCCTGGTGTGTTACACCAACAGGATTTTGTGGCACTTACAGCGGGCGGAGTGTGCCTCCTGACCATATTACACCTTAACTTAGCCTGTATTGCTGCTTTTTCCTGGTGTGTTACACCAACAGGATTTTGCGGCACTTACAGCGGGTGGAGTGTGCCTCCTGACCATATTACACCTGAACTTAGCCTGTATTGCTGCTTTTTCCTGGTGTGTTACACCAACAGGATTTTGCGGCACTTACAGCGGGCGGAGTGTGCCTCCTGACCATATTACACCTTAACTTAGCCTGTATTGCTGCTTTTTCCTGGTGTGTTACACCAACAGGATTTTGCGGCACTTACAGCGGGCGGAGTGTGCCTCCTGACCATATTACACCTTAACTTAGCCTGTATTGCTGCTTTTTCCTGGTGTGTTACATCAACAGGATTTTGCGGCACTTACAGTGGGCGGAGTGTGCCTCCTGACCATATTACACCTTAACTTAGCCTGTATTGCTGATTTTTCCTGGTGTGTTACACCAACAGGATTTTGCGGCACTTACAGCGGGCGGATTGTGCCTCCTGACCATATTACACCTGAATTTAGCCTGTATTGCTGCTTTTTCCTGGTGTGTTACACCAACAGGATTTTGCGGCTATTACAGCGGGCGGAGTGTGCCTCCTGACCATATTACACCTGAACTTAGCCCGTATTGCTGCTTTTCCCATTTCCCTGCAGGCCATTAGAATGTCTGGAAGGCAAACAAGGTGAGGCAGACAGTCAGGAGCCAATAAAAGAGGGCAAGCAGGCTCTGTGTCTAGAGACAACAGTGCTGGTCGTGGACGCGGTGCATCGCCATCAGCACGTGGCCATGGGACACGCTTGTCCTTCTTTTCGGCAGCTGGACGTGTTGAGCCGCATCATGCCGAAGACTTGGTAGAGTGGATGACCAAGCCCTCCTCATCCTCCTCATCCTCTCTCACCCAGGCTCAGGGTACTGGCAAAGCAGCTGCCAAAGCGTCCTCTTCCCTAGTATCAATTTCATCATCAGTCACTCCTTCCCTAGACCAACCATGTCCTCCTGAGGAGTCCCCTGAACTGTTTGAGCACAGTGTTGGGTACATGCTCCAGGAGGATGCCCAGCGTTTCGAAGGGTCTGATGATGATACCCAGCTAGAGGAAGGCAGTAGCGTGAGAGCAGAGAGAGGGGATGCTCAAGAAGGACACCAATCTGGCAGTCATGTTCCAGCAGCTGCAGCATACTGCCAGATTGGCTCCAGTGATGAGGAGGGAGGGGATGATGAGGTCACTGACTCCACGTGGGTGCCTAATAGGAGAGAGGAGGAGGAGGAGGAGGAGGATGAGGAGGAGGCACATCTCCAACGAGGCAGGATGCCCTTGAGTGGCCAGCGTATGGGCAGCACACCGACGGAATCACACCGCAGAGCTCCGCCTGTGCAGGGCTCTGCCTCTGCCCGTCATTCAAAAAGTTATTTGGTGTGGGCCTTTTTTGAGGCGAGTGCATCAGATCGCACAGCTGCTGTTTGCAACATATGTCTCAAGCGTATATCGCGTGGCCAAAACATCAGCCGCTTGGGCACCACATGCTTGATCAGACATATGTTGACCTGCCATGCAGCTCGTTGGCAAGCCTACCTTAAAGACCCACACCAAAGAACAAAGCTGACCTCTTCTTGCACCGCATCAGCTGGGATCTCCAACCCCACTATACCTTCAGTCCTCTCTGAAACCTGCTCTGAGAGGAACGAAGGTGTAGAATTAGGTGTGTCACAGCCAAGTACTTGCGGGCACTCTGCTAGCAGTACACCGACGTCCGATTCTAGCAGGCAAATTTCCCTGCCCCAGCTGCTGGACCGTCGAAAGAAGTTCACTCCCAGCCATCCACATGCCCAGCGGTTGAATGCTAGCTTGGCTAAATTGCTAGCGCTTCAACTGCTGCCTTTTCAGTTGGTAGACTTGGCCCCCTTCCGTGAGTTTGTGCAATGTGCGGTTCCTCAGTGGCAGGTTCCCAAGCGCCACTTTTTTTCACGGAAGGCGATTCCGGCTCTCTACCGGCATGTGGAAGGCAATGTCTTGGCCTCGCTGGACAGGGCAGTCAGCGGTAAGGTGCATATTACCGCTGACTCATGGTCCAGCAGGCATGGACAGGGACGTTACCTTTCTTTCACGGCCCATTGGGTCACTATTTTGGCAGCTGGGAAGGATGCAGGACAAGGTGCAGTAGTGTTGGAGGTTGTTCCACCGCCACGCCTCCAAAATGCTACTACTGGTTGTGACACACCTCTGTCCTCCACCCCCTCCTCTTCTTCTTCCTCCGTGGCCTCTTCCTGTGCTTTGTCCTCGGAACCAGCGGTGCTCCGTAGCCGTTCAAGGGGCTACGCAAGTACGCAGGCAAAAAGATGCCATGCCGTGCTTGCGCTGGTGTGTTTGGGGGACAGGAGCCACACTGGGGCAGAGGTTCTGTCTGCTCTGCAGGGGCAGGCCGAGAGGTGGTTGACGCCACGCCAGCTTAAGCCAGGAATGGTAGTTTGCGACAATGGCACCAACCTCCTCTCCGCTCTCCGACAGGGACAACTGACCCATGTGCCCTGTGTGGCTCACGTCCTTAACCTGGTGGTGCAGCGGTTCTTGGGCAGGTACCCGGGCTTACAGGATGTCCTGAGGCAGGCCAGAAAAGTCTGTGTGCATTTCCGCAGATCTTATAATGCCAGTGCTCGCCTGGCTAAGCTGCAAAAGGAGTTGAACCTGCCCAAGAACCGCCTTATATGTGACATGCCCACCAGGTGGAACTCAACGTTGGCCATGCTGCAGCGGCTGCACATGCAGCAGAGGGCCATCAATGAGTACCTGTGCGACTACGGCACCAGGACAGGGTCAGGGGAGCTCGGGTTTTTTTCACCACGACAGTGGGGCATGATCAGGGATGCATGCACTGTCCTGGCACCATTTGAGGAGGCCACGAGGATGGTGAGCAGTGACAGTGCATGCATCAGTGACACTGAACCTCTTGTCCACCTGTTGGAACATACGCTGCGTGGAATAATGGACAGGGCACTTGAGGCAGAACAGAGGCAGGAAGAGGAGGACTTCCTTGCCTCTCAAGGCCCCCTTTACCCAGACAGTGTTCCTTCTGTCCCACCCATCGCACAGGAAGAAGAGGAGGAGGAGGAGGAGGAGGATTGTGTCAGCATGGAGGTGGAGCCTGGCACTCAGCATCATCAGCAGCAGTCTTTTAGGGATGACTTACAGTCCCAAGAAACCAGTGGACTTGTACGTGGCTGGGAGGAGGTGGCTGCGGATCATGTCGTCCTTAGTGACCCAGAGGACTCCGGACCAAATGCCTCAGCTAACCTACCCTGCATGGCCTCCCTGATCCTGCAAAGTCTGCGGAAGGATCCTCGTATTCTTCAGATCAAGGAGAGGGACCATTACTGGCTGGCCACTCTCCTTGATCCACGGTACAAGGGTAAGGTTGCGGACCTTATCTTACCGTCGCAGAGGGAGCAGAGGATGAGACAACTCCGGGAGGCCTTTCAGAAAGGTCTGTGCAACGCGTTCCCAGAGACTGGGAGGTTACAAATTCCTGGTCCTGGACAACGAGTTGCTGAGGCTTCGGTCAGTCAAAGAAGGAGCGGTGGGGAAGGTGGCCATCTGACCGATGCGTTCAGACAATTCTTTAGTCCGCAGCCCCAAGGTATGATCGGTTCCAGAAACCATCGCCAGCGTCTGATATACATGGTGCAGGAATACCTAGGGGCAAGGTCAGACTTGGACACCTTCCCCACCGAAAATCCTCTGGCTTACTGGGTCTTGAGGATGGATCACTGGCCAGAGCTTGCACAGTATGCAATTGAGCTACTGGCCTGTCCTGCATCCAGCGTTCTTTCAGAACGCACATTCAGTGCTGCTGGAGGATTTGTCACGGATCACAGGGTGCGCCTGTCCACCGACTCTGTTGATCGACTGACCTTCATAAAGATGAACCAGTCTTGGATCACCACCAGCTACCAAACACCTGAAGCTGATATAACAGACTAATTTATTTTCAAATGTCACATCCCTTCAAGACTGATGCTGATGCTGAGAGACTGTCCTGTTATGTTGACTGACTATCCTCCTCCTCCTCAATGATCCGATTGATGATGATAGCTTGGAAGAACATTTTTGTTTCTGGGTGCCGCCACCAGTGGCTAAGGCCCAAGTACAGTATCTGTGAGGGGTTGCAGTGTTGTGGCACCAGTGCTTAAGGCCCAATTTTTATGCCCCTGTTTAACAGGGGCATGTAATTAAAAAATTTTATGCAATGCTTTGCAGCAGGGCTCATTCCTGCACTCCAACTAGAGTATCTGGGAGAGGTTGCAGTGTCGTGGCACCAGCACCAGTGGCTAAGGCCCAATTTTTCAGCCCCTGTTTAACAGGGGCGTGTAATTACAATTTTTGATGCAATACTTTGCAACAGGGCTCATTGCTGTTGTCATGGATATGCAGTAGTGTTTGTCTGTCAGCTTACCTTCCTTCCCATGTGTTCATCTTAGAGGCCTGAGCCCTTTCACCTGGCTTCCTTTATAATCTCCTCCCAGCCAGACTCCACCCCAGGCCCTATCACAGAACACTATATTAACCTGTGCACTGCAAGCCTGCTTTGCTGATCAACGTGTTTGTTAGGCATTGTGTGTTTGGGTTCCTGCCTGCCGTGTGCTACGTCTGTCTCTCTGTTACGTTATTGGCTTGTCCCCGACTATCCCTGTCTGCTCGTGACCCTTGACCTTCGGCTCGTTCTTCGTTATCCTTGTCTGCTTGTGGCCCCTGACCTTCAGCTTGTTATTCGGTTCTCTCTTATTGTGTGCTGCTGCTTCCCCTCTTTTCCCCTTATCCTACGGGGCGTGAGCTAGGAAACTCCAGGGGCCGCGACCTGGTCCCAGCCTGCAGCTAACATCCTCACCACTAGAGGCCCTGGAGAAGACCAGCTGGGTCTTAGACTCCGCGCCCTGGGGAATCTTGGCTCTAGCTTCCGTTTGGATCCCGGTTGTGCTCCTCTGGTCCCGCTTTCCACAACCACCCAGTTTCCTATCCGCAGAAGCCAGCCATAGGGTTCACTACCTCGCGGTGCACTCCTGTCCCCCTACGGTGTGCATCTGTCACCTGGCCACAGGTGACCTTGACAGTTTGATCAGCCATGAACCCGGCTGACATCTCGTTACCCGTGGATGATCCATTGCAGGGCATAGTTTGCAGACTTGAAACCCAGGAATCGAATCAGACTCAGGTGATGCGATTCCTCCAGGATCTGGCTTCTCGCTTCGAGCTGCTTCAGGCCTCCTTGGGAACCCTGAATCCGCAACCTCAAATACAATCAGCGGCTGCACCTATTGCACCAGTCGCAGCCACACACTCGCTACAACTGCCAGCTTCGTCCCGTTTCTCTGGGGACTCCAAGGCTTGCAGGGGGTTCCTTAGCCAATGCACGATTCATTTTGAGCTCCAGCCCCAAAACTTCCTGTCTGATCGGGCTAAGGTAGCCTATATCATTTCCCTCCTCTCTGGTGAAGCTTTAGCCTGGGCAGCCCCTCTGTGGGAACTGAATGATCCAGTGGTTTCTAGCCTGTCTGGCTTCTTGAAACTTTTTCGGAATATCTTCGAAGAACCGGCTCGTGTCTCTTCAGCGGCCAGCGCCCTTTTACGTCTCCGCCAAGAGTCTGCTTCTGTGGGACAGTATGCCCTTCATTTCCGCATACTGTCGGCTGAGTTGAGCTGGAACAATGAGGCCTTAGTCGCAACCTTTTTGCATGGCCTGTCTGATAGAGTGAAGGATGAATTAGCAGGAAGAACCATCCCCACTGATCTGGCCGGCGTTATCTCCTTGTGTAACCAGATCGATATTCGCTTTCAGGAGAGGACCTTAGAAAAGCAACGCCAGCACTCCTTGGTTCTTAGTCAGCCTGAGCTCCCCTCTCTTCGACCCGTAGAGCATCTCCTACCAGCTGAGGAACCCATGCAGCTGGGTCGGACCAGGCTATCCCCCGAGGAACGTGCTAGGCGCAGAACTCTTGGTCTGTGTCTTTACTGTGGGGGCAAAGGTCATTTTCGTGACACTTGCTCTCTTTGTCCAGAAAAACGTTCGGGTCCACTTCATCTGGAAAGTGGAGTATTGGACCCAGAAATATCACCTTCCCCTTCTCGTCTTCTGCTTTCTGTGTTCCTTCATGTTGGTGCTTCTTCTCATTCGGTCTCAGCATATCTGGATTCCGGAGCCGCTGGTAATTTCATGGACTGGGAAATCGCATCGTCCATGAGACTTACTCTTTTGCCCCTCACCACGCCATTGGTGGTCTTGGCGATTGATGGTACTGTTCTCCCAGGGGGACCTATCCGCTTCCAGACCCTCCCTGTTAAGATGTCGGTAGGGACACTCCACCAGGAGTGGATATCCTTCCTTATCTTACCCAAGGCCTCAACGCCTATAATTTTGGGTCTCCCATGGTTACAGCTCCATTCTCCTCATGTGGACTGGACTACTGGACAGATCCTGGCTTGGGGTCCCTCCTGTTCCTCGTCCTGCCTACCCAAGGTTGCCCCCTGTGAATCTGAGCCGGTCATTCATTCCAGGTTGCATAACCATTTACATTTCTCTGTCCCTAACCACCCTTGGACGCACAGCCAGGCTAGCTTGTCTACAAGTCCTGCAGTCGCTACGTCTTGCGATGCGATTCAGGTAGTCGCTACACCTGACTCAGCTATTCACTCTGCCTCTGTACTAGTTATGCCAGTCCAGCCCATGCCCAGTGAGCCTCCTACTTTTTCTTGTTCGGGACATTCTGCTTGTCCTTCAGCTATTCAGCTTGACTCCGGCGACATGTCACCTTCTAACCAACCTGACTTCAGGGTTCCACTGACATCTGCCCAGTCTGATGGTCCTGTGCAAGATGACCAGTTCCCCTTTAAGGGTCTAGGGGACCCTCCTCAGATTCCTGTTGATCCTCTCATGCCCTTGCTTATTCCTAGAGAGCCTTTGGTCCTCAATAGATCTTCTTGTCATCTCCCTACCTCATTTTCGGTCTCTGAGGATAATCTTAAGTACGAGGTTAGACAAGTTCTGGATTCTCGGCTCTGCAGAGGCATTCTTCAGTACCTTGTGCATTGGAGAGGTTTTGGTCCTGAGGAGGCGTCTTGGATCGCTGCATCTGATGTCGCTGCACCTCATCTGTTGAGAAGGTTTCATCAGAGATTTCCCTTTAAGCCTGGGTCCAGGCGGGGGAGGGCCCATAAGAGGGAGGGTACTGTCATGGATATGCAGTAGTGTTTGTCTGTCAGCTTACCTTCCTTCCCATGTGTTCATCTTAGAGGCCTGAGCCCTTTCACCTGGCTTCCTTTATAATCTCCTCCCAGCCAGACTCCACCCCAGGCCCTATCACAGAACACTATATTAACCTGTGCACTGCAAGCCTGCTTTGCTGATCAACGTGTTTGTTAGGCATTGTGTGTTTGGGTTCCTGCCTGCCGTGTGCTACGTCTGTCTCTCTGTTACGTTATTGGCTTGTTCCCGACTATCCCTGTCTGCTCGTGACCCTTGACCTTCGGCTCGTTCTTCGTTATCCTTGTCTGCTTGTGGCCCCTGACCTTCAGCTTGTTATTCGGTTCTCTCTTATCGTGTGCTGCTGCTTCCCCTCTTTTCCCCTTATCCTACGGGGCGTGAGCTAGGAAACTCCAGGGGCCGCGACCTGGTCCCAGCCTGCAGCTAACATCCTCACCACTAGAGGCCCTGGAGAAGACCAGCTGGGTCTTAGACTCCGCGCCCTGGGGAATCTTGGCTCTAGCTTCCGTTTGGATCCCGGTTGTGCTCCTCTGGTCCCGCTTTCCACAACCACCCAGTTTCCTATCCGCAGAAGCCAGCCATAGGGTTCACTACCTCGCGGTGCACTCCTGTCCCCCTACGGTGTGCATCTGTCACCTGGCCACAGGTGACCTTGACAGCTGTGCTCCAAGTACAGTATCTGTGAGGGGTTGCAGTGTTGTGGCACCAGTGCCTAAGGCCCAATTTTTCTGCCCCTGTTTAACAGGGGCATGTAATTACAATTCTTGATCTAATAATTCACAGCAGGGCCCATTCCTGCGCCCACCAAGACTAACTGTGAGGCCTTACAGTGTTGTGTCAACACCACCACCACCACCACCACCAAAGGCCCAATTTTTCAGCCCCTGTTCAACAGGGGCATGCAATTACAATTCTTGATCTAATAATTCACAGCAGGGCCCATTCATGCGCCCACCAAGAGTAACTGTGAGGGCTCACAGTGTTGTGGCAACACCAACATGTAAGGGGCAAATTTCAGCTGAGTATATACGGCAGGCCCCTACTTTCAAACATCCAACTTACAAACGACTCCTCCTTGCAAACGGAAGGATACAACAGGAAGTGAGAGGAAATCTACCCCTAGGAAGGCAAATTCTCTCCTGTAAGAGTTAATATGGGGAAAAAAGTGTCTCCTCTCCACTGATGCTTTATCACCAATTCTTGTTTCAATAAAAACCCCAAATTTTCAAAAAACATTTGTCATTAGGACGGAAAGTGAGGTGAACTGTTTTGAATAGGTGCACACTGCACAGACAGCAAAACAAACGTTACAGGGGTGATAACCCTTCCCTATGTTTTCCAAAAAGCTTAAAAACAGATTTTTTGGCTGGAGCTACACTTAAACAATGTACCTGTTCAAAATTACAAACAGATTCTACATAAGAACAAACCTACAGTCCCTGTCTTGTATGCACCGCCTGTATACGGCTGTTCAGAGTATATAGGGCCTTTTTTATTTTGTGTGCGGGGTTCCCCTTAATATCCATACAAGACCCAAAGGGGCTGGTAATGGGCTGGGGTAGGGGGGGGGGTGTGTGATGGGGTAGCTATGCCATTTTTCTTAAAGATTTTCATCCATATTACCGGGACCAGACATTACATTAAAGCCGCAAGCAGTTTTAAATGGCTTTTTTTCCTTTAGAAATGTAATTTTGTGCAGGGACAGTTCTAAACACGGGAAACACGTGGCACTTCACAGGCATACTTTAGACACCCCCAGGTACGATATTTAAAGGAATATTTGACTTTTCTTTTTTTCACTTTATGCATCATTAAAATGACTGCTCCAGAAAAACGGCCGTTTTTAAAACTTATTTTTGCATTGATACATGTCCCCTGGTGCAGAACCCGGGTTCCCAAACCCTTTTTAGGACAATAACATGCATAATAGTCGTTATAATTAGCACTTTAGATTTCGAACGTTCGCATCCATTGTATTTAATAGGGTTCTAAAGTTCGTGCGAACTTTCGGTCCGTTCGCGGGTTCTGGTGTGAACCGAACCCGGGGGTGTTCGGCTCATCACTAATCAGGGAGAAAGATTGAGTATTGGGTATCAGTGCGAGAAGGGCAAGCGTAGGGATACTGCTATATACCTTCAAGACACCGGTCTCTGGATTTGCCACTGCAGACCTTCACTTACTTTCTGTGTGCCACCAGTGCCTTCTTCTCTGCCAGTCAACCACTCCTCCAGCAGATGCTATCTTGGTAAAGTCGGCCTTGCCTGTGCTGTGACTTATTGTGCCTGAAGACATATCACTGCCTAGATATGCTATGGTGCTGTGACATTCCAGTTGAAGCCAGCTTATCTGCACTGCCTATCTTCACATGTGCCATTAAGGATTGTACTGGCACTCCACTAGGAACCGTTATAATGCCTGGTACTGAATGCGAATTGCATGTCTTATCTCAAGAATTATTGTGCCTATTGCTGCAAGTGTTATTGTGCCCGTTATCACAAATGTAGCTATGCCTGTAATGAACCTGTTGCCATCAGTGATTTTACTAATGCTAACTACTGTGTTCTACAAGCATCCTTGTTACTCTTTAACTTGCATACTTCTAAATACTAAAACTGGCAACTCTTTGCGGACTCTGGTGTTCTTTTTCCTTACACTGAGCACCCTACTCCTGGCCCTGCTCACAACTTGGCATAGTCATCAGAATATCCAATTCGCAATGGTGTGAACCCAGCCTAAATGTGTGTATATAGACAGTTTACCACATATATAAAAGTGCAAAAAAATAAACAAATAAACACCAAAAAAATACAACTAATGTCAAATGTATTAGTAAGTCCCATTCAAATAATAGTTGCTTCAAAAACAAATAGGTAAGTGAATAGGTGCTGGTGCCATTAGTAGCAGTTAAACACGTGACCACTTCCAGGTGCTCCAGGTGACACCACATGGATGTACACTCACCACAATGGATGGACTTTCTATTGCTAGATAGGGCTCACTGTGTTTTTTTTGGTTGGACCCACTGTGTATCTTGTCACCAACTTGACCATCCACATGTAATCGGATGCGATGCCTTACAATGCCATACACCGCCACTCAAAAAAACGTATCAAGGAAAAGGTTCATTGTGCAAAGCCAACTTTATTAAACCATAAAAACCTTACAATTATACTGCACTCACATGTACACTATATTTGCAAAAGTATTGAGACCCCTGCCTTTACATGCACATGAGCTTTAATGGCAGTCCGTACGGTTCAATATTGAGTTGGCCCACCCTTTGCAGCTATAACAGCTTCAACTCTAGAAAGAGGTTCCAGTGTGAGGAGGGCAAGTGTAGGAGTACTACTATAAACCCTTAAGACAGCAGTCCCTGTAGTTGCCACTGCAAACCTTCCAGTACCACTTCTCCATACACTAAGCCAATGTGTAAGTAAGGGGATGGATATCCTCCTTCCTCCTACTCTTATTATTCCCTCTCCTTCTGTCCAATTTCCCCATTATTGGGGTCCATAAGATCATATTGGCCTTTTTTACATATATAATTTTTTTCTACAGATACTCCATATTCATCTTCTCCTGATGAGGGGGTACAGTCCCCGCAACGCGTATAGTCTACTATGATGCTTATATGTTTTTACATATTATATGGTTCATTACATGTTCATTATATGTTTAACCTTGCCTTGTTATGATCACTTTATGGAGTTTACTGATTCTTTATGTTCATTTATGCTGACACTTTCACATACTGGTGCCCCCTTGTGGACTACTGATATGTTGTTGATCAACCATACACTGTATATGATACATTTTTAGCTTTGCTGTACTTTGTATTATGTCATGTGTACCTGATTAATAAAATGGTGTTTTTTATTCTACATTAGCTTCCATTCATTTGCCTCGTTCAAAGTCCCAAACTCCCCCCTTTTTTGCAATTGACCGGGATGGAGGCACCTATTCCCCAGGTGTTTCATTTAAAGTCCCAATTTCTCCTTTTTTTAAAAGTTCAATTTTGGACTTCTTATGGCTTTCTTTCAACAATGGCTTTTTTCTTGCCACGCTTCCATAAAGGCCAGATTTGTGGAGTGCACGACTAAAGCCTCGTACACACGATTAGATTTTCGGATGACCGTTTGTCTGTTTTTTGTTGCATGCTAGTCTCATGTCGAATGTGATGATCACCATACGAAAATTCTCGGATGACAGAATACAACTTCAGAAGTGATGCAATGTGTTGACTAGTTTTGTATGTGTTCTTTTTTTCATTTCTCAGCATGCGTAGTCTTGCTCTTACGATTTTTTTCATATGAAAATCGGACATTGGTTCCACTAGATTTTAGTTAGGGGTATCAGAGTAAAGGGGGCTGAATTAAATGTACACCACACTTTTCCGATGATTATTTGTAAAATAATTTGAAAACCATTTATCATTTTCCTTCCACTTCACAATTATGTGCCACGTTGTGTTGGTCTATCACACAAAATCCAAATTAAATACATACATTTTTGGTTGTAACATGAGAAAATTTAGAAAATTTCAAGGGGTATGAATACTTTTTCAAGGCACTGTAAAATGTCACTAAACCCAATAGACAAAAAAATTATAATTTGAATTCAATACCATCATCTATTGACACTTTCTTACCTTCCAATACTATCAACTGGCAACACATGAAAACTTTCTGAAAACTGGATTTAAAATCTGTTTCCTGCTCTTGCTTCCATTATTATGTTCAGACATGTTTCACTGTATGTGGGAATTTAGCAACCCTCCTTTCCTTGATCCCGAGATGCATTGCAATATTATGTGCCAACACAGTCAGCACTGGCACGTAATAAGCACAAAAAGCCTCCAGATATATAAAATCGCCACTCATATAACAGCCTAAATTCATTAAGTTAAGGATGCATGCACATTGCGATCGCCGGTGCATACACATTACAATCACCAGTGCAATGAGTGATTTGTATTATAGTTTGAGTAGAGCCGTACATGTAACTGCAATACTGTATACATGCACTGCTCATACTCAATCAACAAAAGTGAAAGTAAAAGAGCTGTAGTGTATGCAGAAAAAACAATGGACAGAAGGAATGGTATTTAGAATTTATTTTTATTTCATTTATTCATTGTCTATTTATTTAATCTATGTATTTTTTATTAGCTGAAATAGATGGACCTTTTCAACCCATGAAACTTATTTGTAATTTTACAATCAAAGGCTTTGTTTTGTAACACAGGATTGTGAGGTGGATCGCTTAGTGAGACTTTAAATCATTGTGTTTGTCCTAACATTTTCTCTCTCTGATTTTTAAATTCTATGGCAATGAAAAGATAGGCAGGATGGTGGAGGGAGGTATTGCTTTGACTTGTCAGTTTTGTGTGTTCATTTTAGCTTGTGCTATTGAGCTCTATGATTTTTTTTTCTTGCAAAGCAGCAGTGATTATACAGATAAATATGTTGAACGTAGCCTCGAGCTCTACCTGTTGACTGTAACGCATATACAATGTTTAATATTTACCAAATTTAAGTGAATGAAAAATATTTGAAAAAAAAATATTTTTAGTCCTGAACATATCAAAAATATATACACACAGCTCACTCTCCAGTGTCCATGTGACCAGTGACATCTATATATGTGACCAGTGAAAGTGCACCTGTGCCCAGACTATTGACAAAAATCTATTTGCATTATTCAAAAGAAGTTTATAACAATCCTTTAGGTCTTGTTCATGCCTTTTTGGGATTGTTCTGGACAACCTTTTCCTGGTAAATCCGAAAACAAGGCAAGGCAATTTGACTTGTAAAATCAGCTCCATTCACACCACTGCAATGTGGTGATGTGAGCTGCAAAAAAGTAGGACACACAGTACTTATCTTCAGTGCAGCGTAGTGTGATGCAATTCATTGCATCACATGGCAATGTGGCTGATAGAACTGACGCTTCGTACACACGACCGTTTTTTCAGATGGGAAAACAGCTATGAGAGCTTTTGGTCGGGATTCCCGGCCGTGTGTATGCTCCATCGCAGTTTTTCCGACGGGAAAACTGACGGACAAAAATAAGAGATCAGGATCTCTTTTTTTCCCGTCAGGCCAAAAATCAGAGCGGGGAATCCGTTCGTCTGTATGGTTTTCCGACGGGCAGAAAACCGTGTATGCTCAGAATCAAGTATGAGACGGGAGCGCTCTTTCTGGTAAAACTAGCGTTCGTAATGGAGATAGCACATTCATCACGCTGTAACGGACTGAAAAACACGAGGCTGAAAAGCGCGAATCGTCTCTCACCAAACTTTTACTAACACGAGGATCAGCAAAAGCAGCCCAAAAGGGTGGCGCCATTGGAATGGAACTTCCCCTTTATAGTGCCGTCGTACGTGTTGTACGTCACCGGCGCGCTTTGGACGGGCGGACTTTTGTCTGAAGCCCTGTACACACGATCGGATTTCCTATGGATTCTAATCCGATGGATTTTTCCATCGGAAATCCGATGAAGCTAGCTTCCATCAGTCTTGCCTACACACCATCAGTCAAAAATCTGACCGTCCCAAACGCGGTGACGTAAAACACTCAGACGAGCCGAGGAAAATGAAGTTCAATGCTTCTGAGCATGCGTCGACTTGATTCTGAGCATGCGTGGGTTTTTTGTCCGATGGAGTTCCACACAGACGATCGGAATTTGCTATCGTTTTTTTTCCCATCGGATAAATTTAAAACATGTTCTATTTTTTCTCACCGATGGAAAAAAGACCGATGGGGCCCATACACGATCGGTTTGTCCGATGAGAAAAGTCCATCGGACTGTTTTCATCGGTAAAACCGATCATGTGTACACGGCATGAGCATGTGTATGCAAGGCAGCCTGAGAGGAATTCTGTTGGGAAAATATTTTTTTAAAGTTTGGAAAAAAAGTCACCATGCAATGGGCTGGTGCACATCCGCACCACATGCTTCTTACCCCACGCCAGCAGCTGCATTCTAACACAGCTGCTGGTATGAAAGGGCCCCACTTACCTCTTTCGCTGCTGATAATATGACATTCTTCATTCTCAAAATGTGAAAATAAATTTCTCTACAATGCTTAGAGAACACCCCTCACATTTTTGTAAATATTTTATTACATCTTTTCATGAGACAACACTGAAGAAATTACACTTTGCTACAATGTAAAGTAGTGAGTGTATAGCTTGTATAACAGTGTAAATTTGATGTCCCCTCAAAAAAAACTCAACACACAGCCATTAATGTCTAAACCACTGGCAACAAAAGTGAGTACACCCCTAAGTGAAAATGTCCAAATTGGGCCCAATTAGCCGGTCTCATGTGACTCGTTAGTGTTACAAGGTCTCAGGTGTGAATGGGGAGCAGGTGTGTTAAATTTTGGTTTTATCGCTCTCACTCTCTCATACTGGTCACTGGAAGTTCAACATGGCACCTCAGGGCAAAGAACTCTCTGAGGATCTGAAAAAATAATTGTTGCTCTACATAAAGATGGCCTAGGCTATAAGAAGATTGCCAAGACCCTGAAACTGAGCTGAAGCACGGTGACCATACAGCAGTTTAACAGGACAGGTTCCACTTGGAACAGGCCTCACCATGGTCAACCAAAGAAGTTGAGTGCACGTGCTCAGCATCGTATCCTGAGGTTGTCTTTGGGAAATAGACGTATGAGTGCTGCCAGCATTGCTGCAGAGGTTGAAGGGGTAAGGGGTCAGCCTGTCAGTGCTCAGACCTTACGCCGCACACTGCATCACATTGGTCTGCATGGCTGTTGTCCCAGAAGCAAGCCTCTTCTAAAGATGATGCGCAAGAAAGCCCACAAACAGTTTGCTGAAGACAAGCAGACTAAGGACATGGATGACTGGAACCATGTCCTGTGGTCTGATGAGACCAAGATAAACTTATTTGGTTCAGATGGTGTCAAGCGTGTGTGGCGGCAACCAGGCGAGGAGTACAAAGACAAGTGTGTCTTGCCTACAGTCAAGCACGGTGGTGGGAGTGTCATGGTCAGGGGCTGCATGAGTGCTGCCGATACTGGGGAGCTACAGTTCATTGGGGGATCCATGAATGCCAACATGTACTGTGACATACTGAAGCAGAGCATGATCCTCTCCCTTCAGAGCCTGGACCGCAGGGCAGTATTCCAACAGGATAACGACCCCAAATACACCTCCAAGATGACCACTACCTTGCTAAAGAAGCCGAGGGTAAAGGTGATGGACAGGCCAAACCTGTCTCCAGACCTAAACCCTATTTAGCATATGTAAGGCATTCTCAAATGGAAGGTGGAGGAGTGCAAGGTCTCTAACATCCACCAGCTCGATGATGTCATCATGGAGAAGTGGAAGAGGACTCCAATGGCAACCTGTGAAGCTCTGGTGAACTCCATGCCCAGGAGGGTTAAGGCAGTGCTGGAAAATAATGGGGGCCACACAAAATATTGACACTTTGGCCCCAATTTGGACATTTTCACTTAGGGGTGTACTCACTTTTGTTGCCAGCGGTTTAGACATTAATGGCTGTGTGTTGAGTTATTTTGAGGGGACAGCAAATTTACACCGTTATACAAGCTGTACACTCACTACTTTACATTGTAGCAAAGTGTAATTTCTTCTGTGTTGTCACATGAAAAGATATAATAAAATATTTTACAAAAATGTGAGCGGTTTACTCACTTTTGTGAGATACTGTATATAGATGACTCAGGGCTTGTTTTAAACACTTCAGCCCCGGAAGATTTTACCCCTTTCCTGACCAGAGCACTTTTTACAATTTGGCACTGCGTTGCTTTAACTGACAATTGCGTGGTCGTTGTACCCAAACAAAATGTGCGTATTTTTTTCCCCACAAATACAGCTTTCTTTTGGTGGTATTTGATCACCTCTGCGTTTTTTATTTTTTGCACTATAAACATAAAAAGAGCGACAATCTTTAAAAAAAAAACTATATTTTTTACTTTTTGCTATAATAAATATCCCCAAAAATGTTTTTAAAAAACAAATTTGTTGATCAGCTTAGGCCAAAATATATTCTTCTACATATTGTTGTTAAAAAAAAATCGCAATAAGCATATATTGATTGGTTTGCACAAAAGTTATAGCATCTACAAACTATGGGAAAGATTTATGGCATTTTTATTATTATTTTTTTTACTAGTAATGGCGGTGATCTGCGATTTTTAGCGTTACGGCAAAATTGCGACGGACAGATGGGACACTTTTGACACATTTTTGGGACCATTGACATTTATACAGCGATCAGTGCTATAAAAATGCACTGATTACTGTGTAAATGTCACTGGCAGGGAAGGGGTTAACACTAGGGGGCGATCAAGGGGTTACATGTGTGTTCCCTGGGTGTGTTCTAACTGTATGGGGATAGGACTGACTAGGAGAGGAGACAGATCGTTGTTCCTACATAGTACCAGACATGCGCCCGCGGGCCCTCTGGTAGCTCTTAAAGGGAAACCCGTATATGTACGGGATTTCACCCAGGAGAGCCATTGTGCCGCAGTAAATATGCGTGAGCCGGTCAGGAACCAGCTAAAGTACAGTGCATCATACCTCCTATCTTAAATTAATTTTTTCTTGCTTTTTTATTACATGGGGTAACTAATACCTCTTAATTCACAAAAGTTTAACATAATAAGGATTTCTGTTTTAGCAACGTGGCTATAATATTCTAAATCTTTTTGGTTTGTTCGCTTAGTAAATTGAGCTCATGGCGTTATACCTCTGTTATGTATGTAGTGGGGTTCTATTGTTATGGACTATTGTTATATGTAGATACCTAAAACTCCCTTCGGTGTTCCAGTTATAACTTTATAGACTATTGTTTACTTATGTTCAGTAATGCGTGTGGAACTTATGGTACAGGGAGAAAGGGACTCCGTTGCCATGGATACCTAATAGACTATGGTACCTACAGTGCAGCTGTACTCCCAGAATGCATTACAACCACCGCACAGCCTGCTGGGGGAGGTTACTTAAAGGAGGGGGAGGAGCCACGCTCGGTCTCTCTGGACTTCGCCCTCAACCAAGCCGGAAGTCTGTGTGAGGCCTGCTGCTGGAGCGACTAGGCCCAAATCCTGGGCCTGTAGTTTCGCGGAGGATCACCAAGCCAGAGAGGGACCTCTTTCTGTGTGACCAGCTTGCGCTTCCCAGAGACCGGAGTCATTCACCAACCGACATCTACGGCGGCTGTGAGAGGGACCAGAGACTGTATGTTGCTGAGAGGTTGCAGATCGAGGTATCGACAGCGGATCGGGTCAGGCGGACTAGGCCTGTTTGGGTGAGCGGGCACCTGCCAAGAATCTACAACTGTTTGTTAGGCCTGTGACTCTTGAAGGCCCACCATCTTCAGAGTAGTGCGCCACACGTACACTAGGACATAGCGCAGCGTGTGGTAGCTGCGTAGTTAAAGTTGGCGTTACACTGACTGAGAGTTTCACTCCCAAAAGCATTGCGGGAGTTTAGTTACATCTTTAACCTCCTTTGGATTACAAATATAATGTGCACCAACGTTTGCTAGCGAAGACTCCCACCATTGAGGAATTCGTACAATAATCTTAGTCAGGCTTGACTGGAATTAACATTGACGGGACACAGGGTGATATTGCCCACTAGGGGGAGCTCGCGAGCATAGGACTGTTTATTCCTAAAAAGTAAGCATTAACATTGTGTAAAACTTTTATCTAAGGCCCCTTTCACACTGGCACGTTTTTCAGGTGGTTTAGCGCTAATAATTGCGCTGTTATACCGCCTGAAAAAATCGTGCCCTGTAGTCTTCAATGTGAAAGCCCGAAGGCTTTCACACTGAAGCGGTGCGCTAGCAGGACTGCTCCAAAAGTCCTGCTAGCCGCATCTTTACAGCGGTGAAGGAGCGGTGTGTTCACCGCTCCTTTACCGCAGCTGCCCATTGAAATCAATGGGACATCGCGGTAATACCCTTTTTCGGCCGCTAGCGGGGGTTAAATTCACCTCGCTAGTAGCCGCATACCGCGGTAATAACGACGGTATAGCGGCGCTGAAAATCGCGCCGCTATACCGCCACCGCACCTGCCCGCCCCAGTGTGAAAGGGGCCTTATACATTTGCTGATTCTTGCAGGGCCCTGCAGAGCCAACTGAAACATATATATATATATATATATATATATATATATATATATATATATATATATATTTGTCTTAACCTGTCTCTTATAAAGTAAAATTTACCTTGTTTAAGTATAAAACCCTGTGCGCAGCACTTTTGTTAGCCTGAAGCACCTCAACGGAGAAAGGTAACATATATGTGTAATTTACTGTGAAGATATATGCCGAATTGTATTTCCCAACAGCCAGTGGGTATTACAATTCTTTTCATTACCAGTTGTGCCAAGGGAGGGTTCGAGCCAGTTAAGGGGTTGAGAATCAGAGGGCAGACCCAAACAAATTCAGCAGCTCCTATGGGGGTAGTGCTACATGTACATACAGTGTCTTATACTTGTCTGTTACACACAGTAATCTGTGTCCCATTCTCTGCAGGCAGAGTGACTTTACCATCCAGTATTTTGTTATCTTCAGCTTCAACTTTTATTAAACTGGGCACATGTAGCAGTCGGATTGCGCAATCTACTGTGGTTAAATAATTAGGGTTTCATACAAACTCATCCAAATGTTCTGAATGCATTTGATATGAACTTATGCGAGGGATATGGGTGGGTATTTTCAGATTTCTCTACAATTCTATTTACAACTCTAAACAGATATAATAGACACAAATTCTTGCAGCTGTTTATTCAATAATACATCATTAAATGTATTTTTTTTAAATGCAAGTAGTGTAAGTAACTGCATTTGACCAGGTCTCTCACAGTTCCTGTCTAGCAGGACTGGGGTGTGAGAGGAGGAAGCAGCAGAAGGAGCCAATCAGCTAATGTGCTATTAAATAACGTGTTAACAGGAGGATAAAACAGAGTGACAGAGGGATAAGCTTATCTTTGTGCTGCTTCTGCTTTCACTGTCCATGTCCAGTTACCAGCTGAGGAGTGTCCAGGACAGTCTGTGCTCAAAGGAAGAAGGTCGGCTGATAGCCATCAGACTGGACTGAAAGTAAATTATGCAACAGAAGCTCCTTTTTTTTCTTTATCTTTTCATTGACTATTTTTTTTTTTATCTTATTATTTTTGACTGCTCTGTACAATAATATTATAACATGTGTTTACTGTTGTTTGGAATTTGGATGGCAATTACTAAACTCATAAAATTCTCATTTTGCTTTTATGATAAAGAGATGCTTTTTCAAAAGGAGTAATGGCTCCTTCATCTGTGTCCTTCTCAAGTACCCTCTGAGTTACACATTTTCCTATTACTCGGTTTCCCTGTACCTGATGTTGTATTTGTACTGAACATATGCTAAGCTGAAAATAGCGTTTAGTAAATCAATTATTCTACGATTAAATACCAGTATATGTGAATAAATTGGGCTAGACGAAGATATATTGAAGAGTGCATGTCACAAGTACTAACAGAAAGGGTTTTAACAGTGAATAAGTTGATGGCTGATTTATATTGACTGTTTTTCTTTTCCTCCAGGATGAATTAACTGCAGTCAATGTAAAACAAGGATTTATTAACCAACCGGCATTTTCTGGAGATGAGCATGGATCAGCTAGGAACATTGTTATAAACCCATCTAAGGTAGAATCACTTCTATTGCTTTCATTCTGTTTATTGCATTAATAACTATGATTTATGGTTGAACTGGATGGACTTGTGTCTTTTTTCAACCTGACTAACTATGTAACTGTAGCGCTACCCCCAGTTAAGAGAGGTTTAATTTCGGGCCCTGAGTACAGCTCCACCAACCCCCGGTAATCAACTCAACCCACTTATGGCACAGTCAGTCTAGGGGATATTATCTGTCACAATCTATACCTGACTGTACACACACCCCAATTATATTGAGAAGCAAGCACTATGTACAATGATAACACACTGATAGCAAGTGGTAAAGTATAACTGTTTTACTTTAGGTTAAACGGCATAGGTTAAAACATAACACATAACTTGCTTACAGAGCCCTGCAGCAATGGATATAGCGTACAATAATAGCCCAGCGCGGTCATACACCACGTGCAGCTATTATTATCTATGCGCCCTGTGGTGCACCAAACAATACTCTACCCCTGGTCAGGCCTGACACAGCTTTAACTCAGTACTTAGAATAACACTTTCTTCGCATGCAACTTGAATGGTGGTGCACGTATAAAAAAAAAAAAAACACTTGTAATCCACAGGGTAGGCAATCAAGAAAAAGAACAGTTCACTGGAGACCACTCACTCAGTTCTGTTACTAGTCTCCAGTAAAAATAGCAAAAAAAGGCCGGTGGGCCAAGGCAGTCTCTAGGCCTAGCAACAGTACAGCCTATTGGATTGAGCAGGTGCTCGCTCACCACTCCGGACACGATCCCAGTCCAGGACTTCCACCACTGTGTCTCCGCACACAGCGTCTCAACAATCGGGTCTCCGATCCAGCGAATGTCGGCAACTTGAAGAAAGTCAGATGCCACCCAGGCTCGCAACAAGGTGGAAGGCTCTTTGGAAGTTGTACCAGGCCCCAGGCTTCAGGCCCGATACTCCAGCAGATCCGCACAGGAAGACCGGTTGATAGCCGCGCGGTGTCCAAAGAGGCCGAGCTTAGCCTCGCCTCCTCCTTTTATCTCCCCACCCACAAGCCTCTGCCCTAGCAACATTGCACCCTGGGTGCCAAACGGGGTTCTGGGAAATGCAGTCCTAGAGTCTTAAAGAAGACCACGCTACAAACCCCGCTACATAACTATGTAATTGACTAATTTTGCATACAACGTAATATAGAGTAGACCGATGTTCTCTGAATCCTGGAACACTTACCATGAGTGCTATGTATACTCAGGGCTTTTTTTCAGCGGGAACGCGGGGGAACGCAGTTCCGGCACCTCCTGGACTGACTGTATGTAATGTCAAGGGGTACTGGGGTGTGCTGCAGGGTATTGATGCTCACTGCTGGTGGATCTTTTCTAGCTGGAGGGGATCTATTTTTGCAGGGGGGGTCTATTGTTGCTGAAGGAGATCTACTGTTGGGGGTGGTGTCTATTGTTTATGGCTGCCAGAGAGTCTATTAATGCTGGCTATGCGGAGATCTATTGATGCTGCTGGGAGTCTATTGTTGCTGGGGGGGATATTATTGTGGGTGGTACATTGTTAGGGGGATCTATTGTTGCTGGCTGAAGGGGAAACCAAATTCCATACAAATTACTTAGCACAACAAAATGATACTTGGTTCTGTATTGTCTAAAAGGGGCAGTACTGGGAGGTGGGTAGGGGGTGGAACCAAGGGACGTTGCTCGGAGGTGGGTAGGGGCGGAGTAAACAAGTGACTCGGAAAAGGGGAGTTCCTGCACCTATTGTCTGAGAAAAAAAGCCCTGTGTATACTCAATTCTGAGTAATTAGTTCAGATCTCATTGGTACTCAGTCTCAATAGCTTGTCATGAGCGGTTTGGTGTACACCAAGAGAAAATGGTGCTGACAGGCCAGTTGAAGTACCGGTATCTAATACAGAAGAGACTTAAAAAGTCTATTCTGTCATAAAAACTATACAAACTAGGACCAGGACTACTGTAACTACATTTACCCCTCAGTGATTTATGTGTGTAGATTTTATCATTTCTTGTTTTGCATGCATTGACAAGTCACAGGAGTGCATAGCCTAAGTGTGTCATGTTGAAGAATTTGATGTCATAGCGGAAATTACCTTTGCACGAGGCTTGATTACATGGGTGTTGATAAAGGGGACCATAGGGGTAAGCTGCAGGGGACCGTAGAGAGAGAAACGACAGCCTAAAAGGATGAATCATTCAGGAGGTGATAAGGCTCTCCTTGGACTCTTTGGTGCTTCAGGGTCACTGCTGCCATCCTCTTGTGTATTTTTACTGCTCATACAAACTATTACACTATTTAGACACAATGATTTTGGCATATTTTACTCTGCACACCATGAGCAGGGGCGAACTTCTGGTGGAATGACCTAGGCCAGGGGTGTCCAAACTTTTTTAAAGAGGGCCAGATTTGATGAAGTGAACATGTGTGAGGGCTGACAATTTTGCCTGACATTCTTTGAACCATTAAAATTTGGTCTAAGTGTGTTCGTCCGAGCACTAATACACTGCCCAACAAGAATTCTCTTGCCTTTGTGGCTGTGTGTGGTGAAGAGATGAGCTTGGACATGTTATGTGGATATACAGGTCCTTCTCAAAAAATTAGCATATTGTGATAAAGTTCATTATTTTCTGTAATGTACTGATAAACATTAGACTTTCATATATTTTAGATTCATTACACACAACTGAAGTAGTTCAAGCCTTTTCTTGTTTTAATATTGATGATTTTGGCATATAGCTCATGAAAACCCAAAAATCCTATCTCAAAAAATTAGCATATTTCATCCGACCAATAAAAGAAAAGTGTTTTTAATACAAAAAAAGTCAACCTTCAAATAATTATGTTCAGTTATGCACTCAATACTTGGTCGGGAATCCTTTTGCAGAAATGACTGCTTCAATGCGGCGTGGCATGGAGGCAACCAGCCTGTGGCACTGCTGAGGTGTTATGGAGGCCCAGGATGCTTCGATAGCGGCCTTAAGCTCATCCAGAGTGTTGGGTCTTGCGTCTCTCAACTTTCTCTTCCCAATATCCCACAGATTCTCTATGGGGTTCAGGTCAGGAGAGTTGGCAGGCCAATTGAGCACAGTAATACCATGGTCAGTAAACCATTTACCAGTGGTTTTGGCACTGTGAGCAGGTGCCAGGTCGTGCTGAAAAATGAAATCTTCATCTCCATAAAGCTTTTCAGCAGATGGAAGCATGAAGTGCTCCAAAATCTCCTGATAGCTAGCTGCATTGACCCTGCCCTTGATAAAACACAGTGGACCAACACCAGCAGCTGACATGGCACCCCAGACCATCACTGACTGTGGGTACTTGACACTGGACTTCAGGCATTTTGGCATTTCCCTCTCCCCAGTCTTCCTCCAGACTCTGGCACCTTGATTTCCGAATGACATGCAAAATTTGCTTTCATCCGAAAAAAGTACTTTGGACCACTGAGCAATAGTCCAGTGCTGCTTCTCTGTAGGCCAGGTCAGGCGCTTCTGGGGAATGCGGCACCTGTAGCCCATTTCCTGCACACGCCTGTTCACGGTGGCTCTGGATGTTTCTACTCCAGACTCAGTCCACTGCTTCCGCAGGTCCTCCGAAGTCTGGAATCGGTCCTTCTCCACAATCTTCTTCAGGGTCCGGTCACCTCTTCTCGTTGTGCAGCGTTTTCTGCTACACTTTTTCCTTCCCACAGACTTCCCACTGAGGTGCCTTGATACAGCACTCTGGGAACAGCCTATTCGTTCAGAAATTTCTTTCTGTGTCTTACCCTCTTGCTTGAGGGTGTCAATGATGGCCTTCTGGACAGCAGTCAGGTCGGCAGTCTTACCCATGATTGCGGTTTTGAGTAATGAACCAGGCTGGGAGTTTTTAAAAGCCTCAGGAATCTTTTGCAGGTGTTTAGAGTTAATTAGTTGATTCAGATGATTAGGTTAATAGCTCGTTTAGAGAACCTTTTCATGATATGCTAATTTTTTGAGATAGGAATTTTGGGTTGTCATGAGCTGTATGCCAAAATCATCAATATTAAAACAAGAAAAGGCTTGAACCACTTCAGTTGTGTGTAATGAATCTAAAATATATGAAAGTCTAATGTTTATCAGTACATTACAGAAAATAATGAACTTTATCACAATATGCTAATTTTTTGAGAAGGACCTGTATATCTTTTGTGGCCCCCAGTGAATCACTGAGCACCGCTCAGTACTAAGGATGAGCTCGGGCATGTTCTTTGGATATACCATATTTATCGGTGTATAACACGCACCTTCACTTTAAGAGGGATGTTTCAGGAAAAAATGTAAAGTTTAAATAAAGAACTGTGAAGTAAAATAAGAGTCAGTGCCCATCAATGCAGCCTAATCAGTGCCCATCTACATCCTCACAAGTGCCCTGAATGCAGCCTCACCATTGCCATGAATGCAGCCTCACCATTGCCATTAATGCAGCCTCACCATTGCCATTAATGCAGCCTCACCATTGCATGAATGCAGCCTCACCATTGCATGAATGCAGCCTCACCATTGCATAAATGCAGCCTCACCATTGACATGAATGCAGCCTCACCATTGCCATGAATGCAGCCTCACCATTGCCATTAATGCAGCCTCACCATTGCCATTAATGCAGCCTCACCATTGCCATTAATGCAGCCTCACCATTGCATAAATGCAGCCTCACCATTGACATGAATGCAGCCTCACCATTGACATGAATGCAGCCTCACCATTGACATGAATGCAGCTTAAAATTCAGCCTCACCATTGCATGAATGCAGCCTCACTATTGACATGAATGCAGCCTCAAATGTAGCCTCACCATTGACATGAATGCAGCCTCACCATTGCATGAATGCAGCCTTACCATTGCCATCAGTCCAGCCTGATTAATGCCCATATGCAGCATCAGATGGGACAGGGAGGGGGGCGGGACGAGCGCCAACAGATTACATACATGAGAATCTCCTGTTTTCTCAGCGGCCTCTTTAATACAAAGTCTCGTCCCCTATGATAGACAGAGAACAGTAATCCAGTGGCAGCCCAGGGGGCGGGACTTCCTATTACAGAGGCCACCGTGTAAACAGGAAATTCTCACTGTATGTATTCTGTCGGTGCTCACCCCGCCCCCTCCCTGTCCCCTCCGAGGCACATATGTTTACCTAAATACAGGTATATACCTTTTGTGGCCCTCGCAGCGCTCAGGGATTCACTGGGGGCCACAAAAGATATATATATATATATATATATATATATATATATATATATAGCCAAATTACCACTGGGGCCGTTTGAAACCGCAACGTGAGCCACAATTGGCCCGTGGGCCGGACTTTGGCCTGACCTAGGCGATTGATTGGTAGTGGGAATGGGTACCTGCCACAACTATGCACTCACTCTCCCCCCAAAAAATGTCCAAAAGCGTTGGAGGGGGGGGGATATAAAGCATAACTGCCCTTTTTAGGGGTTAAGTTCCACTTTAATTTGATTCCATTATTTTACAAATGGGAGAAACTGCCAGTAAAACAGAATAGACCGCTAAAAAGGATCAATTTTAATGTTTTTAAACAGCAGCATAGTTATTCTTAAGTTAAGCCTAAAGCCCTGTACACACGATCGGATTTCCTATGGATTCTAATCCGATGGATTTTTCCATCGGAAATCCGATGAAGCTGACTTCCATCAGTCTTGCCTACACACCATCAGTCAAAAATCTGACCGTTCCAAACGCTGTGACGTAAAACACTCCGACAAGCTGAGAAAAGTTAAGTTCAATGCTTCTGAGCATGCGTCGACTTGATTCTGAGCATGCATGGGTTTTTTGTTCGATGGAGTTCCACACAGACGATCGGAATTTGCTATCGTTTTTTTCCCATCGGATAAATTTAAAACATGTTCTATTTTTTCTCACCGATGGAAAAAAGACCGATGGGGCCCATACATGATCGGTTTGTCCGATGAGAAAAGTCCATCGGACTGTTTTCATCTGTAAAACCGATCGTGTGTACACGGCTTAACTGTTATTTAATTGGAAATGTACTGCTTTGTATTAAATGTATGCTTTGGATCCCAGTTATTAGATACATATTGCTGCATGTAAATGCTAGTATATGAACATAACAGTGTTGTCCACATTTCATGTGTTTGCAGATTGGAGCATACTTCAGCAGCATTCTAGCTGAAAAACTGAAACTGAACACCTTTCAGGATACCGGGAGGAAAAAGCCACAGATTAATGCCAAAGACAATTACTGGCTTGTGACTGCTCGTTCACAGGGTGCAATACATAGCTGGTTTACCGATCTAGCTGGAAACAAGCATCTCACTGTTCTAGCTAAAAAGGTAAACATGTATTTACTAGTGTTACATTGTATGTACAGTATAGGCAAAACTTCTCTACTTTGAGCATTGGGTAGAGTGGGCAAGCAATAGAACCCCTGTTAAGTTTTTATCACCATCTTTGACCACACTGGGGGGATTCAACCTCGCTAATTGGCTTGTTGGCTATTGTTACCGAAATAGAAGAAGATGATAAACCCAAAATTCTACAATTGTCCCCAGAACAATAATAGGAGTGAAATTTTCCCATGGAGAAAATGCCTAAGATTTATTCTCCCTTGACAGTAAAACCTCCCCAATGGGACACATACAAGAAAAAATTATTTAACTGATGGGTTTTAACCTCCTCTATTCTAAAAAATAAAATAAAAAATACAAAGCTTATTGTTAGATTTCTAAATTAGAATTTATTCAAAGAGGAGTGCAGAGAATCGTAATGTTGTGTAGTAAACTATAAAGTTTGGTTTGCTGCAGCCAGGTTTAAAGTGGTTGTAAAGTCACGAATCCTGGAAGCCCCTCTGTTACAGAAAGATATTGTGTATTTTTTTTTTTTTTTTAATTATGCAGTAAAATGCTTTATTTCAGAGCACCCCTGTGTGCTCATGTGACCTCCTGGCCATTAGCTTCTGCAATCTGTGGACTACACTGGGAGGGGCTGAGATGTCAGCCAGGAGGAGAGCAAAGGAAGGTCATGTGAGCGCACAGCGGTGATCTGAAATAAGGTATTTCACTGCATCATTTTTAAAACACAGACACTGCACAGTATATACTTCTGTAACAGAGGGGCTTCCAAGATTTGGGATTCGTGATTTTACAGCCATGGGGAGAGGGGCGAGGAGGAGATGGCTTACACACAGACTCCCAAACTGACAAGCAGGGAGGGAGGGGGAGAGGGAGAGACTGCGGGATGACGAAGGCACGTAAACTGACCATGGTATCATGGCTCAGCAGCCATGATTACTGTGGTCAGCACACTAAGGGGGACACAGGAACAGGCAGGATCAACCAGGTATCTTAAAGCATAGAGAGGGACAAATGACGCCACACAAGCACTATGCTATATATCCTGCTTTAAAGGATTTTGAGATTTTTTTTTTCCTTTTTTTAGGGTTACAACCACTTTAAAGCTGAGAACACAACTAATAATACAGTTGTTCAATATAGCTATTAAAAAAAAATTGTATCTTTCTGAAACTGAAACACCATGGACAGTTATATCAATAAACAATTAAGTAAAAAGGATTGATTGAGTTGAAACAACCCAATCAAAGAACCAATGGATTTTGTGGGCACAACATGAGACCAAAAAATGTCTAAAAAATATACAGTCTTTATTACAAAAAATAAAATTTATTTAAAAAACATGACGTAAAAAACAAACATGTATTTAAAAAACATCGCCTGACGAGTCGCGTCCCATTCTGTACAATGGAACCGTTCTAAGCGGAGCGACTGAAGTCGCTCCGACTTAGAAAAAGGTTCCTGTACTACTTCAAGACGACTTCAAGGCGACTTCCATTGACTTCAATACAGAAGTCATTTTGGAAGTCTGCTTTGAAGTCGTGTGGAGATCGCCCAGCACAGTCGCGGCACAAGTCGTGCCGCCCCTGTGTGAATGGGCTCTCCTTCTGACAAACAAAATCAACAGTACCCAATAAGCAGGAGGATAAGGATAACAATGTAGTCCATGTGGACAGAATACTTGTATGAGTGTACCATTAAATAGAGTCCATAAATTCCTCCATATGCTTTAGTCTATGCGTTTCGCAGAAAATGCTTCTTCAGGACTTTTACTGGGTAGATGCTTACACAAAATTAAAACGATGAAAAAATAATATGAGTATACATTATATTGAAATGTGTATAATATATAAACAATAATTTTAATTGAAAAGAAACAATCCGTCTTAGCAGAAAATCTATTCAATTGTAGCTAAACTGATCTATTACTTTGTTGCATTGCAGTAATTTTTCAATGAGGGAATATTTGAAACAATTGTATCTATTTTCAGGTGATTGTGTATCAATATATATGTAGACTACATACAGTGACTGATCATTCCTTAGGCCCCTTTCACACTGGGGCGGGCAGGAGCGGTGGCGGTATAGCAGCGCGATTTTCAGCGCTGCTATACCGTCGTTCTTACCGCGGTATGCGGTCGCTAGGGGGGTAAATTTAACCCCCGCTAGCGGCCGGAAAAGGGTTAATACCGCCCGCAAACCGCGGCTATTGGCGCGGTTTGCGGGCGGTATTACCGCGCTGTCCCATTGATTTCAATGGCAGACCGCGGTAAAGGAGCGGTGTACACACCGCTCCTTTACCGCTGTAAAGAAGCGGCTAGCAGGACTTTTGGAGCGGTCCTGCTAGCGCACCGCTTCAGTGTGAAAGCCTTCGGGCTTTCACATTGAAGGCTAAAGGGCATGATTTTTTCATGTGGTATAATAGCGCTAATATTAGCGCTAAACCGCATGAAAAACGCCCCAGTGTGAAAGGGGCCTAACTGATTACTATGAATTATTGCATTTCGCAGATCATCTCTGCTCATGTATCTCATGCATCTGTGCACTGCTGTATTATTTACACCTACGAGTGTCTGTTTTGCAAATATAATTACTTTCGCTATATGCATGTGTCTCTTTTGAACATGGCAATAATAGCAATGCCTATTATTTCAGTTGTCTGTCTTATGGTGTCTAAACCTCAATTCATTCTTCCTTTAAGCCCCTATTCATACTTGAGCATTTTTTTGCTTGTTTCCCTGCACCTGACTACACTTTCTTACGCCTGTCTATGCAAAATCCCATTCTTTCTAATTGTCCCTGTTCACGCTTGTATGCTCAGTCACCCTACACTCAATGTGCTAGACTCAAAAAGATACATATAACTTTTTTTTGAGCGTTTTCGGGTGCCTTTGATCCCTTATGCCGCGTACACACGATCGGTTTTAATGTCATTTTCAAAAACGACGTTTTTTCTCGACGTGATTTTTCTTGTTTCCTCTCAAGCCTGTCTTGCATACACACGTTCATTAAAAAAAACGCTCGAGCAAAGCGCAGTGACGTACAACACGTACGACGGCACTATAAAGGGGAAGTTCCGTTCTTCATGTTAGTAAAGTTTGTTGAGAGACAATTCGCGCTTTTCAGCCTCGTGCTTTTCAGTCCGTTACAGCGTGACGAATGTGCTATCTCCATTACGAACGCTAGTTTTACCAGAACGAGCACTCCTGTCTCATACTTGATTCTGAGCATGCGCGTTTTTTTTCCCCTCGTAAAAGCATGCACACTACCGTTTTTCACGTCGTTAAAAAAAAACGACGTGAAAAACAACGTGAAAAAATAGAGCAGGTTCTCATTTTTTTTTAGGCCATTTTTCACCTCGGTAAAAATGCTCTGGAGCCTACACACTATGGGTGCAACGGATCAAAAAACTCACGGATCGGATCGATCCTCTGATCAGAGCCACGGATCGGCAAAAAAATAAAAAAAAATACTAATATCCACAATCTCCCTCACTGTAATATCCACGTCACCCCCCCCCACTGTAATATCCACAATCTCCCCACTGTAATATCCACGTCATCTCCCCCACTCACTGTAATATCCACGTCATCTCCCCCACTCACTGTAATATCCACGTCATCTCCCCCACTCACTGTAATATCCACGTCATCTCTCCCACTCACTGTAATAGGCATCTCCCCCTCTGTAATATCCACAATCTCTCCCACTGTAATATCCACCATCTCCCCCCACTGTAATATCCACCATCTCCCCCCACTGTAATATCCACCATCTCTCCCACTGTAATATCCACCATCTCTCCCACTGTAATATCCACCATCTCTCCCACTGTAATATCCACCATCTCCCCCACTGTAATATCCACCATCTCCCCCACTGTAATATCCACCATCTCTCCCACTGTAATATCCACCATCTCCCCCACTGTAATATCCACCATCTCCCCCACTGTAATATCCACCATCTCTCCCACTGTAATATCCACCATCTCTCCCACTGTAATATCCACCATCTCTCCCACTGTAATATCCACCATCTCTCCCACTGTAATATCCACCATCTCCCCCACTGTAATATCCACCATCTCCCCCACTGTAATATCCACCATCTCTCCCACTGTAATATCCACCATCTCTCCCACTGTAATATCCACCATCTCCCCCACTGTAATATCCACCATCTCCCCCACTGTAATATCCACCATCTCTCCCACTGTAATATCCACCATCTCTCCCACTGTAATATCCACCATCTCCCCCACTGTAATATCCACCATCTCCCCCACTGTAATATCCACCATCTCTCCCAATGTAATATCCACCATCTCTCCCACTGTAATATCCACCATCTCTCCCACTGTAACAGGCACCATCTCTCCCACTGTAACAGGCACCATCTCTCCCACTGTAACAGGCACCATCTCTCCCACTGTAACAGGCACCATCTCTCCCACTGTAACAGGCACCATCTCCCCCACTGTAACAGGCACCATCTCCCCCACTGTAACAGGCACCATCTCCCCCACTGTAACAGGCACCATCTCCCCCAATCTCTGTAAACAGGCACCATTTCCCCCAATCTCTGTAACAGGCACCATCTCCCCCACTTACATTAATCTCTCCCACTGGCCAGTTCAGATCCGAGCAGTGAGGGGTGATGACGTCAGCGGCGCTCAGCGCGCATAAGGCAGCCGCCGCCGGGTGTACCAAGATGGCCGCGGCTCCGGAGCTAGGCCAAAGACGCGGCCTTTCCTAAGGCCGAGGCCGTGGATCGCTCCGCGGATCGCGTGGTGATCCGATCCGAACACGGTGACCCGTTCGGATCACGGATCACCACCGATCCGTTGCAGCACTACTACACACGATCGTTTTTAATGCCCAATTTAAAAAATGTCATTTTTAACAACGTGAAAAACGATCGTGTGTACGCGGCATAAGACTATAACAGGAATACCTGTAAACACGCGATACACAGTTTTTTATGTGAGCCTTCTTATACCTGAAGAATTCCTCTCCTCTACAGAACTGCTCTCCTCCCTTTGCCCACCCCAGGAAACCAGCAAGAAGGTTGATACACAGAAACACCTAAAAAACAAAACAAAAAAAAAAACAAGAACTTTAAAATCACCAGAAATATGCCCTGCTTATTCTCTGATCAGGTGTACATGCAGGCTAAGGGTTCATACACATGGATTATTTTAGGTATTTTTCAGGCTAGTGTAAATTTCCTGGTACCTTCCCATGTCCAGGGAGCTGCACGTGCCGTGTTCAGTCATCATCTGCGTTTACTAACGCATGCATATCCAATATCTTTTCTGAATGTAAAAACTTTCTCTTTCAAGAAATACATCAGACATGCATGTGTGGAAAAGCAACAGGATTTTTACTCTAGGCATAAAAAAATGCCTACAACAGTACGTGTGCATGAACCCTTATTCAGACTGAGCATTTGTCAGATTTTGTGCTGCCAAATCAGGGGTGTCCAACCCAAGGGCCGCATGCAGCCCAAGAGAGTTAAACATGCTGCCCAGGCATGTCTGAAGGGATGCAGGGGATGCCGTGCACAACATAGCAGCTACGGCGGTGGCCGCCCAGACATGCCAGGCCCAGGCACATCTGGGCGATTCCGTGTTTGGCATAGCACAGGTGGCCTTAAATGCAGGGACTCCTGCTAGCGCCAGGCAAGTAGGTGCCACATGGCCAGATCTAGGGGATGCTGGAGTGGGCTGCGTCCCTCAAAGCCCCATGCTCACAAACCCGCCTCTACCTCCCCACAAAGCACATACAGCAGTTGAAATCAGAGCGTTAACTTGTGATCTGGCTGACTTTCTCTGCTCATCGACTATCCTCAAAGTATAAGTTCACCTTTAAAAAAATAAATAAAAAAAAATGCACATTTTTTTGCTGATGAAAAATGTTCATTTACTATTTTTTTTTTTTTGTAGGAGCCTGGAAAGCATTGCACCCACAATCAGCTCCTGCAGAATGTCAGTGTAAGCTGTCTGCCTATACATTGTAGGTAGTTACACAATGACAAGAAAAAACAATTAACTACTACAAAGGCTGTCGGTACTTGAAGTTCATTCATTTACCGAGAATGAATGACACAGCTGTGTGGGCGGAGACCCGCATGGCTGCGCTCTTTTCAAATAGTGACAGTGGATGTGGGGAAAAGATCCCTGGCCCACTGTCTCATGAGTGGAAAAATGGGTGGAACATGTAACATGTTCCCAAAGGTGAACTTATCTTTTCCAAGTGATGTTAGTGCGATGATCTCCCCCACTGCTCTATTGTTTTCTGACAGGGGGACTGTCCCCCACCAGAAAAGAGGGATGCTGGCTTTTCACCATGCCTGTTAGACAAAAGACGGCTGTAAGACTGGCTTCTGTTGGACAGGCAACTGTTTATACATACCAAATGTCGGTCGGTTCCTGTTGGCTTTATTGTTAGTATATTTTATGTGTGGCCCAAGACAATTCCTCTTCCAATGTGGCCCAGGAAGGTCAAAAGGTTGGATACCCCTGTGTTAAATTTTAACCAGCTAATATGAGCTTCACATTAAGGGGGTGACTCGGTTTGATTCACCTTTGACACACAGGCCCGTGTCAGTGGGATTTGGACTTTTGTAGATTTAACCTGCAGTTGACCTTCTACTGACCTGCATTTGACCTACTTCAAGTGGCTTTTGCATTTCTAAGGGCTTGTATGTGGATGCAAACCCAAAACGAACTCAAGCCTGCCAACACATACCCTAAAGACGTGTATGTATATAATTTGACCAAGTAGGCCAGTATTCACATTCAACACCTGATCTTATGCAGCCCTGAACGCACCTGTGTGAATGAGGACTTACCCAGCTGGTTCCATACAAGCAAAAAGAGGAGACATGCTATAATGTGTTGTATTAAATAAAACATCTCCAGTATAATGAGAACATTCCTTGATCGATCTTATCAGCGGTTCAAGAGGTGCCCTTATTAGCAGGCATGTCAGTATTATTATGTACACAATTAAGTACTTTTCTATTACTTTGACAATTATTTAAATTAATTTAACTACTTGTCCACCGCCCGCCGTCAAATGACGGCGGGAGGAAGACCCTGTTGTTTTGGGCGGACGTCATATGACGTTGCTCCTTCCAAAGCCACTAGGGGGCGCGCGCCTGCCCCGTCACTGGGGACCCGATGCGCGTGACCCAGTAACTGAGCAGAACCGTGGATCTGTGTGTGTACACACACATCCACGTCCTGTCAGGGAGAGGAGACCGATGGTGGGTCCCTTGTACATAGGGACAACCATCAGCCACCTCCCCCAGTCAGTCCCTTCCCCCCACAGTAAGAATCACTCCCAGGGAACACATTTAACCCCTTGATCGCCCCCTAGTGTTAACCTCTTCCCTGCCAGTCACATTTATACAGTAATCAATGCATTTTTATAGCACGGATCGCTGTATAAATGTGAATGGTCCCACAAATGTGTCAAAAGTGTCCGATCTGTCCGCCGCAATATCGCAGTCACGATTAAAAATCGCTGATCACCGCCATTACTAGTAATAAAAATCAAAAAAATAAAATTGCTATAAATCTATCCCCTATTTTGTAGCTGCTATAACTTTTGCTTATTGCGATTTTTTTTTTTTTTAACCAAAAATATGTAGAAGAATACATATCGGCCTAAACTGAGGAAAAAATTTGTTTTAAAAAAAAAAATGGATATTTATTATAGCAAAAAGTAAAAAATATTGTGTTTTTTTTCAAACTTGTCCCTTTTCTTTTGTTTATAGTGCAATAAATAAAAACCGCAGAGGTGATCAAATACCACCAAAATAAATCTCTATTTGTGGGGAAAAAAATTATAAAAATTTCATTCGGGTACAGTGTTGCATGACTGCGCAATTGTCATTCAAAATGTGACAGCACTGAAAGCTAAAAAATGGCCTGGGCAGGAAGGGGGTGAAAGTGCCCTGTAGGCAAGTGGTTAAAATGCTATAGATTCTCTCTGTAGTGCTTATTTGTATGTCAGTAAGCATAGTCAGTTTCCCATTTAAAAACTGGAAATAAAATCAGTCAACCACACAGACTGCGTCTGGGCCAAATTGGTCTGGGCAGATTGACAGACTTGTCTTAAGATGGGAGCACTAAAACACAATTACTATGTAAAACTATTAAGCAGGAGAACCAAAATATTTTCCCCAAGTGGTACTTTAAATGGCACAATGACAAGTAGGGATGAGCCGACCACCCCCCCGGTTCGGTTCGCAGCAGAACATGCGAACAGACAAAAAATTTGTGCGAACACCGTTAAAGTCTTTGGGACATGAACGTGAAAAATCAAAAGTGTTAATTTTAAAGGCTTATATGCAAGTTATTGCCATAAAAAGTGTTTGGGGACCCGGGTCCTGCCCCAGGGGACATGTATCAATGCAAAAAAAAAAGTTTTTAAAACGGACGTTTTTTTAAGAGCAGTGATTTTAACTGCTTAAGGACCGCCGCACGACGATATACGTCGACAACATGGCACGGGCAGGCAAATGGACGTACCTGTACGTCCCTTTAAATTTGCCGCCCAGCGGGCGCACGCACGCCTGCCACGTGCCTCGCGAGTGTGCTCGCGGGTCCCGGTAACTCGATGTTACGGGGCGGCCCGCGATTGCGGTCGGCAACGGCAGAACAGGGGAATGCTTTTATAAACAAGGCATTCCCCTATTCTGCCTAGTGACACTGTCACTGATGACTGTTCCCCGTGATTGGAAACGGTCATCAGTGATGTGTCACGTGTAGCCACGCCCCCTAACAGTAAGAATCACTCCCTAGAACTGACTTAACCCCTTCAGCGCCACCTAGTGGTTAACCCCTTCACTGCCAGTGTCATTTTCACAGTAATCAGTGCATTTTTATAGCACTGATCGCTGTAAAAATTACAATGGTCCCAAAAATGTGCCAAAAGTGTCCATAATGTCGCAGTCACGATAAAAATCGCTGATCGCCACCATTACTAGTAAAAAAATATATATTAATAAAAATGCCATAAAACTATCCCCTATTTTGTAGATGCTATAACTTTTGAGCAAACCGATCAATAAACGTTTATTGCAATTTTTTTACCAAAAATATGTAGAAGAATACGTATCGGCCTAAACTGAGGAAAAAAAAAGTGTTTTATATATTTTTTGGGGATATTCATTATGTAACAAATATTGAATTTTTTTCAAAATTGTCGCTCTATTTTTGTTTATAGCGCAAGAAAAAAACAAAAAAACGCGAGGTGATCAAATACCACCAAAAGAAAGCTCTATTTGTGGGGAAAAAAGGACATCAATTTTGTTTGGGAGCCACGTTGCACGACCGCGCAATTGTCAGTTAAAGCGACGCAGTGCCAAATCGCAAAAAGTGGCCTGGTCTTTGACCAGCGATATAGTCCGGGGCTGAAGTGGTTAATGATGCTTAAAGTGAAACAATAAAAATGAAATATTACTTTAAATATCATGTCTGGGGGGTCCCCTTAGTCTGCCCGTAAAGTAGCGCATCTTTCCCATGTTTATAACAGTACAGCAGAAAAATGACTTTTCTAAAGGAAAAAAATTCATTTAAAATTGCTTGCGGCTGTAATGTGTTGCCGGATCCCGGCAATATACATAAAAGAATCATTGATAAAAATGGTGTGTGTTCCCCCCAGTCCATACCAGGCCCTTTGGGTCTAGTATGGATATGAAGGGGAACCCCGTGCCAAACCTTAAAAAAAAACGGCGTGAGGATCCCCAAAATTCATACCAGACCCTTATCTGAACATACAACCTGGCAGGGGTCTGGGGGGGGGAAGGGGGAGGGACAAGAGCCCCCCTCCTGAACTGTACCAGGCCACATGCCCTCAACGTGGGGAGGATGTTTTGGGGTCCACCCCAAAGCACCAAAGCACCTTGTCTACATGTTAATGAGGTCAAGGGCCTCATCCCCACAACTCTGCAGATCCCGCCCCCCATGTGAATGAGTATCAGGTACATTGTACCCCTACCCATTCACCAAAAAATTGTCAAGAGTAAAAACAACAGGAGACAGTTTTTGACAATTCCTTTATTAAAGTGTCCCGCAATGTAAATCCACCGTCAATCACGGCATCCAACGGTCCAGAGAAAAAACAAACAAACTGAAAAACTCTACCTCCATGAGAGGCGTCCCGCCCACTGCCGTCTTTTTGATTTGACAGCTGTTATATAGGCAAGGGCGGGCCACCCAGTGATATAAACGAGTGATGCCGCCCCCTCTGACATCACATGATATCAGGGGGTGGGGTCACCCGGTTACGTCACTGGGTGGCCCTGCCCTTGGCTATATAACAGCTATCACCGCGAAAAGACAGCAGTCGGTGGGACGCCTCCCATCGAGGCGGAGCTTTTTTTTAAATACTTTTTGGGTCCATCGGCGCCATGATTGAAGAAGGATGGACATCATGGGACATTTAACTTTTTTAGTAAAGGTATTATCAAAAACTATCTGTCATTTTTACTTGGTTGACACTTTTTTGGTGAATGCGTAGGGGTACAATGTACCCCATACCCATTCACATAGGAGGGGGGGCATCTGGGGGCCCCCTTGTTAAAGGGGGCTTCCAGATTCTGATAAGCCCCCTGCCTGCAGACCCCCACAACCACTGGGCAAGGGTTGTGGGGATGAGGCCCTTAAAAATCCATACAATGCCTGAATGGCCAGTTATGGATTTGGGGGGGACCCCCACACCATTTATTTTTCAAATTTTGGCGTGGGGTTCCCCTTAAAATCCATACCAGGCCAGACTTTGGGGGGGGACTCCCACGCCATTTTTTATTTTTATTTTGGCGCAGGGTTTCCCTTAACTACTTCAATACACTGTGTTTTTTAAACTACACTGCCTGCATTGACTGAACATGTCTGCACTGCATATACAGGCTACACCGAATGCAGAGTATATGTGTATATTCACATATATATATATATATATATATATATTCTGTATCTCAAACACACTGCCTGCACTGACTGAATCTAGAGACTTTACTGAACATCTAGTCTACGCTAAATGCTGTGTGTGTGTGTGTATGTATATGTGTGTGTGTGTATATATATATATATATATATATATATATACACACACATATACATATACATACATATACATATAAAACACACATATACACACACACACACATATATATATATATATATATATATATATATATATATATATATATATATACGCACACACACACACACACACACACACACACACAATCAGCCTTCAAATTTTCCACTCGCCTACTCGCAATTTGTGGAAAATTGTTTCTGGCGAGTAGCTGGGCTGCCTGGGAGCGGGAGGGGGGGGAGCGCGGGTACCGCCGGCATGCGGGGTTGATCAGGAGCTGTTCTCCCATCGATTGCCCCGGGGAAAAGAGCATGGAGGAAGAGAAAAGCCGCGGGATTACGGAGCGGATAGCCCGCAGTTACAGCTTAGTTTACATTACAATTGCCTCCGCTCCGCTCGTGGTTACACACAGCCCCGCCTCCTGACCCCACGCCTGTATCAAATAGACAGAACATGTCCCAGCATTGGACTGGCATTCTGTCTATCTGATACAGGCACGGGGTCAGGAGGCGAGGCTGTGTGTAACCACAAGCGGAGCGGAGGCAATTGTAATGTAAACTCAGCTGTAACAGCGGGCTATCCGCTCTGTAATCCCGCGGCTTTTCTCTTCCTCCATGCTCTCTTCCCTGGGGTAATCCTCTGCACAGGTGAGCAGAGGCTACATAGGTGGGCATAGTGAGCAGAGGCTACAATGGTGGGCACAGGTGAGCAGACATAGGTGGGCACTGTGAGCAGAGGCTACATAAGTGGGAACAGTGAGCAGAGGCTACATAGGTGGGCACAGGTAAGCAGAGGCTACATAGGTGGGCACAGTGAGCAGAGGCTACATAGGTGGGCACAGTGAGCAGAGGCTACATAGGTGGGCACAGTGAGCAGAGGCTGCAATGGTGGGCAAGGTGAGCTGAGGCTGCAATGGTGGGCACAGTGAGCTGAGGCTGCAATGGTGGGCACAGTGAGCTGAGGCTGCAATGGTGGGCACAGTAAGCTGAGGCCGCAATGGTGGGCACAGTGAGCTGAGGCCGCAATGGTGGGCACAGTGAGCTGAGACCGCAATGGTGGGCACAGTGAGTTGAGTCCGCAATGGTGGGCACAGTGAGCTGAGTCCGCAATGGTGGGCACAGTGAGCTGAGGCTGTGTTACGTACCTCCGAGGATGAGTCTGATTTGTAGGCGAAGACCTCTCATACAGCTCTGGTTCAGGAGCCACTGGAGTGGGGACAGTGGTCTCTGGAACACAGCGGGGTAGGAGTGCCTGTGGAGACTGTGGTGGTTGACACTGTAGCTGGTTGATGATCCTCCAGGTGTGACTGGAACTGCGGGTGACAGCAAGATCGGTAGCAGGCTGAAGCAGGGAGAGATAAGCCAGGTCAACACAGGAACACACAGAGCAAGTAGCAGGCAGGTGCAGAGTCAGGCGAGCCGGGTCAGATCAGGTGGTCAGGCAGAGCAATGTGGTGGACTGGAGCAGGGTCAGATAAGCAGGCAGAGGTCTGGCAACAGGACAACAAGTAGTAACAGCAGGGTCAAGGCAAGCCAAGGTCAGGGTTGGGGATAGCAGGTGAGTCAGCAGAGCCGGGTCGTCCAGGTAGTCAGATAGCAAACACAGGTAATGATGCACAGAAGCTGCAGATCAAACAGCACTGCATAAGTGCAGCTGCTGTCCTTTTAAAGGCCCATTGGCGCCAAGCAGTGCGCGCCGCTGTCTATTCAGACCAGTGACCTGCGTGTGCGTGCACGCACGCGCGTTCCTGCGTCCTGTTATGGTAAGTCCCTGACAGGCTGCAATGGTAGGCACAGGTGAGCTGAGGCTGCAATGGTGGGCACAGGTGAGCTGAGGCTACAATGGTGGGCACAGGTGAGGCTACAATGGTGGGCACAGGTGAGGCTGCAATGGTGGGCACAGGTGAGGCTGCAATGGTGGGCACAGGTAAGGCTGCAATGGTGGGCACAGGTGAGGCTGCACTGATAAAGTTGTCAATATTTATTTTTGTACCTTAATTCTGCATAAAACCTTTAAGTGTCATTTCATGAGAAAATTTATGAGAGCGTGCTTAGGGGCGGTGCAGGGTAGGGATCGGTTGGGTTAACTGGTGGCGAGTAACCCTTAAGGCCCGGCTAGTAGCTCAGGACTTGAAATTTTGAGCCGTGTGTGTAATAGATATATATATATATATATATATATATATATATATATATATATATATAATACACTGCCACTAACTAACCTGCCTGCCTAATCTAGCTCAATCTATCTCCATCCACAGCCACTATGTAAGCAGCCTTATGTAGTGTGGGGCATGGACTTAGTCCCCCTGAGCCATGATTGACCAAAGGCACCCTGCCTCTGGCCAATTATGGCTCTCTCAGCAGAGCGCGCTTTAATTGGCCAACGCATGCCGGTCAGGTGCATGCTTTAGCCAATCATCATACAGCAATTCACTGCGATCTCGCAGTGCATTATGGGGCGTTCCCGCAGCGCTCTAATTTCCTGCGAACGCCCCATATGTTCGGTTCTTTTTGAACAAACACCCGATGTTCGTGTCAAACTTACGTTCGACTCGAACCGCGGGCTAATTCCTATAAACAAGTAAAAAAAGAAACTGCATAAATTAGGGTAGTTAGTCACTGATCTCCAGGATGATTTAGCATCTTCTGTTACCCGACACGTTTCAAAGAAGAATGTCCTTCATCAGTGGTACAGACAGGATCATATTTCTATAATATAAATTTTACATTTTCAATATATAGTATGTACTAATAATGACAGAATTCCAACATCACAGTTAAGAATCATGTAAGATTACCATTACCAAATGGATTTGAGATATACTCTTAAATGTTTCAACAATAGACTAAAATTTTATATAATTCTGTTACTCACACTTCGTTGAACAGTAGAAGACAATAACTATGCCATTCACAATTAAAAACCTGTGTTGGTTCCTGGTCCTGCTCGGCTATTCAATATCAGATGCAATGGGAGGGGGAAAGAGCCACTGGGGTCCAATTTATCAGTTCTAGGATAAAATAGATAGATGAGTGTGTGTGTGTGTGTGTGTGTGTGTGTGTGTATATATATATATATATATATATATATATATATTGTGAGGGGGTTAGCTCGGCAGCGGGTGTGTGTGACCCCCGGGATGGGCTCCCCACACAAAACAGGCCCAGCAAACGGAGGTTGTGGTTTTCAAAATCAAAAAAGGTGCGGTTTATTTTCTATTTACAGTGACAAAACACAGCAAAGCAAAAGAAACATAACCAAAATAAATCCTGGTCAAGTTGACCTCTGACTAAACATACAGGTTTCCTAACTAACAACTGGGATCAGCCTAGTGCTGTCCTAGTCCCTAAGTCCCTGGTTTAGTAAAAGTCCAAACAAATAGCCACACAGGCTTTGCCTCACCGCACAGGGGTTCACTCTCCCTAGACAGTCCACACAGGTCTGGTTCCAGGCATGAGCTAACATCTAATGAAGCTGGGAGTTCTTATAGAGGCCTAAATGAGCTGACAAGGTTCAGCTGGTCTCCTCATCTCTGTCTGCACGACGCCCCACACTCTCCCTAGAGGTATGAGTCATCCATGAGCCCACTAGCCTTATACAACTCTCCACCTAGTTGTATAAGTCGGCGTAAAGCCTGAATCTGGGCGAAATATATCTACCCCCCTGGATGCAACCAGGTGACTTTACCTTCCTGCTGTCACATACCCCCCCCTCTTGTTTTAACCTCGGGGTTGGAACACCAGCAATCAGGCATTCATGTACTCGAGACAAAGCATCCACATTCCCCATTTGAACGCCAGGGCGATGCTTTACTGTGAAGTTGAATTCCTGGAGGGCCAGGAACCACCTATTCACTCTTCTATTTGTTTCCTTGTTTTGAGCCATCCACTTTAACGGAGCGTGATCCGTAACCATGTCAAAGTGCCTACCTAGCAGGTAGTACCGAAGGGAATCTAGAGCCCACTTCACCGCTAAACACTCCTTTTCAACGGTGGCGTAATTTACCTCATGGGACTTCAACTTCCTGCTGAGGTAAATGACTGGGTGCTCTTCCCCGTTCCAGACCTGGGACAATACTGCTCCTAACCCCACATCTGACGCATCACTTTGTACGACAAAGTCTTTAGAGAAGTCGGGTGAGTACAACACTGGCTGGCTACATAAGGCTTGTTTCAAGAATTGGAATGCTGCCTCAGCCTCGGGGGTCCATTTAATCATGACCGACCCTTTCCCCTTCGTCAGGTTGGTTAGGGGCACAGCCTTAGAAGCAAAGTGGGGAATGAATCGCCGATAATACCCAGCGATTCCCAGAAAGGCTCGTACCTGCTTCTTACTGTTGGGACGTGGCCAACTCTGGATGGCCTCGACTTTGTTGAGTTGGGGTTTTATTACTCCCCTCCCAATGGTGTACCCAAGATATTTGGCCTCCTCCTGCCCAATGGTACACTTCTTGGGGTTAGCCGTAAACCCCGCTTCCCGAACAGAGTCCAGGACTGCTTGCACTTTTGGCAGATGTGAGGCCCAATCTGTGCTATGGACAATTACGTCATCCAGGTAAGCCGCAGCATACTTCCGATGGGGCCTCAGCATCTGGTCCATTTTCCGCTGGAATGTGGCCGGCGCATTCTGTAACCCGAACGGCATTCTTTTATATTGGAACGCCCCGTCTGGGGTTACAAATGCGGTTTACTCTTTGGCCGACTTGGCCAGGGGGATTTGCCAATACCCTTTTGTGAGGTCAAGAGTCGTCATGTATCGGGCTGTTCCCAGCCGGTCGATCAACTCATCTATACGTGGCATGGGGTAGGTGTCAAATTTTGTAACTTTGTTCAACTGACGAAAATCGTTACAAAATCGCCAGCTCCCATCCGGTTTAGGCACCAACACGATGGGACTAGACCAATCACTTTGGGACTCCTCTATCACCCCTAAGTTCAGCATTTTCTGTACTTCCTCCCGTATTGCCTCCCGTCGAGCCTCTGGGATCCGATAGGGTTTTAACTTCACCCTTTCACCGGGCGGGGTAATGATGTCATGCTCTACCCCAGATGTTTGTCCCGGCAGCTCAGAGAATACCTCCTTGTTGCGAAGCACAAACTCCTTAACCTCCTGTTGTTGGGGTTGTGACAAGGTGGCTGCTATTCCAACCTCAGGAATCACGCAACCAGTTTGAGCTGGTGACCAAGTGTCTGCGACTAGGGACTCTCTATCCCTCCAGGCTTTCAACAGATTAACGTGATAGATCTGTTCGGGCTTTCGCCTTCCTGGTTGTCTGACCTTGTAATTCACTTCGCTCACTTTTTCCATTATCTCGTAGGGGCCTTGCCATTTGGCAAGGAATTTACTTTCAACCGTAGGGACAAGTACCAATATCCTATCCCCCGGGGAAAAGGTACGGGTCTTGGCTCCACGGTTGTACACTCTCTGCTGTGCCAACTGCGCTTGGGCCAAATGTTCCTTCACGATGGGCATTACCTGTGCAATTCGATCTTGCATCAGGGCGACATGCTCAATCACACTCCTGTGGGGAGAACTCTCACTTTCCCAAGTTTCCTTGGCAATATCCAACAGCCCTCTTGGGTGTCTCCCATACAGTAACTCAAAGGGGGAGAATCCCGTAGAGGATTGGGGCACCTCCCTAATAGCAAACATCAAATAAGGAAGTAAACAGTCCCAATCCTTTCCATCTCTATCCACCACTTTCTTCAACATTTGTTTTAGGGTTTTGTTGAATCTTTCAACCAGCCCATCGGTTTGGGGGTGATACACAGACGTACGCAATTGCGTCACTTTGAACAATTTACACAGCTCTTTCATAACCCGGGACATAAAGGGTGTACCTTGGTCCGTAAGCAGTTCTTTACAAATACCCACCCGGCTAAAAACAAGAGATAGCTCTTTGGCTATGGTTTTGGCCGAGGTATTTCGGAGAGGGATCGCTTCTGGATAACGGGTGGCATAGTCCATTATAACTAATATGTACTGGTGCCCCCTAGCGGACTTGATTATAGGACCTACCAAATCCATGGCGATCCTCTCAAACGGGACCTCAATGATGGGTAGAGGGACCAGCGGGCTACGGAAATGTGGCATCGGGGCCAACCTCTGACACACAGGGCAGGAGGAACAATAATTTTCTACGTCCTTCATCACCCCCGGCCAATAGAATCTCTGTAATACCCTCTCTCGGGTTTTCTCTGTCCCCAGATGACCTCCAAGAATGTGCCCATGGGCCAACTCCAACACCAACTTCCTGTAAGGTTTGGGCACCACAAGCTGCTCAACGGTTTCTTCTGCCCTTTTTGCCACCCGATACAGTAGGTCCTTCTCTACGCTGAAGTATGGGTAAGTGCAGGTATTATCTGGGTTCACTAACTCACCATCTATTTTCACTACGTTTTCCCGTGCCTTTATTAGGGCGGGGTCTTTCAACTGTTCTGTGGCAAAGTTTTCCCTGTGAACCTCAAGATCAGAAAACTCCACAGACGGTAGGTTTTCGTCTGAGGAGGTGGGCTCCTCTCCAGTTTCTTGAGTCTCCCCTGCCAATACTGATAAGGGAAATTCCGGAGAGTCCTCACCACTCTCAGGGGAGTTCTGGCTATCACATTCCTGGTACATAGGGGCACCAGTGAGGGGCTCAGGATCATCCCACAGTTCCCAGAACTTCGGAAAATCCCTTCCCACAATGGCGTCATGCGGTAACTGAGATACTAAGCCCACTGGATGAGAGAGGGTACCTTTGGGGGTCTCGAAACACACTGTAGTCACTGGATACTCTCGGGTGTCCCCATGCACACAAATAACAGCTACCTTGCTATTCCCAGAGACCTCTGTTTTAACTAACTCAGCCTTTATCAGGGTCACAAGGCTACCTGAATCCAGCAATACCACAACATTTCTACCATTAACACACATTTTGCATAAATGTTTCTCAGTTCCTCGAATGGCAGTGCATGCGACTGTCGCACACAGCGACTGACGTCTGCCCGTCAGAAAGTCACACTGCATGGGTTCCTCCACAACCGGGCAATTGGCTGCAATATGTCCCGCTTGCCGGCAGCGGTAGCAAACGATCCTTCTTGCCGCCTCTTGAGCCGCTGATTTCCCAGGCTGTTCTCGCCAAACTTGGGGTAGAGCTCCCACCCTCTCACTCTCTCCACCCTCACCCCTTGGAATCCTCTTATCCGCCCCTGGGGATGGTCTGGTCTTAGGGTGGAAAGTCCGAGTGTCTCTGGAAGAGGCCGTCAGGTTCTCTGTAGCCAAGTATTTCTCCACACGATCCACAAGACCATCGGCCGTCTCTGGGTCTCCATGGCTTACCCACTTTTGGATGGCAGTAGGAAGAGCTCTCAAAAACCGATCCATTACAACACGTTCCACAATCTTTGGTGCGGACAAAGTCTCTGGCTGTAGCCACTTTCTGCTCAGGTGAATGAGATCATACATTTGAGACCTGGGGGGTTTTCCAAGCTGGAAAGTCCAGTTATGCACACGCTGAGCCCGGACAGCCTGGGTGACACCCAGCCTTGCCAATATTTCAGCTTTTAGCATCACATAGTCTTTTGCTTGGTTAGGCTCTAGGTCATAGTAAGCTTTCTGCGAGTCACCAGTTAACAGAGGAGCCACCAGTCCAGCCCACTGCTCCTCAGGCCACTTTTCTCTTTCAGCGGTCCTTTCAAATGTGGTCAAAAATACCTCTGGATCATCCTCTCCAGTCATTTTTGTCAATAAACGACTCACCCCAAAGGACGCGGTATTAGTGGGACGGCTTTCCTCACTGGTCTGCGGACGTTGCTGCATTACTGCTTCCATCTGTTGTTGTAGTCTCTGCTCTTGCTTCTGCAACAGGTCTATGAAGCGGGCCTCAGATTGCTGCTGGGCTCGTTGCTGAGCCTCCAGACTCTGTTGCAAAGTTGCGTTTGTCTGCTGCTGGGCTGCAAGGCTCCTTTGCAAACCTGCATTTGTCTGCTGTTGATTGGCATTTGCTAGAGCCAGCTGCTTCAGTATCTCCTCCATGCTGGCTTAAAAAAAACTGCCACTGGTTCTCCACCAACTGTGAGGGGGTTAGCTCGGCAGCGGGTGTGTGTGACCCCCGGGATGGGCTCCCCGCACAAAACAGGCCCAGCAAACGGAGGTTGTGGTTTTCAAAATCAAAAAAGGTGCGGTTTATTTTCTATTTACAGTGACAAAACACAGCAAAGCAAAAGAAACATAACCAAAATAAATCCTGGTCAAGTTGACCTCTGACTAAACATACAGGTTTCCTAACTAACAACTGGGATCAGCCTAGTGCTGTCCTAGTCCCTAAGTCCCTGGTTTAGTAAAAGTCCAAACAAATAGCCACACAGGCTTTGCCTCACCGCACAGGGGTTCACTCTCCCTAGACAGTCCACACAGGTCTGGTTCCAGGCATGAGCTAACATCTAATGAAGCTGGGAGTTCTTATAGAGGCCTAAATGAGCTGACAAGGTTCAGCTGGTCTCCTCATCTCTGTCTGCACGACGCCCCACACTCTCCCTAGAGGTATGAGTCATCCATGAGCCCACTAGCCTTATACAACTCTCCACCTAGTTGTATAAGTCGGCGTAAAGCCTGAATCTGGGCGAAATATATCTACCCCCCTGGATGCAACCAGGTGACTTTACCTTCCTGCTGTCACAATATATATATACATATGTAGCGGGTATTTGAATTTAGGGGAGGCATCTGGGTGGTAGTGTAACCCAGATGCACTGATTGTTAGGGAATCGGAGATCCTTTTATGGTTCTTGGAGGACTCTGGTGGTGTGGGGTTCCCTGCGGCCTGCAGGTGGCGCTGTCGCCCTGGGCCGGAGCTGAACACTCACCGCAAGACTGCATCCCTTTTTGTCCTTTCCTGGCACTGGTACAGCAGGGCGGGGAACCTGCTGTGACGCTAAGGGAGAGGAGATAAAGGGGGCGGACACCCTGACCTTGGTGTTCAGAGTCGGAGGACGCAGCCGTGCCCAGGCACCTTCAGCCTGGGTGCTGGCGTTCCGGGCCCAGGTGCCCTTGACCTGGCCGGAGCGGGAGATGGAGTCCATCCCAGGCACCTTTAGCCTGGGGTGAGGTACTAATGCGGAAGCCTGGGACTCAGTACCTTAGACTGGGTTCCGCGAGGGTGGAGGAATCCGAGGGGGCCCCAACGCCTTGGGTGCCCGTGTCTGAGATGAGGAGGCTGGTGAGCGGAACTTCTCCGGAAAGTCTGGCGCAGCATTTGCTGGTGACGGAGAGGCCTCCGGCAACTCTCTTGGATGGATGTTTTCCCTCTGACAGGGGCTGTGATTGCGAAGGTAATTCATGCTCTTGTTCTATATAGTCGGTGGCAGTGACTATACATCATAACCATTGGTGACACCACAGTGGTTAGCTCTACTAAAAGGATTGTGCCTTGACCTACTCCCCACAAATACTGAAATGTTCTATGGGTCTCAACCTGTCTGTGCTGTACGACTATTTATTGCTGGAAGAGAATAAATACGAGTTGGACCTTTTCAGTGTGTGGAACTCTGGTTACTGGGAGCAAAGGGAGTCATTTCGGAGAAGGATTTGACTCTGAGACATACACACAAAACCAGATAGTTCTGGCTTTCATCTCCAGTCTCTCTGGAGGACATGGGCCGTGGTGTATCGCATCCTTCCCCCCAGGACTAACCCCCTAGACAAGTCCAACAAGCAGAGAATGAGAAGGGGTGAGGTCGCTACATTATATATATATATATATATAATCTATATATTGTGGGAGATTAGCTTGTGGGGATCACCTTTTCTCAGAATGAAGGTCAGCGTACAGGCAGTTGCTTTAAAACCTGGCGTATTGCCAGCTTTATTTACAAGTGGTTTGCAATAGTCATACAAAATAAACAAAACAGTAAATCAAATCCTTGCCGTCCGGCGCTAAACTAAACAGTAACCGCTCTCTATACGGTGAGGGGCTGGTCCCCGTCACCCACAAAACACAAGGTAAAGCAAACCTTTTTTTCCAATCCAACAAACAGCGCTCCTCTGACTCAGGTTCCCCTCTGAGTCCCAGGCCAGAGCACTGCTGTGTTCTCTTCTTGGACTTTTAACTTCCACCTGAGTGTGGACTCAGGTGGACCAGAAAATCAGGACCGGAACCCAGCCTGCCACAGAGGCTGGAAAAACCGGACCGGATTCCCGTTCAGTCCCTTACAATGGACCGAATGTGAGGTGAAATGTAGCGATTGTCATGTATCTCACCTCGCATACTGTCACATATCCTCCCCCTCTGCTCAAGCCCCCGCGGCTGAGCACTTGACCCAGCCATAAAGTGCACGCGATAAAAGTAAGTAGGTAATACTGCGCTGGAAAAATAATATAAAGAAAGCTGCCAACACTGCTGGTACAAAAAAGCTGGTGATAAATGGAAATAAAAGTGTAGCGCTATCTAAATAAATATGTATAAATATGAATATATACACAAAAAACTGGATATAATAATATGGTGTTAAACACGTGTATCACCCAAAATAACGTGCTAGGTGACTCAAATGATAAAGTACTCAAACAATATTAACAAAGTAGAATGATACAAATGTCTGTTTAAAATATAGTCCATGGAAAGAATAAAAAAGTGATGAAAGTCAATCCAGAGAAAACATGATGAATCAAAACGTGAAATTACAATCCAAAGTCTTCTATGTATGGAAGAAAGAAGCCACCACCAAGGTGAGTTGAAGAAGGCTTACCAGAAGTTTTGGATTTGGCGGGGCATACGCCACCCAAATCAAATAAAGCTTAAGAGTGTGAAAACTCAAAAATTTATTTTATACAGATGTGATGTGAAATCCGCCACCGAGTATATGTTGAGGAGGCTTACCAGAGGTCTCGGATTTGGAGAGGCATACGCCGCCCAAATCTGAGATTGCTTTAAGGGTTAATGAACCCCAATACGGATGGTCTTGAGTGGAGGGGTAGTCTGGAGTCAAAGGGGTTTAGCACTTCAATCAGACGGGACATCCAATACTACAAAACACCAATTCATGTAGGGACTTGGTATCCAATGCATACGTGTAGAGATAGAAAAACTCACATAGCATAATTCCGTTTGGAAAGGATTTAATATAAAAAATCATACAATGTAACACTCACATTTAAGATGGTCTTAAAAGCATGGATGCAGGTACGAGAGCGATGTATATGGTACCTGCATCCATGCTTTTAAGACCATCTTAAATGTGACTGTTACATTGTATGATTTTTTATATTAAATCCTTTCCAAACGGAATTATGCTATGTGAGTTTTTCTATCTCTACACGTATGCATTGGATACCGAGTTCCTACATGAATTGGTGTTTTGTGTTATTGGATGTCCCGTCTGATTGAAGTGCTAAACCCCTTTGACTCCAGACTACCCCTCCACTCAAGACCATCCGTATTGGGGTTCATTAACCCTTAAAGCAATCTCAGATTTGGGCGGCGTATGCCTCTCCAAATCCGAGACCTCTGGTAAGCCTCCTCAACATATACTCGGTGGCGGATTTCACATCACATCTGTATAAAATTAATTTTTGAGTTTTTACACTCTTAAGCTTTATTTGATATGGGTGGCGTATGCCCTGCCAAATCCAAAACTTCTGGTAAGCCTTCTTCAACTCACCTTGGTGGTGGCTCTTTTCTTCCACACATAGAAGACTATGGATTGTAATTTCACGTTTTGATTCATCATGTTTTCTCTGGATTGACTTTCATCACTTTTTTATTCTTTCCATGGACTATATTTTAAACAGACATTTATTTGTATCATTCTACTTTGTTAATATTGTTTGAGTACTTTATCATTTGAGTCACCTAGCACGTTATTTTGGGTGATACACGTGTTTAACACCATATTATTATATCCAGTTTTTTGTGTATATATTCATATTTATACATATTTATTTAGATAGCGCTACACTTTTATTTCCATACAGTGCACGCGGGAGAGGGCATCGGCATTATCCTGGAGTTTGCCCGGGCTGTGCTCAACCGTGAATTTAAAGGGCTGTAAAGCCAGGAACCACCTTGTCACACAGGCATTTTTCTCCCTGTTGTCACACATCCACTTCAGGGGAGCATGGTCAGTAACCAGCCTAAATGACCGATTAGATATTACCTCAGGGAGTCTAAGGCCCATTTAATGGCGAGACACTCCTTTTCAACAATGGCATAGTTCCTTTCGTGCTTGTTCAGCTTCCGGGTCAGGTATACAACCGGGTGCTCCTCACCATTTCTGTCCTGCGACAGTACAGCCCCTAGGCCCACCTCAGAGGCATCTGTCTGTACGACAAACTCCTTTGTGAAGTCCGGGGTCACCAGCACCGGTAGTGCACAAAGAGCCTGTTTTAAATTTCTGAAACGCCTTCTCGGCCTCAGGGTTCCATTTGACCATGGTAACCTTGAACATAAAGGGGGTGCCCTGATCGGTTAAGATCTCTTTTGGGATCCCCAGTCGACTAAAGACATGGACCATTTCCTTGGCGATAGCCTTCGCAGAGGTATTGCGCAAGGGTATGACCTCAGGATAGCGAGTCGCATAGTCCAGAATCACCAGAATATGCTGGTGACCGCAGGCAGATTTCACAACCGGCCCCACCAGGTCCATGCCAATCCTCTCAAAGGGGACCTCGATTATTGGCAGAGGAACAAGGGGGCTGCAAAAATGGGGTGACGGTGCCGACATTTGGGCATGATTCGCAGTACTCCTTGACATCTGCATGCAACCCGGGCCAGAAAAATCTCTGTGCGATTCTCTCCCTGTTTTTTTCAACACGAGATGCCCCCCCGTTACATGACCATGGGCCAGGTCTAGCACCACCCTGCGGAAGAGTTTGGGAACTAGTAGCTGTTCTACCTCGTCCTCTCCATGTTTTATCACTCGATACAATAAATTGTTTTTAATTGCCATGTAGGGAAAAGACACCACCCAATTAGGATCCACCGGTTCCCCATCCAACATCTTAACGTTTTCCCTGGATCTCATGAGGGTGGCCTCTCGTAGTTGCCGGTACAGAAATCCTCTCTCCTGACCTCTAAATCGGGTACCACATTTTGGCTACTCTCAATGTCAGGGTCAGAGGGTCTCCTGTTCGTTACCCTCAGGCTGGGAGCTAGCTTCCAGGTCCTCCGGATCCCCAGCCATGACAGGGAAAGGAAGAGGGTCTCCGGCTTCCTCGATCCCACCAACAGCATCCCCTTCTCTTTGGCAAAAAGGGTCTGGTGAGAGTTCTGGTGCTTCCCCAGCAGGGGAAGCTCTATCTACCAGCTTCCCCTTGCTCTGCCATAATTTCCAGAAATGGGGAAAATCTCTTCCCACTAAAGCTTTGTGAAGCAGTGAAGGTACCACCCCCACTGAATGTGTTACACTTCCCCCGGGGTATCAACTTCAACCACCGCTGTCTGGTAGTCTCGAGTGTCCCCATGGATGCAAATTACCCCAATAGTACTGGGGTGTAGTTTTGTGGGGTTCACACAATCACTCCTGACTAGGGTCACCACACTACCAGAGTCTAGCAGGGCTGTCAGTGGCTTTCCATCCACTGAAATAACACACATCTGTTTTTCAATGCGACTCTGACATGATGCAGTACATGCGACCTGTGCAAACAAAGAAATGCGTCTTTTCATATAAGCATAATCGCATTGCATAGGTTCATCATTTATAGGACAGTTCGCAGCAATATGCCCTAATGCATGGCAACGAAAACATCTTATATGCTCAACCCCCAGTCCTATCAACGGTCCCAAAGGCCTTCCTGGCTGCTTTGGCCAGTCTCCAGGTCTAGGAACCACAGTCTCATCAGTTGGAACAACAGTCTTATCAAATCTCCCCAAGCTCTTGGACCCTGGAACAGTCTTACCAGAACCGCCGGGAGATCTTGCACCCCTAGACACACCGAAGTGGGGCGTAGATGGATTCACCAAGTCCTCAGTAGCACTGTACCTCTCCACTAGGTCGACCAGTTGGGCTGCAGTTTTGGGGTCACCCTGTCCGACCCACTTCCTCAGAGCAGCAGGGAGCGCATGCAGATAACGGTCCATTACCACACGCTCCACGATCTGCGGGCCTGTCAAGGTCTCTGGCTGCAACCACTTTTTGGTGAGGTGGACCAGGTCAAACATTTGTGAACGGGGTGGCTTGTTGCTGGAGTAGGACCACTGATGCACCCGCTGGGCCCGGATTGCCATGGTGACACCCAAGCGTGCGAGTATCTCTGTCTTTAGAGTGTCATAGTCCTGGGCCTTATTGGGTTCTATGTCAAAATAGGCCTTTTTGGGTTCTCCTGTTAGAAATGGGGCCAAGAGACCCGCCCACTGCTCTTTTAGCCATCCTTCGCAGTCAGCAACTCTCAAAGTCGCAAGGTATGCCTCAACATCATCAGCAGATGTCATTTTTTTGTTGGTGGTAGGATGCACGTACCATCTTTACTTCCACTGGCGCAGGAGGTGCGGACCCCTTTTTCAGTTCTAGCAGAGCCTCTGCGAACTGCCGGTTCATCTCCTGCTGGGCCGCTATAGCGGCCTCCTGTTGTGCTGCAGCAGCCTCCTGTTGTGCTGCCTGTTGTGCTGCGACTTGGCGGTTGGTTTCCCGCTGAGCTGCATTGGCCTGTAGCAGGGCCTTTAACATTTCCTCCATCTTCAGAAAGTGCCCGCTGAATCCACCACGTGTGGGAGATTAGCTTGTGGGATCACCTTTTCTCAGAATGAAGGTCAGCGTACAGGCAGTTTCTTTAAAACCTGGCGTATTGCCAGGTTTATTTACAAGTGGTTTGCAATAGTCATACAAAATAAACAAAACAGTAAATCAAATCCTTGCCGTCCGGCGCTAAACTAAACAGTAACTGCTCTCTATACGGTGAGGGGCTGGTCCCCGTCACCCACAAAACACAAGGTAAAGCAAACCTTTATTTTCCAATCCAACAAACAGCGCTCCTCTGAGTCTCAGGCCAGAGCACTGCTATGTTCTCTTCTTGGACTTTTAACTTCCACCTGAGTGTGGAATCAGGTGGACCAGAACATCAGGACCGGAACCCAGCCTGCCACAGAGGCTGGAAAAATCGGACCGGATTCCCGTTCAGTCCCTTACAATGGACCGAATGTGAGGTGAAATGTAGCGATTGTCATGTATCTCACCTTGCATACCGTCACAATATATAATGCTAGACATAACTTGAGTGTGATAGTGTTTATTCATTTTATTTAATCCTAGAACTGATAAATTGGGCTCCAGTGTCCAAGGGAAAAGATGCAAGACAACATTTGCAAACTTGCTTACAAGAGCTGAGATATTTTAAAAGTATAATTTTACTTGTATCATCAGGTAATGTCATATCATTTTTTTGTAGGTGCCTATACTTAGCAAGAAAGAAGATGTTTTTGGATACCTGGCCAAATATTCAGTGCCACTGTTGCGAGCAGCCTGGCTATTGAAAATGACTTGCGCATACTATGCTGCTATTTCAGAAGCCAAAATAAAGAAGCGACAATCAACTGATCCAAACACAGGTATTTCCAGTTTTATAAAATTTTCTATTTTTATCTCAAAACATAGACCCTTTTTTTACTAAAGGAGTAGAGCATTTTCACTTTCAAAGTAAATTGTTAACTTTGACAAGTGAATTGTCGCTTAAGTGAAATGGGTGTATCCATTGCTCTATGTGGATGATGGCAGTGTAATTATTTTAATAATAATAATAAAAAAATTAAAATCTAAATACCTTTTTTTTTTCCCTAATCAATATACAGCTGTCATCTGACCCAGATATTTCCCAGCCTGTTTTCAGTGAAACATAAGCAGGAGAAGCCTCTAGTCCTCTGCTACTGGTCACATGTTAAAAACAAAACAAAAAAAAATCAGCCTTTGAAATACAGAGTAAAAATAAATAATTAATATCAATAAACTGTTTTAACCACTTGAGGACCGCCGCACGCCGATGTACGTCGGCAAAATGGCACGGCTGGGCACATGGGCGTACAGGTACGTCCCCTTTAAGAGCCCAGGGACCCGGTCATCTTCTCTGTGACCGTTCCCTCTGGAACAGCGGACCCGATCGCCGCTGGTGTCCCGCGATCGGGTCACAGAGAGGAAGAACGGGGAGAGGTAAGTGTAAACAAACCTCCCCCCGTGCTTCCTAGTGAGCCTGTCACTGATTGTCTGTTCCCTGTAATAGGGAACGACGATCAGTGACGTCACATGCTAAGCCACGCCCCCCATAGTAAGAAACACGCATCAGGGCACACTTAACCCCTACAGCGCCCCTCCTGGTTAACCCCTTCACTGCCAATGTCATTTTTACAGTAACCAGTACATTTTTATAGCACTAGTCGCTGTAAAAATGTCAATGGTCCTAAAATAGTGTCAAAAGTGTCCGATGTGTCCGCCATAATGTCGCAGTCATGAAAAAAATCGCTGATCGCCGCCATTACTAGTAAAAAAAAAAATATTAATAAAAATGCCATAAAACTACCCCCTATTTTGTAAACGCCGATTGCGATTTTTTTTTACCAAAAATATGTAGAAGAATACGTATCGGCCTAAACTGAGGAAAAAAATGTTTTTTTATATATTTTTTGGGGATATTTATTATAGCAAAAAGTAAAAAATATTGCATTTTTTTCCAAATTGACACTCTATTTTTGTTTATAGCGCAAAAAATAAAAAGCGCAGAGGTGATCAAATACCACCAAAAGAAAGCTATATTTGTGGGAAAAAAAGGACGCCAATTTTGTTTGGGAGCCACGTCGCACGACCGCGCAATTGTCAGCTACTGTAAAGCGACGCAGTGCCGAATTCGCAAAAAGGGGCCTGGTCCTGATGCTGCGTATTGGTCCGGTCTTAAATGGTTAAACTGTCATACAATCATACATTTGAAATCAAATCTTTATTCTTTTTTGGCAACAGCGTGGTGTGGGTGGATTTCTGTCAGTCACAGACTGTCATGCCCCTCTAGCCTGTGTCTTAGAATAAGAGGAAGGTGAAGCCTTCATCAATCTACATGTAATATCCTGCCCAATTGTGTTTAGTTGGTTAGTGGGCATGGAGGAGGAAGGAGGGAGTGGGCTGTCACTTACCACTATGTATACACTCACATGTGTGACTCTATAGTCACATGGGCTGCTCAGATGTGATGGGGAGGAAATGCTCACAATAGAAACTCCCTGAAAACTGAGAATATGAAGAGTTGCCACCACAGCTGCAAAATCCCTAGCTGAATTGGGGACATCAACAGAAGGGGGAAATAGAGAACAGCAGAATACAGAAAACAAATCTCCTAGTGACTGAGTATGAACAGCATGCAATACATCATTTATTTATAGTTTTTTATGATGTGGGTTTAATGACACTTCAATTTTGCAGAGAATACCAAACAGTGTTTAAGAAGAATTACTTGTGTTTGATTGGATGATTGAACACAGCACAGCTTCAACTCATTGAATCAAAATTCACTTCTCAAAGAAAAAATTCACTAATCTTCGTGAATGAGATGAAGTTGTGCTTCATCTCAAAAGTGAAGCTCTGTAAATACTTTCTGAATGCACTTTTCATCCCTTAGTAAAAGCACTTCACAGTGAATGCACCAAGCACTTCTAAGCACAGATTTAACCCTTTGATCGCCCTAGATGTTAACCCCTTCCGAGCCAGTGTCATTAGTACAGTGGATAGAAGTTAAATGGCTGCACACCGACATAGTGAATGTCCTTTTATTGAAAACTTGGAAAGATACATGAAAGTACATGACACATTGTTATGAGTAAGCACAATGTAGTTGTGTGAAACGCATCAGCCTCTGCACTTGTAGTGTGTGTCATGTACTTTCATCTATGTTTCCAAGTTTTCAATAAAAAGGACTTTTGCTACGTCAGTGTGCAGCCATTTTCCTTCTATACAGTTTACACACGGCAGGCGAGCTGAGGCATGCACCTGCAAGTGGAGTCCCACCCACCTTACCTCACCTGGATTGGCTCACCTGGAGTAGTGATTTCTCCTGTTGTTTACTTCATTAGTACAGTGTCAGAGTATATTTTTAGCACTGATCACTGTATTGGTGTCATTGGTTCCCACAAAGTGTCAGTTAGTGTCAGACTGCCGCCAAACTATCACAGTCCATCTATAAGTTGCTGATCACCACTAGGGATGAGCTTCGTGTTCAAGTCGAACCCATGTTCGACTCGAACATCGGCTGTTCGCCGAATTGTGAACATTATAGGCCGTTCGTGCCAAATTCGAGTGGCACGTCACGGCCCATAATTCACTGCAGCATCGCAGTGCATTGCTGGCTGATGATTGGCCAAGCATGCACTATGACCCGCATGCTTTGGCCAATCACAGCGCAGAAAACGGAGAGCCGTAATTGGCCAAAGCCAGGGTGGCTTTGGCCAATAATGGCTCAGGGGGTTTAGTACACACCCCACACTATATAAGGCCGCTGGCTTGGCGGCCTTGTGTAGTGTGTTGGAGTTGTTTAATGAGAGATTACAGAGACAGACAGCGTCATTTATATTGAGTTAGATAGAGCAGGCAGGTGAGTCAGTTAGCTGCAGTTACAGTGTGTAGAGGATATATATGCATCCTAGGTGTTGTATATATATTTATACACTGTATTCAGTTTAGCTAGATCAGTTCCTGTTATTCTCTACACTGTGACAGGCAGACAGGTGATTGTGCTAGCTGCAGACAGTCAGTGTTTCACTTAGTGTACTGTGTGCTTTGCATAGAGTTCACCTAAAGCTTACCTGAATACTGTTAGTGACTAATACTGGTGTTCTCATAATTAAACCACAGGCAGAGAGCTGCAAGTATTTTCAGTTAGTGTACAGTGTCCCTCTCTGCACAGTTTTCACCTAAAACTAACTGAAGAAAATTGCTGCTTTCCCTATACTAATACCACAGCAGGCAGTTGATTCTGATAGCTGCATTATCAGTATATATATATATATATATATATATATATATATATATACACACATCCCACCTTTGTGCAGCTACATCTCACTGCAGGCCATTAGTATGTCTGGAAGGCAAACAAGGAGAGGCAGACAGTCACAAGGCAATAAAAGAGGGCAAGCAGGCTCTGTGTCTAGAGGCAACAGTGCTGCTGGTCGTGGACACGGTGAATCCTCATCAGCGCGTGGCCGTGGGACACGCTTGTCCTTCTTTTCGGCAGCTGGCCATGTTGAGCCGCAACATGCCCAAGACTTGGTAGAGTGGATGACCAAGCCGTCCTCATCCGCCTTGTCCTCTCTCACCGGGGCTCAGGGTAATTTGTCTGGCAAACAGCCTCTTCCCTCGGCTCAATGGCATCAGTCACTCCTTCCCTAGCCCCACCATGTCCTCTTGAGGAGTCACCCGAACTGTTTGAGCACAGTGTTGGGTACATGCTCCTGGAGGATGCCCAGCGTTTTGAAGGCTCCGATGATGGAACCCAGCTGGAGGAAGGCAGTAACGTGAGCCCAGAGAGAGGGGGTAGTAACGTGAGCCCAGAGAGAGGGGCTGCCCAACAAGGACAGCTATCTGGCAGTCATGTTCCCTCAGCTGCAGCATACTGCCAGATTTGCTACAGTGATGGGGAGGGAGGGGATGATGAGGTCACTGACTCCACGTGGGTGCCTGATAGGAGAGAGGAGGAGGAGGAGGCACATCTCCAACGAGGCAGGATGCCCTCCAGGGGCCAGCTTAAGGGCAGCACACCGGCTGCATCACACCGCAGAGCTCCGCAAGTGCAGGGCGCTGCTGTCTCTGCGCGTTATTCCAAAAGTTACTTGGTGTGGGCTTTTTTTCAGGCGTGTGCAGCAGATCGCACCGTTGCCATTTGCAACATATGTCTAAAGCGTATCTCGCGTGGCCAAAACATCAGCCGCTTGGGCACCACGTGCTTGACCAGACATATGTCGACCTGCCATGCAGTCCGTTGGCAAGCTTACCTAAAAGACCCACACCAAAGAACAAAAGCGCATCTCTCCTTGCTCCTCATCAGCTGGGATCTCCAAACCCACTATACCTTCAGTCCTCTCTGAAACCTGCAAAAAGAGGAATGAAGGTGTAGAATTAGGTGTGTCACAGCCAAGTACTTGCGGACAATCTGCTATCGGTACACCGACGTCCGATTGTACCAGGCAAATTTCCCTGCCCCAGCTTCTGCACCGCCGAACGAAGTTCGCTCCCAGCCATCCACATGCCCAGCGGTTGAATGCTAGCTTGGCTAAATTGCTAGCACTTCAACTGCTGCCTTTTCAGTTGGTAGACTCTGCCCCCTCTCGTGAGTTTGTGGAATGTGCGGTTCCTCAGTGGCAGGTTCCCAAACGCCACTTTTTCTTACGGAAGGCGATTCCGGCTCTCTACGGGCTTGTGGAAGGCAATGTCTTGGCCTCGCTGGGCAGGTCGGTCAGCGGTGGAGAAGGTGGCCGTCTGACCGATGCGTTCAGACAATTTTTTAGTACGCAGCCCCAAGGTATGATCGTTTCCAGCAACCATCGCCAGCGCCATCGCCAGCGTCTGGTTTACATGGTGCAGGAATACCTAGGGGCAAGATCAGACTTGGACACCTTTCCCACCGAAAATCCTCTGGGTTACTGGGTCTTGAGGATGGATCACTGGCCAGAGCTTGCACAGTATGCAATTGAGGTACTGGCCTGTCCTGCATCCAGCGTTCTTTCAGGACGCACATTCAGTGCTGCTGGAGGCTTTGTAATCGATCACAGGGTGCACCTGTCCACCGACTCGGTCGATCGACTGACCTTCATAAAAATGAATCAGTCTTGGATCACCACCAGCTACCAAGCACCTGATGCTGATGTAACCGAATATTTTTTTTTTAAATGCCAGATCCCTTCAAGACTGCCCATGCTGATGCTGAGTGACTATCCTGTTATGCTGAGTGACTATCCTCTTCGTCCTCAATGATCATGCTGATAGCTTGAAAGAACATTTTTGGTTCTCTGCACCGCCACCAGTGGCTAAGGCCCAATTTTTCAGCCCCTGTTTAACAGGGGCGTGTATTTACAATTTTTGATGCAATGCTTTGCAGCAGGGCTCATTGCTGCGCTCCAACTACATTATCTGTGAGGGGTTGCAGTGTTGTGGCACCAGCACCAGTGCCTAAGGCCCAATTTTTCTGCCCCTGTTTAACAGGGGTGTGTAATTACAATTTTTGATGCAATACTTTGCAACAGGGCTCATTGCTGCGCTCCAAGTACAGCATCTGTGAGGAGTTGCATTGTTGTGGCACCAGTGCCTAAGGCACAATTTTTATGCCCCTGTTCAACAGGGGCATGCAATTACAATTCTTGATCTAATAATTAACAGCAGGGCCCATTCTTGCGCCCACCAAGAGTAACTGTGAGGGCTTACAGTGTTGTGGCAACACCACCACCACCACCACCAAAGGCCCAATTTTTCTGCCCCTGTTCAACAGGGGCATGTGATTACAATTCTTGATCTAATATTTCACAGCTGGGCCCATTCCTGCCCCCACCAAGAGAAACTGTGAGGACTTAGTGTTGTGGCACCAGCACCACCAAAGGCCCAATTTTTCCTACCACTGTTCAACAATGTCATGTAATTACAATTCTTGATCTAATATTTCACAGCTGGTCCCATTCCTGCGCCCACCAAGAGTAACTGTGAGAACTTACAGTGTTGTGGCACCAGCACCACCACCACTACCAAAGGCCCAATTTTTCCTACCACTGTTCAACAATGGCATGTAATTACAATTCTTGATATAATAGTTCACAGCAGGGCGTTCCAGCACCCACCAAGAGTAACTGTGAGGGCTCACAGTGTTGTGGCAACACCAACACCTAAGGGCCAAATTTCAGCAGAGTATATACGGCAGGCCTCTACTTTCAAACATCCAACTTACAAACGACTCCTACTTGCAAACGGAAGGATACAAAAGGAAGTGAGAGGAAATCTACCCATAGGAAGAGAAATTCTCTCCTGTAAGAGTTAATATGGGGAAAAGGTGTCTCCTCTCCACTGATGCTTTATCACCAATCCTTGTTTCAATAAAAAAAACAAATTTTCAAAAAAAAAATTGTCATTGGGACGGAAAGTGAGGTGAAATGTTCTGAACAGGGGCACAGACAGCAAAACAAATGTTACAGGGGTGATAACCCTTCCCTATGTTTTCCAAAAAGCTTTAAAATAGATTTTTTGGCTGGAGCTACACTTAAAAAATGTACCTGTTCCAAATTACAAACCGATTCTACTTAAGAACAAACCTACAGTCCTTGTCTTGTTTGCACCGCCTGTATACTGCTGTTCGGAGTATATAGGGCCTTTTTTTAATTTGGGTGCGGGGGTCCCCTTAATATTCATACAAGACCCAAAGGGGCTGGTAGTGGGCTGGGGGGTGGGGGGGGTACCCATTCCATTTTTCTCAATGATTTTCATCCATATTGCCGGGACCAGACATTACATTAACCTCCCTGGCGATATGATTCTGTCAGATTTTAGGTGCTGAAAGCGGTACCATTATTCTGCATGGAAATTTGGCGTTTTATATGGTAGGCCTGTAATTCTTAGGAATAACTCACTTAAATCTGTCCAAACAAGAGTCTAGTAGACATCCCGGGTATGATAAATCATAAATTATAATATAATAAATAACTATAAAATTATAACAAATAATAATATAATAATAATAAAAGTGTTTTTCAGTGTTTGATGACGAATTTCCCCACAAATCGCTATCGCTCAATTCTGCGAGTGACTCTAATTTATTATCGCTGTTTTCTAGCTGATCTAAAATCACTTTTGACGTAAAGGGACACTTTTTGGTTGCTATGGACAATCTCCAGTTTCCAGGCAGAAAGAACAGTTTTTATTATATAAAAGTGCATGCAGGACACTGGACAGACCACTAGGGACAAAGGGGATGTGTAATTATTTTATACAGTACTGTAATCTGTAAGATTACAGTGTACTGTATTGTGTACTGTGTTTTTCTTTTTTGAATTTGGTGCCGATCTCCATCCCCGTGCGTCGTAACGTCGCAGGGAACGGAGCTCGGCAGCACTCGGCAGTGTGTGAATCGAGCGAGGAGACAGCTCGATCACACAGCGGGGAGGCATCGCAGGATCCAGGGGAGAAGGTAAGTAACTCTGCCTAGATTACTGCGATGCAATCCCGAGTCTGGCTCGGGGTTACCGCTTTTGGTGCTGAAATTTCATCCTGAGCCATACTCGGGAATACCGCCAGGGAGGTTAAAGCCGCAAGCAGTTTTAAATGACTTTTTTCCTTTAGAAATGTCATTTTGTGCAGGGACAGTTCTAAACACGGGAAACACGTGCCACTTCACAGGCATAATTTAGACACCCCCCAGGTACGATATTTAAAGGAATATTTCACTTTTTTTTTTTTCACTTTATGCATCATTAAAATCACTGCTCCTGAAAAAACTGCCATTTTTAAAACTTATTTTTGCATTGATACATGTCCCCTGGGGCAGGACCCGGGTCCCCAAACCCTTTTTAGGACAATAACTAGCATATTATCCGTTATAATTAGCACTTTTGATTTTGAATGTTCGCGTCCATTGTATTTAATAGGGTTCTAAAGTTAGCGCGAACTTTCGGTCCGTTCGCAGGTTCTGGTGCGAACCGAACCGGGGGGGGGGGGGGGTGTTCGGCTCATCCCTAATCACCACTATTACTAGCATAAAAAAAACAAATAAATAAAAATTCCAGTGTATATATACCATAGTTTGTGGACACGTTAACGTTCGGCAAACCAATCAATATGTAGCAGAATACATATTGGCCTATATTTATGAAGAAATTCGATTTAAAAAAAAAAATGTATTAGATAAGTTTTATAGCAGAAAGTAAAAAAATATTGTTTTTTTTTTCAAGAGGTTTTTTTTTTTTTTTCGTTTATAGCACAAAAAACAAAACAAACACAGTGGTGATCAAATGCCACAAAAAGAAAGTTCTATTTGTGTGAAAACAATGATATAAATTTTATTTGAAGGGGGTAAATCTTCCAGAGGTCAAGTGGTTAATGAAAGCCGGGAATCATTCAAACCACTTCCTTTAAAGTGTTTGTTACCCCAGCATGTAGGGTTGCACTTATACCGATTCTTGAACTGATACCTCCCGGCAGGGCCGCTGATAGGCCAGTAGAGCCGGCTCTGTTGTACCAGGCCCGGCATCCTCAGCATAGCAGGGGGGGGGGGGGGCGGGCAGCCTCACAGATCATGGTGCGGTGGGGGGAGCTACAAGCACCAATCTCCCTGTAAAGCTTTCAATAAAGCAGCTGACAGCCACTTCTCCTCCTCTCCCTCCCATGGCCGTCAGCTGCTTTATTAAAAGCTATACAGGGAGAATGGTGCTTGTATTGTCCCCTGTGGTTCCGCTCTAAATCTAAATCTATCAGAGAAGCCTATCCTACCCACACCTAACAACTGTATTTTCATCTTGTCCATCTAATCATTCCTCACAGCCAGGGCCGTCGGAACAGGACAGGCAAAACAAGCAATTGCTTGGGGCCCCGAGCTGGCCTGGGGCCCCAGTCTGCTGCCTGTCACTGTCCTCGATTTCCGCCCGGAGCTGATCTGCAGATTGCGGCCATAGGAAAGGCCGTGGCTTCGGCCTAGCTCCGGAGCGGCGGCCATCTTGGTACACCCGGTGGTGAAAGGCCGCCGCTATTGCTTATGGGAGTTGTAGTCCACAGCGGTGGCTACGTGCTGATGCTCCCTGCTCCTGGGGGGAGGAGTCAGTCACAGTCACTCAGGAGGGCAGCGCAGGCGTGCTACAACTCCCATTGCGGTCGGATCATATTTTGCCCGCCAGACAGTGCCTCTGGAAACGGTAGGTCGGTGAATGACTTTTTAATGGAGTGATAAAGTCTCTAATAGTTCCACAAATAAAATAGTAAATAAGTTTTCTTGAAAAGTAGTAAAGAATCTGTCTTTCTATGGCTCCACAAGCATGTACTTGTACATGATTTCTGTTCTTCTGTCCAGTAATCCAGCCAGGCCAGGATCAGGATCCCTGAATATTAGTGCGCGGCTGCAAACAACTTTTTCCCCACTATTGGAGAAATGTCCAGTATCAGGTTTTTTTTAATTTACTAAATAAAAAAATAAAAAACCCTGATACTGGACATTTCTCCAATAGTGGGGATTGGGATGGAGAAACAGTTGCTGTGACCAGGAAGTTGTTTACAGGAGAAAAGCGCACGAATATTCAGGGATCCTAATCCTGGCTTGGATTACTGGACAGAACAGAAATCAAGTACATGCTTGTGGAGCCAAAGAAAGACTGACAGATTCTTTACTACTTTTCAAGAAAACGTATTTACTATTTTATTTGTGGAACTATTAGAGACTTTATCACTCCATAATTATTTTTGAATATTTTTATTATTTTAACAGTGGACAGTACAGGGTGAGATGTGGACAGTACAGGGGGAGATGTGGACAGTACAGGGGGAGATGTGAACATTACAGGGGGGGAGATGATGTGGACATTACAGTGGGGGAGATGATGTGGACATTACAGTGGGGGAGATGATGTGGACATTACAGTGGGGGAGATGATGTGGATATTACAGTGCGGAGTCCCCCTGTCCATCCCACGGTCCCCCTGTCCATCCCACGCTCCCCCTGTCCATCTCACTGTCCATAAACAGTCCTAAGCAGCATCTTAATGTTAATGTGAGTGTGTATGTGTAGCGATACCTCCAACTAAGGAGGCCGCAGAATTAGATTTGGGCCCTGAGTGCAGCTCCGCCAACCCCCGGCAATAGGCTCTACCCCCTTCTGGCACAGCTAGTACTAACAATCAATGATATGTCCTATGCAATAGAATAACTAAGCAAGGACACAGTAATGAATTGTAATAGGTAAAGTGTTTTACTCATTGATTCTCAATATGGATAAAGGGGTAACAGTAATCACAGTTCAAGATAATCACTCCTAAGGGCAGCGTCCTGCCACTCTAACACACTATATAGTAACACACGCTACAGGTGCGCCATACGGGCGACCGTTAACTAAGTGCCCTATGGCGCAGTAATCAAACACGCTAGAATCCCCACCAGGCCTGGTTCTAATTTTTAACTTAGTCCTTCTTTCTTCACCGGCAGGTCTGTAATGGTGGTGCACTTTAAACAGAGTATAACTTTGTAATCCAAGGGGTATGAAAATAACTTGTAGGCCACGGCAGTCTATAGGCCTATATACAGCAACAGTATCTTAGCTGGGCTTACGCCCTCTCACCCGCCGGACTACGGATCCAGTCCGGGAAACCTCCACCGGTCGTGTCACACACACTCGATCTCTCCAATGATCGGGCCCCCGATCCGACAAGGCTGTAGCTCACAAAGTCAGATGCCACCCAGGCTCGCAGAGGGGAGGGTGGAAGGCTCTTTGGTGCAGAGCAAGGCCTCAGGCTTCAGGCCTTGCACTCCGACACATCCGCACAGGAGGATCCGTCTGTGAAGTCTCGTGTCCCCCAAAGAGGCCGAGCCCGGCCTCGCCTCCTCCTTTTATAACCCCTCCCATGAGTCTCTGCGGTGGAACATCACAAGAATGGGGTTATGGGTAATGTAGTTTCTTCCCAATATAGGGGAATACCCCGCTACACACTCCCCCCACTTAAACCCTTTGGTCCCCAAAGATAAATTTTAACAACAACTATATACAACATTGGACAATTCTGAAAACGATGTTGGGATAGGGGATTCCCACCATAACTGAGGGGTTGAATTCCCTTGCCCACAGGTCACATTATCGTGGGTGGCCTGCCTAACTGTGCCAGAGAGTGAGCTGGGGTTGCCCTCCACCAAATGGACAGTGGAGGGATACGGAATCTCAGCATTTCTCCTAGCAGTGACCACAGAGTCTTCCGAACTGTTCCCCATCTGGGGGTAGGTCAGCTTCTTAGGAGGTCGAATGACTCTTCGAGCTCTTTGCCCTCCTGGAATCTCTGGCTCTGGCGCCACAGGCTCCTCTTCCTCGGAGCAACTATCATGGGCATCTTCCCAGTAATCTGCTGAAGGACTGAAAGGGATGAATTCTGTAGCCTCTGGGTTCAGTGTTTCATCTGTGGTATCTTGGGTGACTGGAAGATCTATGATAGAAGTTCCTGGAGTTGGGGAAGACCACAGCCAATCAAGCTCTCCTTCTTCATCTCCACTAAGTTGGGAGGCTTCTCCATTTCCAGCTCGGGAGGTCTGTGACCGAGTGTGCGGCCTAGGAGTATCCAAGATAGAGGCCGGTGCAGGGGAGTCTCCCACGGAAGGTATTCTAACTGCCTCCGCAAGTGGGAGCAGGTGGTTTCGATGCCATGTCTTCAGTGGGCCTACCTTTCCCTCTGGCTTCACCTTGTAGACAGGTAGGCCCGGCAACTTCCTGCAGATGACATAGGGTTCAGATCTCCATCTGTCTGCAAGTTTGTGCTTTCCGGGGACTCCCAGATTGCGCAACAGTACTCGATCCCCGGGCTGTAGGTCTTGTACCCGGACCTTCAAGTCGTAATTTCTTTTATTCCGAGCTCCCCTTTGATCTGAGGCCGCTTGAGCTTGTTCATATGCTACTTTCAGGCTGTGTCTGAGCCTGTCCACATATCCTTTGTGGGAGGTGACTGAGGAATGGTCCAGTGAGGTGCCAAAAGCCAGGTCCACCGGTAGTCTCGCTTCTCTCCCAAACATGAGTCGATATGGGGAGTAGCCTGTAGCATCACTGATGGTGCAGTTGTAAGCATGTACTATGGCTGCTATGTGTTTGCTCCAATGTTGCTTTTTCTCGCTTTCCAGAGTCCCCAACATGTTGAGCAAGGTTCGGTTGAACCTTTCCGGCTGAGCATCTCCCTGAGGATGGTAAGGTGTAGTTCGAGTCTTCTTAATTCCCAACGAATCCAAGAGCTTCCGGATCAGCTTACTCTCGAAGTCCCTCCCTTGGTCTGAATGGAGTCTCTGTGGCAGCCCATAATGGACAAAATACTTCTCCATAAGTACCTTGGCCACGGTGGAGGCCTTCTGATCTTTGGTGGGGAAAGCCTGGGCATACCGGGTGAAATGGTCGGTTATCACCAGAACATTTCCTAGTCCACTCAGGTCGGGTTCGAGGCAGAGAAAATCAATGCACACCAGGTCCATGGGCCCTTGGCTCTGTAGATGGCCCATTGGGGCAGCTTGATGGGGCAAAGTCTTCCTCTGGATGCATCGCGCACATGAGTGGCAGTACTCCTCTACCTCTGCCCTCATGCAGGGCCAATAGAACCGACTTCTGACAAGTTGAAAGGTCCTTTCAGCCCCTAGGTGGCCATGATTGTCATGCAAGGCCATCAGAACAGTCTCCCGATGTTTCTCTGGGAGGAACATCTGCCACTTATCTTCTGAGTCATCAGAGGGGCCCCTTCGGTAGACCACTCCCTGATGTAACTGCAACCTATCCCACTCCTTCCTCAGTAGGCAAGCTTCTTTTGAAGGTTGACGCATGAGTATGTTTGGATCCTGATTTTTCAAGGCCTCCAGGACCAATCTCCCCATGGGGTCTTCCAATTGGTCACACCTCAATTCCTTCTTGGACAGTCTTGGTAGGTTGTCCTCTTCCAATTGAGCTACTCTACAGTAGTGTTTGGGGACTCCCACCGTGGTAACTCCTATTTCCTCTGCTCTGGAGCATCCTCGGGCTTGGAATGCAGCTCCTTGACAAAGGGCCTGCACCCCGTCCGGTGCCACTTGGGTCCAATCTTCTATTTCAATGGTCGGGGAATGAGATCTTCTGGACAGAGCGTCTGCGTCTCGATTCCCCACCCCTAGTCTATACTTAAGGCTGAAGTTGAATCCAGACAGTGCGGCCAGCCACCTGTGTCCAGTGGCATCCAGCTTGGCCGTGGTGAACAGGTAGGTAAGGGGGTTGTTGTCGGTCTTCACAGTGAACTCTGCTCCAAACAGGTAGTCTTTGAGCTTGTCTACTACCGCCCACTTGAGGGCCAGGAACTCCAGCTTGTGAGTGGGGTAGTTCTTCTCAGAGGGGGTCAGGCTCCTACTCACATAGGCAACAGGCCGCAATTGCCCCTCATGTTCTTGGTAAAGTACTCCTCCCAGACCGTCATGATTAGCATCCACGTGCAGTTCATAGGGTTTGGTTGGGTCTGCGTAGGCCAAGACTGGTGCAGTGGTCAGGCTCCTCTTCAATTCCTGGAAAGCCTCTTCACACTTATGATTCCACTGATCTCTGATGGACTCTCCTGGCCTCCTGGGCCCCGATCCATCCTCTTCTCCTTCAGTCTTGAGCAACTCATTCAATGGTCTAGCAATTCGGGCAAATCCCTCCACAAACCTCCTATAGTAGGAGCAGAAGCCCAAGAAGGATCTGAGTTCTGTTACTGTGGTGGGCTGTGGCCAGGAGGTAACTGCCTCCAATTTCTCAGGGTCTGTGGCCACCCCTTCTTCAGATACTATGTGCCCCAGATAGTTCACAGAAGACTGGTAGAACCGACACTTCTCAGGCGAAAGCTTAAGTCCTTCCTCACTGAGTCTTCTCAACACTTTCTCCAGCCTCTCTTCATGTTCCTCCAAGGTTCTCCCAAAGACAATGACATCGTCTAGGTATACAAGGACTTCGATCAAGTTCATGTCCCCTACTGTCTTCTCCATGAGGCGTTGGAAAGTAGCTGGGGCTCCAGACAGACCTTGGGGCATCCGGTCTAATTCAAAGAACCCCACTGGGGTTATGAAAGCTGTCTTCTCCTTGTCTGCTGGGTGCATCGGAATCTGATAGTACCCACTCTTGAGATCCATAACGCTGAACCATTTAGCTCCAGACAAGCTCTGTAGGGCATCCTCTATCCTCGGAGTGGTGTATTGGTCAGGTATGGTTCTCCTGTTGAGAGTCCTGTAGTCTATACAGAGCCTCAATGATCCATTCTTCTTTCGGACCACCACTATGGGAGAGGCATAGGGGCTTCTGGACTCCCGTATCACACCAGTCCTCTTGAGTTCTGCAAGTTGTTCCCTCAGATCCTCCAGATCTGCTAGCGGGACCCGCCTGACCCTCTCTCGGAAGGGCTTATCTTCCTGGAGGCGGATCCGATGGGTGGCACTCCTTGCACACCCCACATCAAACTCATCCTTAGAGAAGATCTTCTCCCATCTATTCAACTGGGCCTTGGCTCTCTCTTTCCAAGCCCTGGACAGATTCGGGTTTTCCATGGTCAGCTTCTCCCAACCTTCCCCTTCTTCACCTGTCCTCTTCACTTCTGACAGGGTAACAGGGGCCGCCGGGCTCACCTGGCCTAGCAACATTCTGGCTGGGATGTCCATGGGGTCTTTGGTAGTATTCCTAACACTCACTGGAACTCTATAATGGGCCTTCTTCAGGACCTTCAGCGGAATCACTTCCGGTATCACCTCCAGGCCTGAGGACTCACCCCTTGGGTCTGACTCCAGCATGACAAAGGGACCAGGCTGCTCCCAAGTAAGCTTCACAGTGGCCCTGAGACAGGTTACTTCACCGGGCTGTAACACTACCCCTTCTCTTCCAAGTCTCCACACCTTCCCTATCTCCTCTCCAGGGGTCTCCCGCTCTTGGACCAGCCGTTGGTAGGCTGTCTTCAGCATGGGATGGATCTTGGTAGCTGCTTGTCTTTCTTCTGTCACGAGAGGGGTCAGGAGTCTTCGGACCAGGTCCGTGTTTGTCCCTATTATAAGGGAATTCTTGTTGGCTCCAGGCGGCCTAGGACACACAACTGACAGGGTGTCAAACACTTCGGCCTTCCCAGCCACGGATGGGTCAAAGGTCATTTGGATGGGAAGGTAGCCGTCGTAAGGGAAACTCTGGGTTCCAATTCCCCATATTTCCAACTCCTCTATCTTGTGAATAGGCAGATGACTCAGGTGCCTGTCGTAGAAGTCCCAATATAGTAGGGTCACTTGTGCCCCGGTATCCAGGAGGCCCCTGGTGTAGACTCCCTCCACTTGAATGGGCACTATAGGGGATGGGCCTACCAGCTTCTCTGGATATGGTCCGGCAGGAGCCGCCTTCTTCAGACCTTTTCCCTTTGGACTCTCTCTTGTCCTATTCCCTTTGGACTTGAACCTTTCTTGAGCCTGGTATGCACTGACTTCCCTCCTTTTAATGGGTGTAGGAACCCGCTGAGGCGTACTATTATTTTTCTTGGGTGGGCACCCCCTTTGGGGGGTGCCGTGCCTCTCCTGAGGGGTCTCCCCCCTTCTTCTTGGAGTATAGCTTTGTTGAGGGGTATTGCGTTTCCCCTTTGGTGTTCTCTCTCTCTTTTTGTTTTTCTTCGCATTCAGCTTGGAGTTTACTGAAGATGGTGGGCACCCGGTTGACTCCTTCACCGGGGCCCTCTGGAGTTTCCCGCCAGCTTGCGGTTGTCTGGTCTCTTCTTCTTCGGACTAGAACATGTAGCTGCAATGTGGCCAACTCCCCCACAGTTGAAGCAGACTATATCTCCCCATTCTTGTAAAGGTTTGGGTGCTGAGGCAATCGGGAACAATTCCTTCCTTGGACTTTCCTTCTTCTTGGGACACTCTGTGTCTTTTGCTATCAGAGAGGTCAATATCTCTAACACCTTGGACATCTGAGTTTTTAGGGTGTCTATCTCCGCCTCTCTTTCAGGGGTCATTACTGGATTGACCAGCACCTGTGCGGGTACAACAATTGTCTTATCCTTCTGCTGGTCCTGTTGCAGCGCCTCCTCATCTCTGATAATTTTTATTAAATCAGCATAAGTCAGCAACATTCCTCCTCCCAAGGTTTTCAGGTGCAGCCAGACTGGATCGGAGCGTAGCGCTCCCTTTAAGACTTGCTTCATTCTTGCCGCATCGGCATCTTGGGGCTTCATCCCTTTCTTTAACACAATCTTGCACAGCAGCCTGTTTAGCCTTCTGACATACTCGGAAAGTTTCTCCTCCGGTTTTTGGAAAGTGTGTTCAAACTGGTAGACCGTCTCTGTCACCTTGTCTAATTGACCAAACTCTTCCTGCAGCATAGCTAGACAATCCTGCACCGTGCACCCTGCATTCCCAAACCGGAAACTTTTCACTGCTTCTGCTGCTGCACCTTTAAGGCTTTCTAACACTTGCTGCCTCTTCTGTGCCTCCGGCACCTCCCATGCCTCCACCGCCTGTAATGCCTGTTCCACCCAAGTATCAAAATCTTCTTCCCCTGCCGGGACAGGGAGCTTCCCTGAGAATATTTTTAGTCTCCGGTAGCTAGTTTCCACATGCACCGTACTTGTCTTCTGACATTTGGCTAGCAAATCCCCTATTGCATTTATCAGTTCTGGTGATATAGCAGTGGCCGATGCAGGTGCCACCGGGGGTGTCGCCCTGTCTTCTCTTTCAGGTGTAGTTCGGGCCGCAGCCTGTGGCGATCCCGTAGGGGATGGTTCCCTTTCTACAGTTATTGCGTGCGCCAGCCTAAATGTTCTGTTGTCTGGCGTCCGCAGACACTTGTGCTTACAGGCCTCTGGCATCCCGTCCCAATATTCCACTAATGCGTATTGATATGAGATGTTTGGGTCTGTCTTCATGTCTATCACCCACGGTGTGTGATCTGGGGACACTGAACTCATCAGTTCCTCTACCGTCTCACTTGACCATTTCTCGCCAGGGAGACTAATGGCTATCGACTGTTTTGGCTCTGTATTAGCGGCTTTGCACAACTCTTCTACCGCTCTTGGATCCATGGGGTCCATGCCGGCACTTCTGGCGTTCGCTTGCTGCATCAGGATCCCGGACGAGAACCCCCACGTGTAGCGATACCTCCAACTAAGGAGGCCGCAGAATTAGATTTGGGCCCTGAGTGCAGCTCCGCCAACCCCCGGCAATAGGCTCTACCCCCTTCTGGCACAGCTAGTACTAACAATCAATGATATGTCCTATGCAATAGAATAACTAAGCAAGGACACAGTAATGAATTGTAATAGGTAAAGTGTTTTACTCATTGATTCTCAATATGGATAAAGGGGTAACAGTAATCACAGTTCAAGATAATCACTCCTAAGGGCAGCGTCCTGCCACTCTAACACACTATATAGTAACACACGCTACAGGTGCGCCATACGGGCGACCGTTAACTAAGTGCCCTATGGCGCAGTAATCAAACACGCTAGAATCCCCACCAGGCCTGGTTCTAATATTTAACTTAGTCCTTCTTTCTTCACCGGCAGGTCTGTAATGGTGGTGCACTTTAAACAGAGTATAACTTTGTAATCCAAGGGGTATGAAAATAACTTGTAGGCCACGGCAGTCTATAGGCCTATATACAGCAACAGTATCTTAGCTGGGCTTACGCCCTCTCACCCGCCGGACTACGGATCCAGTCCGGGAAACCTCCACCGGTCGTGTCACACACACTCGATCTCTCCAATGATCGGGCCCCCGATCCGACAAGGCTGTAGCTCACAAAGTCAGATGCCACCCAGGCTCGCAGAGGGGAGGGTGGAAGGCTCTTTGGTGCAGAGCAAGGCCTCAGGCTTCAGGCCTTGCACTCCGACACATCCGCACAGGAGGATCCGTCTGTGAAGTCTCGTGTCCCCCAAAGAGGCCGAGCCCGGCCTCGCCTCCTCCTTTTATAACCCCTCCCATGAGTCTCTGCGGTGGAACATCACAAGAATGGGGTTATGGGTAATGTAGTTTCTTCCCAATATAGGGGAATACCCCGCTACACACTCCCCCCACTTAAACCCTTTGGTCCCCAAAGATAAATTTTAACAACAACTATATACAACATTGGACAATTCTGAAAACGATGTTGGGATAGGGGATTCCCACCATAACTGAGGGGTTGAATTCCCTTGCCCACAGGTCACATTATCGTGGGTGGCCTGCCTAACTGTGCCAGAGAGTGAGCTGGGGTTGCCCTCCACCAAATGGACAGTGGAGGGATACGGAATCTCAGCATTTCTCCTAGCAGTGACCACAGAGTCTTCCGAACTGTTCCCCATCTGGGGGTAGGTCAGCTTCTTAGGAGGTCGAATGACTCTTCGAGCTCTTTGCCCTCCTGGAATCTCTGGCTCTGGCGCCACAGGCTCCTCTTCCTCGGAGCAACTATCATGGGCATCTTCCCAGTAATCTGCTGAAGGACTGAAAGGGATGAATTCTGTAGCCTCTGGGTTCAGTGTTTCATCTGTGGTATCTTGGGTGACTGGAAGATCTATGATAGAAGTTCCTGGAGTTGGGGAAGACCACAGCCAATCAAGCTCTCCTTCTTCATCTCCACTAAGTTGGGAGGCTTCTCCATTTCCAGCTCGGGAGGTCTGTGACCGAGTGTGCGGCCTAGGAGTATCCAAGATAGAGGCCGGTGCAGGGGAGTCTCCCACGGAAGGTATTCTAACTGCCTCCGCAAGTGGGAGCAGGTGGTTTCGATGCCATGTCTTCAGTGGGCCTACCTTTCCCTCTGGCTTCACCTTGTAGACAGGTAGGCCCGGCAACTTCCTGCAGATGACATAGGGTTCAGATCTCCATCTGTCTGCAAGTTTGTGCTTTCCGGGGACTCCCAGATTGCGCAACAGTACTCGATCCCCGGGCTGTAGGTCTTGTACCCGGACCTTCAAGTCGTAATTTCTTTTATTCCGAGCTCCCCTTTGATCTGAGGCCGCTTGAGCTTGTTCATATGCTACTTTCAGGCTGTGTCTGAGCCTGTCCACATATCCTTTGTGGGAGGTGACTGAGGAATGGTCCAGTGAGGTGCCAAAAGCCAGGTCCACCGGTAGTCTCGCTTCTCTCCCAAACATGAGTCGATATGGGGAGTAGCCTGTAGCATCACTGATGGTGCAGTTGTAAGCATGTACTATGGCTGCTATGTGTTTGCTCCAATGTTGCTTTTTCTCGCTTTCCAGAGTCCCCAACATGTTGAGCAAGGTTCGGTTGAACCTTTCCGGCTGAGCATCTCCCTGAGGATGGTAAGGTGTAGTTCGAGTCTTCTTAATTCCCAACGAATCCAAGAGCTTCCGGATCAGCTTACTCTCGAAGTCCCTCCCTTGGTCTGAATGGAGTCTCTGTGGCAGCCCATAATGGACAAAATACTTCTCCATAAGTACCTTGGCCACGGTGGAGGCCTTCTGATCTTTGGTGGGGAAAGCCTGGGCATACCGGGTGAAATGGTCGGTTATCACCAGAACATTTCCTAGTCCACTCAGGTCGGGTTCGAGGCAGAGAAAATCAATGCACACCAGGTCCATGGGCCCTTGGCTCTGTAGATGGCCCATTGGGGCAGCTTGATGGGGCAAAGTCTTCCTCTGGATGCATCGCGCACATGAGTGGCAGTACTCCTCTACCTCTGCCCTCATGCAGGGCCAATAGAACCGACTTCTGACAAGTTGAAAGGTCCTTTCAGCCCCTAGGTGGCCATGATTGTCATGCAAGGCCATCAGAACAGTCTCCCGATGTTTCTCTGGGAGGAACATCTGCCACTTATCTTCTGAGTCATCAGAGGGGCCCCTTCGGTAGACCACTCCCTGATGTAACTGCAACCTATCCCACTCCTTCCTCAGTAGGCAAGCTTCTTTTGAAGGTTGACGCATGAGTATGTTTGGATCCTGATTTTTCAAGGCCTCCAGGACCAATCTCCCCATGGGGTCTTCCAATTGGTCACACCTCAATTCCTTCTTGGACAGTCTTGGTAGGTTGTCCTCTTCCAATTGAGCTACTCTACAGTAGTGTTTGGGGACTCCCACCGTGGTAACTCCTATTTCCTCTGCTCTGGAGCATCCTCGGGCTTGGAATGCAGCTCCTTGACAAAGGGCCTGCACCCCGTCCGGTGCCACTTGGGTCCAATCTTCTATTTCAATGGTCGGGGAATGAGATCTTCTGGACAGAGCGTCTGCGTCTCGATTCCCCACCCCTAGTCTATACTTAAGGCTGAAGTTGAATCCAGACAGTGCGGCCAGCCACCTGTGTCCAGTGGCATCCAGCTTGGCCGTGGTGAACAGGTAGGTAAGGGGGTTGTTGTCGGTCTTCACAGTGAACTCTGCTCCAAACAGGTAGTCTTTGAGCTTGTCTACTACCGCCCACTTGAGGGCCAGGAACTCCAGCTTGTGAGTGGGGTAGTTCTTCTCAGAGGGGGTCAGGCTCCTACTCACATAGGCAACAGGCCGCAATTGCCCCTCATGTTCTTGGTAAAGTACTCCTCCCAGACCGTCATGATTAGCATCCACGTGCAGTTCATAGGGTTTGGTTGGGTCTGCGTAGGCCAAGACTGGTGCAGTGGTCAGGCTCCTCTTCAATTCCTGGAAAGCCTCTTCACACTTATGATTCCACTGATCTCTGATGGACTCTCCTGGCCTCCTGGGCCCCGATCCATCCTCTTCTCCTTCAGTCTTGAGCAACTCATTCAATGGTCTAGCAATTCGGGCAAATCCCTCCACAAACCTCCTATAGTAGGAGCAGAAGCCCAAGAAGGATCTGAGTTCTGTTACTGTGGTGGGCTGTGGCCAGGAGGTAACTGCCTCCAATTTCTCAGGGTCTGTGGCCACCCCTTCTTCAGATACTATGTGCCCCAGATAGTTCACAGAAGACTGGTAGAACCGACACTTCTCAGGCGAAAGCTTAAGTCCTTCCTCACTGAGTCTTCTCAACACTTTCTCCAGCCTCTCTTCATGTTCCTCCAAGGTTCTCCCAAAGACAATGACATCGTCTAGGTATACAAGGACTTCGATCAAGTTCATGTCCCCTACTGTCTTCTCCATGAGGCGTTGGAAAGTAGCTGGGGCTCCAGACAGACCTTGGGGCATCCGGTCGAATTCAAAGAACCCCACTGGGGTTATGAAAGCTGTCTTCTCCTTGTCTGCTGGGTGCATCGGAATCTGATAGTACCCACTCTTGAGATCCATAACGCTGAACCATTTAGCTCCAGACAAGCTCTGTAGGGCATCCTCTATCCTCGGAGTGGTGTATTGGTCAGGTATGGTTCTCCTGTTGAGAGTCCTGTAGTCTATACAGAGCCTCAATGATCCATTCTTCTTTCGGACCACCACTATGGGAGAGGCATAGGGGCTTCTGGACTCCCGTATCACACCAGTCCTCTTGAGTTCTGCAAGTTGTTCCCTCAGATCCTCCAGATCTGCTAGCGGGACCCGCCTGACCCTCTCTCGGAAGGGCTTATCTTCCTGGAGGCGGATCCGATGGGTGGCACTCCTTGCACACCCCACATCAAACTCATCCTTAGAGAAGATCTTCTCCCATCTATTCAACTGGGCCTTGGCTCTCTCTTTCCAAGCCCTGGACAGATTCGGGTTTTCCATGGTCAGCTTCTCCCAACCTTCCCCTTCTTCACCTGTCCTCTTCACTTCTGACAGGGTAACAGGGGCCGCCGGGCTCACCTGGCCTAGCAACATTCTGGCTGGGATGTCCATGGGGTCTTTGGTAGTATTCCTAACACTCACTGGAACTCTATAATGGGCCTTCTTCAGGACCTTCAGCGGAATCACTTCCGGTATCACCTCCAGGCCTGAGGACTCACCCCTTGGGTCTGACTCCAGCATGACAAAGGGACCAGGCTGCTCCCAAGTAAGCTTCACAGTGGCCCTGAGACAGGTTACTTCACCGGGCTGTAACACTACCCCTTCTCTTCCAAGTCTCCACACCTTCCCTATCTCCTCTCCAGGGGTCTCCCGCTCTTGGACCAGCCGTTGGTAGGCTGTCTTCAGCATGGGATGGATCTTGGTAGCTGCTTGTCTTTCTTCTGTCACGAGAGGGGTCAGGAGTCTTCGGACCAGGTCCGTGTTTGTCCCTATTATAAGGGAATTCTTGTTGGCTCCAGGCGGCCTAGGACACACAACTGACAGGGTGTCAAACACTTCGGCCTTCCCAGCCACGGATGGGTCAAAGGTCATTTGGATGGGAAGGTAGCCGTCGTAAGGGAAACTCTGGGTTCCAATTCCCCATATTTCCAACTCCTCTATCTTGTGAATAGGCAGATGACTCAGGTGCCTGTCGTAGAAGTCCCGGTATAGTAGGGTCACTTGTGCCCCGGTATCCAGGAGGCCCCTGGTGTAGACTCCCTCCACTTGAATGGGCACTATAGGGGATGGGCCTACCAGCTTCTCTGGATATGGTCCGGCAGGAGCCGCCTTCTTCAGACCTTTTCCCTTTGGACTCTCTCTTGTCCTATTCCCTTTGGACTTGAACCTTTCTTGAGCCTGGTATGCACTGACTTCCCTCCTTTTAATGGGTGTAGGAACCCGCTGAGGCGTACTATTATTTTTCTTGGGTGGGCACCCCCTTTGGGGGGTGCCGTGCCTCTCCTGAGGGGTCTCCCCCCTTCTTCTTGGAGTATAGCTTTGTTGAGGGGTATTGCGTTTCCCCTTTGGTGTTCTCTCTCTCTTTTTGTTTTTCTTCGCATTCAGCTTGGAGTTTACTGAAGATGGTGGGCACCCGGTTGACTCCTTCACCGGGGCCCTCTGGAGTTTCCCGCCAGCTTGCGGTTGTCTGGTCTCTTCTTCTTCGGACTAGAACATGTAGCTGCAATGTGGCCAACTCCCCCACAGTTGAAGCAGACTATATCTCCCCATTCTTGTAAAGGTTTGGGTGCTGAGGCAATCGGGAACAATTCCTTCCTTGGACTTTCCTTCTTCTTGGGACACTCTGTGTCTTTTGCTATCAGAGAGGTCAATATCTCTAACACCTTGGACATCTGAGTTTTTAGGGTGTCTATCTCCGCCTCTCTTTCAGGGGTCATTACTGGATTGACCAGCACCTGTGCGGGTACAACAATTGTCTTATCCTTCTGCTGGTCCTGTTGCAGCGCCTCCTCATCTCTGATAATTTTTATTAAATCAGCATAAGTCAGCAACATTCCTCCTCCCAAGGTTTTCAGGTGCAGCCAGACTGGATCGGAGCGTAGCGCTCCCTTTAAGACTTGCTTCATTCTTGCCGCATCGGCATCTTGGGGCTTCATCCCTTTCTTTAACACAATCTTGCACAGCAGCCTGTTTAGCCTTCTGACATACTCGGAAAGTTTCTCCTCCGGTTTTTGGAAAGTGTGTTCAAACTGGTAGACCGTCTCTGTCACCTTGTCTAATTGACCAAACTCTTCCTGCAGCATAGCTAGACAATCCTGCGCCGTGCACCCTGCATTCCCAAACCGGAAACTTTTCACTGCTTCTGCTGCTGCACCTTTAAGGCTTTCTAACACTTGCTGCCTCTTCTGTGCCTCCGGCACCTCCCATGCCTCCACCGCCTGTAATGCCTGTTCCACCCAAGTATCAAAATCTTCTTCCCCTGCCGGGACAGGGAGCTTCCCTGAGAATATTTTTAGTCTCCGGTAGCTAGTTTCCACATGCACCGTACTTGTCTTCTGACATTTGGCTAGCAAATCCCCTATTGCATTTATCAGTTCTGGTGATATAGCAGTGGCCGATGCAGGTGCCACCGGGGGTGTCGCCCTGTCTTCTCTTTCAGGTGTAGTTCGGGCCGCAGCCTGTGGCGATCCCGTAGGGGATGGTTCCCTTTCTACAGTTATTGCGTGCGCCAGCCTAAATGTTCTGTTGTCTGGCGTCCGCAGACACTTGTGCTTACAGGCCTCTGGCATCCCGTCCCAATATTCCACTAATGCGTATTGATATGAGATGTTTGGGTCTGTCTTCATGTCTATCACCCACGGTGTGTGATCTGGGGACACTGAACTCATCAGTTCCTCTACCGTCTCACTTGACCATTTCTCGCCAGGGAGACTAATGGCTATCGACTGTTTTGGCTCTGTATTAGCGGCTTTGCACAACTCTTCTACCGCTCTTGGATCCATGGGGTCCATGCCGGCACTTCTGGCGTTCGCTTGCTGCATCAGGATCCCGGACGAGAACCCCCACGTGTAGCGATACCTCCAACTAAGGAGGCCGCAGAATTAGATTTGGGCCCTGAGTGCAGCTCCGCCAACCCCCGGCAATAGGCTCTACCCCCTTCTGGCACAGCTAGTACTAACAATCAATGATATGTCCTATGCAATAGAATAACTAAGCAAGGACACAGTAATGAATTGTAATAGGTAAAGTGTTTTACTCATTGATTCTCAATATGGATAAAGGGGTAACAGTAATCACAGTTCAAGATAATCACTCCTAAGGGCAGCGTCCTGCCACTCTAACACACTATATAGTAACACACGCTACAGGTGCGCCATACGGGCGACCGTTAACTAAGTGCCCTATGGCGCAGTAATCAAACACGCTAGAATCCCCACCAGGCCTGGTTCTAATATTTAACTTAGTCCTTCTTTCTTCACCGGCAGGTCTGTAATGGTGGTGCACTTTAAACAGAGTATAACTTTGTAATCCAAGGGGTATGAAAATAACTTGTAGGCCACGGCAGTCTATAGGCCTATATACAGCAACAGTATCTTAGCTGGGCTTACGCCCTCTCACCCGCCGGACTACGGATCCAGTCCGGGAAACCTCCACCGGTCGTGTCACACACACTCGATCTCTCCAACGATCGGGCCCCCGATCCGACAAGGCTGTAGCTCACAAAGTCAGATGCCACCCAGGCTCGCAGAGGGGTGGAAGGCTCTTTGGTGCAGAGCAAGGCCTCAGGCTTCAGGCCTTGCACTCCGACACATCCGCACAGGAGGATCCGTCTGTGAAGTCTCGTGTCCCCCAAAGAGGCCGAGCCCGGCCTCGCCTCCTCCTTTTATAACCCCTCCCATGAGTCTCTGCGGTGGAACATCACAAGAATGGGGTTATGGGTAATGTAGTTTCTTCCCAATATAGGGGAATACCCCGCTACACATGTGCTGTAAGTATGTTGGATTATATGCAACAGCAGTATTTGCACTGTAAACCTTTTTTATTTATATAAAGTGTGGGCGAGCTTAAACTGTATCACTATGCTGTGGTTCCTGTAGGCTTTGCATGAGTGCGCGGGGGGGGCCTCCATGTCCATTTTGCTTGGGGCCCCCAAATTCCTTCAAACGGCCCTGCTCACAGCTACTAACATTTGTTCCACTTGACCCTCCCTTCTAGATTGTAAGCTCTAACGAACAGGGCCCTCTGATCCCTCCTGTATTGAATTGTAGTATAACTGTACTGTCTTCCCCGATGTTGTAAAGCGATGCGCAAACTGTTGGCGCTATAAAAATCCTGAATAATAATAATAATTTTAATTTGCTGACCATCTTTCGCCCTTGGTATTCTTGGTATTATTATTGTAATAGGGATTTATCTGAATATGTCATCTAGGAAAAGGAAAAATGTTTCAGTAGCATAAGCAAATGTGATAGTGGGGTTGTTTGCAAGGTAAGAGAATAGTAGTCATTTAATATGCACCAAAATAGCTTTGTGTTTCAGAAACATAAATAGGTGTTATTGACCTTTTGATTTAATAACAATGAATTAGTTGTTTATGACTGTTAAGTCTCCATCTGAAGCTTGTATAATATATTACTTTTGCAGAACTACACCTGCATATGAAATATGACAGAATAAGCCATCGGATGGATTTGATTGATAGATTTAATTAAAGAAACAACTGAAATAGCCAGAACATAATGGGGTCATAGAGGAAAATGAGCTTGTCCAAGGAACATAAAAACATAGGTGCTTACTGAAAATTTGCTACAGAGGGCAACTGTAAATTATTTAATTTGTTATACTATGCTACAGATAGGCAGCGCAAATGTTTGAGACTTGCAGACCTTAAAGCTGGCCATACATGGCTCAGTTTTTTTTAGTTTAGCCAACCAGGCGAATGAAAAAACTGAGGCAATTTCCCCACATTAAGCCTTGGTTCACACTGAATGCTGATGCATCTCCCAGCAGGGGTCCTGTGCAACCTGTTTCAACGTTTCAGGTCCGATTTCAGCCTGAATTTTGGGCTGAAACTGACCAAAAGATGCACAGGGCTCCTGTGCAAGTTCTCACCAGAGATATGTGAACTGGTTCCATAGAGAGCCGGTCACATTCTCCTGCTATTGCGAATTGGATGCGGAGATCCCACATCCAATTTGCAATAGTGTGAAGCCGGCCTCAAGGTGGATAGGGAAATCCTCCCTGCTGTGTCATTGTACCAACAATGCCCATTTATCAAATTCTTATAATTGGAAATGGACATACATGGATCGAAATTCATCCGGTTCCTGATGAACAATCATCTATGGATGGCTTTACTTTCTGAATTGCAGTATTCGTACACAAGGAAAAAGACATCAGCAACTGAAGTCCATGGCATTTTTTTACAATAAAATATAGATTTTGTTGAGAATGAAAAAGTTCAAGAGAAAAGTAATAACAATTCAGAGCTACCAGTTCACAGTACATGGCACAAACACTGTCAACCATAAGCTTGTACCTAAATCAATAGGTCATGCAGGTACTAAAGGGAAATCCTTAGCCCCCTGAGCCATGATTGGCCAAAGGCACCCTGCCTTTGGCCAATCATGGCTCTCACAACAGAACGTGCTGTGATTAGCCAAAGCATGCAGGTCAGGTGCATGCTTTGGCCAATCGGCAGCCGTCAATGCACTGCGATCTCGCAGTGCATTGATGGTCTCACAGTGCATTATGGGGCGTTCTATGGGCGCTCGGATTTCGCGCTAAAGCCCCATAATGTTCTAAATTTGGCGAACATCGGCCTCTAGTAAGGGCTTCTCTAGTGAAATTGTCCACTTGCAGATCACCCAGATTGTATAATAAAGTGCCTGATCCCCCTGCGCTACTACTGTATGTGTACTAAATCTGCCGACAACCACTATGTATTAACAACAACAGTGTTAATGTATGTGAGGTTCGCTGCTGGAATACCCAAAAAGTGTTCCTGAAACTATTAAATAAAATTAAAGATATTATAGCGCTATGATATGGCAGCACTAATGAACACTGATGAGGTGACACTGATGGGTGGCACTGTGTGGGTGGCACTGATGATGAGGCACTGATGGGCATTAATTGGCAGCACTGGTGGGCATTAATGGTTGGCACTGGAGGGCAAAGATAGGTGGCACTGGGCACTGATAGGTGGCACTGGTGGCTATTGATAGGTGGCACTGATGAGGCAGCCGCAGCTCTGTGTGAGGGACCGATGTCCCTCTGACAGAAGCCAGTGGTCAGCTTTTTTTCCCTCACGCTGACAGTGTGAGGGAAAAAAAATACAGATTGCCGATCTTCTGTATACATCACGTGATCAGCTGTCATTGTCTGACAGCTGATCACGTGGTAAGGGGCCCGGGATTGGCTATAGAGCGGGCGACAAGTAGTTAATAAAGATCAACTAAAAATATAAACTCACATTTTATAGTGCACTAGTACTGGTGCACTCAGATCACGTACATAACACATAAAGGGCATGCAGTTCCCTTAACCACTATATTTTTTTTTAGCAGACACCCTAGGGAATAAAATGACGGTCGTTGCAACTTTTTATCTTGCACTGTATTTGCGCAATAATTTTTCAAACGCCTTTTTTTTGGAAAAAAAATGGTTTCATGAATTAAAAAATAACAAAACAGTAAAGTTAGCCCATTTTTTTTGTAAATATGAAAGATTATGTTACGCCAAGTAAATAGATACTTAACATGTCATGCTTTAAAATTGCGCTCACTCATGGAATGGCGCCAAACTTCGGTACTTAAAAATCTCCATAGGCGACGCTTTGAAAATGTTTACAGGTTACCAGGTTAGAGTTACAGAGGAGGTCTAGTGCTAGAATTGTTGCACACGCTCGAACGCACGCGGCGATACCTCACATATGTGGTTTGAACGGCGTTTACATATGTGGGCGGGACTTGCATGTGCATTCGCTTCTGAGCGCGAGCTATTGGGGACAGGGGCGTTTTAAAAAAAAATTTTATTATTTTTTATTTTACTTAATTTTTTTATTTTTACACTTTTTTTTTGATCACTTTTATTCCTATTACAAGGAATGTAAACATCCCTTGTAATAGAAATGGTGTGTGACAGGTCCTCTTTATGGAGACATGCGGGGTCAATAAGACCCCACATCTCTCCTCCAGGCTGGAAAGCATGAGATCGGGAAAAATAAATCACGATCTCATGCTTTCAGACGCAATTGCGGCTTTGTTTACCTTTGGGAACCTGGGCGTGACGTCATCACATCGCCCCCAGTCATCTCTATGCTCGTCATGTGACCAACCACCGGCGCCGGACGATTCTTTCTCCGGGCCCCCGATGGCACGGGAGAGCCCGGAGAAGCACCAGGTGGCGGCGGGGGAGGGGGGGTGTCCCCTCCCGCCGCCTATAAGAACGATGAAGCGGCGGAACATTCTTATGGTGCGCAGAATCGAAAGATATCTGACTGATGCCTCTAGCTGCAGGCATCATTCAGATATCCCCCCAGAAAGCACAGGACGTCATATGACGTCTACCCGGAGGGAGAGAGGGTTCCTGCCGGCGTCATTTTACAATAGCCCGGTATGGAAGTGGTTAAGGATTGCTTGGCTGTTGGTAGCAAACAAAGCACACAGGATAAACTTCCTTGTTATGCGCGCTGACAGGCCCCGCCACTGACGTGTTTCGTTACACGCTACGTGACTTCTTCAAAGGGAATTCACTTGATTGATTTGTATTTCTAATATTTAGATTTTTTTTATAGAATTTTTCCTTTATACATTTATTCAGCTATTGCATTGATGCCCATCACAGCAGATTCACATATAGGGTTTATATTTTTTATTTTTCACTTTATGATTAATAGGGGTGCACTGTACCATCTTTAATTTCATTTAGATCACTCAGATTGCTTCAAACACATTGCTTAGGGTCAACAGGTAAAATGGCTTGCAACACTCCATTAAGAGTGGTCATTATGCCCATCCAGTAGGTATGCAGTTATGGACAGCGGCACAATAGGTGAATTAGATTTCCATGGTCCCATTGGCATTCAGTGCAGATGGGATCCAGTAAAGCATCCATCCTAATGAGTTTCAATGGTGTGTAATGGGCTCGCAACAGGACACGAATCTGTATGAGCCTTTTAGGTGACTTTCAGGGAGCATGTTTGAGTAATGTTAAGGGCTTCTTCTTACTGCTCAGCCTCAAAAGTGCCCACATCATCCTCCCCAAAATTTCACCGATTTCAAAGTATGGTCAGACAGAAAAGTATTCAAAAGCATTACATTGCTTCTGGCAATAAATCACTTCCTAATAGTGGTGTTCTGCATCAGATTAAAGAGTAGGGTGGGAGACTGTCGCCACACTATGTCATCACCAGTGATGTAAGTAACTGAGTTAGAATAAACTGAGTTACGTAACGCAGTTACTTTAGAGGGTAACGAGTAATCTAACTGATTACTCTTCCCCTCATGGTAACGCAGTTACCATTACTTGGGCGGCGTTACCCCAATTACATCTACCGCCACTAGATGGCAGTAGTGTAATTCCTCCTCTCTTCTATGACCGGGTCTCTCTCATGTCACGGCACTGACGGCATTTGCTTGTGACATCATCTGGGATGGACGAGAAGAGAGGAGGGGCCGCCGGGGAGTAGCGCGGCTGCTGTCAGTGCCGTGACATGAGAGAGAACTTATTACACACGCTCCCTGCGCTACTCTGCATGGCTGGTAAACAATGTGCTATGTGCCCCGCCCTGATGTGCTATGTGCCACATGTCCTGATGTGCCCTCATGTGCTATGTGCCCTGTGCCCCATGCCCTGATGTGCTATGTGCCCCATACCCTGATGTGCTATGTGCCCTGATGTGCTATGTGACCTGATGTGCTATGTGCCCCATGTCCTGATGTGCCCTCATGTGCTATGTGCCCTGTGCCCCATGCCCTGATGTGCCCTGATGTGCTATGTGCCCCATGCCCTGATGTGCTATGTGCCCTGATGTGCTATGTGCCCCATGCCCTAAGGTGCTATGTGCCCTCAAAAAAAAAGTCAGTTACTTTGCTGAGTAACTAATTACTTTTTTAATGTAGTAACTGAGTTACTAACGCAATTACTTTTTGGGAGAAGTAATTTGTAACTGTAACTAATTACTTTTTTAACGTAAGATGACCAACACTGGTCATCACCCTGAGCTTGTACAACATGTTGTAGTTGGAGATAATAGAAATGCATTGTGCAAGGGAGGTGAAAGGAAGTTTGTAAATTCTAAAAGGGACGTATGGTGCTGTATTGGGAAACATGGTAGAGGTGAATGACCCCAAAGGCCTTCCATTAACAGCTATATTTAAGTTTGGCCAACTCAGGGTATGAATGAGTGTCCCAACTCAGGCTATACTGAGTAAAACCTGTCACCTGTTGAAGCTGCTTGGCTTTGTTCCAGATTTTTGGGATCAGAGTATAAGTAGGGACAAGTTTATTAGCAAGATCCTCTAGACCAGAAGGAACATCATCCAGTAGTGTGTCATAGTATGAATACAGTTGGGTCCAAACCTAGTAGGGGTGTCCTTTCTAGGATGGGGCATGCATCTTACCAGGTGCTATAGTTGTACAGTTATAAAATAAAGCCAGGCATTTGGGAGAGTTATTCCCCCCTTTTCCTCAGGCCTCTGTAGGTATTCCAGTGGTATCCTCAGGAACTTATTGCGCCCTAATTGGGTGCAAAAAAAAAAAAAAGTTAACTACTCTAAATGCCTGTAAGGGAATAACTACCGGGGTGTTGTGAAGAACATAAAGGAGCTGGGGCATAAGAATCATTTTGATCAAATTTGTTCTGCCCACCATCGATAGCCATAATTTATTCCAAATCTGAATTTGGTTCCTGCAGAAGTGGAGATAAATTAAGATTGCAGAAGTCAGTAAGTTTAGGAGTAACCACAATCCTCAGTATTGTATATTGCAAATCAGAGAGTCAGGCCATAAGGAGGTGTCATCAAGTAACATTAGGATGGATTTAGTCCAATTAGAGACCAGAGTATACTCCAAACTCAGTGACAGTCTTCATAACCTCTCAAAGAGATGAAAAGGTCCCCCCCAACATCAACATAGCGTCACCCCTATATAGCTAAGTTGGCAACATAATAAAATGTATAGGGACACTTTTTTGTCTGTAGGCGGAGTCTTATTATAATTTGGGGGTGGGGCATTCATTTGTAGGCATGGCGTAGCACGGAAAGAAAAATGCAGTGTGAAGTGCACCGCGGCGAAAGATGGATGTGGTTCAAACGAAATATTGGGCGTGGCTTAAAGGAGGCGTGACTCAAAGGGGGTATGGTTAGAGTCTGAAATTAAGGGGGGATGGAGGGAGAAAGGAAAGGGAGAAAGAGAGAAAGAAAGAAAGAAAGAAAGAAAGAAATAGGTAGGGAAGGAGAGAGAAGGAAGGAAATAAAGAGGGATGGAGGGACAGCAGGCCCAGATCCTACACCACAATATAAATACAGTGGAACCTTGGATTACAAGCATAATCTGTTCCAGGAGAATACTTGCAATCCAAAGCACTCGCATATTAAAGCGAGTTTCCCCATAGAAGTCAATGGAAACAAAGATAATTTGTTCCGCATTGACTTCTATTGCATGCAATACCGCATGTGGCCAGAGGTGGGGGGTGCCGGAGAGCCTCGAAAATACTCGGGGACAGCTTGGCTGAACTCGGAAACCCCCGGAAATGCTCGGAAACACTCGGGAACAGAGTATTTCCGAGTGTTTCCAAGTATTTCCGAGTGATTGCGAGTACTTCTGAATGGCTCCGAACCGTTCCGAGTGTCACCGGCGCCCCCGCACCTCTGGCCAAATGCAGTACTGCACACCTCATTGGCTTTAATCCTGCTCGTTTTGTTGTTCATCTTTCAAAACGCTTGTTAACTGCGTTACTCATTAACTAAGGTTCCACTGTATGTGTATTCCAGACATTTTAACAATCGGCAGATAAAAATACTCCAAACACCAGGAGTTAGCGCTTCAATCATCCTGGCACCATGGCTGTTATGGTGTCAGGATGATTGAAGCGCATTATTTCTATTATTACATTGTAATATAAAATGAAATAAAATGTAGAATCAGTGGGAGCCCTGAGAGTGTCACTTGCCACTTCGCCTGCCACCAGATGTCATCAGGTGCCCCCAGCATAGTCCCTCCTTACATCGGGTGCCCCCAGCATAGTCCCTCCTTACATCGGGTGCCCCCCAGCGGAGTTCATCCTTACATCAGGTGTCCCCAGCGGAGTCTCCGTCGCCATTACATAAGACCAACTCTCCTGTAACAGGTCATTCGCCAAGAGGAACAAACAAGAGGCAGAGCCGGCCGGGTGGCTGCCAATAGAAACGGATCTGCCGCCAAAGCCCGGCGGCCTTTCCCACAACACGTCACAGACCGGCAGAAGCACGGGGGGCGGGGGGTTGGCGGCAGATCCATTTCTATTGGCAGCCACCCGCCTCTTGTTTGTTCCCCTCGCCGAGTGACCAGACTCCACAAGAGCTGGTCTTCTGTAAGATGGCGGTGGAGATCATCTTCAGTGCCGACCCCAGACCTCTAGCGGCGGCTCTGGCGAATTCTCCAGGAGAGTGCCAATTTCCCGTGATTTTTCCCGGGACTGTTGGCATGTATGATATAGCATAATCTTTTCTCGAATGTCATAATTCAATTCTTTCAATTCTTTCTTTCAAGCCTACAATATGAAGTCTGTTTTTTTTGTGTTCAGATACTGTGAAAGAAATTTGTACATTCTGTATATAACCGTATTCTATTTTGTATGCTTTGGTTTTGTATTGCACGCTGCACCCATTGTGCACACGGCACTAATAATGTTTTGCATACATGTTTGAGGTGATTGTAGCCGTATTAGTGCAATTGGGACAGAGAAAATTGAGTACTGTCCGTGATACCTTTTTTTATTTGCACTAATATATAATTTTTCATGGACAAGCTTTCGGGGTATGTCCTCTTCTTCAAGGTCCAAGCAGTACTAATTCACAGTACTGCTTGGACCTTGAAGAAGGGGACATACCCCGAAAGCTTGTCCATGAAAAAATATATGTTAGTGCAAATAAAAATAGTATCATGGACAGTACTTAATTTTCTCTGCATACATGTTTACATTCTTTCGAGTTCTGATAAGATTATATAGGCATGTATAGGCACTTCTAGGACAGTAAATACCTCAAATATGTGCTTACTGAAAACATACCATGCGTTCCCTTTAACTATTTGAATTGGCTCACGTGCTTTCCTAATTCATTTTCCAGAATGGACTCAGATATTAACAAGGTATCTTCGCGAACAGTTGGTGAAGATAGCGGATTTTTACCACAAAAATTCCAGTCAGTGCAGCAGCTCGGTGGTTGTGACACAAGATGTGGAACAGGCATTGAGGCAGTGGGAGTACAATGAGAAGCTAGCATTTTACATGTTTCAGGTGAGTGCTCATAGCTTTTACTTTTTTTGAAGTCAAACATTATTAATGGTACTTTCCAACCTGTTGTAATGTGCATTGGTAGCAACATCATTGGAAGAGCATCACAGCTCTTTTAAAAAATGCTTAGGTGTTTTGTATATTCTGTTTTACAGTAATGCTGCGTACACACGACCGTTTTTTATGACGGGAAAAATGCAATTTTTTAAAATGGTCATTAAAAACTATCGTGTGTGGGCTTCAGAGCATTTTTCACAACGTGAAAAATGGGCATTAAAAATTTTGGAACATGCTCTAATTTTTCTCGTAGTTTTTCACGTCGTAGTTTTTCTCGTCATGAAAAACGGGCGTGTGTAGGCTTTAACGACGCGGAAAAAACGCGCATGCTCAGAAGCAAGTGATGAGACGGGAGCGCTCGTTCTGGTAAAACTAGCGTTCGTAATGGAGATAGCACATTTGTCACGCTGTAACAGACTGAAGAGCACGAGGCTGAAAAGCGCGAATCGTCTCTCACCAAACTTTACTAACACAAGGATCAGCAAAAGCAGCCCAAAGGGTGGCGCCATCCGAATGGAACTTCCCCTTTATAGTGCCGTCTTTCATTTCGTACGTCACCGCGCTTTGCTCAAGCATTTATTTTCATGATCGTGTGTAGGCAAGGCAGGCTTGAGAAGAATCACATCGTTTTTTTTTCAATGACATTAAAAATGGTCGTGTGTACGCGGCATAAGACCCCTTTGACACTGAGGCGCTTTACAGGAATTTTTGCACTAAAAATAGCGCCTGTAAAACGCCTGTAAAATACCTCGTCTGCAGCCATAGTGTGAAAGCCTGAGTGCTTTACCACTGGGGTGGTGCGCTTGCAGGACAGGAAAAAAAGTCCTGCAAGCAGCATCTTTGGGGCGGTGCGGGAGCCGTGTATACACCACTCCTCCACCGCCCCTGCCCATTGAAATGAATGGGCGCCGCTTTCAAATGACATTAAAAGCATTTCGAAAGCAGCACTAAGTGCCGCTATAACCGCTAATGCCCGCACCACCCCTGTGTGAAATTGGTCTAACTGTTGCAACTCAGTTTTTTTTTTAAGAATCATGGAAAATAGGATTTTTTACTCACCGTAAAATCCTTTTCTCTGAGTCCATGGACCGACACAGCTTCTCTATTGACAAAGTGGGTATTATCCGTTAATTAGGAGTGACTAGGCAGAAAAACTTGTAAAAAGTGTTGCATCACACCTTCTACAGTACCGCCCAGGGGGCGGACCCTCTGGGTATACCCTCTCAGTCTGCACATCGCAGATCAGTTCGTCAAAAAGCAGTACAAACTTAAAAGGAGGGGTGGGTGCTGTGTCGGTCCATGGACTCAGAGAAAAGGATTTTACGGTGAGTAAAAAATCCTATTTACTCTTTCGTCCATGGACCGACACAGCTTCTCTATTGACAAAGTGGGACGTCCCAAAGCAGTGTCAGAGAAAAAACGAGGGGTGGTAACAGCATAAAAACAAACTTCACCCCAAAACACAAAACAGCACTCCTCCAACGGAGGAGTTGCAACTCTAAACAGCCGCCTGCAAAACCTTGCGGCCGAAAGAGGCATCCGAAGATGCACCTACATCAACTTTGTAGAATTTTGTGAAAGTGTGAGCGGACGACCAAGTCGCCGCTTTACATAGTTGGGAAACAGACGCTTGATGTCGGAAAGCCCAAGAGGCACCTATTGCCCTGGTCGAATGCGCCGTGACAGGAAAGGGGGGCGCCTGACCCTTTAAGGCGTAAGCCTGGATTACTATCTGTCGGATCCACCTAGAGATGGTGGCCGATGAGACTGCTTGGCCCTTCTTGGGACCAGCCACCGAAACAAACAGTGAGTCTGACTTCCGGAACAGGGAAGTAGCAGATATGTATACTCTCAAAGCTCGGACAACGTCCAAGGAATGCAACGCCGACTCCTTAGGATTCGACGGCTGAGGACACAAGGATGGAAGTACAATGTCTTCGTTGAGATGAAAAGCCGAAACGACCTTCGGAAGAAAGGAAGGCTGCGGCCGCAGCACCACCTTATCCTTGTGGAAAATCAAATAGGGAGCCTTGCAGGACAAGGCTGCCAGCTCAGAGACTCGTCTAACTGACGTAACAGCCACCAAAAAGACCACCTTCTGAGAAAGTGTCAACAGGGGAATATCTCTAATATTCTCAAACGGTGCCTTCTGAAGCACCGAGAGGACCAGGTTCAAGTCCCACGGAGGTAACGGGGGGCGGACCGGAGGGGCCACATGTCGAATCCCCTGCACAAATGTACTCACGAGAGAGTGAGTCGCCAGGGGTCGCTGAAAAAAGACAGCCAGGGCAGATATCTGTCCCTTAATCGTACTTAGGGCAAGCCTTTGGTCTACCCCATGCTGTAAAAACAGCAGGATTCTGGAAACCAAATAGGTACGCGGATGCCATTTCATTTCCTTACACATGGAGATGTAGGCCCTCCAAGTGCGGTGATAGACCTTCCTAGAGGACGGTTTCCGAGCACTTCTCATAGTAGAAATTACTGAGTCTGACAGGCCCCGGTCTCTCAGTACCTGGTTCTCAACAGCCATGCCGTTAAAGCCAATGACTGTAAAGCAGGATGGAATATGGGACCTTGCGACAGCAGGTCCTTCCGTAGTGGTAGGCGCCAGGGGACGTCTGCTACCAGACGTACTAGATCGGCGTACCAAGGACGCTGAGGCCAATCTGGAGCGATTAGGATCATTGGAATTCCCTCTGCCTCCACTCTGCGGAGCAGAAGAGGAAGAAGCCTTAAGGGAGGGAAGGCATAGATTAGCCGATACTGGCCCCACGATGCTACCAACGCGTCCGTTGCGTCTGCCCATGGGTCTCTTGACCGGGCCACAAACCTCAATACCTTCCGATTGAGTCGGGAAGCCAGAAGATCTACGTCTGGTGTGCCCCATCTTTGGCAGAGGAGTTGGAACACCTCCGGGTGTAAGGACCATTCTCCCTGGTCCAGCATCTGGCGGCTCAGGTAGTCCGCCTGCCAGTTTTCCACACCCGGAATGTACACGGCCGACAGTGCCGGTACGCTCCTCTCTGCCCACTTCAGGATGCGAGCGATCTCCGATGCTGCAGCTGAGCTTCTTGTTCCTCCTTGATGATTGACATATGCCACTGCTGTGGCGTTGTCTGACTGGATCCTGACTGGACGCCCTTGCAGTCTCTGAGACCATTTGAAGAGGCACAGCTTGATCGCCCGGATCTCCAGGACATTGATCGGCAGGAGGGCTTCCTCTGGGGTCCAGCGACCTTGCGCCGACTGGACACCCCAGACTCCCCCCCAACCTGTAAGGCTGGCGTCCGTCGTGATCACTATCCAGTAAACCGGAAGAAATGACTTCCCGGCCATTAGAGCCGGTGCTGTCAGCCACCATACCAGGGATCTCCTGACTAGGTGGCTCACTCGGATTTGATAATCCAGAGATGAAGGGCATCTGTTCCATCTGGACAGAACTTCCCTCTGTAACACTCGAGTGTGGTATTGAGCATATGGGACCGCCTCGAAGGAGGCTACCATGAGGCCCAACACTCGCATGCAAAAACGGAGTGACGACCAATTCCTGGAAGTCAGCTGCCGTACTGCAGCCCGGAGGGTCTGCAACTTCTCCACAGGGAGGAATACCTTTGCCTCTGAGGAATCCAGAATCAACCCCAGGTACACTAGGCGTTGAGTGGGCACCAATACTGACTTTTGCGTGTTTAGTATCCAACCACAGTCTCGAAGAGTCTGACAGGTAATGGACACGCTTACCTCTAATTCTGAGCTTGAAGGGCCCTTCAGCAGAAGGTCGTCCAAGTAACCTGTGATAGCGATACCCCGCTGTCTTAGAAGTGCCAGAATCGGAGCGAGCACCTTGGTGAACGTCCTGGGTGCTGAGGCAAGGCCAAACGGGAGGGCCACAAACTGGTAGTGGTTCTTCCCGATAGCAAATCGCAGAAACCTCTGGTGTCTGGAGTATATGGGGACATGCAGGTATGCGTCCTTGATGTCCAAGGAGGCCAGAAAGTCCCCCGGATGGAGAGCCGTGACTACGGATCGAACCGACTCCATCCGAAATCTTTGTACCTTCACAAAGCAATTGAGGGCTCTGAGATCCAAGATTGGACGAACCCCCTCCTTCTTTGGCACAATGAACAGATTTGAGTAAAAACCCTGACCCCGTTCCTGTTCTGGAACTGGAATAACTACCCCGCGTTCCAGTAGACCCTGGACCGCCCCATACAGGGCCTCCCGACGGGTCGGTAGTAGCTGGAGATTGGAGGTGATGAATCTGTCTGGTGGACAAGAGAGAAATTCTATCTTGTAGCCTGAGGAGATTACTTCGCAAACCCACCTGTCGGAGACTAGAGCAGTCCACTGAGTCGCGAATTTGCGAAGACGTCCCCCCACCCGAGAGCTGGGTGGGGGCGGACCTTCATGTGGACGCAGATTTGTCCACAGGCTTGTTGGGTCTGCGGGACCAAGGACGCTTTTGTCCTTGGGCAGGCGCTTTATCGGCCTGGGGTCTTTTCCCTGTCGCCTTAAGAGGGCGAAAAAACCGCTTACGTGCAGTAAAGGAGGGCCCTTGCCCTTGGCGTGGTCCCCTACCCTTGCTAGTTTGGGGAAGCAAAGTGCTTTTACCTCCTGTAGCATCCTTGATGATGTCATCCAGAGAAGCCCCAAAAAGTCTGTCGCCCTTAAAAGGCAGATCCAATAGGGCTTTCTTGGAAGTCTGGTCCGCAGACCAGCCCTTTAGCCAGATCAGGCGGCGTATTGCTACTGCATAAACCGAAGCTCTTGACAGCAGGGGAATAGTATCCATGTCTGACTCGCAGACAAACTTAAGGCCCTGGACCAACTGGTCGGCCAAAGTTATCTCATTAGGAGGAGCATCTCGCTCCTTTAACCCCTGGAGTAGCAATTTTGCCCATTCAGTAAGTGTCTGAGACACTAGGGCCCCCGCCAATGCCGGGCGTACTGCTGAGCCTACCACTGAGTATAGGTAGCGAGCGAGTGCTTCAGCCTTCTTATCCACAGGGTCCTTGAAAACAGGAGCCCCTTCTACTGGAATAGTGGTGGCTCTATTAAGTCTGGACACCGAAGGGTCCACTATAGGGGGAGAGGTCCATATCTTCAGAAAACTCTCCTCAAAGGGGTACCGTACTGCAAACCTCTTTGGGGCTGTAAAGACCCTCAGTGGGTTCTCCCATTCCTTGTATAAGAGTTTGTCAAAATAAGACACACAAGGGAACACCTTAGCAGTGCGGGCAGGTTTACGAAACCCAAAGGGGACTGGAGTATCTGCTACTTCTTCAGTCCTTTCCAACTTTAGCGTATCCCGCACTGCAGTAATAAGGTCAGATACCAAAGCCGTCTCGCGTACTGACCTGGACTTGGAGTCCTCCTCACTGTCCGATCGGTCACGGTCTGCAGTCTCTGATGCATCAGAATCTGGGCCATGAGCCGTAGCTGGACCTGGTTCTGCATCAGAAATATCCCCAGAAGATTGCAGGGGACGGGGGCGTTTATTACCCCCTGTATTCCCGTGTGCTGCTTCCACCCTGGCAGCAAACGCCTCTAGGATTGCCGACATAGCGTCCATAGACACCTCAGGGACACCAGCTGCTAAATCTGGTGTTTCAGGGGAGAAGACATCTGGCTCAGATGCCATGCTGACCACACGCTGACACTCACAGGGCTCCAGGCAAGATATCAATAGGCCACCCTCCTGCGCTGCAGAGATGCTGGGTTACCCAGAGGACTCACCACCCTGGATAGGTACTGCTATGCTGCGCCTATGATGCTGTCCCCTTGCTGCTGTGTCAGTCTGCTTCTTTTATCAGCACTTCCTGTGTGAATTTTCGCGCCAGTGTAATGCACCCTAGAGGCCGGAGGCTCTCGCAAAATGGTTGCCAAAACCGTCTGTATGGAAGATAATGTGGGCTCTAAGAAAATGGCCGCCGACAGAAGATAGAGGTCAGGCAGCCATAGCCCACAAAAAAGATAGCCGCCGAACGGCAATATCTGCATACAGGGTGGACAAACATGGCCGCCGATCACCTGATAGGGGCCAGTGGGTGTGGCCGAACTACAGGAAGATGGCCGCCAGGCAGTTACAAGAGGCCAAACTTGGCATGGACCACCTCAAAATGGCCGCCGACAGCATGGAGACACAGAAACACAGGTAAGCAAAAATGACATTTCTTTTAAATGTTAGTTACAGCCAGCCCCGCTCCAGTGGGACCCCCTAGGTGACCCCCAGCACCCAGCAACCTTTAGCTAGAAGCCCAGGGAGGAGGGAAAGGCAGGGAGAGAGGGAAGAAAGGGGCCACAACCACTTACTTGATCTCTCCAGGAATGTCCAGCTAAATCACCCAGCCGAGGCAGGGGAGTTTTACTTACCTATCCTGCATGTATTCTGCTGGAAGACATTCCAAACAGATCATCGTCCGCGCACGGAAGGTGACTGTTGGCCAGGCATGCTGTGATTGGACCCAGAAGGGACGATCATATGTATGCCCTGGAGCATGACGCTCACCGGACAGGCTGCTGCGACTCGGCCGTAAGGTCAGCCGAAGCTGAGCGGTCCGATGCAAGCCTTGGAGCGTAAGCTCACCGGCCAGGCTGCTGCGACTCGGCCGTAAGGTCAGCCGAAGCTGAGCGGTCCGATGCAGGCCCTGGAGCGTAGGCTCACCGGCCACCCGTGGAGCGACGGGCATGTCGTGGAAAACCCAGCGCGTAGCTAGGGTCGGCACACGCTCGATGGCCGAAACTGGGGAGACTACAAGGATCGAGGATCCAGCCTGTCACCCAGTCGGCAGTTGATCGAAGATCGCAGGAAACAACAAATGTAGCAAAAAAATATATATATCTTTTTTCCCCGGACCAATGAGCCCGAAGGGAGCCATGTCCTACTCCTTGCTAGACAGAAAAAAACTGATCTGCGATGTGCAGACTGAGAGGGTATACCCAGAGGGTCCGCCCCCTGGGCGGTACTGTAGAAGGTGTGATGCAACACTTTTTACAAGTTTTTCTGCCTAGTCACTCCTAATTAACGGATAATACCCACTTTGTCAATAGAGAAGCTGTGTCGGTCCATGGACGAAAGAGTAAGAGCTTTTTTCAAGAGGCATGATTTCCCTCATTAACCATTATTTCCTAAAGATAAGTTGAAAGTTTAGTATTGCCTATGAGAAAATGGGGGTTATTTACTAAAGGCAAATCCACTTTGCACTACAAGTGCACTTGGAAGTGCAGTCACTGTGGATCTGAGGGGGACATGCAAGGAAAATAAAAAAACAGCATTTTAGCTTGTACATGATTGAATAATAAAATCAGCAGAGCTTCCCCTCATTTCAGATCTTCCCCTCACATTTACAGCAAAAGCACTTCCAAGTGCACTTTCAGTGAAATTTCAAGTGCACTTGTAGTGCAAAGTGGATTTGCCTTTCGTAAATAACCCCCAATGTTCTGCTATGTAATTGAGCCAAATGGAAGTCATTACTTTCAGTTTGGCTCTACATTTTCCAGGTAGATGCTTCCATTTACCCTTGTGTTGTTTATCTACTTGTCCTGTTACGATTATTGTAAAGTTGTTTCTTTTTTTTTTTTAACCACTTAAGCCCCGGACCATTTCACTTGTTAAAGACCAGGCCACTTTTTGCGATCCGGGAATGCGTCGCTTTAACTGACAATTGCATTGTCGTGCGACGTGGCTCCCAAACAAAATTGGCGTCCTTTTTTTCCCACAAGCTTTCTTTTGGTGGTATTTGATCACCTCTGCGGTTTTTATTTTTTGCGCTATAAACAAAAATAGAGCGACAATTTTGAAAAAAAATCAATATTTGTTACTTTTTGCTATAATAAATATCCCCAAAAAATATATATAAACAATTTTTTTTCCTCAGTTTAGGCCGATACGTATTCTTCTACATATTTTTGGTAAAAAAAAAATCGCAATAAGCATTCATTGATTGGTTTGCGCAAAAGTTATAGCGTCTACAAAATAGGGGATAGTTTTATGCCATTTTTATTAATATTTTTTTTTTTACTAGTAATGATGGCGATCAGCGATTTTTATCGTGACTGCGACATTATGGCGGACACATCGGACACTTTTGACATCATTTTGGGACCATTGTCATTTTTACAGCGATCAGTGCTATAAAAATGCAGTGAATACTGTAAAAATTACACTGGCAATGAAGGGGTTAACCTGTAGGGGGCGCTGAAGGGGTTAAGTGTGCCCTGGGGAGTGATTCTTACTGTTAGGGGGCGTGGCTTGGCGTGACACGTCACTGATCGCTGTTCCCGATGACAGGGAACAGACGATCACTGACAGAGCCACTAGGAAGAACGGGAAGATGTTTGTTTACACTTACCTCTCCCCGTTCTTCAGCTCTGTGACCCGATCGCGGGACACCGGCGGCGATTGGGTCCGCGGGTCCCGAAGGCGCGGTCACGGAGCTCCCGACCAGGTCGCGAGCGCACCGCCGTCTGGAATCTTAAAGGGGATGTACCTTTACGCCCTTATGCCCAGCCGTGCCATTCTGTCGATGCATATATCGTCGTGCGGCAGTCGTCAAGTGGTTAAATAACAAACATGCCATACTTACCTGCTCTGTGCAATGGTATTGCACAGAGCAGCCCCTATCCTCCTTTTCTGGGGTCCCCCGCTGGTGCTCTAGGCTCCTCCTATTCTCTGTGTACCATCATAGGAAGCCACACACAGTGTGGCTTGGCGTTCCAACCCCCCCCCCCCGCCCCCTCTTTGTCTCTCGTCACTGGATTTGATTGACAGCAGCTGCTCTCATTGAGTCCAGTAAGGTGGGTGAGAATGAGCAGTGCCACAGGCTGGATTTAGATTGGGCTCAGATAAGTATTTGGGGGTGCTGGGAAGATGGGGGTACTGACAATAGAAGGTGTTTACCTTAATGGAGAGAACACATTAGGGTAAAACATCTTTATCCTTTCCAAATATTTTAAGCCTGTCCACCGAGCAGACATTGACGTCTGTGAGTATCGTTGTTTGGGCCTGGTTCACACTGGTGCAATTTCAAATGCAACTTGCACAGAATTGCATGACAATGGAAATCACCTTAATTTCAATGGTGCCTGTTCACATCAATGCAACACAACTGTGATGCAACTTTGGGGAAGTGTTCTGTGCTGCTTTGGTGCGATGCAGTGTTATTTTGCGCTCCATTGACTTCAGTGGAAATGCATCAGAAACGCATTCACTTGCATTTTTGATGCGATTTCGGTGTGTTTTTCCAGCCAACTGTTCTCCTCCTCCAGAAATCAACGGAATTTCTTAAACTTACAGTAAAGGACACGGGATCCTTATTCATAACCACATAGGTTATAGGAAGCAACCTTCAGGTGATAGTACATTGACAAATAAAAAAATGGAAGGGGCCTATAATGCCTCCCAGTCCCAGATAGCCTCAATTTTTTTTTTTTTATAGGTTATGGACATTCTCTCTCCTATCTCCCTTTTCAATGGGGTTTTGTGCTACAAGATTTTTTTTTATCTATTATGCTGTAGCAGCTCCATACCAAAGTTCAACTTTCATGTGAAGCCTCGTACACACGACCGAGAATCTCGTCATGAAAAAACTTGTCGTTTTTCTTGACGAGATTTTTGGACAAGAAACTTGTCCCGGCCGAGTGTACAGACGCTCGATTCAAAGAACCCGCGGTTCTTTGAATGGAGCGAACGCGGTGACGTCATCGACTACGACGAGCATGCGCTCGTCACATTCGATGCCGTCGCCGCCATCTTGCTTCACCCTAACTATGCCTAGGAAGCTACTGCGCAAGTCATTTCGAGCATGCGCGGGCTTCCCGGAGGACAGGTAAGTGCACACACACACTTTTCTCGTCGAGAAACAGGCTGACGAGAATCTCGACGAGAAAATAGAGAGCAGGTTCTCTATATTTCTCGTTGAGATTCTTGTCGGTTTTCTTGACGAGAAACCTGATAGCTGCGTACACACGACCGATTTACTCGGCAAGAAAGCTCTGCCAGCAAGTTTCTTGTCGTTTTTCGACGAGAAACTCGGTTGTGTGTACGAGGCTTAAGAGTTGAAAGGTGTAGGAGACCGACCTCCATACCTTTAATACCAATTGAAGAAAAAATGGTAAGGTAGAGGATGAAGGCAAGGAAGAGGGTGGTATTTATGGAAAAGCTGACAAAGGAATTGAAAGAGATATCACCTTCTATCAATACCAATAGTTTATGACTGTTCAGGTCAAACTAGTCAAGGATATGTTCAAGGTAGTTTGTTTTGTAATATAGCTCAATGTCAGGTAAAGCCGCTCCACCATGCTCTTTTGCCCGGTAAGACCTGATATCTAAGCCTAGGTTTCCTATTTCCCCCAGATATATACTATATTGCCAAAAGTATTGGGACACCTGCCTTTACACGCACATGAACTTTAAGGGCATCCCAGTCTTAGTCTGTAGGTTTCAATATTAAGTTGGCCCACCCTTTGCAGCTATAACAGCTTCAACTCTTCTGGAAAGGCTGTCCACAAGGTTTAGAAATGTGTCTATGGGAATGTTTGGCCATTCTTCCAGAAGCACATTTGTGAGGTCAGGCACTGATGTTGTTAGAGAAGGCCTGGCTCGCAGTCTCAGCTCTAAGGCCCCTTTCACACTGAGGCGTTGAAAAAATGCTAAAAAAAAATAGATTTTTTCCCGCAATTTCACTGCGTTTTTACCGCATTCGCGGTAAAAATAGCGCTAACGCCTATGCGTTTTACCACGATTTACCACGTTTTTATCGCGTTACTCATTCATTTCAATGGAGATAGGCGTTTTTACAGCGCTATTTTTAGCGCCCTAAAGATGCTCCAAAAAAGCTGTTTGCAGGATTTTTTCCAACACACAGCCAGCAAAACGCCTCAGTGTGAAAGGGCTTTCACATTGAGAATGATGGGGCAGGATTATTTCAGGCATTTTTACAGCGCTATTTTCACCGCGAAAACGCGGTAAAAACGCCTCAGTGTGAAAGGGGCCTAATTCATCCCAAAGGTGTTCTATCAGGTTTAGGTCAGGACTCTGTGCAGGCCAGTCTAGTTCCTCCAATTTCATGCTCACAACAATTTCATGGTCCAAAATGACTGTGCACCAGTGCACAAACCAGGTCCATAAAGATATGGATGAGCGATTTTGGGATGGAGGAACTTGACTGGCCTGCACAGAGTCCTGACCTCAACCCGGTCAGTCCTGACCTCACCACTTTATGGTATAAAGTACTATCGATTTTACCACTAAGGTTTCCCATTTTGAGTATGGATTTAATGGAGGTTTGATATAACTATAGCAAACACTTCCTAGATCACATCACTTAATTTTTTTTGGTATATGAGAATAGCGCACTACTTTACATATCAAATTATATTTTAGTGTAATTCGCACTTAAAGGGGTAGGTGGAGGGCCTTTAAGCTGGTTGTAGCACTGTATTTGTAGAACTGCTGTCTCCTATGGCAACTGAACTTGTAGGTTGACTTCAACACAGATCTGTACACATACCAGACTTGGTATCCCCATTGTGTAGAACCTGGCCTCCATCTCACAGCCTCCCGTTGTAGCTTTTCTCACTGAGCTCCCAGTCTTCTCACCAGACCTTCAGATCCCAGTTGCCCGCTGGATCCCCTGAGCTCTTCCACAGCTAGCCTGTTGTACACTCCAAGCATCACCCACGCTACCTGCTGGGTCCCGGGCTTGGCTCTCAGCTAACCCGCTGAATCCTCTTCAAGTGTCACCCACGCTCACCTGCTGGGTCCCTGACTTGAATGCTGAAGCTTTCCCAACTTGTTCATCATCCCCGGCTAGTGAAAAAGGCTGCTCTGGTACTTCTTCGGACTTCACAAACCTGTCCTCTGATAACAGCAGTAGTTGTCCCTTACTGGCGACGATGTCCCCTTTATCTCTAGTTCTCACTTGCCACTGGTAACAGGAGTGGTCATCCCATGTGGCAACTCCTTCTCCTTCACCTCTGGCAACACTCGGTTCGCCGTCCGGCTGAACCTCTGCAACAATCAGGTTCCCCTCTGGCTGAGCCTCTACACACATGGCTAGGCCTCAGGCTTAGGCCTAACCTTCAGCTGCTTCTTCACATACAACCCCCAGACCTCAGCCTGGGGCTAAAAGAACACTGATCACCTGACTCATTCACCTTAAATAGACTCTCCCAGCATGCTTGGCCACAAATATGATTGGCTGAGAAATTATGTCCATTCACAACCTGAACTCACTGTGGTCTTGTCATTCTAATGCCAAAGGCAGCAGTGTCACCTATTGACAGAAGAGAGAAATGCACCATTATCAGGCTTAGGGCAGAAAGTCAGTGGATACAACTACTAATTAGCCAGGTTAATTACCACCTAGCATAACTAAATTTGTTAGCAACCCTGCCTAGTGCCAGGGTGCTACAAGTGTCATATCATCTACTGTTACTATAATCCAGGCATGTCCAAAGTCCGGCCTGCGGGCCAGTTGCGGCCCGCGGCCTGGTTTTATACGGCCCCCACTTGCAATTTGCTTTTATCACTTTTGTGGCCCCCCAAGCTCCGCACAGGACAAGGATGAGCTCGATTTAAAAAAATAAAAAATATATATATTCTCTCACTGATAAGCTTGGCGTGTTGCTGGGTGTTGCTGGGGCTTGTTCCAAACCCCGTTGGGAAGCTGACAGCGCGCATCGCCAATAACAGACACTGAGTCATTTCCTGGTCCACAGCTGCAGAGCTCACAGTGCCTCAGTGCCTGTGATTTGCGGCGGTGATTGGTGGCGGCGCTGCACGCTGTCAGCATCCTAGCGGTCTCACCCAAGGTCATCCTTGCAGTGAGAGGCACTCGAGGATTTCTCAGGGCATAAGATAAGTTTACTACTGTAACGGATATAAAGCAAATATTTAAATATATATAAGCATTTAAAAAAACAAGATCATCCTTGCCCTGATCGGAGCTTGGGGGCCACAGAAGAGATAAGGGCAAATAAGGGCAAATTACAAGTGGGGGCAAGAGAGAATATAAAATATAAAAATAAAATAAAAAAATAGCTCAACCTTGCCCTGAGTGGAGCTTGGGGTCCACAGAAGAGATAAAGGCCAGATTTCTCAGGGAATAAAGAAGAGAAAATATATTTTTTTTTACAACTTGAACTCATCCTTACCCTGAGCGGAGCTCTGGGATTTGTTGGGGGCCAAAGAGGAGATATATATATTCACTACACACAGCCACAAAGGTAGGAGATTTCTTTTTGGGCAGTGTATTAGTGCTCGGACGAACACACACCGAAATTTAATGGTTCAAAGAATGTCAGGCAAAATGGTCGGCCCTCATGCACGTTCACTTCATCAAATCTGGCCCTCTTTCAAAAAAGTTTGGACACCCCTGCTATAATCCCTAATGACGTTACCAGAAATAATTATCAGAGCCAAACAAAGTGTATTTCAAAGCCAACCAAAACCTCTAGGTAGCCAAAAATATCTATGATAAATGTATAAATGCATGTTAATACACCGTATATACTCGAGTATAAGCCGACCCGAGTATAAGCCGAGGACCTAATTTTACCACAAAAAACTGGGAAAACTTAATGACTCGAGTATAAGCCGAGGGTGGGAAATGCAGCAGCTACTGTAAGCCGAAAAGAGGGTCAACAATGCCCATTTAGCTATACTTTAACCACTTCCATACTGGGCACTTATACACCTTCCTGCCCAGACCAATTTTCAGCTTTCTGCGCTGTTGCACTTTGAATGACAATTGCGCGGTCATGCTACACTGTACCCAAACTAAACTTTTATCATTTTGTTTCCACAAATAGAGCTTTCTTTTGGTGGTATTTGATCACCTCTGTGATTTTTATTTTCTGCTAAATTTTTTTTAAAAAGACCGAAAATTTTGAAAAAAAAAAGTTTTTTTTTGTTTCAGTTACAAAACTTTGTAAATAAGTAAGTTTTCTCCTTCACTGATGGGGCTGCACTGACGGGCATGGATAAGGCGGCACTGACGGGCACGGATAAGGCGGCACGGATGGGCACCGATGAGGTGGCACGGATGGGCAACGATAGGCGGCACGGATGGGCAACGATAGGCGGCACGGATGGGCACAGATAGGCGGCACGGATGGGCACAGATGGGCACTGATAGGCGGCATGGATGGGCACTGATAGGTGGCACGGATGGGCACGGATAGGTAGCACGGATGGGCATGGATGGGCACTGATAGGTGGCATGGATGGGCACTGATAGGTGGCACTGTACTGTACTAATGGATGCCAATCAGTGCCAAACAATAATGGCTGCCAATCAGTGGTGCCCATTGTGGGCACTGATTGCCATCCATTGTGGGCACTGATTGGCATCCATTACTTGTATATAATTAGCATCCCTGGTGGTCTAAAGTGGAATACCTATAGGTGGCATCCCTGGTGGTCTAGTGGCATCCCTGGTGGTCCAGTGTGGGCATCCTCGGGGGGGCTGCACTGATAATGGATCAGCACAAACCCCCCCCCCCCTGTCAGAGGAGCAGCCGATCGGCTCTCCTCTACTCGCGTCTGACAGACGCGAGTGAGGAAAAGCCGATGACCGTCTTTTCCTGTTTACATCGTGATCAGCCGTGATTGGACACGGCTGATCACGTGGTAAAGCGTCTCCGTCAGAGACTCTTTACCTAGATTGGTGTTGCGGGGTGTCAGACTGACATCCCGCAGCAACGATCGCCGCGATGCGCGCCCCCGGGGGCGCGCAGCGGCTCAAAATCCTGAGGACGTCTTATGACGTCCAGTCAGGATTTTGAAACCACTTTGCCGCCGTCAATCTGTTATAGGGCGGGTGGCAAGTGGTTAAATTCCAATACCATCATAACTTGAAAATTAACTAGTGCAAGTTTTCCTAAAATTCATACAAATAAAAAGTAACTTTGGCCAATGTAAAAATGTATGCTCTGCCACTTTCCCTTACAGACTTACCACTCCAAGATCGACTGCCAGTCTTTGTCTGTGCTGAATGATGTCCAATTTCTTTAGTGCAAACCTGTTCTGGGCCTGACCCCTGGGAAGTGTCACCGCAGAGCACTGCACTCACAGCACAATGATGAATACCTGATCTGTGTACCCGAGTCCATAACATATTCGGATGGCGGCCGTGCAGTGTTAAAAACTCGCGCTCCTCCTTGTGCTGTTCCGTGATAGGTGGAACACTCGGCTTCCCAGCAAACACTGTGTTCAGTGTTCCGCCTATCAGGGACGCCCTCTCGTCCTCTCGTCTATCACGGACTTGAGGACGTCCCTGATAGGCGGAACACTGAACACAGTGTTTGCTGGGAAGCCGAGTGTTCCGCCTATCACGGAACAGCACAAGGAGGAGCGCGAGTTTTTAACACTGCACGGCTGCCATCCGAATATGTTATGGACTCGGGTACACAGATCGGATTCTGCAATGGACTCAGGTACGCTGACTCGAGTATAAGCCGAGGAGGTCACTTTCAGCCCAAAAAAAAGGGCTGAAAAACTCGGCTTATCCTTGAGTATATACGGTAACCTATTTGGCATGTGTAATAGACTGAGGACGAAGCAGGATAGGCTCGCCTATTAATATGGTTGGGTTACCTCACTGATCAATGAGATTGTGTGGGAGGGGGAAGGGACTGGAAATGTTGGAGTGTACTTTGATCAGTGCAGCTCAGGATTTAGAGTCATTTTAAAGCTGACGTTTATTCCGTTTATAATTTGGCTTCCCCCGGTTCCCCCTTTCACCCCTCATCAACATGCTAATAGTATTTTTAAATAAAACCTTTCAAATTTTCATTACATATCTTAATTTAGACCCCATGATGTCATCACTGGACCTCTGAGCTTCTCTATGCAATGCAGGCAGATCATGGCAGGTAGGAGGGGGCCAGCAGGGCGCTGTAATAGCATTCTGAAAACATTACAGCACCTTACCTCAGTACTCGTCTTAGGAGCCCTTAGCTCTGATGCAAGCCATGTATGTGTTGATTCTTGGGAGGAGTTGCAAATATCAAAGTGCCTTGGTAGGTGGATAAGAATCTAAAGAGTGGGCATCCCTAGGCAGACTTTATTTGCATGTAGACAGCCCTTGGTATCCCTGCATGAGATGCTGAGCCTCCATGATTAAAATAAATGAAATCCAATAAATGAAAGTAAAGGGGTAAGGACAGTATGGCTGGGAAAAAGAGCTAGATTATGCTGGGCATGAATATTTCCACTATACAGGAGGATCATTGGGTAGATATCATTTGACATGATTGTAGCAGCTACTGTTTCTGCTTTGTTTGTGAGTTTGGTATGTAAAAGAGGGCCTGAACTCTGGAAACTGAGCATTAAAAGGAAAAGCAGAGGGGCAAAAGCCTAGTCACATGCAGTGTCGGGACAGGGTCACCTGGTGCCCAAACATTCACATAGATACACTCCTAAACCTTGTGGGCAACTTTCCCTGAAGAATTAAAGCTGTTATAGCTGTAAAGGGTGGGCCAACTCAATATTGAACCCTACGGACTAAGACTGGGATGCCATTAA